>CM017797.1:1063417-1720713 GCA_008086715.1 Sitobion miscanthi
TGAAAAATGTATTAGAATTCAAGTTATTTTTTTGTCATGTCTTTATGTTACACTCTATGATATAATTAAGAAATAATTCATGTCAGCAAATTCCCATAGATATATTTTTGAAAAATTTATTACGTTCTTATTAATTTACTCAAAAAAATATTAATATTATAAAAAATCCTAAAAAATTAACTACTTGACTTGGATAAATGTTTTTACCATCGAAATTGTTCATATAATCAGATTCACAAATTGGCTCTTTTTTACATTTTTAGATTCTGAGTGGAACGATGAATGTATTGATTTAACAATGATGTGTTTTTTTTTTTTTTTTTTTTTTTTTTTTTTAATTGTTTTTTTTGTGTGTTTTTCATCACCTTTTCGGACGGTAAAAGTAAAATTTTCTTCAACAGTATCTTATTGGAAGCATATGGAAAACAGAGTGATAGCGGTGTATTTACTGAGTCTAATATATACAATTATCTAGAAACAAATTCCTTTAATGTACCGCCTAACAGACCATTTTTAAACACAAATATTCCAATGCATTTTTTTTTTATTGGGAGACCAAGGATATCCACAAAAAAGAATATTTGATGCGATCATATCCATGCACCACAAATTTGGATCCAGAAAAGGAAATTTTCAACTATCGTCTTAGTCGAGCCAGGCGTATGATAAAATGTACATTTGGTTAGGTTAGTTTAGGTTACATTTGGAGGTGTCTAAAGACGGAAATGCAAGTAAATGAAGATCACGTAGACACACTAGTTAAATTTATCTGTGTATTACATTACATAATTATCAATCAGGTAGGGATTGATGATACGCTACTTGTAAATATTCATCAAACTAATTTAGAAATTGATACGTCAAGACGAAACAACAGCTCTAGCCTATGCAATACGTGATAAATTCAAATTGTATTTTAATAATATTGGAGCTGTTAATTTTCAACTACCTAATCAAGTCAATAATATGAAATAATTTTAACTTAAAAAAAATGCAAATTGTATAAACTATAGGTATTTTTATACCTTTGATTGTAGGTAGATACCTAATTTATGATTATTAATAGTTTTTAAGATTTAAAATTAGGTAACCAGTATATTGAATCTATCACTTATATAGTTATATATTAGACTATTTTTTGTAATATATAAGACATAAGTACTATTCTATTATGAATAACAAAAATTAATTTTTATTGGTATTAGTGTACTTCAATTTGAATACTTACTTTTGTGATGTCTCTAACCCATCATAACGATCTCCATATGAGAACAATAGAAGCGGAAGTACACATTTTCTACACTCGTTTCCATAAACGACTTCAAACCCATCTAAACCCTCTCATAAAAGATCTTTTCATCCTTACACTCTCAGGATATCCTAACCGCAGATTAAAAGAAAGCGGTCCTGTGACTTTTTACAAAAAATTAATCTCTAACGTCTCTAGAGAAAAAAATATAATAAAATAGTTAAAGAAAAAAAATTATTATCATTAGCTAATGGGTAGCTGGTTATTCTACTTTTACTTTTATCATATAAACTTATTGTGCTAAAAAAAGTATAGATTGTCTATCATATAAAGATATACCGATATAAAAAAAAATCCAAGATTTTAAAATATAATACAAGATTCATCATAAGTTTGTCTACCTTTATCAAAAAAGAAATGTCTAAATGCAAATCAAATTAAATTTTATGACCGTTTGAAATTCATATTTTTACAATATTGGACATTCACTCGATTTCTCATGTAGCGGTTTTTTATTTTATTGTTATTCAAAAACGAATAACTGTAGATGCATGAAAATGTTACTGTATGTTTATATTTTAATTTTCTGTACACCATAACATTTTGAAAATATTTTGACTCTTTTTGGGCTGTTATGGACATTGTCAGTTTTCAATTTTTTTTTAGTTTTTCTTTTTTAAATATCAATAAAATATTATTTATTAGTTAAAAAAAAGCGTAAAATTTAATGCAAGGTTCCTAATATATTGTTACAATAGCAGTTGAATAATATTAAAAATACATTGACACAATTATTTTTTATAAGCATTTAAAGTTAGAATTTTGATTAAATTTTCAAATTTCAAATTTAATTATTTTGTAGTTAAAAATGTATAAAATTCAACTTTTATAGCTAAGGATTGAAAATTGAAAACTAGGCTCCACGTAAATAAGTTATACATTAATTACTTTATTCACAATAATATCATCAAATATACTTGGTAATATCATAGGCTAACTGACCGTTTTCGCTCAGAATCGTTTTTCTTATACAATGATATATCATTGAATTCAAATTAACACCATCCATTACAGTGATCCACTTGTAACCTATACTCTCTACTCCTGTATTGTATAGCAGAGCGATATCCACTTACCCCTTTTTTTTTGTAAAAAATGTTGGGTAAAAATCTTGAAAATGTAATGCAAGGCTCCTAATATATTGTTACAACTGGAGTTAAAGACATTAAAAATACTTAGGAAAATTTTTTTTATAAACATTAAAAATTCGAAAATTGACAAAATTTATCAAAATTTAATTTATGATCTTGTAGTAAAAAATGCATAAAATGTTCCACTTTTATAGCTAAGGATTACAAATTTAAAACAAAGTTCCACGTAAGTAGGTATATATTCGTTACCATATCCATAAAAACAAATCATAGTTTTTTTACTATAGTTATTTTGTGTTCAAATTTTGACAAAATAAGATATTTAAACGAAGAAGAACGATTTTAGTTTTTGTTATGTTTTAAAAATATTTTTCATGAGTACCTACTTAAAACTTTTGAAGTATATTATCATAATATACAAATATGATAATAAGCAAATAATAATAATTTTACTTAACCGCCTACCGTATTAATAATGACAATAACATAATATTAATAAAATATAAAATATCCTAGGCTGACAAACCGTATCCGCTAAGAATAATTTTTTGTATACAAAGATATTATATTATCATTGAATTTAAATTTAATACAATCCATTATAGTCACCCACTTGTAACCAGCTGTACAGCACGGCTAATTTCATGTTTTTTTAATAGGATAATATTACGATGATTATTTATTAAAATCTTTTTTCTATTTTAAATTCTGAGCGTAGCGATGAATTTATTGATTTTACAATGTTGTGTTTTTTTTTAAACATTTTTTTGTGTCAGTTGTCACCGTTTCGGGTAGTCAAACTACTTCGATTTCTTCAACAGTATCTTGTTTGATGGGAAAGTGATTCTATAGTTGGTGCATTCGGGAGGTCAACATTTAAAATTCCCAATTGCTTGCCTATTGTATACCTTATATTGAAGACATTATTGTCTTAAGCGCTTAAGCATGCTTACATAAAAATTCCAAAAATCAGAATTCGAATAAATTCATTATTAAAAGAAAAATTGGATGAGAGCTACACTGCGGCCTATAACTAATACGTGAGTTGTTTTGATAGCTATTCATGGCACAAAATGGGTAGGTAGGTAGGTAGGTACATAATTTATTCTGCCGATGCGTTAAAATCTATTTCATGTACGGATCGATAATCATCTATAAATAATATCATACTTATCATACAAAATGAGATCAAAGAACACTAAACCCTTATAAGCCCTACTTTGCTTTTACCTACCTAGCTTTTTGCGTAAATGTGAATGTTTATTATATATAAATAGGCATATAGATCTGTTTTACAATTTATATGCACGGCGGCTCGCTCTGGGTTTACCACATTAATAAAGAGTAATGCTAATACTTTCATATAGATAGAAGTTCAACTTTTCCTAATTAGTCATTAATTATTCTTGCTTAGCTTTATTCGTTCATTTTTTACAATTATTCTAAAAGTATGTCTGCGAGTACTTATCTTTCTTCATTGCTATCGGTAATTTGATAGAATTAATCATTAATCGTTAAATATGTCTTAGAGGTGAAAAATGTAACACGTTTACATCAAATGTACCTTTCCCTTTTCCACTATTCACTAACACCCGTTTTCACGAAAAATGTAAGTACCCTGTTTTAATGATTTTTGTATTAATACTTGACGCTTATTTAAGTTGATCAAACACCCATGGATTCTGGTTTATACTTTTTTTTATCAACAAGCCTAAAGTTAAAGCTGCCAAAAAATATTTATCCAATAATAGTAAAGTGTTAAAATTATTTTTATAATTAAAATTTTACATTTTTACATCGCTACAGCACAGATTATTAATAAAAAACATCGCAATATGCTCACAAATTCAAATACTTCGAAACTCAGCAGCTCATAGTGTATCTACCGGTAACAATATAATATTATGTAGGCACGTGTTGAAAACCGTTTGCGAATTCTCTATTTGTAAAGTAAAAAACGTTTGGTTTATTGGACTCATGCGTAGGTGAATCCTATGATCTCGAAATATTTTTTATCGTGCTATAAGCCGGATTTGAATAATGTTATCAATTTTGTCGACTTTTGAAGTTTATTTTTTTAACGTAAATTCTAAATAGAAAAAAATTTGTAATTTACGCACAAATGGCAGGGAACACATTTTCGACCAGAATTAGGAAACGTACGGTAATGTACAAATCGCATGTAATTTGTAATTGAAATATTTATTATATAATATAAATGTACAATTGATAATTTATATTTTAACAGCTTACTATATAATATAATATATTAATGTAATTAGTAAAATGTGATTTATGACAATATTGCATGTTTGTAATTAGGCACCAGTTAATTTAGACACGGTTTGAAAATACCAAGTTTTAGAGGTTGAAATATTCACCAATGTTCTACACGAGTCATTTAGTAGGAATTAGACCACCATATTGTTCAATGTTCGGGTAAACATTTGTGTGTTTACACGTTTTTATCTAAACAGATATTTTTTATAGTACATATTAATATGGGTAAGCATAAAGTAATATAAATATTTGGCACCATGATGCAGAATGTATAGTGTATAGTAAATTATGTAATAATTTAATAACAAATGGCCCACTTTCAATTAATTACAAGACTTTAAAGTTTTCGGAAATATTTTTTAATTTCATAAGAACATTGAATGGTAACACTGATACAAAGTTATGATTCTACTTTAATTAAGCTCAGTGGCGTATACATCTTTTTTTTATGGGAGGGGGGGGGATCAGAAAAAATAACTTAAACCTATTGTTACTGTTACCAATTACTAATAGGCTATTAGTATATTTAATACATTTTATTTCAAAATTACAAGCAAATAAAAATTATAGTAAAAAATTTAATCTTCATTTAAGGTGTTTATTATTTCTGGTTCCTTTCGCATACAAACGTTTAAAAATCTATCAGCTTTTAGCAATACTAATTTGTGATATTCATGATTAGGATGATTGTTTAAAATATTATAATTATAAAATAAAATATAAATAAATAATAAAATAAGATAATATTTGCATTTTAAAATATGTGGAAAATACAACTTAATTCTTACTTCTAAAGCTTTTTTATAGTTGCTCATCGGTTCCACTACAGTCTACAAGTACAAAAAGTTTTTGACCACCAATTCCACCAATTTTTGAAAAAACCACCCTGTTTAATTTCTGAATATGCTAACCACTTGTATAATTGTAACCAACGATGTTGAAATTTAAGATTTCTAGTTTTATTGTTTCAATTAATGGGAATTTATAAGTCTCTTCTGGAACCCATAAATTAATTAAAACCTGCATGAGTTGATTAACAAAAACTATCAATAAATAATTAAAAGTAATAACTATTTATCTTCAGTAATAAACATAAATAAAAATAACAATTTGCTATTTACTTACCAGATATTTTTCAACATCTTTTAAATTATATTTATAAACAAACCAATATCATTTATACGTTGTAAGGGTTGTGTTGAATTTTTAGGTTCAGCAATTTCTATTCCATCTAAATGCATTATTTTGGCAGTGTAAAAATAATGGAATCGTCATCGGAATTTCGTTTGGCTTTGGACGTAATTTTCTAGTTACGGCTGGAGGAGTCATCGAGGATATTTTGAAAAAATATTCAATGTTTTCTGTTTACGCATTATTATTTTTTATTTTTTTTTAAATTTTAAAGACAATATTTACTTGACTACGGAACAACATACGAGGTACGCGTACAACTGACAGGACGCCGTCACGCCGATGTTAATACAAAATAATATTATTTTAGTATAAAATTATAAATACGTAAAACCCATCCGTGTATTATATAATCGTAATTTCTTAAAACTTTTTCCAGTGTAGGAAAATAAATAATAACAAATTATTAGCCGCACGGGGCACGGGCACGCACGGACATGCGGGCGTCGTTGTCGCAGCGTTGTTATCGGCCGACCAGACGAATTCTATTATTGTAATAATTATTGTATATTTTATGAAATAAAAATTTACGAAAATCCTCGCCATTTTTTTTTTATGTTTCGTTGGTAACGCTTTAACACTAAGAGCACAATTTAATAAAAATATTAAAAAGTCGTATGGGGAGGGGGGATCTGACCCCCTCATCCACCCCTGTATACGCCCCTGATTAAGCCAATATATTTATAACTAGACATGAGAAGTTATAGGATTTGCATATTTTTTTCTGTATCTTCTATTTATAGCTAGGTGAGTTAAAAATCTGTTCTATAACCTGATGAATTGAAATTTGGTGTTTAAATTTTGCATATTTTTGCATATATAGTGGTTTTTCTTAAAAATGCATATTCGTGTTTTTTTTGTGCATAAAAATGCATATTTAGTAAAGTAAAATTATTTATTATTTTATGGAATTTTATAAGTTTGTAGTCAATAATCAATAAAATAAAAATACAGATAGCAAATTTGACAACTGTAGAATTGTAACATTTAATAGTATATAAAAGTAAATATAGGATTAGTATCTTATCTAATCGTTTATAGCTATATCAAAATATATGAGTGTATGACGTATTTACGTTACTTTAATTCAATTGAAGGTAAGTGACAACCGTTGTTGTATAATCATGTGTTCGTTCGTTTCGTTCATTTTGTTCAAATACATAATTTAAAATGCCGAAAGTGAATGGAATAAAGAAATCCATTACAGAATTTGGTGAACAAGTTTTTTCTACAGATGATGACATTTTATTTTGTAAAATTTGCTCCGTTAAAGTTCGTATACCTAGTATTAATTTTTTATCACTCAGTTAAAAATTATTTATATTTTAATAGAATCAAATTTAACGAAATATTATTTATATTAATTTATTGTAAACATATTTTTATATTTATAGAAAAAATTGCATAGTATAATATGTATATATTTTGCATATTTTCAAATTTTTGATGCATATAATATCATAATTTTTCCTTGCATATTTTTCTATTTTAGCTCCTATAACTATTCATCCATAGTTATAACTTTGAAATTATGTAAAATATTAATAATATATTTATATACATATAAATGTATTGCGATTTGGTGGAGATTTCTCCAAAGTTTATTTTAGGATGATATACTCCCAAATCTATTTTTATACTAACAATAATTCCTTGGATAACTGATAGCGGCATGATTGCAGCCCGCAGCTAGCGTTGTTGTAAATAAGTACATCACTTCATAATAATAATGTTTATTTTACTTTTACGTAATACTTATGTCTTGGTTATTAATAAAATTAATATCAGAAAAAATGCAATTAAAATAAATAATACATTTTTTTCAGCTTATATTTATTTTTATAATATGAGTATAAACCATAACTACTTGGATAACAAAGGTACTAGATTCTTTCAAATTAATATGTGCAATAATTTTTTTCACAGTAAGATAAAAAATTAAACGCTTATAAAGAAATCATTGTAATATTATATTCATTTTATTTTACTTACCTATACTTTTTTTTATAAAACTTAAATATGTTTATTTAACATTGTTTTTCCTAGAGATTTAGAGATAGGTAACTAATAAATGGAATATGAAATATTAGAAGGAATACAGTTAGATGCAAACCGATTTTCGTGAATTTTTTTCTTCAAAATTGTGTTTTCCACGCTTAATGATATATTAAGCTTAAAGTATGTTAGCATAAAAAAAATCGGTCAAATTTTCTGTAGAAGTTATAAAATTAAAAAACTTCAAAACCTTAAAATCTTATTATTAAATACCAAAAATGACATTTTTGATTTTTTTTTTTTATAAATGTGAGTTTGTTTATCCTTATAATTTTAGTGAAATCAGAAATTACCTAATGTACTTACTGTATATTATATTGTTAATAAAGAAATTTAATAAAAAAAACCCCCGACGGGTGGGAAATTGCAAACTCGTGTATAACTTTGAAACTAAGTCCGACCGACTAATTCTGTTTGCTTCACTTATTGTTCTTAACTCAATAAAAAACAAAGGTTTTCAAAAAAAAATTTCAAAATTAAACCACATTTATAAGTTATAAATTATTACCCAAAATATAGGCTCCTTACATTTTAAGAAATAACTTTTTAGGGGGCGGACAATGTTTAAATACTGCCCTGCTTTTAACTCGATTCTAGTTCAGTCGCAGGTTCTCTTAATTATATTTTTTTATTGAAAACTTCTTGTTTTCGGTATGTTTTGAAAAATAAGGGTTAGGGTCTTGCATGATATCGGATAATACGGTATCAGTTACCGCGTTTATAAATTTATATTTGTAATTTTGACTGCATAATCAGACGTAAAATAAAATATAGTCAGAATAATTCTGCAAGTACAAATCATTTACACGCGTTTTATTATAAATGCGTTTAGTTGGCGATTGCACACGTATCGTTTAATATAATGGACAGTACGTATAACTGCAATAAAAAACTAAAGAAGTTTATCGGTCAATTTCCTAAGTTGAATTAGTCGAAATAACCGAGATAAAAATGTCAATAAAAAGTAAAGAATATTTTTGAAGTTACTATTTATTATTATGAAATAAAAAATTGTGAAAGATGAAATAAAGAATGGGTCATACCATGTGAAAATTTAAATTGTCTGATATTATAATTTTATAAAATATGCATATTTATTAAGCAACTATACGTACCTAATAACTATTAGTAATAATTATACAATCGTAAATTATCTGTATCATAAACATGTATTACATAAACATAAACCAAATTTTACCATTTAGTAATATTAAATAAGATTATTAACACAAATCACCACATTATGTTAAACATATTTATATTAAAAAAAATATCGATTAGTTTCAACATAAAATATAGGCCATCACTTTACTAGTCTCGGTGTTTTTTCGTTTTCGACAGTCCAATATTGACCAGAACTACCTTTTTCCAGAATATAAATTAAAGCTTCACCAACATTATCAGATCTAAAAAATTGAAAGAAAAACTTGTAATTTTCTGAACCGAATATTGTTATTTAATCATTTGCTTAAATTCAAAATCAAGTATAGTAACACTTACACATTTCTTGGACATAATGCCATAGTTCTTATATTTAGGTGATGTGAACTCCGTACGTCCTAAAAGGAAAATAAATAATCCAATTATTTAAAGTTTAAATAATATGTACAAAGAAAGTACTAAAGAACTAATTATCAAATTATGTATAAATGTATTTTCACTAAGAAAATAAACATAAATTTGTTTTTAATTTTTTGCATTAACAATAGCGTCAAGCGTATAATTTTTTATTTTTGAATCAATTCATATTATGCAAAAAACACATACATCATTTATACATTACGTGGTTATAATAAATATTATATTATATATATTTAACTTCCACAGCATTAGTAATAAACAAATATTGAAAAAACGCCTACTTACCTAATAATAATTATTGAAAATAATGCTGAAGTTATACCATATACACTATTTAGACATAACTACATAAGTACTATTACTTATACTGTGTCGGCATCGAGTCATCATTCATATTTCATACTATGTATAATAATTTATACATACTACTATAGTAGGTACAATAATTAATGACCTACTTAGGTCAAAATATTTATCTCATAGGCACAAAATTTTGCAGCATTTATGTATATACGTTCAAAAGTAAACATATATAAATGTACAATGTAATAAAGAGGGTTTGGGATTTAAGCACCTGCAATATTAAAATAAGCCCTTAAAAAGCACCCAATAATAACTTCATTAAAAACACTGAAATAAAGCAAAAAAAAAAATTAATTTTAATTTTAATCCCCCCCTTCCCCAAAAATGTTTTGAAAAAAATATCCATCCCTCAAAATGTCCATGGTTTCCTCTTATTCTGCTATAAAATATACTAGATATTTGTACCTGCAATGAGTTATAAGTACCTAGCAATAACTTTCGATGATTATATCCAATTGGTTTTTATCTGTAGCTTAACATCGTGGTGATCTCAAAATATAAAAGTGAGTAAGTAGATGTCACTCTACTTAATAAGTATCTACAGTCATTCGTTTTTAATTACAATAAAATAATAGGTAATCGTTACATAAGAATCAGTGAATATCAAATGTTGTAAAAAATATGAATTTCAGTCAATCAAAAACGCTCAAAAATTTAATTTGAGATTCTTGTGGACATTTTTTTTTTTTTTTGTTCAGGTAGACAACTTATGATAAATCTTGTATTAAATTTTCAAATCTTAGATTTAAAAGGAAAATTTTTTTATAAATTTCTAACTCAAAATAATTTGAACATTTTCGTCATTTTTACGTATTTTATCAATATTTAATATTGAAATGCTTATATAAAAATTGTAACTATGGATTTTTAATTTTTTTTCATTTGCCTTTGAAAAACATACTAGGAACCTTCTATTAAATTTTCAAGCTTTTTTAAACCAACAAATACAATTTTATTGATATTTAAAGAAAAAAAAAAACTAAAAAAATGGAAACTGAAAATGCTTGTAAACAGCTCAAAATATTTGGAAAATGTTATGGTGTATAGAAAATGCTAATATAAACATTGAGTAAAAATATCATGTACCATAGGTCATTTATTTAAGAGTTGCAACAGAAACCAAAATCAATTTTTTCGAAAATATATTTTACGCACAAATTCCCGTTTTTCCTTAATTTTTCTTTTGTTTCTCACGGCGCTTTTGAAAACTACTGGAAAAATATTTGACCCCCCAAAGTTGGTATTAGATTCACTTTCCTTTCAGAAAAGATACTGTTGAAGAAAATCCAAGCACTTTTACTTAAAAGGTAATGACAGACACAAAAAAAAATTTTAAAAAAAGGTGGGTAAGTGGATGTTGCTCTGCTGTACAGTAGGTTACAAGTGGGTCACTGTAATGGATGGTGTTAAATTTGAATTCAATGGTATAATATCATTGTATAAGAAAAAATTCTGAGCGAAAACAGTCAGTAGCCTATATACTAAGTATATTTAATGATATTAAGATGAATGTAATTTATATATAACTTATTTACGTGCAGGAAGTTCTAATTTTCAAACTATAAATTGAACATTTATAAATTTTTAACTACAAAATAGTTATTAAATTTGAAATTTGAAAATTTTGTCAAAATACGAACTTTAAATGCTTATAAAAAATAATTGTGTCCATGTATTTTTAATATTATTCAACTGCTATTGTAACAATATATCAGGAGCCTTTCATTCAATTTTCACGCTTTTTTAACAAATAAATATCATTTTATTGATATTTAAAAAACAAAAACTAAAAAAATTTAAAACTGGCTATTTCCGTAAAAATTCAACTTATTTTCAAAATTGTATCGTGTATAGAAAATGCTAGTATATACATTCAGTGAAATTTTCAAGTATCTACAGTCATATGTTTTTTAATTACAACAAAATAAGAAAATCCTTACATGATAAATCAAGTGAATATCAAATGGTGTAAAAATATGAATTTCAAATGCTCATAAAAATTTAATTTGACTTTCTTGAAGACATTTTTTTTTGATAAAGATAGACAAACCTATGGATAATCTTGTATTACACTTTCAAATCTTAGATTTCAAAAGAAAATTTTTTATGAATTCTCAACTTAAAATAGTTTGCTAATTTTCGTGATTTTTCTGTATTTTGTCAAGATTTGAACTTTAAATGCTTATAAATAAAAACTGTGACTAAGGATTTTTAATATTTTTCAACTATCATTGTAACAATAAGTAGGAGCCTTGTATCAAATTTTCAAGATTTTTTGCCCAACAAATAACATTTTATTGACATCCAAAAAATACTAATAAAATTGAAAACTGAAAATGTTCCTAAACAGTTTTAAAACAAATCAAAATATTTTTAAAATTTCATCGTGTATAGAAAATGCAAATATAAATTAACAGTGAAAATTTCATGTACCTATATACGTTCATTTGATTTAGAGTTACAACCAAAAAAATTTTCCTGAAAACAGATTTTGCGTAAAAGTTCCCGTTTTTCCTTAATTTTTATTTTGTTTTTCACGGCGCTTTTGAAAACTAAAAAAGATACTGTTGAAGAAAATCTAACCATTTTTACTGTCCTAAAAGGTTAGGTTAGGTCGTTCCACTTAGAATCTAAAATATATTTTTATAAAAAACATAATAATTAATGAAAAGAATTTTATACAAAAATCATTAAAATAAAAAAACAAAAATTAGCACTTTTAAATTTCATATTAATCGAAATCGTAATAACATGACATAAATTTAAATTTCACTCTTTTAGATTTTACATTTGTATCAAAAATATATTCAAATGGTTTAAGTACCGAAAAAATAAAATAATACCTAGATATGTAAGTTTGAATACGAGTTGGAACAAATGCTGAAATTGTTTGAATACCTAAATTTTTATTTTTTATCTTCTTCAGATTGTTTGACATACATTTTTATTTCATAGAATAAATAATATCATAATTAATTTATAAATTACATGGAAATAAAATTAATATTAATACGTTTTTACATATTTTCAATTCTTTGCAGACCGAACTATGACGACAAACACGATAATATAATGGTATTATACAAAAATGATGGAATATACCGTGACCTAATCTAATGCTTCCATTGTGAATTTGTGATAAACCTTTTTTCGCTCTTATTATATAGCTGGCGTGGTTGTACTACTGTAGCACTTATCTCGTTGGACACCTCTGGTTATATATTATCGTTATAGTTTGTATCACACGGTATACTGTATAATAATAAAGAACCTACCTAGTTTTGAACTCAAAAAATAAACCCCTATTTTCCGCAGATATGAATTATTTCGTGAAAAACCGCAAGGAGAGTTTTAAATTCCTAATGAATTATAATTATAATCATTATTTATTATAACGAAATTGTATAGCGTATTACATAGGTACAAATGGTTGATTTTTTTCACGCACTACGCAACACTCATTTATAATTAAATTTCTGTAATTTTGAAAAAGTTGACATTAGGATGAACAAATATATGAATATGGTATATTTATAAAAAATATTCTACGATTTTTCAATTTAATTCTAGCTTTTTATTGGAGCCTTTTTTTTTACTTTTATTGACAAACTATTTTATACCTATGCCTCCTAATGAGTAATGACTAATATTTTAATATGCGTTTTCAATTAAATTCAAAACGGCCAATTAAAAGCGTTAAAAACACAAAATATCCCTGTGGTACGCTGGTATCAGTATTAACATCAAAAATTATTTAGTGGTACTTACAACCTACATAATGGGCAGTGTTCGCGACTTATCTAGATAATTATTTATTCATCTTTTATCTTATCTAGATAAATATTTACAAGGTATCTAAACGTTCATCTTAGATAATTTTTTTACTAATCTAAATAAATTCATCTAGATACATTTTTTATTGATAAAAATCGCGAAATTGTACAAACGTATTTTAAATATTTATACAGATTCTCAAACCAAGTTTAGGGTTTATAAATAATGTAATTATTTTTATTTATATCATTATTATTATTATGTTCCTACTTTCCTAGTGCCCGACTAAAATATACATAAATTTAAAACCCATTTTAAAAAAAATCGTATCTTTTTTTTATCTAGATAAAAAAGTATTTATCTTTATCTTTATATAGATAAATATGAGTTAAGTTATCTTTTATATCTATCTAGATACATTTGAGTTGCATTATCTTTATCTTTATCTAGATAAAAAATACTTAGCTAATCCGAACACTGATAATGGGTACCTACCTATAAATATTTATAAGTACCTACACAGAATAAAAATGGTACCTATAACGTACAGACAGCCGCGTGTCTGAGCTCTATCAGAATGTATGAGAAGGCGATAAACATTTTTTAAATACAACTTGTGGTATTTTTGTTTACTTACAGTAATATTTTTAATTTATTCTAATTTTACAATATTGTATTAGATACTAGAGTACCTAATACAATATTGCATTATATACTAGAGTACCTAGGTACAATTACTGTAAATACAATTTAATACATACAACAAAATAAAACCAAGGTTCAACTCTCATGGGTAGGGCGATCCATCCACCCCCCCCCCCTCCTCGACGTGAATACTTCTCTACATCTCAATAAACTTACACCGATCACTTTTGTGTACCCGACAACGTTGTTTGTCGCCGACCCGCAACATGTTGTCTGCACCACAGTCCCGCCTTTGCCTCCGTTCGGGACTCCCAAGTACTTGATTGCTAGAAGCGTTCCACTGACCACTCCACCCTATAATCATGAGTCAATTGTATAATTATATATGAGTACCTACCTACAATGACGGTGTTGTGAACCCATATAGATATACAGACAACGTACGCGTGTGCAGTGGCGGATCCAGTGCTTAATTTGGGGGGGGGGGGGGCAACTGACCCATTTGTCACTCCTGGATCCACCACTGCACATGTGATCGTGCATGATCATTATGTATTTACAATACATAATAATTATTAATATCTTGCAGGTGGGATATGCCTACATAGTGAACACGCATGATCGCATCGTTCATTTCTTCCCGATCGTCGATTGATACGTCCAGCTCCATGTCAGCCGTGTTGTTGACGACGATGTCTAGTCGCCCAAAACAATTTATGCATGAAATAAAGGCGTCTGCAAAAAATACATTACAAAAGTCCAGAAATAATGTCACAGCTTGTACAAAAATAATAATGCAATAGGCTTATATATTATGTGTATATATTGTATGGTACTATGTATAATATATTAATATATATATATATAGAAAAACAAACAAATAAAATAAAATTATAAATCTCCAGTGGCGATCCAGGGCTAAATTTTTTGTAAATCTCCAGTGAAGGATCCAGGGAAAAATATTTTGTTTGGGGAGAGGGGGGAAAAAGTACAAAAATTGGCTAACCAGGGTACGCATTAGATTTACACATTCATAATACCTATAATGCGTAGAGAACCTGAACCCATGTAAGGAACATGCCTCTGTGTACTCTCTGTTCGGTGAATCACATATTGCCTCTCCTCCCAAAACGTTTGTACAATATCAAACGTTTACACCATAGTGGAGGAGAAAAATCGATAGTCATAACTATCGATAATTTCCGATTATTTGTAGTTTGACTATTGACCGTTTTCGATAGTATTTTTTTTATCAAATTTTTGAAATTTAATTTTTAGTTAAGTAAATACACCATATCATCCTAAGATTCCGGACATGAATCAAGTATTATAGACTAAAATACATATACTTAAACATATTAAATAATAGTTAATATATATATATATGTCCTACCAATTAGTATATGTGGAAATACGAATATACCTTGTAAAATAATTCACTTACCATTATATTTTTGTTCTAAATGACTAAAGATATATTAAAATAATATCGTACCTTTTCCACATGTTTATTTTTATATGAACAAAAAAAAAAAATATGATTATCGAGTAGGTACTGACTAGTATTTATATACTTTCTATACAATACGTTTAGAGAAAAACATTTGAAAATAAATAAAATTTTAACCAAGCCAACAATGGTCATTATTTCGTCATCGGTCCAATAGCCTACAGTATAACAATTGAGAAGGAAAATTGTGAATAATAATTAGTTCTTGAACGCATAATGTATAGAAAATATGTATTTACTATTGTATTTAAATTATATAGTATAACTTATATACTATATATTTATACATTCATTTGAGGCACAATCGTATTGTGATTTTATCAAGTAAAAAGGGATCGGGGCGCAATCATGTTGTAATAGTCGGGTCAAAAAAGGAAAAAGTGCGCAACCGCAGCTGATGAAAAGTGCAATCAAATAAAAAGTTAAGGGGTGTACTGATTTAACGGTTGAAGGGGAGTAGACGAGTACTGACACTGCACATATTTATTGTTTTATTTAATTTTATAAATCTGTTGTAGGTAGGTATATACAACGCAGTCAGACTATTTATATTATCTAAATGTAAATAAATTACCGAACGGGTAATTTTTAATCTTTTTTTTCGTATTGTTGATCGGTATTAGAGTTCTCAGTTCTTTGAGTGTTCTTAGGAATCCAATTAAGTGTATAAATAAAATCTTTAGTTTAATTTCAGACACTCCATTCTGAAAATATTGTCAGAGGCTATTTACGCGTCCCTGATTATATCACACTTTTGGGGCCACTGGTAAGAAACCTTAAATCTTTAAATCGATTTTTTTTTAATCTTTAAATCGTTTAAAAAATAATATTAATAATAGCGAAATAAGAACAAAAAAAGTATTTTGCCCGGTTAATGTATTATTTATGCTTTTTTCAACATGCATTTATTTTATTAAATTTCTACATTTTTATTTATCCCATATACGACACCAGAGCAATTGTTATGTAACATATTTACCTGGGATTATAATAAATAAGTTCATACAAAAAAAAAATTGTATTATTATAATTTAGAGCCAATTGCTATGTTAGGTCAATGATTTCAAACATTTCATTTAAATAGGTAAGGGAAAAACATATTATTTCAACAAAAAATTAACAAAATTGAAAACATTTTCGTTTACGCTAACCTAAATACGACTGTCGATATTTTTATTTAGTACCCACATATTATATGCTGTAAGCAACAGAAGACAGAACACTAACAAATTCCAATCATGGTGAATTTTAAATAATTATATATGTACAATGAACATGTATATTATATAATTGTCAAGGGTAAGCAAGTTAATGAAAATAATTAACTGCAGCAAGTTAAGTCAATTCAATTAATTGCCTTCAGTTAAATTAAAAGTAACAAAAAATAAAATTTAACTAGATAAGTTTAAAGTTAAGATAGAAAATAAAACTAACTTATCTCAGTTAAAAAAGTTAATTTTTTCAAGGTACAATATTTTTAAATCATAAACTGCCATAATATTTGGTATACACAAACATTTATCGTGTAACACGCTATGTAAAAAAATAGTATTATAATATATAAATATAATTCGAAAAGAGTCGACGAATCAGTATTGTGTAATGTGTAGTTGATTACGCATGAATCGAAAAGAAAATTAACTTAACTGCACGACAATGATAATTAACTGTAAAAAGTTAAGTTACAACAATAAACATTTAAACAGAATAAGTTAATAAGTTAAAAACAAAAATAATTAAACTAGTTAAGTTAAAAAAAAATACCTTTTTAACTTAACTTTAATTTTTAACAGTTAATGCCCACTTTATAAATTGTATACACTAAAATTTATAAAATATGCACGAAAATAAAAAATTATATATTAAAAAATTTAATTAATACAATATATTTAAAAAAAATATCAAACCCTACTATAAATAATACTCATCTACTTTTCTTTTTTTCTTTTTTTGTCGGTAGTTTTTATTTATAAGAAAAAAATAAGAATCAATTTATATCAACAATGTATCCTAAAACAAATTTAGTAGTCTTAAAATCTTTATCTTATTATTTTATTTCTTCGATTATTGATCTAAGGTCATATTTGGAAAACCGTTTATACCTACAAGTATACCTATTAATTTATTTTGATATTAATCGAAACTATAAAAATATGATATTTTTTTCTTATATTATATTGATACCTATAATTGGTACTATATATTTTAAAAATGTCAAAAAAAAAACAACATCGAAAAAATGCACTAAAGATGAAATATATGCTATTAAAATTGTAAAATAAGCCCTTAAAATAGAAAAATGTCAAAAATATGCACTAAAAAGTTTCATTTTTTAATCGTCATGCCTTGAAACAAATGTTGCGCTCACTTAGCATATCGATCATATGATCAACCAGAATAAATATATGCAAATGCTAACAAATCCACGCTCTAATATTATCACATATTATGTTACAAACGTACCTAGGAATCTGGCCTCCTCTAAAAATACAGGTGGAATATTAATATATGTATAGGTTCCACCCATGTACAGAATCAGAGTGATTTTTTAAGTATTCTCACCCTATTTGAACGCTTAAATTATGAATAATCAAATTTTAATTCTTGGAAAATGTTTCAGTACCTACGCTTTAAAACCTCATTTTCGATTAATTAAAAATTTTGTACCACTAAATGTTAATCCTGTGAGAATACACATTTCTGTTTTTTAAATAGAAACCCCCTTTTTTCATTTTTAATTATTCAGCAAATATTTTTTTTGAGAATTTTTATGTAATTATCTGAATCAATATTTGAACGAATAGTTTTGAGTTAGATAACTTTGTGTACTAAGGATATATTATTATTATTGACATATTATTGTCCATGATAATGGGTTAAGTAGATAATGTGAGGGCTTAAATGATTTAAAATTTAATAATTAGTAATTACCTACTATAGTTGATTTATTAAATAAATGATTTGTAGTGATTATAATTTTAGTACCTATATACATTTTAATAATTCAGGAAGTACTCATTAGAATTTTGATTAAAATACATCAACATTTTCAAGACAATCATCTACTAAATAACTTGCAATAAAAAGGGGGTTTTCATTTAATTAGAATATATAAAATGATGTTTGTATCACATCGGGACACTTCTACAAAGGACTAACTTCTATAAATCAAAATTTGTATAAAATTAATGAGTTATTAAAGGGGAAAATTGGCATGCTTAAAAAATCACCCAGTATAGTCAAGCTGAATTATTTACAAAAACTCACTTTCAAGTTGTGTTTGATTTGCAACTGCGCACTCCAATGCCAAAGTACTTCCATCACCAAACGTATTATCGAATTCTTTGGCGACCGATTGACAGTCTTCAAAATTTATATCGCATAATGCCACCTAATTGTAAAATTTAGATGTTCACAAAAATGTGTTCTTGGTGAATAGCAGTGTTCGGACTTATTTAGATAAATTTATCTAGATAATTATTTGTTCATCTTTTATCTTATCTAGATAAATAGTTACAATAGATATCTAAACGTTCATCTTCGATAATTTTTTTACTAATCTAAATAAATTCATCTAGATACATTTTTTATTGATAAAAATCGCGAAATTGTACAAACAAACTTTAGATATTTATACAGATTCTCAAACCAAGTTTATGGTTTATAAATAATGTAATTATTTTTATTTATATCATTATTATTATTATGTTCCTAGTGTCCAACTAAATATACCTAAATTTAAAACCCATTTAAAAAAAATTGTATCTTTTTTTTATCTAGATGCATTTGAGTTGCATTATCTTTATCTTAACCTAGATAAAAAAATACTTATCTAATCCGAACACTGGTGAAAAGCAACGTTGTGATTATTATTTTAACTAAATTAGGCGAGTCAGTGCCGTAGCCAGCAGGGGGTCACATTGGGCAAGAAGTACCTGCCTCCCCAAAATTGTTTTTATGAACAATGGTGTCGTAAAGTAACTGCAGGTGACAAGTATTCTAGTTCTACATAAACTGAAAATGAACGCCCCCATCCCCCTCCCAAAAAAAAACCAATGTTTTGACTAAGTACGACACTGAGGTGTAAGTTTGAAATAAAAATCTTTGTTCGCTGCGTGCACTATATTCTGTATAATCCTTTATATCAGGGGTGGACAACTGCCGGCCCGCGTACCATTTTCACTGGCCCGTGCCACATTTCAATTCATCTTATAAAATATAAAATGTTAAGATTTCTATGTATTTATTTATTTATAAAACTATTAAAATCGATATAATCTTTATATTTTGGTCCGCTACATTTTCGCACATTCAAAATTGGCCCTCTAGTAGCTTTGAGTTGCCCATCCCTGCAGCTATACACAATAATGATCCAATATATTTTATCTTTTAATTCCCCCCCCCCCCACCACACACACACACACATAGAATTGACTAGGTCCACTTTGGTACCAGAAAAGATCTGAAGATTGGAAGCAATTTTTTTCGGAATAATTTAAAACCATCGCTCCGCTCAGAATCTAAAATGTATTTAAATAACGTTTACGCTGTTCGATATACACCACGAGTATTTATTGTTAAAAAAAATCACCAACTACCTGGTAATTGGTACATATTATTATATTACATACCTTGACGCCTTTCTGGAGCAGATGTTTTGCATACCCGTATCCAATTTTTGACGTAGCAGCGGTGATCAATGCTACCTGATTCTCAAGTCCGGACATCGTACGGGTATTAAACGATTTTGCTCGACTCTACAAATATTTATATTTCACGAGGGCGTGCAGCACATCCAATATGTCCGCCTATGTCATCGGATGCCGTCAGACAGTTGCAACTATTTGTTCGATTTCAGATGAATATCAAAAGCAATATAATTGGGTTAGTTACCTATAATACCTGGGCGAAGGTAAAAATTGTACCTCGAGTCAAACGCAAGGTCGTCACCTGCCGAATAATAACAATGCGATGCAACGGTTAGGTGGCTGCAAGTTCTTCAGTGGTCCACAGAATTTCTCATCGAAGAGTTTCGGCTACCTACGTTGACCACCCTATTGGATTTCTCATCAAATTATAATATAACACGGTGGTAATTATTGTATTTAATAATATTACAACGACTAGTTATTGTATGTAAACGGTTCAAATTATTAGGCTTTAGGTACCTATCACGCGCAACTTGAAATGGCTGTAACTTGTAGCCCATCTATAGTGTTTACGAATAAAAAATGTTAGCTAATTCCTAACTACGTGGCTATTTTGTTTGGTAGGTACACCTACTAGGACTGAAGTATTTCGGAACGCGTAGGTGCCTACATTGATAAAGTTCAAAACCTATAGGTAGGTATTTTAGATATCATCATAGATAAACGGTAAACGCACAAATGCGCAAAAGAAAATATTTTATCGACAAATATACGACCATTTGGTAGCTATGTGTACGTACATACCTGTAGGTATATTATGCTGATCGTGTTAATAAAATATCTGAAAAATGTTGTTAGAATTAAAATATATACATCATATATTCGTGTGACAGTATAGGTAGTACCGCGATATATGTAGGTACAATGACCTTAGGCGTACTGTCGACTTGGTAGTAAATAGGTAAAATTTGGAAACAACTAATGTAATATTAGTTTACTGCGATAAGTTTGCTGTAGGCATTATGCAAATCGCATTTGTAGACTCGTGATAATAAAACGCGTAATATTTAGGAACTTGAACTTAACTTTTGAACTATTTTGAGAAATAAAGATATACCTACCTACGTTTGGAACACGGACCAAGATATTATATCTTAGTCTGTGGTTTGGAACAATTGATAAAATATTAACAGATAAAAGAAAAATGACTATTTATCACCAAATTATACCACAGGTATTGAGACGGCCCCGCAGTTAACATTTTTCCACAATCGACAAATACCTACCTACTTTTTTTCACTTTTATAGGCGAATCTAAGTGAGGACGAAGTATAGGTAGGTACCTGTTCATAACTCATATAAGTAGGTATCCAACTACACAAAAATATAAAATTATGGTAATTATTGTGGTGGGTAGTTCATAACTTTTACAGAAAAATCCAAAAACATAAATGTCTACATAAATAATGCACACCTAATAGTACCTACCTAACTGTAGAATGTACCGAGTAAACGAGATTCGTTAATAGGAAATTTTTTGAAAAAAAAACAGGCCAAGTGTGACAGTCTTAAGCCTGCAGTGTAAAATTCTGTTTAAATCATATTTTATAATAAATTGGTCCAAAATAGATCTCCCTAAAATAAATAGATTAGTAGTAAATTAATTAAGCTAATTATATTTTAATTAGGTAATCAACAAGACCTAAAATAAATCAATGATTGCATTTAAATTGAAATAGCTTAGGATATGGTTTTAAAATTTATATAATATTACAATGTATTATTATGTAAGTAGACCATACATTACATACCTATACAGTATATTTGTATTTTTATGAGCATATTGTGATTATATTATATTTACTGAAATTAGACTTTACTTTACATTTTGTAGTGCTGAATATCATAAATACCAACGACATATTGTTATCTATTTTGACTAAATAACTTTAATTCAACATCATACTTTTGGCCGTTGTTTGGTAAACAACTTTATGACTAATGTGTATAGAAATAAAGTATTAGGTAAATCATTTTATAGATATATTGATTGAATTTTACTAATCAAGTAGGTAGGTACCTATGATTCATTTTATTTAGTCAGATTTATTTATTGTCACATCAATTTTTCTCATTATAATCCTTTAGTATATACCTATCTGTTGGCAAATTCAATAAGTAGTAAGTACCTACCTAAATGTGTATAATAATATATTTAAGTTAATTAATCTTAAATTATAAATATTTCATATTATTTAATCTTTAATCATCGGCTAATTATACAGCTTTTTTGCCGAACACTGCTTTTATATTCTCATTTATAAATAATTTATACTTTTACATAAATGGGCGTACTTGTGGGGAGGGGGGGGGGTTAAAACACTCTCTATAGACACTTAATTACTCTGCGCGTTCGGTGTGTTGGTTAATTTTTTTTTACTTATTCACTCAAAAAAATAATACGAATAGTCACTACTAACTATACATTACATTTGTCATTTATACATTATATAGTTACGTTCTGTTTTCGTTTACAGTCTTAGTTTTCGAACAAGGAAAATAAGTAATTGTGTATAGTGTATTTGTGTAGTTAGTAACAAATGTAGGTAATTGGATAATTAATAAATAATTATACATTTTAAAATATCATCATTAGTTAAAATAATTTTGAGTTGATTAAAAAAATAAAAAATAATTTAAAAAAATTAAAAATACATCCAAAATATTTTATAAGACAATAAGTTCGATTAGTACAAACTGTTGGTTAGCTCAACTAAATTTGATGAAACCTGATGTATTTTAACATCATATAAGATGATAGCATTGATTATAGAATAGACTATTCTATAATCAATGGTGATGGTATAAATTATATAGTTTATATGTATGTATTTTGATAGTGTATTAATCAAATAACAAATACTCGATAACCATCAGCAATTTTGTGTAGGCTTAAATAAAAATGTAAGTAATCACCAAATAAGTAATGCAGTAATTTGTATTTATCTATTATTAAAATATTATTTTTTATCTAAAACAATTTGTTTTTCAAGTACAAACTGTATAAAGACAATAATTTAATTTCTCAATGGTTCTGCGATGCCAATAGATTTTCCTATATTATAATTAAACAAAATTATATGGGTGACAGAGCTCTTCAATATAAAACTGTTGTTGAAAGTTACCTAAGTACTTATTAATTAAATTACTTAATAGTTAATACCTCTTTCAACGTTAACTATCAATGATGATGCATATATTATACCTTCAATTACTAAACAAATTTGGTTACGCTATGCATAAACATTAAACATCAAATAAATGAATCAGCTATTTGAACTTCAAACAATATATATTGAATACACATAATATATTATGTAGTAAGATGGGAGAAAACAAAATATCACTTTCAACATTTTTTGATAAAATAGCTATACTTTTATCATCTATACCAATATTTTTTTCAACCGTTGTGCCACAAGCATTCTCTAAGTATGCCAAGAGCTTCTGAGTTTTATTTTTAAAATTATAATCAACACACATATAATAAAATATGAATGTTTAATAAACAACAATCTTTTATATCTAATTAGGTGTAAAACTAAATAGTAATAAAAGACTTTACTGTGGAAGAAGTTGTTTATGGCCAAGACATGTGCCGTGAATATTTTATGAAGAGAGCAGTGTACTGTTTTAATAAAAAAAAAGGTTCAAAACCACTGAGCTATACATTACTGTCATATTATGCATAGTTTTCAATTAAAAAATGCATATTAAGTTACTCAAATTTAAAAATATTATGTTTAGTTCTAATATTGAAATTTTAAATTCATAAAATAAAATGTTTTTTTTTTTTAATATTAATTAATTACAAGTAGATATTAACTAATTTATTAATTGATAAAATTCTAGAGGAGCTAAGCAAAATGGCTTATATGTATGTACAGAGATAACTGATAATTTATATTAATATTTTAGTATGTTATGGGACAAGCAACATTTACCAACAGAAATACTTAAAAGCAGGAGCTAAGCAAATTCTTTAGGAGTAACAAGCCCCCAACACCAAGGTTAGGAATGTATTATGAAGAATCTATCACAAGAAATTCATTTCTGCTAGGAAAAATACATACAAACCATACAAAATGTTGAGCGTAATATTGTATAAATCATAATATTTATGTTTATTTATTATTTACTGTACACAATACCCAAATGATTTTAATTGCTTGAAAAACATTTAATAATAGAAAAAGTATTTTTGACAATATCTTAAAACATTTTGTAATGTTTACAAATATTAACTCGTAAATTAAAATTTTAAATCCTTATCCATAACTACAAATGATGGAACTAATGTTTCGTTGTACTCTGCTGGGTTCAAGTAATCTCGTTCAGTGACTGTGTCAAGCGTGTCATTCAATACTTCAGCGTGCAAATTAGATGACTTCAAAATTGGTAGACGTCCAACACTTTCAAACACTTTTTGTTCCATAGCTAAACGTAGGGGCATGTGCATTCCTTGTGTGATCATCAAGCCTTTAACTAGAGTTCTATTTTCTTTTGCTTTGTACTGTAACACAAAAATAAACTCCGTTAGTCATACTAATGATATAAATACAAATACAATACTTTTAATGAAAATACAGAAACAGAAAGGAGGCGCATTGATTTTAATTTATTAATATTCTGAGAAAAATGTATAGTGCAAAGCATACAAAGTTGTGTTAAAAATACATTCAAGATATTGATTTAGCAGTACCTAGTATTAACACAAATAATTTATTGAACTTAAAATTAATAAAATATTGAGATTAAATCAAACCAATCAATTCTGATAGCCCTATAATTCTTGATATGTTTTTAAAAAACCACTGTTTTAATATGCAACCTAGGTTTTTTACATACTGGATACCCTAACCAGGTTGTGAACACAATAGATTCAACATTCAATCCCCTCCCCAAAAATAATTTGTTAGTAACAGGTATCAGTCATGTCCCTTATCAGAGTATTAGTATATTACTTATCCGTATCTGAAAGTTACTAATATTGTATCATACCTATTAGGGTGGTCCTCCAGTATAGATGAAGTAAAAAAAAAATTGCAAAATGTTCGGGTTATCGCCCTCAAATCGGTTCAGTTACTTAAAAAAAGCATGAGAAAAATTTTTTAGACAAAATGTTCAACTTTAACCTGTGCCGCAAAAGCTCTAAAGTTTTAATACCAAAAAAATATTAGAAATCGTCAGTTTTTGAATATAATTAATCATAACTCTTAAAAGAATACTTTTACAAAAAAATTATAAAGACTTTAATTGTACGTTACTATTGTTACAACAGTTTTATACTTATAAATTTTTTTTAAATATATTATTTTTAAAAATATTTGAGTTTAAATGTTAAAAAAAAATTTTTTAACTATTTGTTGCGTGGCAATAAATAAAATGTTTTTTATATGGTATAATGCGATTTAAATTAACATATAATTAATATATATTGCATAATATTGTTTGTATGTGATCCTACAAGTTTTAATCTATGATACAAGAGATTAGTATAGAATCGTTAGGTGGGTAGTGTACTTAGACCCATACCCATATTTTGCGATTTTCACGTGTAGATTATTTCCATGACTCATTGAAACATTTATTATTCGTACAACAAAAATTAGTATTATCTACATTATTACACCTTGGACTTAGTGTTATCGAGTTTATTAAGTCATTATAGATTGTCAACTATTATTTTGCGATTTATTAGTTTATTATTTCTCAGTTGACTTACAACAACAACCAGTGTCATACTTGAATATTGTTGAGTATTAAGTTTTTACAATTTGTTATAATTTGTAAGCAATATATTTTATTTTACTGATTTATAATGGTTACCAAGAATAGCTTACGTGAGTCAAAATATATATTTTTAATTGGACATAGTTCAAATCAAATAGTTGGTAGTAAATTACCATCAAACAAGCAAGTTTTGTCAGTACTATTTTTTAATTTGCGCGAAGTTAATTTAAATCTTCATCAAAGTGCTACATAAGTGATACAAGAAGCGATAATTTTTTGGCGGAAGGCACGTATACCAACAAAAACCGAACAAAAATGTGTGACCAAGTTGGAGGATTTATACCAAGAGTGGAGAAATTTGCAAAAGTCAGAATATAGAAAAAGTGCAACTCAAATGTAAAAAAATACGCAGTTTGTATCAAAGCTAGACGATTTATTCGATTTATCAAACGCAAACGCTTTAGATTTAATGTCTAATGAAGAAGATAGAGCATTTTTAATTGCCCAGAGACAGAAAGGTCGAACTGGATCATTGCTTGGTATTGATCAAAAAACAAATAGAGGATCGGAAACAAGCGATAAATAAAAGAAAGATCATGCTCGTAATGAATTCGAAGCTTCAAGTAAATTTTTAGTCTAAAATAATAATTTATAACTACTATAGTACTGTAGTAAAAGTGTTGTGTGTATAATAATAATAAATAAATTTCAGGTAAAACTGTAGAACTTCTGTCGTCCAGTAGTTCTGACGAATGTGACGATGCGGACAATGATGCATTTGTACATGAAGATATTCCCGGTCCATCAAGTAAATATTTCAAGCCAACCAGAGGGTACGATGACTTAGTCTCCGAAAAACTTGCAATCGTGTAGGACAAATGTAAAATCAGTGACCGGAATGCTGTACATCTTTTCATTGCTACTGCAGAAGCTTTAGGTAATAATGTTAATGAACTTATTGTAAACCGATCATCGATACGATGATCTCGCATAAAATACCGTAAGCAACGTGCTGAAAAAATACGTCGTGACTATAATTTAGCTAAGGAAGACGCAGTTGTTATACACTGGGACGGAAAACTTCTTCCAAATTTAACCGGGAAAGGCTTAGTCGATAGGCTGCCTATAATCGCGTCTGTAAATGGCCGTGAACAACTTTTAGGTGTCCCGCCGTTAAATAGTGGAACTGGACGTGAACAAGCCAATGCAGTATACCAAATGCTTGTAGATTGGTGTTTAGATGAAAATGTACAAGCACTTTGTCCCGATACTACAGCATCAAATACAGGTCACTTAAATGGAGCTTGTGTTTTGCTTGAACAACTATTAGAACACAAAATAGTATATTTACCATGCTGCCATCATATATATGAAATTATATTGAAAAGTGTGTTCGATTTAAAATTTGGGGCAACATCGGGCCCAGACGTGGCAATTTTTAAAAGGTTCCAACAAGCCTGAGGAACAATTAACCCTAAAAATTTTAATTCTGGCATACAAAATAGTAATGTAATGGATTCTGTAAATGACGTATGTGACGAAATTATTAAATTTTCTAAAGATCGACTATTAGAAAAGCAGCCAAAAGATGATTATCGAGAGTTACTAGAATTAACAGTAATTTTTAACCTAACCTAACCTTTCAAATGATAATAGCTTTAAAATATCAGGTGCCATCCATCATGCTCGGTGGATGGCCAAAGCTATTTATAGCTTAAAAATTTATTTATTTCGTGAACAGTTTAAGCTAACACCCAAAGAAGAAAGTGCCTTAAGAAGTATTTGTATTTTTATTTTACGGTTATACATAAAAGTATGGTTTAATTCACCATCTTCAATCAAAGCTCCTTTACAAGACTTGATTTTTATGAAAGATCTTTTACATTATGTCTCTATAGATAAAGATCTATCTCAGAATGCAGCTAAAAAGTTTTGTGGTCACTTATGGTATTTATCGGCGGAATTATGCGCATTTGTTTTTTTCGATGAGGCTGTGCCACTGGAGACTAAAAGAAAAATGATTCATGCTCTAAACAACGACGAATGTTCATCAGAATTAAATTCAAATGCACAACGTTTAATTATATCTGCAAAAAATACAAACGAGTTATTAGAAAAGGTAATTGATGATTTTATATCTGCCAATACTAAAAAACTATTTAAACGATTTGCCATCAATGCCACTTTTTTGAATGAAGACCCTTTAATGTAGGCAAATAATGAAGATTATAATAAAGTTCTGTCAATTTTAAAAAATATTCCCGTTATAAATGATGTTGCAGAAAGAGGAGTAAAACTTATAGAAGATTATAACAACAAAATAACCAAAGATGAATCTCAAAAACAATATCTATTACAAGTTGTTAGTGATTATTGCAAAAAATATCCTGACCACAGAAAAGAAACACTTACACAAGTTATACAGCAATAAATTTAGTTGTATCATTTATATTTAAAATATGTTAAAGAAATTAGTAAGTCACTATGTTATTTATTTATTGTAAATTGTGTTCATGATTATTTGTATGTTATGCTGATGAAAATATTTCAATTTTCATGATTTTTTTTTTTTTTACTTTCTGATTAAAATATTTGGAATCTAATCTATATGAAACAAATTTTAGTAAATTTAGTTTTCTATCATTGTATCTTAACAGATTTTTTATAACATTTTTATTTCTAAAGTTATGTTTAAGAATATCAAAAAAAATTTAAAATATTGAAAATGTTCTATTTTTGTAACTTTGGAGCTTTTGCGGCACGTGTTAAAATTAAAGAATTTGCATGTAACTTTTTTGGGGGGTAATCTCAAAAAAATGAAAAATAAGGACCACCCTAATACCTATACATAAAATAGAATTTTTTGGTACTTTCTTGTTGTACAAGACTGTATCTATTATCACAACTACCACCAGATTACCTCCATTATCACGACTACCGCGATTGTTTTGTAAAACATCACAATCCTGTTATTTAAGACTACCAAATTGTGCGCACATTTCTATTGCCAAAGACTACCTTATTTTTATTCATCATAGTTAATTCTTTTATTTTTTATACGTAGGTATTGTGGAGATGGCCAAATTTAAATTAAAACGAATTAAATTAAATTTATTAAATAAAAAAAATAATGAAGTAAAGAAAAGATTTTAATACCCAGTAATCATTTGTAATATACTTTACAGTTTACATTCGGCGTACGGCCTGCCACTGAAAACAATAAAATAATAATAATACAAAAAATAATATTATTATTGTTGTCGCCGAACACAAACATGAACAAAAATGGTAAATCAATAAATAAAATAATAATTAATTATGGAAATAGCCACATTAGAATTATATATAAAAAAAAAATATAATATTGTTCTGCTATTGTGGTAGTTGCGATAATGGAGGTAGTCTAAGATAACAGAATTGTGATGTTGTCAAAAAACAAGGTAGTCTTGTATAACAGGAAAGTACCAATTTTTTTCACTGTTTATATACCAACGACTCATACAATACTTTGTCTCAGATTCTGAGCATCCTCACTCAATATTCTGCTACAAGGACCGATTCTACTATTTCTACTATGGCAGGGTGTTGTGTTGGTTGGGCAGAAGAACAGAGGTTTTATTAAGTAGAAATACAGCATTATTTTTAAGGTGTAGAAAACAAAAGTTTGTTTGATTGGGTAGTTTAAATCAAAAAACTCCGTGTGTACTTACATTTCTCAAATTTTGTTGAACTGGATGATAAGTTTCTTTGAAATTCTTCGGCCTGGCAGTGTGAGCCCTAAAATTATGTAAGAGGTTATTTAATAAAAAATGTACTAGAAAAAATTATTTCAATACTATAATTTATAATATGACTTACCCCAAGATTGAATAATTACCGAAAGTATTATCCATGGTATCCTAAAAACAATAATCAAACAATAAATTGTGTACACTATACAACATCGTTAATATCAACGAATTAATTCTGATAAATAAAATTGACTTACCATGTTTGTAATGTTTTGAAAGGTTTATTGAAATAATAATCAACGTTGATCGTCAAGGCAAAATAAGAATATTATTTCAATTTCTTTCAAAATTCAAATGAGGCACAGCAGCAGTGAGCACGGTTACTTGCAATTTTGGATAATACAACAACACAATGAATATGACATTTAAACATTTTAAATGATAACCTGAAAAGTTGATATGAATTGTTCAGTGTGACCATTTAAAATATTATACAATAATGTAGCTGTACCGTACAGTAGTTGCAAAGCGAATGAATAGATGTCGCCCTCTGTTTAATTATCCGCAAACTTCGTTTTAAATCTCATAGCATAACCCTACTCAATGCTCACAATATTCCTATGCCCAGATACCCTAGGTATTCGTTTACACAAAGCTGTGCACTAATGGCGCAAATAGTTGGGAGATTAGGGTTGGGGTGGGGGGGGGGGCTTAGCGCCCCTCAAAAAATAATATAAAATAATATATTATAATTTTAAAAACTTTTTTTTTATTTTGAGCTTGAGCCCCCTAAACATCTTTCCTATTTGCGCACCAACTTTTCAAGTAACTTTCTGATATAACTAGTTAGCTTTAATTCATATTAACTTTGTAACTAAACGCTAGTTGAATTTAATGCGTAAAATAATCTTATCTAACTCGTTAAAAATAATAAATAACTAGTAAGTTATCTTTGTAGTTTTTTTTTTTTTTATTGATTTTTCAATTTCTTATTTTGTTAAACTTTTTATATCCTAATGATTAGAAGTATTATATATTATATATTCCAAGAAGTTAAAGTTATTACCTGCCTATTTAAAACATTTGATAAAATGCTCAGTTGACAGTTGTTCAATTTCATTTTTCATTCATCACCAATCAATCAAGTTAGTTACCTACCCCTACCTACTTAATACAATTTATGTGATACATTACATATTATGGAAAAACAATTTTTTTAAATTTATATTTTAAACTAAAAAAAAAAAATAAACTTCTAATGTCCACTCTAACTTAAGTTATTATTTTCACAAAACTAACATCTAACTAACAAAATTAGAAATTCGGTAAATTTCAGAAACTAACTTATATTCTAACTTAGTTACTTTTTATATTAAAGTAACTTAACTTTAACTAGTGGAAAAACGTGACTAAATTTCCAAGCTTTGCTTTTACCGTGGGGCATGACGTGGCTATACAGTATATACACTATAGGTACTCCTAAATTTGTATTTTAATGGTTATAACTTATAACTTATCTCCATCAGGTGTTGGGCGGTTGGTCAATGTTTGGAACTATAATTGTACCTACAACCTACGTACTGAAAAGAAACAGTTTTAGAACCAGAACCTGGGCGCGTAACCAGGGATTGATTAGGGGCTTTAGCCCACCCCCTCCTTTTTCAAATGTTATGAATTATGTATAATATTTTATTTGTTAAATAAGAAGTTCAAACTTGAAACGTTTAAAACCATAAATTATTAAGTATAAATAAAATTTTTAATATTGTTATAAAATTGTATCTATAGACTATAATAGTATAATATTTTCTATAATCCATATATGGTTAAAGGTACCTACCTACTTACCTACTTACCGATTTTTACTATTTTATTGTAATACAAAAACGAATAGCCGAATAGTCGTAAAGATATTTGGATTTTTCACAAAATGTTTATTTTACCATTTTCTATATATAAGTATAATATTTTTAAAATATTTTTAATTTTGGTAAGGAAAATACTTATTAGAAACCTTGTGTTATAATTTGAATCTATTTTTTTTTTTGAAAAAAGATACTTAAAAACAGTTATATTTTATAGTAAAAATGAAAACTAAAAAATTTTAAATGCATTTAAAAAGCTTAAATATTTGTTCGATATTTGAAACTTTCATTATTTAGATAGGTATAAAGTTATGGAAAATGACAAAAATTATAAAATTTACATCAAAGCCAGGTCAATGCATAAATGCATGTATATGACCATTTATGAAATAGGTCACACCAATGGTTATCTAATGTTGCCAACATATAGGTAGAATACATAATATTATATTCCAGAATAATTAATATAAATTGAAATGCTTTTAAATGCATAGTAAATTTATATCACCAATAGGCAATGGTCAATAGGAATACTGGAATAGTATATATAATTAGAATATGATTTATTGATTATTGATTATTATAATTATATGATTTTTTTGGGTCAACATTTTAGGATTTAATGAAAGCGCTTTCAAATAATATTATAAAACCAAAAATTATTTAATTTGTATAAAGTGAATAAATAATAATACATTAATATGTAAGTATTAAGTACAAATTTAAACTAATTATCTACTTGTTTTTTTTTTTTTGGTAACTTTCGAATGAGTAGTTGATTGTTAGTTATAACTTTATAACTTAATAAGTATTTATAGTTAAGTGTAGTTGAGTAACAGCGAGTAATGGACCAAGTAGTGTTCCGCTCGGCTCGTCATAAGTTTATAAATATTTTTAAGTATAATTAATTAACTGTAGATATACTCGCTTGACTAAATTTTAGAAATCAAATTTTTTAAGAAAAAAATTCTGCATCGGATGTTTTTATAAAAAAAGTAAAAACTTAAAAAAATAAAAGAATAAAAAATAATAAAATGTAAATTTTTTTTCAAAAATTTTGCGATTTATTATATCTTTAAACAATGTACAATTTGTTTTTCAAAAACGTTAGAAGTTTTCGAGATCCAGAATGTTTATTATAAAAAGAATCAACCAGTTTATTATAATGGTGTTACCTATATATATTGTATATATTTGTTTTATATGCGTTTTTTAAATAAAAGTTTTAATGCATTAAGCTGGTTGTTTTTTTAATATAAATTTAAACAAAAAACTGTGTTGTAAAATTTTTGGTGGCCACAATATGTGTTAATTATTACAGGACTCTGTATATTATATCATAATGTGAAACATTTCACCCGTCACCCGACACTTAGTTGTCTGCAGGCAAAGTTACTCGTTCACTCGTACCCTTAGGATTTATATGAGAACATAATATAATAATGGTCGCATTTATGATAAATGTTACTCGTCATTAATCTTCATTTAAATTTTAAATTTGTTGCTTATATTTTTTTTAAAAACGAGAAATAAATATAAATATTATATATTTATTACTAATTAATCAAATGGAGTAATAATTAAAATATATTATACAAATCGCAAGACGAGTTTATATCATTCAACTAATTACTTATAATATATGTAAATAAAATAAATATTAAAACCTATTTGATAAATGTATATTAGGTATATAAAGAGAATAAATACAAATATATAATAATGATTAGGTATAGTATCATATTATGTATTGTAGAACAAATGGTGCTCTGTATGATGGCGATGAGTGATTTTTTAATAAATCTTATACATTTTAATAAATGGTTTTATAAGAAAAATTAATAACAGTTAAGGGGTATGAATAATATTGAAATAATCTATGAAAATGTATTTATGTATTTTCAATAATATACGGATTATTGAGTGGTTTGACAGTAAATACATCTATTATCAATATTGGACATTGAAAATAGACTGCTCATATACTCTACTATGTCACTCAGTAAGCTATATTGTTGGAAATACGAAACTAAGTTTCAGTTTTTCACTAAAATTCACATATTTTGTAATTAGTGTGTAAAATGCTGCGTTACTGACATGTGCGTGCACGTGCGGGTGGGTGCGCTTCGCTATTTATTTTATACAGTCACTCACACTAATTATCACTTAGTACGAACAAATTTACACACAAATAGAAAATTGCCTACATTGAACTCCTTAGAAACGGTCAGTATTCATACCCCTAACAGCTGATAACTTACCTTAAATATTTAGTTTAAAGTAGCTGTAGTGGACAATTAGGCAATTAATTAGGTTTTAGCAAGATTGCAAAGAACTTCCTATAAGTCACGCTATCGTTCTTTATAAATTATAAATTAAATCGACAGCTCTAGCTAATTGATAATCTTAGTGATTTGACCACCGTCTTAGAAGATCTTCTAAGACCGTGATTTGACAAAAAAAAAAGTTCTTACCTATCAATTTCAATTATAATTTATATGCATAATAATAATTTATTATAATACCTGTATGGTCTATGAAGTGTAATAGAAACAATTTAATTTTTGAAACGAATTTTTTTATGGCATGATGCGGGCTGGCCGGGAAAAAAACGTTCCTGACGAAATACGATGATAGAATAATTTATAATATATTAAACATGCAGTTATTTTAGCCAAAACATCTAATTTTTATTCCATCATACTGATTGATCTATTAATGCGATAATATTTTTTGAAACTGATTTGAATTCGTTATTATATCTACTTGAGATTAGCCAGTTCACTTTTTCCAATTTCTATAAAAAAAACATCTATAAATTTAGCTCGAATATTTTAAAAATTTCGGAATTTTTCAAACGTTAAATATTCGGGATTAGTTTGGAATTTTAATCAGAAATCTTAAAATATGGACTGACCGATCTCAAATAGACATTCTAACGAGTTCAGTTCAGTTTTCTGAAATATCATCGTATTATTAGATCGATCGGTAGGATGGAACAAAAAAAAAGCGGGAGCGGTAAGTTGTAATGATGGTTGTAGATTGTTTATATAATATATATATCTTGCGTACATTGATAACATATCACTAAACTACGTATATTATGCATTCATAATTATTATAATTAATAAGTATATATAAGTATTGAATTGTACGTTGGTAATATATTTTTTGTCGCGCCTGCACCGAAAGTTTGGTTTTCGACCGCGGTTGAAGCGTTGGAAAGCGACCTTTTTCCGTCCGGCCGACCGTAAAGTGGGAATCCCCATAGTGCCGGGCGATAAAGTGGAAATCCTCAAAAGTGCTGGGCGCGTATATCACGCGTATTCCACGCACAACCAGACGCTGAAAACTATACCACGGTCCTTACAAAACATAAACTTTTGGTTATCTTATAATCTCCTTGCATCATGACGCGTAAACATTTTTATTTCGTGAAATTGTTTTCGTAGAATAATCTGATTGTTGCATCTATCCCTATACTCATGACAAAATGAAAAGGTATTTATAGGTATTAATAGGTATTTATTTCGTCATGCCTACATTATAGTGCTTTACCTTTGCCGTGATTACATTTTTTTGTGCGTCGCGTTTGGTATGGACTAGGTAATAGAAAACGGGTATAACGCGAGGATTTGAAACAGCGCAATGAGGTCTGCATAATATGCATTTATAGTTATTACAATTTATAAATTATAACGATTTGGTGATTTTAACGACAAGAAATCGGAAACTTTTAAAACTTTCCTTGTGGACGCATTCAATTTACATATGGATACGGTAAACAATCCAGCAGAATCTACAACGAGAGATGACACCCACTATCGATGCAGTATTTTCAAGATATTTGGAAAAAGTTATATCACAAACATACGGTACCATCATATTTCAGTTACACAGGTCTGTAATTTCGATTATTGAGTATGATTAATATAATAGTAATTGAATAGTAATAATAATCATTTTCATTTTCATTTATTTTTCACATTTGCTTAAATACATTTACCTACTTATTGATTTTTACTTTTATTTTGAATGGTTCCACTAAAATGTATTTGTAAACTATAATATTTGTTGGAAAAGAAACTTCGTTTCTACCGGGTGTCCCATGACAGCACTCACTTATTTTATGAACATGTACCTAGTCAGACGTCTGGGGGAGGGTTCATCTAAGTTTACTTGAGCACAGTGGCGTGACGAAGGACTTTATTTGAGGCACGTGCCTCAGCTTAAAGGGTGACGGATGTCCTGAAGACTAGGGGCATTTCACATATAGTAAATAATTTATTAAGTACACACCAAGACTAAGCCAATCATTCTCAGTTACCATTTAAGTAAATACGTAATTATTCATATAAGTATTTATAATTACTAATATAAATTATTGTGCCCCATAAGTTGATGAAGTTCGCCACGCCACTGCTTGAGCAATTGAAAAGTTAGGAATAACTTGTAGGAAATGTAGATAGTTATGACTGTTCAGCGTTAAAGCGTTGTTATACATAAAAAACACTTAACTAAAAAAATTAAAACACAAACTACACAATATTTTGCCAGTGTCTGTATCTAATATTGTTTTCCGTGATGTTCGAATCAAAAAAATGTGTTAAGAGGATGTCATCAGCGCACTATTTGTTTTCTCTCTCTGGCCTACGCGTAACATAGACAAAACACATTGACGCAGAATCATTTTTTCTATGTTTTTATGTAATCTTAGAGTAAAATCACTCATTAAAAAAAAAAGATAGAGAATAATATTTTTGAGGGAATGACATATCGATTTCTCTAAATATTGTTTCAAAACGATTTAAACATAATTTAAATTTACAACATTTTTTTGTTTATTTTGAAAGTCGAATACAATGTAAAGTAATAATAAAATATGAAACCGATATGTAATTCCCTCTAAATTCTAAAATATTATTCTCTATCTATTTTGTAATGGGTGATTTTACTCTGAAATTACTTATAAACATAGAAAAAACGATTCTACGCAAATGCGTTTTGTCTATGTTGCGCGTGGATCAGAGAGAGAAAACAAATAGTGCGCTGACATCCTCTTAATATTTTCAAGTTTGCAAATAATTGTAGCAATTTGTTTTTAGTTTTTTTTTAATTCAAATTTTTTTGAGGATTAATTTTATTGGACAAAATTATAGTTGGTACTAATTCCATTAGAGGGTCACATGACGTTAGACCTCCCTAAAAGATGTTTAGCTTATAATATTTTGAAGTCATATTTTCAAATTCTAAAAACAGATTTTAAATATATTTAATTATCAATATATAATTAGGTAAGTATAATCGACATTTCAAACAATGGTCAACACTCGAGCTATTTATATTTAATACAAGCACCTATACCTATATTTACTATACTATAGTAAAATTAAACATTTCGATGATAATCGTTGTAAATTAACATCCTACTATAATTGCCAATGTGGACCCCTCCTTCACATTTTAAATTAAATTCAGTATTCTAAAAGTTTAATGTAGGCCTATATCTTGTAAACCTATATTATGTTATATTATGTAAATGTGTATGTGTTTTAATAATTGTAATAAAAGGGCTCACCCCGTTTAATTTTAATAAATAAACAAACAAATAAATGCCTCCTAATAACGTATACTTAACTATGGATGTAGACTTATAGTATTAATTTTACTGGATTATTTTTACCTACTTACCTACCCAACCGCCCAAAATTTTAAGTGGTTCAGATATACCACCTTAATTTGATATTACGACCTTATTGCAATACCTTAAGTGCGTACTCGGTGCTACTGATTGTATAGATAATAATGTTTCGGTGGATAAATGTCTACAAAAAAAAAGTATCAACATTTTACACTATGATAAATTAGAAGTACCTATATAATATAGTGCCTATACATGGCGTACCTATATAATAACTTATTAATAAGTATATGAAATGTTTACACTTCTAATATAGGACAATATTATATATGGCATTAGATTTTGTACTAAGAGAAAATATAATAATACACCTAGTCGTGTTGTAATTTCGTTTGTTTCGATCGTATTTTATAGCCGCATTGGTAGTAAAAATGTAAACCTCCGGGAAAATAAACGTATACAACAGTTGTAGTATGTGCAGTCGAGATGGTTAAAAAAAATTGTATTTCCGAGAAGTCCATAATTTCATATATAAATCCTTCGCGTACTTAGTTCCTTGGATTTATTCGACATACAAAGATTTAACAGCTCAAAGTAATGTGTCTATACTGTATAAAGCTATTTTTGCTGTACAGCTGACATAATATAATATGTCTGTCATATATACACGATATAGCGAGTCTAGTAGAGTAGGAATGCAATAAAGTTGGATTATTGCAAAATGTAAAACAAACAATTTAACCTACATATAGTATAATATTAACATAATTTATAATATGATGCATGCAACTATAAGTATTTACTTAACTCACGTAATATTGATTTGAAAATAATTTCATCTAAGATGTATATTTACATACCTATGAACCGGTACCTTTCATCTCGTGATGATTAATTTATGATTAAGTTAAAACAACCAGCAAAGTGATTCGAAGGATTAACCTAATATACTGACTATAGTAATATACCTATTACCAATATAGGATGATTTACTAAACAAATTCTGATTTTGGAATTGTTGAGTGTACTCAGTCGCCATATTTCCAATTATCCACTTTTGTAATGCCGTTTAAAGAGAGATATTGTAGTAATACAAAATTTATTTGTATAAAATAGGATTCAATTTTTTTTTAATGTTTATTGTTAATAAAATTAATTTTTTCAACATTTTAATTTAGGTTCCTACCTAAATTAAAATACGATCGAGTATAGTTTACTTCGTTAACTACAAATAATAATGTTTGGTAATAGGTTAAAATTGCGTTTTTTGTATTAACTATGAGTCTATGACTAACTATTGAATTTAAATTAATCACATACATTACAGTGAGTTACTACGGCAACGTACTTCCCCCTTTTTATACTTCTATTAATTATTGTACTTCTATCGATATTGTTTTTTGGTCCAACAATTTCCTGTTAAAAATTCAAAATATTATAATAATATAGATAGATTATAGATTATTTCATGATATTAAAAACTAATTAAAATAATACAACAATAAAAAGTTTTGTAATTCGTCTCAAAGACTAAAGATTTGAATAAATAAATAAGAAATGGTTTATCTCCGGAAGCTATGGTTTGTGGAGGAGACTAGAGCTCGTATTTTAAAATGTAAAGTATCCTAGTTAACATAGTGAATTTAAATACACAACTATAAATTCAAATAATCTAAAAGAAAAAGTACCATACAATGAAGATAACTAAACATAAACAAAACTAATGAAACAAACAAAAAATAAAATAATATTGACTGTGCAAATTCTAATTAATTTATAATATACCCAGAAAACATTATAAGATAATATACAGATTATAATAAATTAATAAAATTAAGATGTAAACTCTTATAAGTGTCTTATTTAATAATCAACATATTTTTTTTACATAAATTATAATTTTGGAAACTATTTACCTTGACGTACCTACTTAGTATATTACAGAGATTAAAAGCAATATTATATAATATAATAATTTTTCATCAGAGGCAAATATCTAGTAGCATATGCCATCTCCTTTTGGCGTGTACTATAAATTATAATTATGTTAAAGGTGATGACAGACACAAAAAAAAAAACACACATCTTTGTAAAATCAATACATTCATCGCTTTGCTCAGAATCTAAAATAACACATAGTTTTTATATCCTGTAGTTGTTTTAGATTTATTAAGTATGTAAGTTATACGTATTATCATTTTTGATAGGTACTGTTTTGAAAATATATAAGTAACGATAAGTAACGACAAAATGTTTACAACAAATTACATTTTTATCTAGCAATAACATAATATACTGATAATTTAATCCAGTACGTTATTAGTTTCAGTGTGGTTTCAGGGTCATTTTGGGGTTACAAAAATAAAGTCAATTTGATTATTACAATGTTTCGTAAATAAAAGACACATTCGATGTGATTTTTATTTCACTGCGGCAAATGTTATAGCTCCAACAACTATATTTATGATCGCTACCTTTGACAGTAGAATATACGAAAGAATGATCGTTTGGTATTTTAATAGAAGAGCAAATCTCGGGGTTTCGTTCTACCGTGAGTGAAGATCGAACATTCATAGCTGTGTGTTTGATGATTGATGGACGATCATCGTCTATGCATTGACAGTATCGATGACAGTTCTACGAATAATAGATCATAAATAATATGGGAGATCTAAAGTAAACCACTTTACAAAATAAATACTAACAATACGGACCTGATAATGTCACAGATAATAGTTAAACTAGAAATAGGTAACACGTAAATAAATTAGATTATTTTTAATAGGTAGGTACTTGTAATTTTTAAACTAGACATAGGTATAGGTAATTCATGTTTGAGCAAAACAATATTTTTACAAAGAACGTCAAAATAATATTTTGGATTAAACCTAATTTCTATAACAGTAACAGTGGAGGATCCAGGGGGCAAAAAGGCTATTGCCGCCCTTCCCCTAAATTAAGCCCTGGATCCGGCATTGAACATTAATTAATAGTATTATACACCTAGGTATACTACTATAATATATTATATTATAATGACTAAAAATTACCTTTTCTGGGGAAAATAGGTACAAATTATAGTACAATTAATGGTTAAAAAAAATCAAAAAATCGAACATTGGGGTGCCAGGGTAACCCACTTTATAGTACATGCAATTTATAATTCAAATACGCAATATACACGTAGATGATATTATAAGTTATAACTATAAGTATTGGCAGTTTGCAGGGACCTTACAAAATAGCATGTCTTATTTCGTCCATCTCAGCGCAGGATACTGATGTATTGTTATTAATTATTACTATACATTTGTATAAATGTTCGTATTTACTTAAAAGTTAAAACTGGTTCTGAACGGTGCTTAGCTTACAAAAATATATTTTGACATTATGATATATAGGTAATAATGTGTCGAGAATACCATTGGTTGAATTGATAAGTATAATGTACAAATATTGTAATAATTTATAATACTTTTTAAATTACATTCCTTATGATTTGTATTCTGAAAAAATAAGCATTTAATTGTTAAAATAAAAATATTGTGTAGGTATAACTAATTTTATGATATTGAAGAATAATATTTGCACACCCAAGAAGCTTATTTTATGGATTCAACATGAAATACTACGTTGTTCAAACAGAGATAATATAATCAAGCCAGTTAATATTGTACTTACGAGTTTTAACAGACGTCTTAATGTAAGTTTGCAAACATTGTCTTAATCATGAATATAATTGACCTAAAGTATGTTAACTAATTTTACTTGAAATGATTTTGAAAAAATAATCATAACTGCTCTTGAAAAGTCACGTACGTTATCGGAGGAGTTACTTCTTGCTGATTATTTGCGTACAAAAATTTTAAAATGTCAGGCATTTAAAATAATTAATATAAACACAGAAGAAATGTTAAAATATTATACCGCTGGGAACATGGGCATAATAAGTAATTGTCTAGATGACCAGACTTTTGATCTCTCTTTATTTTGCTGTAAGACACAAGGGACACATTGTATTTTTGTCATTATAAAGGTACACAAGTAAGATATGTGTCTTATATTAACTTTATGAAACAATTTATTATTATTAGTATACTAGTTAAAATTATTTGATTTCCGAATTACTGAGATGTATAAAGTATTATACTTAACCTTTTATCTGGGTCAAATTTTACTACTATTTGTTTATCTTTAAAAAAGCTCTAAACTGTATGACAATTTTTCATAATTTTTATTTTATACAATGTATTTATTTAGCTAACAACGGCGAACTTGTTTCTGCTGTAGTGAACTACTACTTTGTGTTAAACGGTTATTCTAGACAAACATAAAATATTTTGGTTTATTTTTGAATAAATAATGTTTATTTCGTGTTTTTTATTGCACTACCTATAACCTTGTTTAGGATAATTTTGTCCATTATTTTTGTACAATATATTGTTGATTTTTTTTCAGCTATCTATTATACAAATCTTCAATTCTTATAAATAAAACAAAACTAGTACGATACCTATTTATTTTGTATAAAAATATTGTTTTGAATAATCCAAATACTGGACTGAAATAAACATTATTAGTTGCCTCTCGAATAATGAATGTCAAACAACAATACGTTTTTGTTTGTTACAGCTGATGGAGATCCTTCTTTACAATATTTTAGAAGATATTTGTATTACTATTATACTATAGTCTATAATGTAGGTAAAATGTTTTTCTCTACATTGAAATTGAAATAAATTTGATGTTTTAAACATAAGTTATACAGGAAGTTAAATAAAGAAAGAAAAATCTCTGACAAAGATAAAGTTCTCTTCTTTAGTAGTAATAAAAACATTTTGATCTACGACCATTCCATGAATTACAAGAACCAATGAAATACAAAAACTTACTTTTGAAGAGACATCTTCATTACGCAATACTCAAATATGATACTCAAATGGCATTATTTGAAAATGTGTTTCAAAAATATTAAAGTACCAAATACTATTAAATTGTTATTACTTACTTTAATTAGTATTTTACAAAATATATAATATTTTCACAATAAGGAACCTCTAAAAATGCATAATACCGTTTTAAGTTTTAACCTCTTAATGCATGTTTGTAGAATATTCTTATTTTTATATGTACGTACTTTATGTATTATGCGTATCATTTTGTTCTTAGATACGTATGTACATTTATTTTTTTTTAAATTATGTGTATTATTTTAATATGTTCAGTCTACTTTTTATGGGATTCTCATCTTTAATATAAAAGTTATATATATTTTTTTCATCTACTTTCACTTACTTATTAATTTTAAATTTAAATTATTATCCGATATTAAAAAAAAATTAATTTGAATTTAAAATTTATATTGAAGATAAATCCCCTAATGAAAATAATTCTGAATTGTATAATATCCAAATAAATCATCTGAAATAATTTAAGTGACTTGTTTGAAATAAAAGTAGACTGTAAATATAATTATTTAATAATCAATAATAATATGTAGGTACTCTCATCACACAAGCAAACAAATAGGAAAATCTATTTTGATTTGAGATGGTAACGTAATGATATGAATAGTGTTTGAAGTATGAAATATTTCACAAAAACGTGAAACATTGCAATTATTAATTATATATATTTTTAGTCCAAGAGTTCTAGGTATAATCATTGGCATTAATAGAATACGAGTGCTACGGTTGTTATATTACTTTATTAGGTCTTGTTTTCGACTATCAATAGCAAAACTTGGTTGTTTTCTCAGGAAATGGTTTATTGTCGACAACGATGCAACGATTGTACTATTATTGTAACTAAATAATATTTATAATATTTATTACTTTGTCAAACTTTATTATCGTAATCCTTATCTAAGCGTTATAACTTATGAGATGTTTAAATATATTAAACAAAACTATATTCTTATTAACACTTTATTGCATGCCTGTAAACCACATTCACATTTATAATTATATACATAAGACATGTGTAGTAATTAGTAGAATATAAAATATGATAAATATTGATAAGTTTATAATGCTGTACTAATGTTCAGTGTTCTAAATTATAATGTAAGAATTCAGTAGGTATACATGTATAAGATTGTATACCTACTTGTATCATTTAAGCATAAAAATATTTAAAAATGTTGTATACCATTTTAAATGTATAATATCAAAGGTTAGGTATACATATAGGTACCATACAATTATGAAGGTAGTTAATGACAAATATATGTAAATACAAAACTTATTTAAAAATAAAACAAAATTTATTAAAATACTGAAATATTTAATTTTTTTAAATTTCATGAAATTTTCAAATACTAGATATGAACATCCATTGATCAAATAATATTTTATGTTTATTATGTTCATAATATACAGCTATGTAAAAGTAGGTATTACAATGTTGGAATAGATATGATTAAAATCAAAAACAGAATGGCAGTCTGGCATACTCTGCTAACCCATTAATACCTAACGGAGAAAGAATATTATCGTTAATGATACATAAAATGTGTCAACATATTCAAAAAAAATAATAAATTTAACTTCAAAAATGATTTTTAAAAGAGAAAAATCAATGGATATTATATAATGTTGCTTAACTTTTGTACTTGTTCAAGAAATGATGGATGCGTTTTATAAATTTCGTACTAGTATAATATTGTCTACAAAATATATTAATATGATTTTCTCACACTGGAATTAACTTTCCGACAGTTAAATGTATAGACGAAGTATTTTCAATTGAGGATTCTATACCAATATGGCGATGATATAATATACCGAATGGATAATCAAAGTTCGACGTAACTACGCAAGACGTCATATAAAGGTTAAAAACTCGTTTGAAAGTCTATAAAAACGAAAAAAATAAAATAAAATTATTGAACAATTTTCTACATGACGTCATTCTTGATGTTTATAAATCTAAGAAAAAATATCTTTAAAAAATTTGGAATCGGTTTACAAAAGAATTTGTTCACATAATCTCAACATTGTGAGACATTTGAAAATAAAGTACAACCGACTACTGAGTACAATTGTTATTGTTTAGGCACATCTAATGACCAACCATGAATGAAAAAGGAAACGGGGACGACACTATTGCAGTGCTTTCAATGACTACACCACTATTATGGTGCATCCAATGGACTATACACAGGACGCAGAGAGAAACTTGAAACTAATTTATAACCATTAATAGAACGACTAAGCAAATGGAAGTCTTATTATAGTCCACTGGATATTAATGACAAGGAAAATCTAATCGAATCTGATCATTTAACGACAAGTTCGATATTGGGAACTTGATTCATCCACCAAATCGATACATGCCTGAATAAATAAAAAACAATACTCGGAAAATATCATATTTCCAATGAAATTACAAACAAAGCAACACGCCTTGAATTAAAATAAATTAGGTTCTAAAGATAATCAAATTACAGAGAATCAGTGTCAACAAAACTGAAAATAAACGAGAAAATTTTAATACCAAAATATGTTTTAAAAATAATTAGAAAAAAACTTGGTAATTAGCTAGGATACTTATAGCTATTAAATTAATTGAAATGGAAAAATAAATTAAATAAAAACCAAATTGATAATAAGGAAACGTATATATGAATCATGCATGGTCGCCACAAACAATAATGAATTGTAAAAAAATAAACAATGCAGAAAGATATGAATTTGGAATTATTCGTAAACAGAACCATCATGTAATGATAATATTATAATAATAGTAAAAAAATCCATAAACAGTGATTTATATTACTAAACATAATATATAAACAATAAGATATATTATATATCTGAAATGTATAAATATTTTATTTTTGTTTCTATAATATTACAATTTATACGTTTTACCAATTTTTATTTAAAATTCATAGTTATTAACGTTTAATAATATATTCTATTCAGATCCCCAAATTTTATTTGTATTTTAAATTTTGAGTAATAGTGAATAATGTGCTTTCTCGTATTATTTTGTATATCCGTAGATTAACCCAAAACGTTTTTACTTTAACGGCTGCATAACATTAAGGTAATCATGTACATTAGAGCCATCAGACTAGAAACGTAATTATTTTTATACAACTTCAAAGTAATCCGAAGATTCAAATTTCATAACGTATTAAATATATTTCAATCATTTTTTTTTTTATATATATCTTTATCTATTTTTGTTCTAGAAACATTTAATTTTGAAAATGTGGACAAGTGAGTGTCGCTCTGTTGTACAATATAAGTCACTGTAATGGATGGTGTTAAATTTGAAACAATGATATAATAACATTGTATACAAAAAACGATTCTGAGCGAAAATGGTCAGTCAGTCAGCCTATGATATATTACTAACTACTAAGTATAAGTATTTAATGATATTATTATAAATAAAGTAATTTATGTGGAACCTTGTTTTAAATTTTCAACTCTTAGCTATAAAAGTTGAACATTTTATACATTTTTGACGACAACATTTGTCAAAATTCGAAATGTAAATGCTTACGAAAAAAGTGTGACTATGTATATTTTTAATATTTTTCAACTGTCATTGAAACAATAAAATATTAAGAGTCTTGTATTATATTTTCAAGCTTTTTAATTTTTGTTTTGTTTTTCCCTGCGTTTTTGATGTCTATTGAGAATTGTTACTGCTCCCAACAGTGATGACAGACAACAAAAAAAATTTAAAAAGAACACACATATCATTGTAAAATCAACACATTTATCGCTCCGCTCAGAATCTAAAATACATAAACGCTTTAATAATGGTTCATCTAGGAGTGGCATTCCGAAAATCGTTTTTTGATCAGATGTTTTATTTTTGCTTTAAAATTAATAATAATTTATTACAAATAAAATTAGAGTTGAGTATGGGCGTGTGGCTGACAAGAGATTGCATTGCCGTTATATTGTTACATTATTTTGGCGAAATTCTGTTCATATTAAAGTTTATAGTATACCATTATACACCATTGATTATAATAAAATTACTAGTATTTACAATTAATGGTAAGTAATACTCAATTAAATATAATTATTCTATAATATTTGGCAATTCTAAACTAGGTACCTAATTAATAGGTAATCTAAAATGTTATTTCTTATTATAATTCCCTGGCTGAGTAGGTCTCCCAAAATTAGCTTAGATAATGCAATCCATGGATTAATGCATTAATAAATTAATATAAAAATGAGGTTATTAATTATTATTATACAGTACCTATGTAATAATAGGTACACTGTATACAGTGTATTATTAGTTTAAGTAAGGGGTCATTGAAGAAGTTTCTACGATTAATATTTTTAAAATTTCAATGAAATAATAAAAATTGTTTGAGAAAAAATCGTAATTAGTAATTACTTATTACTGCATGGCTAAATGGCTTCTTGCTTTAAAAAACTAATACAAACTATTACCTAATAAATTAAAGCTGAACTTTAAATTAACATAAGAAATTAATGTATTTTTTTATTTAAATTCCAGTCGGAAAAACTTATACTTATTTTGTACAAAATGTCATCTAACTTCAAATTTCTATAAAAAAAACTGATTTGTCAATATGTATTTTCGATGATTATAAATTTCTGTAAGAGACACCTTTTACTTAATTTTCAAGCATAATAGGTATACAATTAAAATTGTATGCATTTTTAAGCGCAAAATAATTTGTAAATTTCGTGATATTAGCAATTTGCTTCAAAAATGTAAAAAAAAATTCATTTTCAATTACAACAAAAAAGACGAAATCAATTTTATCAAACTTTGGTTTAGCTTAGATATTAAAATTTTTTTTCATTCTTTTGGATGAGAATACTACGAATTATGAATCAATACTGGATTCAATTTTTCACCAGAAACCAACCTCAACATTGAAAATGAAATCATTTAGTCTGCTATAAAAAGTCTGTGGGAACAGAAAAAAATAACAATAAATTCATTACCCCGCTCAGAATCTAATAATGTAATTTCTAAATTTAAATTAATAATATATTAATTGAAAAAAAAACCACTTGGAAGTCTTGTCAAATATACCAGCTATTCAAATATTAACCTGTAACAAATAAGTTATCTTGCTAGTTTACAATCGACCGTCATTTATCCGTGTTTAAATATTACCTTTCTACCCACATCGACGCTTACAAAACTTCTATAACTAATAGATACATGTTATTTTGGTGAAATAGTCTTGGAATGTTTTCGTATGTGTTGTCAGGACTCAACTATACTAATTCATCATGCATATTATTGTGGTCAGAAGTTAAATTAAGTATAATTAACTTTATACATATTATTGTGTTGAATTTAATTATAATTTTACTAACATTAATCTGGTTAATGTTATTAAATGTCAGATTTAATGAATTTCATCTCCACGAACTGTATATATTTCAAGTATAATTATTTAAATTGTAGATTACAATGTAAGATAATTTCATATACATTTATTTTGAACGTCTAATCCAATAAATCAAACTAAATTTTGTTTATTCAGCACCTATAATTTAAAATAAAATTAGTAGGATTATCTATTTATTCACTACCAGACGAGTATCTAGGATTTTAGAAATATCGTTTGAGAAATTTAAGAGAAGCAGTCATACAAATTTTCTATAGTTGCCATTATTCTAAATGCCCCCTTGCCTTTGGTTGACAAGTGATTTTTTTTTAAAGATATATTATTCCACAACAGTTATGATAGATATTTCATATTATATATAGGTAGGTGCAGTCAGTTGTCATTAAAAACAGTTGTTCATCTATAAAAAATAAATGATTGGTATAAAATATAGTTAAAATAAATATAAAACCTTCATAAAATAGCTGATTACACTAGTAAATTTAAAAAATAAATAAATTACGTAGTATCACACATACACTCCAATTTTATACAGCCTAAATGAATTTGAATAATATTTCAGCTATATCAGAGTGTGCAATGAATTTGTTTTCAAAAATGAATGTGCTTTATAGCTTACAGGAATGAAATCACGAAACAATTCAACAACCATCGTTGATACAAAATTATAAATGTTTCACCTTGTGAAATGTATATAGTATAATAATAATAATACACCTAAAAGAACACACACACAAACCGCTTGGCACTTACGCATTATTCACAAGTACCGAGTTAGTTTTAAGTTAAATAATTTTTTTTAACCATTCACTATAGAATGAGACACTTATAAATTATACATATACATTCATTGCACAAATTCATATAGGTGTTGTACTAACTATATCAGCAATTTAATCGTATTAATGATTCACTGAACAGATATCTATCTAAGTCATATTATAATAATGTATGTTTAATGTCTAATATAATATATTATATACATTATATATAATATAATTCAAAAAAGTAAATTTTAATATTAAGTCGTTCGTGTAAAATAATAAAATATATGATTTAAATATATAATAATATTATGAATTATTATTCTTTCACTGGTAATTATTTTTCCAACAAAACCATTTATCTTTTTAGTTTTTACATAAATCATACTTTTATAAATAGCCCTTGATTTAAGGCTGCATAGAACGTGGAAAATAACGAGGGTTTGATAAAATTTGAAATAATAACAGACATTATATTTGTGCTATAATTTTATAACAGTTTTATATTATACTGTTATAATAATCTTTTTTTTAATGAAATATGGGATATTGGAATGATTTACAAAGAAATTGAGAAAAACGCTCGACCACAACAAATTACGTAAATACGTAATGGAGAGTTTTTATTAAAATTAGCCTAAATATTACAGATTTTTAAAAATAAAGAGATGGTCCAAACTTAAAATACAATTTATCCAAAACAAACAGAACTATTTTAGCTTTATTATTTTTTTACTTACGGACCAGGAGCCCAATATAATTCACAAACATTTTTATATCTAGTGAGTATTACATATGCCCAACTTTCACAATTTGTTGTTTAATATTTTAATAAACATTACATTGGTAGTTTACAATACCCTTCTAAAACCCATTTGAACCTACGGGCTCCAGCTCTGGGGTAGTGCAAAAAAATCAAACATACGAAAAATTCAAACCTTATCTACCTTATCCATTCCAGGTAATCCCCCAAGAGGGCTTAAACGAAGATGATGTCCCGACCTTTTATCTAAAACTTAAATAGTTTTGCATAATAAATTAAAAAAAAAAAAACTCAAAATAGGTAATGTCACTAATGGGCGGCTTTTTCCCTCAAAATATTCACATGTAAATACTCCTTGTCACATTTGCTTATTATTCTAGTTAAGAATAGATTGTAAATTTCTTATAAAAATAAAAATATTTTAAAATGATTCAGCCAAAATATAATTATAAATTTACAGTATACATGCACTATTTATGGATACAAATAATAATTATTGTTATGATTATTATAGTAACATTGTAAGGTTTCCTCATTTCCATGACGCATTATCCTATAAATTGGGTATGGTTTCTCCAAAATTATTATTTAATGCATATAATTAATATTATAATTTTCATTTTCAGGTTACAAGAATTAAAAGAATTTTTTTTTATTGATCGAAAATAAACATCGGCAACACAGGCCACTATAATTACTTGGTACTTTTTACATTATGAATATGAAGAACATGAATACGAATAAATTACAAATTTTTTTTTTTAAATTTGGCTATACAAATTGGATTGTTTAAAAAAATTAATTAATTCAAGCCTCAAGGTTTCGTTCATGATTGGGTTGGGGTTGTGTGATATCCTGTGATCAATCCAGTCTTGATGATATTTTAAACAGTCTGTGATTATGTGCAGTTTAACAGAGAGTTTAGTTCCACAGGTTTGTCGTACGAAAGGTTCTTCTCTGGCCATCAGGAAACCGTGAGTAAATCTGATGCGATCGTTAAGTGTATAACCATTTTTGGTAATATTTGGGCACAGTTAATAAGAAAATTTAGAAATTTTTAATAGACAGTTTTTTTTTTTAAAAGCAATAATTTTCACTATTTAAAAATAAAAAATGTTACCAAAAACTATCAAAATTAGTTACCTACATTTATATATTTTAATTTTGAACTGTACAAAATTATAATAATTATTCCGTAATAGTTATAGTGCTTGATAGTGATTTTAACAACAACAAAAACAACGTATTGAACATTTCTAAGTTCACTTATTAACTGTGCTTTTGTTAAATTTTCTATATCTTTTTATGTAAATTGTATAGCTAATAATAAAGTAGTTAAGTACATATTAAAACACTAAAGTACGTGAATACGTGAATATACATGTACATTGTACATGTGAACAATTACACGTGTACACGGATTTTTTAAGTACACGGTTTTATATATTCGGATGTTAATTTTACGTGTATACGTGAAAGCGTGTACACATAAAATAGGGAGCTCTAGTCCAAATATTACCAAAAGTAGTTATGCATCACTTTAATTTTGAACTATACAATTATAATAATTTTATACACAATATAGAATATACATTTTAGAATATATTCACATATACATATTAAATACTAATATTATAATTTATAACTATAAAATTGTCTAAATTATACTAAATAGGTTATACCAAATTTAAAAATACAAATACAAGGGGGGAGGGATGATTAGTGTCAACCAGGAATCAATATGTAGATAGTATATATTATAAACAGTAGCTGGCAGAAATAATAGTCGGTGGAATCAATATATAAATATTAAACAACAAACCATGAAAGTTTGGCATATGTAATAGCCACTAGCCTGCGGAATTAATAGCCGGCGGAATCAATATAAACCTTTTTCCTAAGCATATAGTTTCGGTGAAATCAATAAATCTCCAGACGTCCGACTGGGTCACCAGCCAACGTCCAATGATGTTCCTGATATTTGGAGAACTGCAAGCGAACGAGAAAAACAATACTTCCCTCGTCGTTCAGGATCTTCTACGAAACGGTGAAGGAGATTCTGACGATCAAAGAAGAGGAAGAAAGAATCAGACAGGTGGCAGAAAGGGCATGACCTTCAGTGTGACTGGGAGCAGAACGTGAAGTCTGAGCGACGAGCAAGTGGCTACAGCAGGCCTGAGAAGAGGCGATGAAAAATTGAGTTTGAGGGGGGCAAACAAAAATTAATTATCATTTTTATATAACAGAAGGTTGTTTGTAAGGTGGAGACCACTAAAGTTGTTATTTGTTGTTTGACAATAAACGATGCTGCATGGGGGCCAGGTCATGTGCAAAAAGTTCAACCACCGAAACAATAAAAAAAAAGGTACTATTTAATGCTTAAATAATTATGTTTTCTAATTTTGTTTTTCTTACGAATCTAGTAAGCTAGTAAATTTGATAAACTATATAGATACAAATGTATATTTATTATTATATATTATCCATATTGGCAGTTATTACAATTGAGTGATATTATACAAACAATAATTGTTAATTATTAATATCAATCATTATAATGGTAAATATTATGTAAATACTATCCTAAAGTTTATTGTATTTATTTATTTCTTATTAATGTGCTCATAGGTATTTACATTGATTCAAATTTATACACATTAAAACATCAGTTAATATGTAGGTAAAAAATATCTGTTTCTCTAAATCAACATTTCAAAGAAAATAACCACTGTTATAGTAACTGGAGAAATTTAAAAGTACCTACTAGAAATAATAGAATTTTTTTTCTTATAAAAGTGTGTGCATATAGTAACGTGCCCTCTAATTAAAATATGTAAAAAATAAATTATGAAAAATATATTTTCGGTTTTTTAGAATTGTTCTTTACTTTGAACATCACGAAAAAATGTTTTCCACGTACAATATCCATTATAATGTTATTATGTTAATTTAATAGAATTTCATATTTTTAAACTTAATTTCCTGAGGGTATTATTTTCCTCGTAGAACCATATTAATTTAAACAATAGTGAAAATATAAAAATCAACAAACTATATGACAAAGAATACAAAACATATATAAATAACAATAATATTTATAATAATTTAATTATGTTGTTGGTTTGAGCATGTTTTTTGCACAAATTTCAAAAGGTGAAAATGTACAACTATGCTATAATTACAGCTTGGAAATTATAAATTTATCAAAAATACTTTATAGTGGCAATTTTTTTATATCGTTTATTATTATAATATAACATTAAAACGGTTGCTACAATATCGTACACAAATCTTTTACGTGGTCATAAATTCATAACTATAAACATATAAAATGTTGTCCTTCTACAGTGTATCAGTGACAGATTAATACCAAACGGAGGGAATATGAAATGATTTTGATGTTAGGTAATACTTAAATCTGACATTTGATTATTATACCGAGTAGAATTTATTATTGTAGGCACCTATATAAAAATAAAATATAAATTTAATATAGTTTTCTATAATACACCTATCTAAGAAACTTTTCTTTTTGTTTGTAACACAGTTAAAAGTTTGAGTTTAAATGAGAATATAGTTACTTACGAAACATATTTTTTCCAGCAAAAAACATAACACGGTGAAATTAATGAAATTAATAAAAAAATTAATCCATAGGCAAATGTACTATTAACTATTACTAATGATTCATAAGATCAATACACATTGTGTACAATCATCAATACAAATATATATGTATTTTAACTTGAACAACTGTAAATAGGAAATATATTTTTAAATAATATTAAGGTAATAATAATAACAATGAATCATTTAAAATGCATAGACTAAAACGATTTATATTTGAGTAGATAATGTACAACGGGTTCATTCTATTTTCAACTCTGTAGTGGTTGGCAAAGCAATTTAACTGCCCATTCAGTGTATTTCTCATCATTTTCATGAACTGTTCATGTCGTACTACAGCTGTAGTTGTATGTATAACTACTATATTTTTTTTACCAAGTATTTTTTTAACTGATTCTCATTTAAAAAAAAGCGAAGCGTAGCTTGTATCGCTACAGGACACTCTTTAATTAGTAGTACAAAAAATCTCAAGAGTTTTAAAATATCTTCTATAAGTATATTTAAAAATTCCAAAAATCAGAATTTGAATAAATTTAATATTAAATTAAAAAATTAGGATGATCATGCTTGATAAATGACCTTTATTTTATTACTTTTAGTAGTAGTTCAGTATAGTTTAGTATAGTTTAATACACATTTAATTATTGGTCTTTACAATAATTTCCAAATTATCATTGCCCCCATATCTTCAGGCATATTATCATTTGTACTTAAAGTTTAATAACTCAAAAATTACTTGCTTGAACTTCGATTTATGATTTATTTACTTCCTCTATTTTTTTTAAATTATTTATATTTTGGAAATATTTTTAATCGTACATTCGTCGATTTATTTATAAGGGTATCTAATTTAATTTTTGCTTTTAAACAATAAACATGTATTATTACAGTGTAAACAGTACATTTATGTTATTAGGATTCATGAGTAATATTTCTATTGTTTAACTAAATGTTAACACTCACTACAATAAAATAAGGTTTTTATTAGAATATATTATTATTGTAGGTACATTATGAATTGTGTATAGGTATATTATTATACTTGGTTATTAAGTTGTTATTACTTTTAAAATCCTGTTTAGTTTGTTAAGTATGGTTCATTACGTATTACTCAGTAATAATTTCCGCTTGTTTAACTACAATTAATACATAACTCTAATATCTTATAACATAATAATATAGTTCCAGATTGTATAGGTACCCAATGAAATTCATTAATAAAAAGTGAATTTCACTCTGCTGTGCAGTAGGTTACAAGTGGATAATGCATAGTGTAAAATTTGAATTCAATGATATAATATTATCATTGTATACGAAAAATGATTCTGAGTGGAGACGGTTATTACTTATTTTCAGCCTAGGATATTATTTTGTATTATATTTATATTGTTATTATTAATACTGTAGCAGGTAGGTAAGTTGAATTGATATTATTTGCATATTATCATATTTCAAAATTTGTAAATAATAATATGCTTTAGAAGTTTCAAGCACCTATGAATAATATTTTCAAATCATAACAAAAACTAAAATCGTTCTTCTTTGTTCCAAATTTTAACATAAAATAACTAATAACTGTGTTTTCATATTTTTATATTTTATGATTACACAATGACTCTTATCATTGAAACTTTATAATACATTTTCAATTCTTAGACACAGGCACAAAAACAATATGGCTAATGTGCTAAGTGTTAGGAACAGGGCTTAAATCAAAAATAATAATACCGTTTACCGTTATATGGATATTAAACGTTATGATCGAATGACTGTTTAACGTTATAAAGAATTCAAACGTTATTCAATTTATGCGTTTAAACGTTTTACAAATTTAAACTTTATGAAGCGTTTGACATTATCTGATGGATATAGATTATTTCTTACACAAAACAGAGTGATTGAAAAATATAATATTACAAAAATAACCATAGAATATATTTTACTGATAGTTATAATTTTATAAATATTTTTTTTTTCAGGCAATTATATGTTTCAATTGTTTATCGTTTCTGTTTCGTTAACCGTTATCCGTTTTCAATCGTTTATCGTTTACCGATATGTTATCCGTTAACCGTTTCCATCGTTAATCGTTTACTGGTACGTTAACTGTTATTCGTTTCAATCGTTTATCGTTTATCGATATGTTATCCGTATCGATTTCAATCGTTTTTTGAATTGTTTAACGTTATACTCATAACGTTATAAAAACGTTTTGAAGCCCTGGTTAGGAATTTCAAATGTGGTCGAAACGTATAATATTATGCTGAATAGGGTTTCTCACGTGGCCTGCGGTATTGACTCCAGGCGGTCAATGGTCGACAGTCGGAGTCGAAGGGTGACGCGAACCCAAAGTGGACTCTATGGACTACTAAGTAAGTAGATATCGGCTACCATATACATATAACCCCACTGCAGTAGATATCGGCAACCCCACGACATACCACGTCCCGATCGGTAACCCTCATTTATAATTTATAAGTACCTAATACATAATATTATTAATTGATGATGCATATATTATAAGATTTGTAATACTGTTCACTGTTGTAGTAAAATAATAATACATATATAATAAATATATAACAGATACATTTGATAAATATATTTTATTCATACCGCATTAGTGTACATAAGTAAATAACACACATAAAGTACATCTATAAATTCATAATATGACATGTGTTGTACTTAAAAGTATTATAATATTATAATATAATAAAAACATGCGATGGGTTAACAAATCAATGTAAAAAAACTAGTTTGTAATCAAGGCACATACATAGCAACTGTTTATTTGTAATTTCATAATATTACAGCCCATTTTAATAAAACTACAACCCATTTTCGTCAATATCATATCCTGTACCTACGGCACGACGTTCTCTCGTCAAAACTCAATAAATATTTTAACCGGACCCGTTGGATGTTAGCGACATCCGACTCGTCGTTTTTGGCACACCGGAGCCTCCAAATATGGAAAAAGATCGGCGAAGGGTCTTTTTCCAAGGTTTACCTGGCAAAATTTGGAGACGCCGAGAACGATTCAGGCACACTGATTGCGACAAAAGTAATCAACAAGAACCGCGTTTCTCCTAAGTTCGTGGAAAAGTTCTTACCCCGTGAACTAGACGTGATGATCAAACTCAGACATCCGTGTATAGTGCAGGCAAGTTTAATAATATGAAATAGATAGATCACGTCATGGTTCGTAATATTTTACGTTACGGTGTATAATGAGGTACATCGATTTAAAATAATAACAATAATAAAGGTAGGTATAGCCTACCTAATGATATTAAGTACCTACTGCAACATCAATCACGAATTTAGAAATCCGAAACGGGAGGGAGCTACATTTTTATAGAAAAATACTGTTTTATAGATATTTGTATTTTGTACATCGTAATAGATAATTATAGATAAGATTTAATAACAATATCAATTCTGCAATAGATTTCACGAACAATCACTAGACAATTAACGAGTCTTTAGTGAGTGTCCCTTAAACATGATTTATTGGCCTATAATACATTATAATATTATTCAATTATATGGAATCATTAAATAATTAATCAATTTTACATGCAACTCGATATAACAATATTATTTATATGGATTTTAATTTTATTTATGTTATAGTATAAATATATATATAATTTAACATTTCCAACCTGTATCCATACTAAAATATCATTTTCTAAATCATAATTTTTTTTACCTTATTTATAGTATCCAAAATGAGAGTGCTACCTACTTATTTTTAATAATTAAAAATTTGTTTTATGTAGGTATGTGATGAAAATGCGTCCCACTGTACTATTACGGTGGTAATGTTTAAAATATCCATTCGTTTGGTTGAAATTACGTAGAATCATTGTGTAGATAGGTAGTTTGTATGGTAAATCATGAACTTTATTTAGCCTTTTCAGATAGCCAACCCACGCTAGTGTTCGCCGAAAAGATAGATAGTTATTATTAAATTCCACCAAAGAACTTTATCATTCTCAAATGGAACACATTATTGGAATAAAGTAATTTACGAACATGATGTGCACTAGTTAGAATTAGACCTACACAATAAGCAATGGCGAACAACACTTCAAAGTAAACATTTTTAGTGTTAAGTCCGTAGTAACACGTCTTCACGAAAATCGTATATAGCTTGGAGTAAACATTTTATCAAAAACACAATTTTAGTTTTTTTTTTTTTTTTTATTAGAAATACGCCTCAACTGCCAGGGTTATTGGCGTTAAGATATACATGTTACAGTTTAATTATAATTTACTTAACAATTTTAGTATTATCGATTGAAAAGGCATTATTTTATAGAATGAAAATATATAGTCATCTAATTTTTTGTCACGTTCGAATATTTTTTATACTTCACCGAGGTTACATAATATTTGTTTTCGTTGAATTCGGTCTCTGTGCTCGCTTAAGACAAGAAAATATAGTTTATTTTACTTAACATAATAATTTTAATTTTAAAAATGAACGTAATACATTTAATTTTATAGTTTGAGGTGAATATAATATATGATAATAATAATAAAATGTATAATGTATAAATCTTCAATCTTCATGTTATTTTATGGGCCAAAATAGATTTAGGAATATTTGTATGATTTCAGTATATACGCGTCATGTGAAATATTATGTTAATGTATAATTTATTATGTTAATAAAGTAATATTATATTATATATTATGTAATATTTAAATATAATATGATATCGAGGTGCAGATCATAATATCTCATAGGCCACACATTAAATATTTTAAATTAGGGGGAAGGGGTACAGCCACCTAACAAAACTATTAACTTAAAATAACCCATGGGGGCTTATATCTAAATCAATAAGGGATATTGTTGGGGGGGCTAAATCTTAGTCAGGGGGCTCAGCCCTCACAGCCTCCTTCCCTAGTTGCGCCACTGATATAGTGGCATTCCATTTATAAGCATTATATCGCATTCCCATCATTTCAATTTTCAACACTTTAGACTAGAATAGTTATTTGACTACCCAATGAAAATAAATCGATAATACAACGTTTGAACTATTTAAATATATTAACTACCTATAAGGTATCTCAGATTTTTCAGGAAGACGTAAATATATTATAGGTATAATAGATATAATATTTTAGTTTGGATGAATCAAAATAAATTAAAATAATTTAAACTCGCTCTCATAAGAAATAATAACTTTCGAAAATCGTATTTCAAACATATTAGTTTGAAAAAAAATCGTATTTATGATTGGACCAGCGAACAACCCACTTTTTAGTATCTACTTAACAGTTATCAATATAATGATGGGATTACCGTACATTGAAAATATAATTTTACATAACGTGTCCACTAGTGCAGGTGTACAGCGTGTTCCAGAACGGTTACAAGATCTACATAAATATGGAGTACGCGGAGAACGGCGACATGTTCACGTACCTCCAGAAGACGAAGCTGACGGAGGTACAGATCCGCTCGTGGTTGTTGCAGATCCTGTGGGCGTTCTCGTACATGCACGGCGTGGGCGTGGTGCACAGGGACCTGAAGTGCGAGAACATACTGCTGACTAGGAGATACAACTTGCGGATAGCCGACTTCGGGTTCGCCAGGTTCGTGGACCGAGGACGGAATCCCGGGGCGGACACGGTGTGCGGCACGATGACCTACTCGTCGCCCGAGCTCCTGTACGGCAAGCGGCCTTACAACCCGGTGGCCGCGGACGTGTGGGCGATCGGCGTTGTGCTGTTCATAATGTGCAACAACGTGCCGCCGTTCCGGAACAGCCACAAGGAAGAGATACACAGGAAACAGGTGAGCTGCAGTCTCGTCGTAAGTCGTAATGCGCTGCAACGAATAAAAATATTCGAATACTATTTCGAAAAAAAAAGTAATCGAAACGACGGTCCTGTATAATATTTTTATTCGTTGAAAAAAATCTACTTATATTATTGGCTAGAGAGCCTAGATAATAAAGGCTCTCTATTATTCGCCGTATAATATACCATAGAGAGCCTACACATAGAGCTATAGGCTCTCTAACCTAACCTATATAGTAGTAGTTAATAGGTCTATGGGTGGCACGGAAACCGCATTAATGGTTAGATATAGTTAATCGGGTAAGGCATTTAATATAATATCTTATATTGATTGGAGTTATTACATTAAATGCGCTTTTTACAAACAATTATATTGTACGGTGTGTTTGATCTAATTCTCGAATACACGATCTCGAAAGCCTTCCGAACACCTGGAGGAAGGTAATAGCGTAATTTTACTATTTTAATATAACTATCAACAGTAGTCGTATTTTATATTTATCGTATTTTTACGTTATTACAATAATAACATAATATATCACAGACTACGGAGTAAAATATTATTGTTATTTATGCAGTGGTACTCCGCAGCAGCTGATGCCCACTGTTTAATAGTTACCTTGAAATAAGAGGAATAATAGAGGATGAAAAACAAAATTATATTATAATACTTACGCATGAACAGCCTGATCCACTATAAGCATGTCCATCACCATTGTATCGTTTAACTAAAAATATTTATTTCAACCCTGAAATTTGTAAGTAGGTGTATATACATAATAACGAGTGAACAGTGGCAATATAAACTTCTTTTTTTTTAATCGAGAACCACCGTGTTTTTTGTAAAAGATTATTAATTACAACAAGTAGTTTCTGCGTCATAAACCTTATATACCAAGGAGTAAGGATAATAGTAATTTTTAACAGATTTATAAGGTATATTTTAGGCTATGATTATTTCAGAATTATAATAATCAATACTAATCTATAACCTTATATGATATGTCAAATTTTACTTGGTAAATGGTAAGCATGACTAAATATTATATCTTTATATATCCTAATCACCTAGGTACTCTCAAAATCTATAAATGGACTTGAAACCGATATTCAATACCGATTTTGAATACCGGTTAAAACAGTTAAAAACTAAAGTCGATATCAAAACCGAAAACGAAATTGGAAAAAATATTTTCAGTTTCAAGCCCTGTCTATAAGTAAACGTACATAGGTACTTTAAAGTTTAAATGGATGTAATATTGTGTATTTTAAAACACAACCTCTGAAAAATAATCATTTAATATGTTGTAGAACTTTCAAGATACTTACAAGTTAAATAAACAAATAAAAAAAGTTTAAAAAAGTAAAAATATAAGTTGTCGATTAAAATCAGATTTATAAAATTATTAGCAAATTTTATTAATATAACCGAATAATTTTGTTTATAACTACAATAACTACAACCTACGAAAATAACCAATTTCGATCAAACCTGATAAACACATATTATAATACATATTATTATACATCGTTTAAAAAAAACTCAAAAGTTGTTATTATAAGTTTTTAGATTTATTGTAAAACATCGCCTGCCACCCCTGATGATTTATAACTCATAAATGATTGTAGAATCCGAAAAAAACAAAATCATTCGCATTTTATCGTGGGTTGATGCATATATTTTTAGAAAAACACAGTGTTATATATTAGACATGGTTATAAATGCATAAGTACATTCGACATTGCTTATTATTTTGTTTACGATCTATATTTGTTAACACATTTGTTACTCTATGGTTTTTACAAGTATGACGCCACAATGGTGGTTTTACATTACTTTACTGTCAAATACAGTGTTGACCGCTGAAACTAAATTGTCCGTACATGATTTACGGAAACTTGTGTAATGTTGCGTGCACTTTAACTTGCTCTCATTAAAAAAAATATATAGACAATATAAATATGAATTATAAATAAACAATATTTTCATTCGAACAGAAATCATATGGTTTTAATAATAGTATCAAAAAAAATATGTAGAGGAATGCATATTATATTATCAAAACACATAGGTACATATATTATGCATAGTGTATACCAAATTTAAACCTTTGATAAATTTTTGGGATCTTAGAAATATTACAATAAATAATAAACTTTCCTTATACTAGTATCTACTTAGCGGCGTGCCCTGCAGAAATCTTAATTTAATCCATTTAAGGACGCACTAAATGATCATTGACATCATTGAACTGTGATATAAATAATTGTATGTCAAATAACAATCTAGTTGTGCCCAAGATCCAGTTTTGGTATCAAGTAGAGTTGTAGCTGTAAAGGGACTGAGGAGTGAGGCGGTTGCAGCATTTTCTAAATTTTCTGGAATATGTTCAGTTTTCTGTGAACGTTTAGTATTACAAAATATGTAACTAGGCACTGCGTTTAGAAGGATTCATAGGGCCATATGGACTCTCTAGACATCATAAACTACCGATAAAATATAATCATTTGACATTTCATTCAGAAATCTGTATAGAAGTTCAAAGTGTTTATAAATTATAATCATAGCCTACAAATTTTACTATTGGATATATGTTTATCCTTCTGTGTAGGCCTAAGTGGGTAAGTTAGAAGTAGAATTTTTGGACCAAAGAAACATTTTTTTTTTCAAATTTCTTATTATCTTTAAACTTGTAAATTCAAAAATTGTCGAGTAGGTAAGATGAGAATAAAATATGTTAGTGGGCAAGAAAATATGTTAATAATTTTTAAATAAGCTGGCTATTGTTTAAAATAGTTTTTGAATTCAAAAATATTGTGGTGTTTAAGTAGAAAATAATAGTAAACCAATGATCTGCACTGACTTCAACGAAGCGAGACAAAAAACCAGTATAGGAATCGTTGACGATAGGATAATTGTGTAATGTTTATGACATATCGTTTCTGAATATCTTCGAGAGTATATTATATTGCACATAAAGTTAGAAAATGTTTGCCATAACAATCTAGTACAGCTGTTGATCAATAAAAATATCAATACTACCTTTGGCTTATATACGCGTACAGCGTACGGTACTACAGTTTGCTACTCTACAATACGTATAATATCATATGGACGCTAAACAAAATTTAAACTAATTATCCGTTTCAACGACAATCGAAAATCTACTGTTTGAATTTCGTCGTTGGAAAAAGATTTTTGAAAAATACAATATAATATACATATAATATTAATAATTATTATTTATTATTGAAGACTATAAAAATGTATTTTTGTAACAACACGTCTAGCATACAGAAAGTCCCGTCAACTATAATCCGTATATCCACGGTAAATCAATATTATACTATTTAAATCTGGGGTTTTTGACTAAATATATAATAAAGAATATTCTAATTTATGCCATTAAATTAGAACACATTATGATAATATTACTGTTGAATAAAAAAAACTTTTAATTATTATTATATCGACTTTGTATGGATGAATATTGTGTTTTTATTTTGATGATGTTTTACCAACACAGATGGAAAAACATTTTACATTTCGAAGGTCGTTGGGTCGAAGTAGAACACTGAAAGATTTGACTACCACGTTCTTAGAGCCAAATTTTCTGAAGCGCACAAAAATCAAGACCGCTTTGCAACATCCCTGGATCAAAGAGGGCAATAACAAAATGCCCGCGGATGTGGCCCTGGCAAACGAATCGATCGCGGCCAGTATAACCGAACCGATAATCACGGAGACTTCATTGAGGGTACCTGCATTTCATTACCAGTTGTCGGAATACGAGAAATCGGTTAGTACCGACAACGAGTTGTTCACAGCAGTCGTAGAGGAAAACGAGGTTATCGAACCAAAACCATTGAAACTGAAGAAATGATTTGGTGTATAATATGTGACTAGAGCAGAAAACAATATTAAAACGTGCCTACATCAACCCGCAAGAATTGAGGAGACCGTGGTTTTCTATGATGATTAATGAAATTAGTAATACAATAATAAGTAATAATATAATATTATTTGTAGATACTCGTAAATAGTTTATTTATATATATTATATATAATATACCAACTACAGTATTTACATAATATTTTACACTGAATAAATAAGTGTTCCTACGCATTATTTTGTATTTAAATATGGTGAAATTAAGTTATTAAAATGAGATAAAATCAATATTTTATTGGATTATGGGTAGATACGTACTCAATGTAAGCATCCTACAATCAACCACCACCTTAAATTAGAAAATCGTGGTTTTCCATGCTGATTAATGACGTAAGGAAAACCACAGTTCTATAATTTAAGGTGGAGGTTGATTGTAGGATGCTTACATTGAGTACGTATCTACCATAATCCAATAAAATATTGATTTTATCTCATTTTAATAACTTAATTTCACCATATTTAAATACAAAATAATGCGTAGGAACACTTATTTATTCAGTGTAAAATATTATGTAAATACTGTAGTTGGTATATTATATATAATATATATAAATAAACTATTTACTAGTATCTACAAATAATATTATATTATTACTTATTATTGTATTACTAATTTCATTAATCATCATAGAAAACCATGGTCTCCTCAATTTTTACGGGTTGATGTAGGCACGTTTTAATATTGTTTTCTGCTCTAGTGTAAATATATATATTTATGTATAAATAAAACTATTTACGATTATCAACAAATAATATTATATTAATACTAATTGTTGAATTTTTCTGATTTTGTTAAAAAATATATATTGCAAAATCTTTACCTATACTAAAACATTTTAAATATCAATATTTTATTCATTCGAACAAAGATGAATAAATACATATTTTATTAATTTTGTTTCACACCCACTTATTTCCACCCATTAGGCCGGTAATATTATATTGACAAAATTAAGCCTCATCGTGGTATGTGGCTAACCAGTACCTATACCCACCGTGAGCATAAATTTGTATAAGTGACCGTATTCGCTGCGTAAATCCCGTAAGCCTACGAATGGTCGTGTAAATGCACTTCCTGAAATCCTGTTGATGATAACTTATAATTTGGTTATGGTTATGCGAGCAGAGAAAGACGTATCGGGGCTGTCTAATACATTATAACGCGTCGTTTAGTGTCATGGCTTGATAGTTATAATGGTAGGTAGGTAGGTAGGTACATATTTAATCTGAAGATTAAGTACTTATAACCTATACAGAGTATGTTTTAGTGGAGTAAGCCGACTCCATTAAATAGCGTCAAGTATTTCAAATTATCGCACCGGTCTACAATATTATCTACGATGCGTATATATATAGGTACAACTAATTAAAATGTATTTTATACGAATCGTTTCAAAAAATATACACAGTCTAACATAACTATATAAAAACTAATAATAATAATAAAAATGTAAAATACCATTATGCCATTTCGTCTTACTACAGTTATTTATAAATTATTTGCATGCAAACATAGTGCAATATAATATCGTGGTTTCTAAAAATAACATTTCGTGATGATAGTGACAAGTACTTTAGAGTTTAAAGGCAGTTGATTTTCTCAGGGGTGGACTGGCCCGCTGACTTACTGTCCTGTAGGATCTACTGTCTTGTACAAGGAGGGCACGGGGCCCTTCATTAATAAGCGCCAAGGGGCCGTAATTAAGGGATAACACATCTTAAATCATTATTATCTTTAACTGCAATTTCTGAATTTTGTAATAATTTCTAATTTTATAAAATACTATAAATTGATATACTCCTTGATAATATATTATTGGTGTGATTACAGTTGAAATGATGTTACTTTTATGGTAAAAATACTAATTTCTACTCTGAATTTTTCTGAATATGGGGCCTTTTTATAGGAGGTTAATAAGCTTTTACAGGCCCAGTTCGCCCCTGGATTTGCTTCATGGTATAGGTACTAAATTTTTAATTCATTATGTACAATTTTTAGATAAAATAATCATTCACATAATTTTATTTCAACATTATAAAATTATAATATTAATATTTACCTAATCGATACAACAAATTATACACCTATATAAGTATATCAGATACCACTAATTATTGTTGAAAAAAATATTTTCCATTGGGTTTGGACCGAAGCGAAAAATTACGCGTACTACACAATACACTATATTATAGTGGGTGTACAATTAATAATCGCGATATAGTATAAAAAACGAAACCGATTTTAAATAAAAAGATATTATGAAAATTATATGTTCACGAGTCAGGATATAATATTAAATAAGAATGAATCTGTAAATCTTAACTGCAGGGGAAAAGAGAAGTGGTAACCGACATTAATACTTAGCGACCTTCAGACATTCAAACGGCGGAGGAAATTATTTTTTCCGTTAGTTACATAAGTCGTGTGATATTTCTTTCGCAGTTTTCTACCGTTGGAACGAATCAATTTTTTCTGAGTCATATTATTTGTACGTTGATTTCGAACGAGATTCTGATCATAATATTGTCAGCATCGACAAATCGCAATTTTAACACGACGAACTCATAGTTCTCACACAAATGCGTTATTGGATATTTTAAAACGACTGGCACATTACTATACATTTCATACTTGGCTTGTGTTCGATGAGGGAAAGCTTATTGCACACCGCCTCAATAGTTTCGAACTTTACGTATTATTATACACAAGATAAGATTTTCATAATAACAGAACAGCTTGTGTAGTCGTGTGGCATTTATCACTTTGGTATAAATATGTTATTAATACATTCGTCAAACGAAAAGTTTTTAACCGTATACCGTTATTACAGTCGACGTCACATAGATCGACACGGTGGCCACGCTTATCATTATTTGGTGTTCCTAGCGTTTCATAGAGTGAATAATTAATGAAGATACATTAGTAGATAAGTTTTTTACGAAATTATAAATAAATTTAGGTTTCAGGTGATTTATTTCATATGATTTTTAATGGTCACCGATCGCGATGCCATGAAATAATTACTGCAAAATCAATCATTTTTATGTCTTTTTGAGAATTAAATGACGCGCTCTTGTAATTGTTACGAGTTGTAATTTTTTGAAAAGATATTATTATACTATTTTGTGTTGCAATAATCCGGGTTAGACGTATTAATAATGTTGATTATAGAGAATGGAATTAATTCAAAGAAAAAAAGTCATTAGTAGTCATGGCTCTGTTGCTAAGATGAAAAAGGGTGAAGTTAAATTAGAATTTAAAGTAATTAGCAGATAAAACTTAAATGGATTTATAAAAAAAATAAATAATATTTTTTATCCTAATTTATTTCCGGTAGCGTCTCGAAGACAATATACATTTGTTTTAAATGTCTTAGGTTATTGTTTTGTATGTATAATCCTTTAGATCTTACGATTTGATATTTTAGAAAAATAAAATGCATTGGCTATGCCACTATTGTATTATACTCTCGTACTCAGCGTCCCTGTGTTATCTGTCCATATAAGCAAATTCGCTGAGTGCGACTAATCAGTAATCCAATGGCGCAAATAGGAAAAATGTTTAGAGGGGGTCTCAAACTCCAAAAAAAAATAATATTTTTAAATTATAAAATATATTATATTATTATTTTTTGAGGGGGCTATGAATGATTTGGAGGGGACTAAGCCGCTCCCCAAGCCCCCCACATATTTGTGCCACTGCAGTAATCTGTAAATCGTTACATGTCTAATTATAATATATTTTACTCAACGTTGAGTAGAATAATTATTGTATAATAGTTATACATTTTATTTATTGTTATTTTTTTTTTTAATTTTTCAGGAACATGAATTAATTATTTTGTTTTGTTTAGATCGGATCGATTAACTTTGACCTTTTAATACTATAGATTTAATATTATTATATTGACGAATAATTGATAAATGTTTAATAATTATGTACAGTCCATAATTGGACAACGTATAGTCGAAAACCTATTGAAAAAATTAATAACCTCTTATTTCTATAAATTTTTGGTTCGAGGACTGATTGTCTTAGTTTTAATCTCCGTAAATAGCTCTGAATTATAAAAAGATTTTACCACAGCGAGTCGAAGAGCACTTTTTAGTCAAACAATGAGGAGAGGTATTATTATTTATTTTTCAAACCGAATCTTTTGTAAAATATTTTACAATAGATATTTCGGTATCCTAATTCATACTTGTACAAATAATTGCATATTATGTTTATGTACAGAAGTCATAAGTACTTTATGGGATTATTTGATTATTATGAAAGGCATTGTGCAGACAAACAAATCGCAAAGTTGAGTCAATCAATTTATAGCTGAAAAATGACGAGCCATATTATAGCAAGAACACAGTGGGTCATACTACGTAGGTAGGTACGTTATGTAATTTTTACCTAATAATTATTCCATTGTAGAAATCTTATAATCCAGTAGAAGCGGTATAGACTATGATGACTCTGTTATTTTTATGTCTTTCCGATTATTTCGTTCAACGTTGAATAACAGTTTATTTTCACGGTCACCATATTATAATTGACGTACGGGCCAGGAAATTATGTAAGTAATGTGATGTTTGATGATTTGAAAGACATGCGCCTTATTGACAACTCTTATTGTATTTTTACAGTCATCGATTTGGAATTTGGAATTTTGGAATAGCTGCTATCAAATTATAAATTATTATTTATTTAGTTATTTATAATCGTTTTCCAGTGATCAATTTGGTAACAAAATTATACCTTTTTTTTATATATATAAATACGCCTCAACTACTAGGGTTATTGGCGTTTCTGAAATTAAAAACTATTACATTTTATAATTTTAAAATAAAAACATTACAAATACAGTTGTACACAGTATAATCATACCTTTTGCTTTACAAATTATTGTCTAAAGTCAATTTACTCTAATGGTATAAATTTCCAAATTTTATCTTTGTTCTTATTTTTTAATTATTTCCTATTTACATTGATATTTCTATAGATATTTGCTCGAAAAAAAATTGTTTCGTTAAAAGTATATTTATATTCCTAAAAAATATTTCTTCCAATTATTGCTCTCATTTCACCTATACATTTGTTCCGATTAAGTTTAATGAACTTCGTACCATATTATATAATTGTATTTTTCCACTTTCAACAAAACGTATATGTTGTACAAACAATTTGGAAGAAAAAATAAATGTTAAAAACTCGCACAAAATTGTCTTGGACTAAAGATTAATCAGATTACAAATGTGTGGAAAAAAATATTGAATTAGGGGGGGAAATAAAAACCACTATATATGTGTGGATGAGAGTAAGAGGGAGAGAAGGGGGGGGAGCTAATCATTATTGTTTAGTGTATTCCCTCATTTTAATATATTATAAGCAGTGAAGGAGCTTATAGTATACCATTATACATAACGATTGAGCAATGAAGCCCAATCCCTGTTTTCATTAATAGTGAAATTATTTAAATTCTAATTTTTAAATGTTTAATTAGGTATTTATACATTTTAATGGCCAAATTTCTAAATACATGGATTTTTTATACCATTTAAGAAAATTCCTATATTATTTTCTAAATGAGAACCAACCTTATTCCTGTAAATCGTCAAGCTGCAGTTGACTCTTTAGAAAATATTTTATAATTTGTAAAAATTGTCAAAGTACAATAAATACTAAATCTAATTTTATATCTTTGTAATACGTAACATTTATAAAGACTCTTATAGACTAATATATATTACATAATTATACAAAAAGTATTCGTAGGTTAGGTTATAAATTATAATTTAGATGCATCAATATTTCCAATAAATAAAATCTGACTTACAAATTATTGTAAATAAGGGTTAGGTTAGGTTAATCACATTTGTAAAAAAAAAAAATTAGTATCGCCACTTAAAATGTCTTAAATGATATGAAAATAATTAAAAATATGATGCCTAATTATACTCGAGAACGCCAAAAATCTGAGTTTTAATAATTTCATTATTGTAGGAAAAAATGTCGTTGAGCGTAATTGGGGAATCACCCTGTATTACATAATATACCTATATGTAAACAAATAAAGGTATTATGTATAGTTTGTGTTATATTATGTTTCCTTACTATTACTAGTTCGGTTTTATATTTAACAGATGCTAATAAAATGTAAATAACTTTTTTCTAAAGAAAAATGTGTTTTATATTTCAACACAAAACAATATTTATATTAAATTAGGATAAATTATACTGTTATACTATTTGTGAGTAAATAATTTAATGTTATTCGTGATCCTTACGGCTTTTTCCACCTCTGATATTATATTTAGAAACACAGTAGATATTATTTTTGAGGTTTCAACTGACGAAAAATATATTAATAATATATAACCTAAATGTATGTAGAGACAATATAAAGGTAATAAAATTCAACTGTCTTAAACTGTTTACTATTAGTTACCATATATTATACCTTACGTACAATATTTTATATGTATTAAGTCTATTAGTATTTATTCATATTTTTCTCCATGTAATTATTCATTTTACTATAGGTACCTTTCTCCGATATCAAATTGCTTTTTTTTTTATTTAATTACATTTTCTTAAAAAAACAGTTATATGGTCTCTTAATGTATATATTGATCATGACATAACGTTTAATATTATGAGGTTGAAATTATATGTCTTCTATACAAATGGGTTTAATTAATTTAAAAGCGCGTTTATAATGTCATGAATTCAAAACAAATTTTATTGTACTTTTAGCTTTTTACTATGTAATACCTACCTAGTTTTCGACAGTTGATAAGAAATAAAATCGTTTCCAAATTAAGAATACCTAATATTATATCTACGAAAATTATATTTTGCAATTATATTCGTCAGTTCACATCTCACATTATTATTATATATTATATACGTATACATATAATTTTTTAGCCAATATCATTGCTAGTTTACTTATATTAAACAATTAATATTACTAGCTTTTTAACAAAATTATTTAACTCGGCACTTATGACATTATATATAATTAATTTTTGTCTTATAAAGTCTTTTATAAATGTATTGTTTGTTGAAATTTAAAAATGAAGTATATAGTTTATAGTTGCCAGTGTATTATTACCTATATCACGTGTTGTTTAGACTTTCAGTGTTTCTCTATGACCTGAAGATCACGTCCTCATTCGTGGTCACTACCCCGGTTCATTCGTGGTTACAGTAGATTTTAATTGGATCACCAACACAGTATTATTATAAATTGTCTGCAATATTTTTTCAGGAATGAAACTAGCCGTTGAGTTTTGAAAAAAAAATATATAGATACAGGTTAGGTCAATGCATTACAATGGAGACAGCTATTACGTACAACTGAAACTTCCACTAACGGACACCTTCAAATAGCGGACATATTTTTGGGAAAAAACTAAAAAACTTTCTACAAATGAAACCCTCTGAGTACCGGACACCTCCGAATAGCGAACGAAATTCCAGAGAGTATCCGGCATTTAAAGGCTTCACTGCTCCAAATGACATTGTTTATAATCATACAGGTACCTACGTAAACTTTATAATATTACGGTTAAGGGTAGGTTTTTTATTGTATTGGTAACATTGAAACTTACTACCTACATATTAAATTCCTATATAAAATTTCCTCTAACTAAATTTAATATAACAACGTAATTTGTTCCGAACTGTTTGAAACAATTTTAATTTGATACTAAAAAAAAAAAAATACTACCTATCACTTAACTCAAAGTTAACGGCATTTGTAGTTGAATGTGTATGTTAAATAAAAATATACACTTTTATTTACATTTTTTTTTCATTAGGTTCCTCTTTGATAAAAAAAAGTAAAATCCAACCTTTTTAAATATATTCTACTTGTTATATAACCTAACTTTGTCTGGGAAAAAATGATCAATTAATATTAAAAAACTGCGTTTTACCAGTGTATCTCGGTTAGTTCGGTTGATGTACCTCAGATAATATAGCTCTTGGTATATTTCCGAACGTGGTTCAAACTACTCTCTAAACTTTTATGATATCTTTAAAAATTCAAAAACAGTCTCTGACATTTTCGATAAAATCGGTCGAGTAATTTTTGAGTCTATAGGCAACAAACATTAACTATAGTAATAATTTTATAGATAAATTCTAATATTTGCTTATTCGAGGCCACAAACACGACGACGATGATTTTATCTCAATTGCCCGAGTGACCAATACGGCAATCATTTACCAATACACAAAAAAAACTAATTTCTACTAGTACTATAATAATCTTTAACCAATGGTGACCAAAAAAATGTCAATTTCCATTTTGAATCTCAAAATCCTCGTGTGAGTACCACTTTAAAAGGCTCATTTTGGAAAATCCTTTCTTAGTGCACCAATTCATTGCATGAAAGTACAATCAAAGTGTCAGGTTTCCAGCTATCAAAGTTAAATTCTACGTTGATAGATCAGTCCGTCAGCTACATTTGATTATATTATATTATATGGATCATGATTGATCTCTGATTTTACTTTGGTCAACGTTAGTTGATTTTAATTTTTTAACAGTTGAGTGTTGAGATTAGGCTAAAATGTTCTAAGTAGGTTGTCGTTTATAGGTATACATATAAATAATAAAATATATGAGTGGTCATGGAACTGACCTATATAGTATTGGCAATATACATATTTAGGGTTCGAAAATCAATGAAACAGATTTTTCAGTTGATACTTAATACTTTGTGCATACCGAGTGATTCATTTAATGTAAGACTCTCATTTTTCAAAGAGTATTAGCATTTTTAAAAATATTTTTTTTACATGGCTTCAAGTCGTTACAAAACAATATATTTTAAAAATTAATTGTTTTATCCTTATAATTTTTAACTTATTTGAATGATGACACATGGTTTTAATTTCATCTTCGAAAGCAGATTTTTTTTTTAGTTTTTTGATAATTACAAATAGAATTTAAGACTAGATATTTATATGAGTTATAAGTATTTAAAGTATAGATGAGCGGGATGGAGTGGTACGTGGTTACTCCACAAAATCTTGGTCTACTACTCCGCTCATCTAAACTTTAAAAAATGCTTATATCATATAATAATACTCGTCCTAAATTCCATTTTTATGTATCAAAATATTTAAAATGTTCTGCTTTAGAATATGAAATAAAAACTGTATGTTGCGTTTTAAAAAAAAAACTTTAAAAAAATTAGGATTAAACATATTAAAAATGTTATTTTTAATATTGCTTTCAACGACTAAAAACCATGTAGACATTTTTTTTTAAAAACATTTATACTTTTTGAAATAATGAGTGGTTCGTGATAAAAGAATCATCTGGCATGTGAAGATTGCTGGTGCTTTGACGAATTATAAGCCCACACGCTTCAATACAAAATGATGTATTCATTATTATAGTGAGGAATTTCCTATATCATATAATATAATATGAACGCCAATATTAAGAAAGATCATTCATCAAGGCTAAAACTGCAATAATATATTTAATGTAATCCTAGAGCTGCAGTGCGCATTACGTGTTTATTTAATATTTTAGATTGCCATTAAAATACGCAATTTCACTTAAAATATATACTCTACAATATTATTTTCTTATTTTTGTCTGGAGAAATAATAATTAATTGTCTCAGACAAAACGACGTTTGGGGGATACCTATACATTATGTTTTTGATTTAATATTTCTTATCTTAACAACGTGAAATTGTATTGCATATTTTATTTCGTGTCGGACGCAGGTATACGACTGCATGCTGTGTTACATATACTTACATTGTCTGCGCGCTATATTAATAATTGTTGACTCCGGACAGGACCGTTTCGAGATTAACATATTTTATTATAAATATTACAGTTTTGATTATATGCGAAACAATATCCACGGCTATATTTCTATAGACACAATGGCGCTTCTTCAGTATATTGTATTGCAATAATTCGGCTATATTTATGCATCACAGTAGGTAGGTAGGTATTTACATTATCAGGTATATTTGTTATAAAAGTTTTTTAATATATTATGTGAGCAGCTATACGTGGAACGCAACGATATAATAAAACGGTCCTACTGCCTGCAAAACGTAACCAAAAATGTTTGTTTTATCGATTTATTTTCTAAAAACGCTACTCAGTATATACGACCGAATCATATGCAATTACGAGCGTTTTTCGAGTTCTAAACTGGAGATACGATCGTGTACATGGTGAAACGTCTAAAAGAGGGGAGGAGCTGACTGCTAAATTGTTTTTTTGCACCCATGCCGAAGCCGCTTCGATAATGACTTCATCGTCTACACAGTGCACATATTATTACCATTTATTTTGAATATTGCGTAGGTACATATTGCATAAGTATAATATTAGTAAAAGTTATATTTATGATTATGTCAGTACATAATAAATACGACATGTAGGTACACGGATACCTCAATAAAAGCAGGGTTCTGTCTTCGGGACATATTACAACAAGAATATTGGCAATTTCATCGTGTTATGTACACTAAAACATAACAGGATATGCAAATACATGTCTTAAAGTACAAACAATATGAATTCGAAATTACTGTATTTTGTATGTTTAAATATGTATATGTATAGAAAGCAGATCCAAAACAAATTTAACTAGGTACCTATTATATTCTTTAATAATGAAATGTACATATTAATATACTATACTAAAATATGTTGATAGATTTTTATTTTTTGTGAAAGGAATAGTTTTGATTATAAGGAAACATTTATAAGCCCCTATATATAATGCAATAAATAGTAAAATTGAATGATTACCGAAATTACACAGCTGATCACACATCACGCAAGTAAAATCACCGGTATGTATAGAGATTGAAAATAATATATTCTGAAGCTATTTAAAGAATATCACAATTTAAATTTTTATAATTCATACGGCTTTATTTAATCTACCAAATATCTCTTATTCTTATTAAAAAAAAAATGAATTTTTATCATCAATTTATCATTTTTTTAGATTCTGAGCGAAGCAATGAATGTATTGATTTTAAAATGATGTGTTTTTTTTTTTTTATTTTTTTTTTGTGTCTGTCATCGCCTTTTAGGACAGTAAAAGTGCTTAAATTTTCTTCAATAGTAACTTTTCTGATAGGAAAGTGAATATAGTTGGTATTTTAGGGGGTCAAAAGTAAAAATTACCCAGTAGTTTTCAAAAACAACGTGAAAAACAAAAGAAAAATTAAGGAAAAACGGGAATTTTTATGCAAAATCTGTTTTCGAGAAAATCGATTTTGGTTTTTGGTGCAACTTAAAAACGAATGACTGTAGATACCTGAAAAATTTCACTGAATGTTTATATTAGCATTTTCTATACACGATAAAATTTTGAAAATAATTTGACTCTTTTTGAGCTGTTTACGGACATTGTCAGTTTTCAATTTTTTTAGTTTTTTTTTCTACAAATATCAATAATATTTTATTTGTTGATTAAAAAAGCTTGAAAATTTAATAGAAGGCCTCTGATATATCATTCTAATAGTAATCGATAAATATTAAAAATACATAGGCACAATTTTTTTTTATAAGCATTTAAAGTTCAAATTTTGACAAAATTTATCAAATTTATAATTTAATAATTATTTTGCAGTTAAAAATTTATAAAATGTTCAACTTTTATAGCCTAAGGATTGAAAATTGAAAACAATGTTCCACGTAAATAGGTTATATATAAATTACATTATTCACAATAATATCATCTAATATACTTGGTAATATCATAGGCTGACAGACCGTTTTCGCTCAGAATCGTTTTTCTTATACAATGATATTATATCATTGAATTCAAATTTAACACCATCCATTACAGTGACCCACTTGTAACTTACTGTACAGCAGAGCGACATCCACTTACCCACCTTTTTTCCTATCTAAGTTCAAAAAAATATTTGGAAATAAAATATCCAATGAGGGAGGGGGAGCATAACCCCAACACCACCAACCATAATAAGATAAAATATTATTATCACCGTATATTTAAGGGTGGTATAGCCTACTCTTTAAAACGTTTAGGGCCACCATGTCTATATAGTCACCTCCCTGATTTCCACCTAAGTACATCGTTTGACCCGGTAAATTATTTTTTATTTTTATGCAATATAATAATAGGTTCACAATACACAGCATCATACTATTAATTTTTGTTTGAGCGGGGGGGGGGGAGGAGGGACAGCGTGAACATTACTTTCCCTTTCACAGGGTACTGAAGTTTAATAATATGTTATTGCTACGTATAATATAATATAATTAAAATCTCATTTTCTATAGCGATTATTCTACTGAAGTATAGTTTCGATAGTAGGTGGGCGTACCTATATATAAGCGACTGCGAAGAAGACGAACACAGAGGCTGTCGGTGATCGCGTGTTCTCCCCGCAGACGTTTCATTCGCGAACGTTGGTGTGTGGTAGATTGTGGAGGAATGAGGGGGAGGAGGGGGCAGCGAAATCGCTGTTCGAATATTTCGCTACCGTAGGTATATAATCCACGGTTGTCCGGCGAAACTTTTAAGTACATAGGTATATAACAGTCTGGCAAACTGGATTTTGTGGTTGCTGGCGAGCTGATGAGCTTTTGCGTGCATGTGCGTTGCGTGCGCGGGTTAGTTAATTTAAATTTAATCTTTGGAATAGGATAACACTTGTTCGGCCAATTAAAGATGATAACGGTTTAACTTTTAATACTTGCGGTACATTGCGGAGAGTTTTCACGAGTAACAACCGTAGGACCCGTATATTATATACATGATTATAAACATTTGTAAATCAACAATCCGTTAGCATTTAAATTGTTTTTACAGCTAAACAATATAATAGATAACTAAGGTAGGTATACATTAGTATTTGATAAAAATATTTTTAAAAAGGTTGGCTAAATATAATATAACGTTACCTAATCATATTATATGCACCTCTCTATTAAACAAAAAAAACTGCAGATTTTATTTTTCAATGAATATTATTGGTCTAACAAAAATCAATTAAAAATTATACCAACGACAGTTGTGAGTTTAAAGTATAGTTGGTTCGTGTGCGGGTATGAGGCAATGCCTCCTAACAATGTAAGAAAAAAGAACTTTATACTAATAAATATTTTACATTAAGAAAATTGGGAGATTTCTAATCGAACATGCGAAGTCGATTCAAGAAACTTTTATAGGAATTGGTTAGGTACAGTAATTGTTTGTCGAAATATATTCATTGATATAATATAATATCTTTCACGCTAGCAGCATAGTAAAAACTTCCAATTTTGCGTTTATCATTACGATCGATGTAGTTTAGTAGTAAATATTATAAAAACAGATATTAAATGAGTGGGAAGTGTATACACGAAATCAATAAAGCTACTATTTTAGATTCTGAGCGAAGCGATGAATGTATTGATTTTACAAAAATGTGTGTTTTTTTAAATTTTTTTTTGTTTGTCATCACCTTCTAGGACAGTAAAAGTGCTTGGATTTTTTTCAATAGTAACTTTTCTGATAGAAAAGTAAATCTAGTTGGTATTTTGGGGGTCAATAGTAAAAATTACCTAGTAGTTTTCAAAAACAACGTGAAAAACAAAAGACAAATTAAGGAAAAACGGGAATTTTTATGCAAAATCTGTTTTCGAGAAAATCGATTTTGGTTTTTGGTGCAACTCAAAAACAAATGAACGTATACATGAAGTACATGAAATTTTCACTGGTGGTTTATATTTGCATTTTCTATTCTCGATAAAATTTTAAAAATATTTTGATTTGTTTTGAACTGTTTAGGAACATTTTCAGTTTCGAATTTTATTAGTATTTTTTTCTATGGATGTCAATAAAACTTTATTTGTTGGCAAAAAAGCTTGAAAATGTAATATAAAGGCTTCTGATATATCGTTCTTATAGTAGTTGAAAAATATTAAAAATCCTTAGTCACAGTTTTTATTTATAAGCTTTTAAAGTTCAAATCTTGACAAAATACGGAAAAATCACGAAAATTAGCAAATTATTTTGAGTTGAGAATTCATAAAAATTTTTCTTTTTAAATCTAAGATTTGAAAATGTAATACAAGAAGTTTGTCTACCTTTATCAAAAAAAAAGTGTCAACAAGAAAATCAAATTAAATTTTTATGAGCGTTTGAAATTCATATTTTTACAACATTTGATATTCACTCGATTTCTCATGTAACGATTTTCTTATTTTGTTGTAATTGAAAAACGTATGACTGTAGATACTTGCAAATTTCACTGATTGTTTATATTAGCATTTTCTATACACAATAACATTTTGAAAATAATTTGACTCTTTTTGAGCTGTTTACGGACATTGTCAGTTTTCAATTTTTTTAGTTTTTTTTCTACAAATATCAATAAAATTTTATTTGTATGGTAAAAATGCATGAAAATGTTGAAAAATATTAAAAATACATAGGCACAATTTTTTTTTATGAGCATTTAAAGATCAAATTTTGACAAAATGTATCAAATTTATAATTTAATAATCATTTTGTAGTTAAAAATGTATAAACTATTCAACTTTTATAGCTAAGGATTGAAAATTTAAAACAAGGTTCCACGTAAATAGGTTATATATAAATTACTTTATTCACAATAATATTATCAAATATACTTAGTAATATCATAGGCTGACTGACCATTTTCGCTCAGAATCGTTTTTCTTATACAATGATATTATATCATTGAATTCAAATTTAACTCCATCCATTACAGTGACCCACTTGTAACCTACTGTACAGCAGAGCGACATCCACTTACCTACCTTTTTTTAAATTTAGTTTTAATTATTTTTTTAAATTAGGTAGTTAAATTTAAAAAATTGGCCGTTTTGATATCATAATATGTTTGATCAATTATTTACCATGATGTTTAATTCAAATCTTATACTTTATAAAATTTATCAACGCATTTCATCCATCGTACTTACTGATTTGATGCAAAGTGGGTTTTTACTATGTCGTACGTGCGAAATACAACAAATATTGGTACCCAATTCTCTTAACCTAACTAAAGAGAAACTAAATCTCAAAAAAAAAGGTGGGTAAGTGGATTTCGCTCTGCTGTACAGTAGGTTACAAGTGATTAATTTTTTTTAAAGTTACCCCAAAAACTAAAATTCGATTTTGTCAAACTATTGGGAATTATAAATTTTGACCTCCCAAAAGTACCAACTAGATTCACTTTCCCATCGAACAAGATACTGAAGTTGAAAATCGAAGCATTGTTTCGACTACTAATCGTGTATACAGACACAAATATAAAAAAATAAATATAAAAATACACACATCATCGTAAAATTAATACATTCATCGCTTTGCTCAGAATCTAAAATTATCGGATCAAGTCACGACAGTCCGTTTTATAAGATTATGTTGGTTATTCGACTTGTAATTAAGGACAAATATTATCTATACGGTTAATTTTGTTATCAATGTGACTCAATAGGTAGTTTAAGCAGTGGCGTATTTATGAGGGGGGATTAGGGAATCAATCCCCGCCAATAGGCTGTATATAATATGCAAAAGTTTTTAGTTTTAACTTAAGGCCTCTAACTTTAAAGGGAAGGTTATTGGATAAAAAAATCATATCTCCCGCCTAGACAAAAACCTAAATACGCCACTGAGTCAAAAGCTAGGTTTAAATACTGTTATGAATGATGAAAATGTTTTGAAAAATAAACTGGGCCCCTTAAAAATTCTAAATGTAATTATTAATACATGCTTTATACGTCTATAATATTTTCAAGAGCTGGTATTTTAATTTTATATATAAATAATAATCAAGAAATTCGTCAAATTTGAGATTTAATTAATTATTTACTTTTTGTGGTTTAATTTTATGTTTACTTTGATATATTTATTTTGTTTTCTTATTTATTGTAATTTTTAATCTATAAAGACTTAATTTTTAAGTACTTTTTATCTTTTTAATAATGTATTAAATTATTTTATTTACCCTTTTTTACCTTTTTATTCTATTTATATGTTATAAATTAATTAATAATTATAAAACCCATATGAACATTTTTTTAAATAATACCTACAATTTTTATGTAAGAAAATAAAAAATAAACAATAATTGTAATGCAAATATTATCAAAGCAATAGTAAGCAATGTTTTAACAAAAACATAGTAATAGTGTCAAGCAGACCTAACTAATTAAAATATTTAGAAGTTGCATTTTTAATTATAGCCAATATACTATACCTTTATTATAATACTAACTTTTTAATGCGATTACTTATTTTATGTTGGAAATATTTTAAATATAAGTCAATTTTTTTATACTACCTATTTTTATGTATTCATAGACTAAATATAATAAGTAGTATAAAATAAAAAAAAATATGGTTTTCAATAAATGTTCCAATTGAAATAAAAGTGTACTCGTTTCTTCTTTGAATCATTACTATCAAAGTTCTTATTTTCTCTTAAATTCGAAAATAACAAAATGGAATACCTATGATAGATATAATCTATTAACGTTATTAATAGTGTTCATAAACTCATAATATTATGTAAATAACAGATTTGAACGATTCTTAACTAAGTAAATATAATCTGACATCATTTTCATCATGTATTTCTTAATGTATAAGAAGTATTAATTTTCGTTTTGCTACCTACTAAATGTAACAAATGTACTGAAGTGCACACCGATAAATAATGTTGTCCAGTGAAATTAAACCAACAAAAGGTGGATACTTCATTAGTGATAGAATAATTTTTCATTTTATACTCAAGGTTATTGAATTGAACGTAAGTAATGAGTATTATCAATTTTAAAAATTGTATGTATTATATATTTATATGAAACAATAAATAATAGGTCCTGAGCATTTTTTAATTTTTATTATGGCAGTTTTACTTTTAAATTTTATTTTTACAATATATCAAGACAAATATACCGTGGTAGTAGTACCTATAGTTGTACAAATATATTATTGTATACTGAACGTAATTATACTAACCTACAGTTGACATTTTTGTAACTTACGTTTTATAATAAAATTATAGATATTTAAATACATCAAATAATATAATAATTTAAAATTGTATTGGAAAGTCGAAGAAGAATTATTTAAAAATATACTTTAAAAGACTGCAACTGCAGTAATAACCCTTTCTTGTCCGATTCTACTATCCAAACTTAATTACTATATAAAAAATAATCATTTTAAGTATTTGGTTTCAAAAATATAATTTAACTTCAAAGCTGAAACTCAAAATTATACATTAAATACACATATATAGGAAAATATATCTTAACTATAGAGACTGAAGGAAATTATGAAACACATACACACAATATTATAGACCTCAAAGAAAACATTTTTAAATTCTTAAACATAACTAAAATTGTTTCAATATCAATTTATGACTTTGTACAACTATAATTGATATGCATCATTAAATTGGAAAATAATATGTAGGTGTTACAATTTTAAATTTTTTAAATATATTGAGTGAGGAATCCAAATTTATTTTTTATGTGAGTTAAATCATTTTAGTTAGTCTTACTCGAAAATAAACCCATAATACAGTTTTAATAGATTTTAAATTGTTTTCATCTAACACGAAATCACCAATTTTATGAAATCAAAATTTTTAGCGTAAAATAATGTCATCTAGTATTTACATTAGATTTGTTTAAATAGGTACAATTATACGCATATAAGCATGCTTGTTTCATTTGGGTGAGATATTGTGACTCACCCGCCCTGCACCATCGGATTATCATCTTTTCAATAAATTTGAGGAGTTTGTGGGTGGACAACGAAGAGTTTAAAATATGACGTGGAGGTCCAAGATGCTGTCGAAGAGTGACTTCGGGAGATGCGGAAGCGGAATAGGTATATGACGAGGATATACGAAAACTGTTCCCTAGGCTTCAAAAATGTATTGACCTCAATTATGTAGAGAAATAATGGCATGTTTTGACACTTATCTAGTAAATTTCATTTAAATATTGAATATTTAACATATATTCATTTTTCAATTTTCAACACAATATGTTGTAATCTTACTTTCTGGATGTCCCTCGTATACACCACAAAACGTGCATTTTTATGTTCATAGAAAACATTATTCAATAACATGCTTCATCTATATACTTCAAATATTCAAAACAAAAAATGTATAATTAGTATCAATATGAGATGGTTATTGAATGTTTCTAACCAAATTTGTAAAACTGTGATACAAAAAAAAAAACATTCCAAATCATATAAATTCCAAAGTTCTAAATCCTATTTATGATCAACAAAAAGTAATCAAATTAATTGATTTTTACGGCGTAACTAATAACGTTTCTGGTTAAAAATTGAGAAAAAAAAATCCTTTATGTTTTTAGAATTAAAACGATTGTTTTTCACTTGAAAATCTAAATTTGATATGGTTTTAACAAACAAGGAAAAAGGATAAAAAAATATTATAATTATAAAAAAAATATATAATAGTTTGTTGTTAAAAGTTTCCATAAAACAAAAACAACTAATGTTTTTCAAGATATAGTCAAGTTCGTTTTAAGAAAATAACCTTGTATTAAAATTTTTTTGTTTTATAATTTATTTTAAGTTAGTTGGGAAAAAATACTTTGAAAACTTGGATTAAACAATACTTAAAGATATATTTGTGATTAAATATTTATAACGCTTTTTTTATTTGTAAACGATACATCATAATCTAACTTTTTTAATTTCAGCTTATTGAAAAAAAACATTGTACGGAAGAAGAAAGTTCGCACCAAAAAAAATAAAATAAACTTCCTAGAACCACCGGATTATATGAACTCTAGCCAATGATATAAAAATGTACTTTGATTTTTATTATTATATTAATTGGTATAAGCTTGTTAAAAAAAAAAAAAACTCTTTTTTCGAGTTACAAATATACAAAATTACCTAATAAAATTTAACGTTTACAGATTCGTACTTAAGTATAACAATGTTTTTAAAACAACAATCATAAACGTTAAAGATTTTTAATTAAAATCATCAAAAAATTATAATCTTTTTAATTACTTTATCTTATCTAAACCATTGATGTGTGTAAGTAGATAGGGACGTAACAGCCGAGATACAACAAGATTGGGTTATGATATTTCATAGCATTCAAAAAACAATTAAGGGTGGATTTCACCAACTACATTACGCTTGCTAATATTTCTTTAAATTTGTTCCACAGTTGTCGGTAGTTTTACCTTTCGTTCAGAAAAACTTTTGACACAATTTCAAAAAGGCTTCGTTAAAGTACCATCTAGAATCTAGATAAGACTTCCAGTAGAGAAATATGTAATTTTTGGTGCATTACGTCTAAAAGAAAAACTATTCACAAACCAAGATAACCAAAAAAATATTGTAAGTACTTACTTCACACTAATACATTTATCGATGAACTGAGAACCTAGAATTTATTGAATATATTATAAGTTATAACTATGAAAAAAGTGATCGATCGCACGTAACAGTGCAGCATTATGGTATCTCAAACTTTAAGTTGTATAAATTACTATTTTAATAAATAGGTATAGACGGATAGTTTGTCGTAAAGTAAAATCTAAAATTAATATAACAATATGACATTTACCAACCGCCTAAATTAAAATATAAACTTTTGTGAAAAACTATCAGTCATCTAGATATTTTATTAAGAAATGTATAAATTTTGAACAAAGTTATGGTTTTTAAAATTATAATGTTAATAATAACAAACATAGATAAACATTATCATTATTTTACTCTCTATAAATTAAGTGAACTATAAAATATATAAAAATAAAAAAATACATATACTTTTTCTAAAATAAGTTATACACTAAATATATCATTGACTAGTGAGTCAAATCGACATAATATATCACATACAATTAAAGGTACAAACAATAAAAAAAAAAAATATCTCTAAAAATCAATAATAAGATATTTAATATTGATAAATATTAACTAAAAATATTGTTTATGATAAAAAGGTTAGGTTGGTGTTGTATGGGGTTATAACTACCTTCTCAATCGACAGTCCAATATGTGAGTTTTATGTTCATGACTGCATGCAATTTAAATAACGTTTAGATCATTAAATTATAATAACTATATTATTATATAATTATTATATTATGTCTGCTCAACGACACCAGTGCGTGCAGCACAAAAATAGTGCATTTTCACTATATTTTCACGTATACGCTCTGATTTGAACTACCAATATAAGTTATAAGCTTTTACTATTTAGTATATGTAAATTATGTATGTGGTGTATTGGTGTGCAATCACAGATTTTTGTATTTTGTAAAAAATTACCTATGTCGTATAAAATAATAATACATTGAAAAATAACTAAATACTGATAATAAGAATTATTTATTATAATATATTACATTGTATACAGGTGCCAGGTACAGACAATCGAATGTAGCTGTTTCATAGTATACAATATTATACACGTTTAGTTTTATTGGTTAAAACATATTTGTTTTATAATGTATATGTATGACATTTAGTATCATTATTAAAAATTATTGGAAAAATTGAAATTGTCAATTTAATTTTGAATACTATCATTGTTTGAAATTAATGAAAACAGTTTTAGTTAAATTAGTGATTTAGTCATCTTAAAATATATTATGTCTAACACAAAAAAATAATTACGTAATATTTAAAAACGGTTTTCAGACGCTTTGAGAACAATGGTTTTGTAATGAATCGGCGTAAATCTACAAATTAAATTTGAAAATATTTATTGATATTAATATATGAATATTAGGATACTCGTTCGATATATATCATTGAAAAAAACAAAAAATCAACACCATTTAATTTATTTGTGGAACAATAACTTTTAGCCTAGGTCAACGACCATGAATCTTTACACAACCAATATGAAAAAAATAAAGAATAATGTGAAACAGAAAAGTGTTTATAAATATTATAGGTACCTACCTACGACACGCGCGTTCCGGTCCAACATCGTGGAATTAGTTCCGTTTCGCGGAGGAAAATAATTAATTACCTAACTCCGAAATCGGGATGATAACATTTATACACATTTTACGTCGTATCTGAAGTCTTAAAAAATAAAAATAAAAGCAAACGAGGAGTGATGTAACAATTTTATTTCGTTCCTAAAGTATATAAAACTATTATAATATTATATTATACAAACAGGATGTCGCTTTGCGTTTGTTCGCTTCAATAACTTTTCTGTCCTGACTGATATTTTTGAAATATGAATATTATGATGTCGGAAAATGATTATCTGTGAGTATTATTATAGAAGTAACCACAATATAATTATTATTCCTAATATTATACACGTCCTAGTGAAATCAAAACAAAAACAAAAAATTCTAACAGTTGTTTTCGTCGTGACTGTTAGAAATTCCGAGAGCCAACGTAATAGAGTTGACTTAAGTTAGTATATCAGAAGTCGAATCACTTAATTCCATTAAGTTTACTCAAATAGTTAGCGTACCTAATAATGTATTATAGTCATATAATAGACACCCTGCAATGGTAGCTGAAGACATCGCAGTCGTGCCATTGTGGATTGGGTGACCGAATTTTTTTTTTCGCCGTGTGTCAGCGAGCACGCCTCGTTGCACAGTAAAAATGTGGTAAATTTCGAAACGTTTCAACAGGACCCCCCCAGACGAACCTCGCAGACGGTGGTACATGCACTTTTAGCGGAAAATATACCAAACCTGTTGCACAACCGTTCGTTAGCGCACGGCCACCACCTGACCGTATCCTTGCGACGGCACGACCCGACTCGTACCTCGGTCGTCCTTTTGCTCCCTTTTCATCGTCAGTCTGATTGGTTTTTGGGTCGATCGCTGCTGCTGTTGCTGAGGCTGCTGAGGCTGCTGAGGCTGCTGAGACTTCTGAGACTTCTGAGGCTGCTGAGACTTCTGAGGCTGCTGAGACTTCTGAGGCTGCTGAGACTGCTGAGGCTGCTGAGACTTCTGAGGCTGCTGAGACTTCTGAGGCTGCTGAGACTGCTGAGGCTGATGAGACTTCTGAGGCTGCTGAGACTGCTGAGGCTGCTGAGATTTCTGAGGCTGCTGAGACTGCTGAGGCTGCTGAGACTTCTGAGGCTGCTGAGACTGCTGAGGCTGCTGCTGTCGCTTCTTCTTCTTACTCTGCTTTCGAAGTTCGTCGCCGTTATTCTTGTGACCGCCGCCGTGATTCGACTTGTTCTTAGCGGGTTTCTTCTTTCCGTTGTCCACGTGCTCCTCGTCGAAGAACTGCTGCCTCTTCGAGTACTCATTTTTCTTGTGTATCTTGTGCTTGACCGGCTCTTCCCCGCTGGTTCCGTGGTACATGTTTTTTCGTCCGACCTCCTCCCGGCGTGGTTTTTTGACGGACGCTCCTTCACGCACGTCACCCGTATTCGAAGACCCTACCGGATCCACGTCACCTCCGCCGCCACCGCCGTCATTCGTGTAATCATCGTCGCGTGCCGGCAGCTTCCTGCCGCTCTTGGGCTTATTCCTATTCATCCTCTTACCGTTATTATTCTGTTGGTGACCTCGCGGCGGCCGATCGTCGTCGTCTTGTGATTGCCTATTGTTACCGCCTCCGCCGTCGTTGATAAACTCTACGTCGTCTCCCGGCGGAAGTCTCTCGGTCTCTGGCACCCTGGACACTTTGCCGCTCTTCCGCGGCGGGTTCCTCATGTACTCGTACGTGTTCGGAGACTCGTACAGAGCGTGACTCCCTTCGTCCCGGACCGGGCGAATCGCGCCCCTGACGGCCGACTCCGGCATGGTCCTGTGCCCGTAACTTCCGTACGTAGTGGCGGCGGTGGTCGGCGATTTCCCGCCGTAATATCCGGTCGACCCGACGCCGCCGTAACTTCTGGATTGACCGCCACTGCCGCTGTGATATCCGGATTGACCGCCACTGCCACCGTGATATTCGGATTGACCGCCACTGCCGCCATGATATCCGGATTGACCGCCACTGCCGCCGTAATATTCGGATTGACCGCCACTGCCACCGTAATATCCGGGTTGATAACCGCCACTGCCGCCGTAATATCCGGGTTGATGACCGCCACTGCCGCTGTAATACCCGGCTTTTCCACCGGCGCCCCCGCCGTAATATGTGGATTGACTACCTCCGACGCCTGCACCGTGGTAGTATCCGGACCGACCGCCTACGTCACCGTCGTCGTAATATCCGTTCGGATCGGCGACGTTGGGTATGGCCGTGCTCAGGTAAACGATCGGCGCCACGGTCCTGGAGTCCAGCCTGTCCGACAGGTACAAGAGCGTTATGCCGCAGCACACGAACAACGACGACCGCTTCATAATATTTGAACAGTGGCGACGACGGGTGCGGTACGACTGTACGAAAATAATGACATCCGACTGCGGATATAGAAATCGCGAGACTACGCGTGTAGAACTGTTACGCTTTCGCGTGGCGACGACGTCAGTGGCGGCGGTAATGTAACACGTTCTCTTCGCTATATCCCTCGCCACTCGCCAGCCATTGCGATATTGTTCCATTGTATAGGTACCTACCAAATATATATGATACATGTGTAGAAATATCACGATGTTTGCCCATAACTATACAGGGTGAATCACCGCGACGTTTTTTTTTTTTTTTTGAATTTAATGTTGAATTAATTCGAATTCTGATTTTTGGAAATTTTAAATATAGGTTCCTTCTTGAATACGATTTTTTAAAAAATTTTTAAGATTTTTCTGTAATACTCAAAGTGTATCCTCTGTTACGATATAAACTTCTGTTCTTCAAATGAGAAACCACTCATATTTCTGTAAATTATGTTTTAATCTTTTTGAAAATGTTGGTGTACCTACTTCAAAATTTGCACGAGTAGTTTGTTGCTGATTAAAATGTTTACACCAAATTTAGTTCCTATAGTCGTTAAACATTGCCATACAAAAATATAAAGACGTGTTTAATATAATCGGACCATTTTACAAAACCGAGGACCCATTTATCCTTAGAACTCAAAGTTAAATAACCTAAAAACAACTCGTTTAAAATTTGATTTTAATACGTCAACATTTTCAGAAAAAATATCCACTAAATTATCAACAGTACAAAAGGCGGGCTCTCGTTTGAAAAACAGAGGATTCCATCTTCACTGGACCATCCTTAAGCAATACAAACAAATCTCATAAATTTGAAAATATTTCCTTTAAGTAAATTTAAATATTCCAAAAACCAGATTTCGGATGTTTGTGTTAAATATGGGGTGAGCATGTTAGGCGAATCACCCATGCAGTATACTTAAAGAATATAGTTTAACAAAATCTAATGACGGTTGGATATAATATCAACTAACTGCGTGATTACTTTTGTCTGAATAAATATTAATTATTGTTTATTGTTATTATTATTATTATTAATACGCACAAGTCATTGTTAAGTATATTTTTTGCAACAGAATTTAATACACATAGGTAGGTAGTTATAATGTAATTCGTCATTACCTAATTTCTGTTATACCCTGTACATGTGTATTATGATATTAAACGCTAAACAGTTTGTGGTTTTTCACGGTGCACTTGTTTTTCACGGCTGTCAGCATATCCCGCCGTATTATATTATTATTGATATAAATAATGAGATTGCCAATCGCCGATAGTATGGCGATATATTTAAAAACACAATATTACGGTCGTGGGTTTCGAAAGGACACGGCGTGGATTGTGCTGCGGCCGGTATTCGCCTGCAACAATAATAACATGCTCCATGGAGATAGGATTTCTATTGTTACTATACAGGTAGGCTAACCTAAGTTTATTGTATGAATTGCATTTTTTTAGTCAATTACCTATACCTATGCGTTTTTGTGAGTTGTTTCTAATAATTTATTAATATTTACAACGTCCAATTTATAATATAGAATGACGATAACAATAATAGAATAATAATATTTGAAAATTATTAACACATTTTTAAATGACACAAGATAAGTAGTACAATAATTAATACAATGAATAAAATAATAATAATAACAATTAGTGATAACATAGGTATAAAACATAAGAAGTGGGAGACAGAGTGGAGTTAAGTGATACAAAATAATGTTCTATATAGTACCTATATATGATTATCATAAATGTTATGTCTAATAATAAAATATATATGAAAATTTAAACAGGAGCTATAATATTATTGTAAAAAAAAAACTACGAATCACCATAAATCTATTTTTTGGTAAATTCACTACAGTTATACCTATTTATCCAATAATGGCGTGATAAATAAATTTACTTAATCAAATCTCAAAACAATTTATTCTAGCTGTTAATCTGTAATAGTACTGCAAATTACTTAATAGTCTATAGGATATTGGTTATTATTGGAATTCATATTATAATATTATTTTATCAAACAATTTTATGACTTAAATACTCCGAAAAAAACATCACAAACTCAGTTTGTGTTCATTTATACGAATATAAAAATATATTTTCAATAAAAAAAAAAAAAAAAAATAGTCGATAATACATTTATTTTTATAATATAAGTTTACGGGCTGTGTGATTATGCGATCATTATAAGTGATACTCTTCTGATTTTAAAATCACTTCAATTGTTAAAAATAATAGTAATATAACCTGATGATGTAAAATTGTAATACAATAATATCAATTTGAATTGTTAAGCTATAAAATGTTTCTCTTTTTTATACTTTTTTAAAAATGTATACAATTTTAACGACATGTCTAATGGTTCTAACGGTTTTTCTTTGTTACAGGCAAAACTACACACAACGTTATTACAATGACAAATTATTTTTTAAAAAAAATGTCAGTTTTTGGCGGTGATAGTGATCGTACGCACAGCGCCAAATTCGATGCAGGAGGGGGATCGCATTAAGGACATATTCCCCAGCCCCTCAGATTTTTAGGAGCCCCCTAGACCCAAAATATAAAAAATTTAATACGCTTTCCGGTTCTATACTTCTATAATAATATGTTATAACAAAATTTTTTTAAAAAAAAGATTATTTTAGAAAATGTTCAGTATACAATATTATTATATTAAGTAAAGTTCCTAATTTGTAAATGTTGATACAATATATTTATATTCGTTTTTAATCAAATATCTGCAGTTTTCAGCTTTAGATTATTTTATATAAATGTACGCATAACTACATTTATAGGAGATACACTGATACATGAATTGATTACATGAAACATAAATATTTATTTATAATAAAAACCAAAACTATATTTTACACACGGCAAGTGTGCAATTTTATTATGGACCACCAATCTTCTTTGACCTTGGCCTCTTAAAGTTTAAATCCTGTCCCGGTCGTGCGTGGAAATGAAGACTTGAGAGGACTTAGTTTTCCAATGGCTTAAAGAAGAGAGATTAGCTAGGTAAGTACATATTTCAATATGTAGTTGGTCAAACATCAAAACGTTATCGACATAATTATAACTTCATTATTTTGTATTGATCAAATTTTAAAAAAGGACCATTTGAGAAAAAAAAACTAAATAGATGCAATCTGATGACGTTGGGAAAAACATCAAATCGTCAGTGGCTTTTACAATTGAATTAATTGTGATGACGCCAATAAAGACGTTGATCGTAACAAAATTAATGGTGTCGCTATCATGAGCTTGGAAAAATTAAAAGATGCGAATACAATGGCGTTGATCGTGAGATTTGAAATCCCGATTTTATTGTATATTAGACAGTTTATTAAAAGTAAAAATATTAATGACAGACCCGCCACCGTCCACCAATAACGGTTTTGTGAACGAAAATATTGTAAAATTCAAAAGTGTCTAAATAAATTAATAATATCGACTCTTTATAGGTATTTGTATAATGTATATGTATATATTAAATTTTAAAGGTAATTAAACGGCTAACGGTTTATTTGTTTAGCGTTACTCATTCGACCATTTTTTAAATCTTATCATTGCCTTGGCATCACGAGAATTCGAATATTAATAGAAAATCGTAATTTATTGCACAGTTAAAATTAATACTCGGATGAAATAAATACCAAATAAATCTTCGCTGGTACCTATCGGCTATCACAGACGACCAAAAAGAGAAACAACTTTGATATAATGGATTTTTTTCACGTAAAACTCTAACATCGTAAGTCATTTTATTTATTTTTCTAAAAAAAAAACAGGGGCTCAATAAAATATATAATATCATATTATCCAATGATTTTAATGTTATATTAAACTAATAATTGTTTTAAGAAATTATTTGTTTCGACTTTAAACGTATAATAACCTCAATAATTAACTATTTTGCTAAGCAACAAAATATACCATTGGACAGAAAACTGTTTACAGATTAGTAATAAAACTCGTTTTAAAAACATAAAAAACTATTATTAGTATATTATATTTTATATATAAATATAAAGTATTTGAAATAAAGTTTGTGTTTGCGTGTTTATCAAAAACCTTTCAAAAAGTTTGAATTTTAACTAGTTCTGCCAAATCTAGAAATATATTTTATTATAAAAATTTAAAATTACATGCACTAGAATACATATTGTATTCGTCAATCAAAAATTAACTCCACTCAGAATATTTTTTTATTTTTAGTAGCGTAGCATAATTTGAAAACTTCTAACACCGGGCAGAATTGAGTGGTATATTGTTATGCATGTACAATAGGTATTACAATGCAAATAGACAAGTCCCACTGATGCAAGAATTATAAGGTTTTAACAATAATAATTATTATTATTATTAGTCATAGAGAAGATAATAGAAAATAATACAATGGTTTTATGATGATTTTTTTTCCATCCCGGACAAAACGGATTAAACTATTCCCAAAGTTTATATTTAAAATTATATAAACGTCATAGCATCGAGCTAGGTACCAAAACATAATAATATTATGTATATATTATAATTAGGTTATCGTAGAAGTTGTTTACCGAGGTTCTAGAATATATTTTTTTTAGTTCTCTCAATGTGTATTATATATAAATGTTTTACTAGGTAGCCTAATTTTATACAAAGGTTAAGAATTTGTTTTTCCTTCCATATTATTCTTTTAAAGTGGAGCATGTCAAGACGAAAACGAATATTGAATATGTTTAAATTGGCACGAACCAGACTTTTCCAGAATTTACTCTGCATGGATTCTGAAGAATTATTTATCAATGTTAATCTTGTAAAAAACATAATAGTCTTATATATTATATATTGTTAGTTAGTTTTGTATTTGAGAATATTTTATGCATTATATTAAAAAAAATACTTCACAATTTTTAATCACATGCACATATATAAATCCGAAGTATATGGAAAGATTATTAGAATGATTTAAAATTATCGAAATGTTAAACTTTTAATTCGTTTATTGTTTAGGTTAAATATTGACAAAAACAATTATTAACGATTAATTTGCATGTAACAACATATTATATATAAATGTGCAAGTACTATTTTATAAGCAGTTGTTTCTATTACATAAAATCCATTGTTAGTACCTATATAATAATGGGATAACAAAAGATTATTTAAAAAAAAAAAAAAAACATAATAGTGTATTATTAGAATCCGACCAAACTTAAATTGCAGTGACTATCGATTTTTTTTTATCATCAACATCGCTATTTTACGTATTCAATTTTAGATTCTGAGCGAAGCGATGAATGTATTGATTTTACAATGATGTGTATTTATTTTTTTGTGTCTGTCATCACCTTTTAGGACAGTAAAAGTGCTTGGATTTTCTTCAATAGTAACTTTTCTGATAGAAAAGTGAATCTAGTTGGTACTCTGGAGGGTCAAAAGTAAAAATTTCCAGTAGTTTTCAAAATTGACGTGAAAAACAAAAGAAAAATTAAGGAAAAACGGGAATTTTTATGTAAAATCTGTTTTCGAGAAAATAGATTTTGGTTTTTAGTGTAACTTAAAAACGAATGACTGTAGATACCTGAAAATTTCACTGAATGTTTATATTAGCATTTTCTATACACGATAAAATTTTGAAAATAATTTACTCTTTTTGAGCTGTTTACGGACATTGTCAGTTTTCAATTTTTTAGTTTTTTTTTCTACAAATATCAATAAAATTTATTTGTTGGTTAAAAAAGCTTGAAAATTTAATAGAAGGTTCCTGATGTTTCGTTCTCATAGCAGTTGAAAAATATTAAAAATACATAGGCACATTTTTTTTTAAAACATTTAAAGTACAAATTTTGACAAAATGTATCAAATTTATAATTTAATAATTATTTTGTAGTTAAAAATGTATAAAATGTTCAAATTTTGTAGCTAAGGATTGAAAATTTAAAACAAGGTTCCGCGTAAATAAATAAATATATAAATTACTTTATTCACAATAGTATCATCAAATATATTTACGCAATTTTCGGACTTAGCTATCGAAGTAGGAATTAAACAAAAAAAAATAATAATAATAAAATTGCTTTTGAATCATCGGTGCACACCATTAAGTTACAGATTCTGTAAAAAAAAAATAAAACTGACCTTTAATTAAATTGAATAACTTATTAAAATATTAAATGTAACAGAGAAATAACTGGAGTTACTGCAATGATAATATTTCTGTATAGTATAATATTGTAATTTATAATATAATATTATTAAATTTCATACTTCTTATGGTATAGTTTTATTTGCCGAATATTCATTATTTAGGTTCATATATATTATTGTTTTTTAAAAGAAATATTTTATGTGGTTTGTAAGTTATGTTCTTTTATTAATCTAGTAGAGTTGTACTTACCACTGAATGATGCCACTTTTTGCACATTTCAAACTTTCAATGTGATTTTATCAAATGGTATCATTGGGCACAAATAAAATGGATTAAAGTTTTTAGAAAAAAATTGACATATTCTTTTTATTTTCAATTAGTAACAAATTTAAATTTAGACCTATTTTCTATACAACCTAAATTTTTGATAGTTGTTGACGCGAAATTATTTAAATATCCAAATAAAATAATATGTCTCAGCTATAATGCTGCAACTAAAACAGATGGTCACAATATATCACTTGTTCTTAAACACTTTCGGTTTGTTTGATAATTAACTCTACGATTTTTTTTGTTAGCACAACTAGGTATAATACGGATAATTATAATAATGTAATGGGCTCCATAATTATAATTTATTTTTATAACATTAAACTATGCTTAGTTTATTATAATTAGTGAAAATATTAAACTATCCTGTCTTCAGATGCACCGTTTGTCGGATAAACTTTACCTGAATAAAAGTTGCTTCAATTTTCTATAGGTATAACTCTTATGCCGAACCAACTAGGATTAATATATTATGATCACAACTGAATCAAAATTGTTTTCATAGAGTAGTTTGTGTTAAACAACATTATGTCAAACGTGTTCAACCGGAATTCAATGCTAATCTGAGATTAAATGTTTCGATCAGAACAGTCAATCCTAATAATAATAATATCGATCCTCGTTTTAGTCAGGTACTAAAAATATGTGATTGATTCAAAAATGTACATTTATATTACTCATTTAAAGCATACCTATTATATTTATGCGTCATATATTATAATATATTTTTACACAAATATGGTAATGATTATAAATCTAGTTATTCTAAAAAATAAAAATGTACTGATTTTAATTTGATTAATATTTGGACTATGAATTGTTTGGACTAATATTTTATTTTAGTTTAGGTTCCTGTTTTTGATTTTGAACGTTCAGAGTTGACTATATAAAATGTTAACGACAAAGTATTGAATTTTTTCTTTCATCAATCTGTGGTTCCCTTATAACTATTTCGTTCAAGAATATTCAAAATGTGTGTACTTACATAAAACAAAATGCAACAAAATTATTTACAAAATGTATAATGAACTATTAAATATATAGAATATATCTTGTCTACAAGTTTTTAAATATATGATAGAGTATCATTAAAAATGGGTGCATGTAAGGTATAATAAAAATTTGGAGGGTAACTAATTATAAGTACTTTATAATAAAATTATAAAATGAAGATAATTTTTAACTACAAATCAAACTGCTTGCCTTACATTTTGCTCATTTGCATGGTACCTAAATATTATTTATATAATATTACGCACACAGACAAATCGTGTAGTATATTATATTTTATAAAAATAAAAATAAATATTAAATTATTATTTTTTAATATAGCAACGTTAGATTTGAAAATATAATTGCTTATGAAGTAAATAAATAAATATCCTCATCAATATATTAAAGTATATACCTACACGAGTTTCGTAATAAGTAGTCCATTGCCGATATGGTCAAAATAGAAATTATAAACAATTTATTTGTGCTAAAAAATTGATAAATATAATTGTTTGTTTATGTATTGTTGTAGGTAGTTATTTCATTACATTTTCTCTCCTATATAAATAAAATAATAAAACAATTATTAATCGATCTAGCCTTCTTACACGAATAATGTACACACATGTATGATTTTTTTTCTGTGTCAGATAGCTTTCCAATGGGCAAATATAATAATAATAATAATTATTATATTATTATATTATCCTTGAAAAGTGTGTTTTATGTGCACCAATGCTAAAATTGTTACAAATTAACGATATGAAATAATAAAAAAAAACTAACGGTAAAGCTCGAAAAACATGATAAAAATACGAGTAGGCCGCAGCAGAGAAATCATTATAATATTATTATTATTATTATCTACCGTTGTTAATGTGAATGCCGAATGATTATAATTTGTAAATATTATTATATATATTTTTTACGGTCTAAAAAGATGTTAAACCGAAGGGAGGAGTAAAGGGCCGAAGTGTATAGCGTGGGTACGGGGTTTGAAAATAAAAACACTGTCGGCGTAGAAGAGATGTGATGTCATTGGTCCTGACGTCACGGAGGGGAGGCAGATTTCGATATAAAGGGAGAGTATCACCCCTCGAGTCTGTCCGACGAGAACTAACTGGCCACTTTGAAAAGTTGTTGTTAACCGACGACTCTATCCTAAACACATACCACAGCAACACGGTGGTAGTTTTTACACCGCTCCAGCTCCGAGATTATATTACACAGGTAATACACACTTATACTATTATACAGTACTTATTATATTTTATTTATCAGTATGATATTATATTTACCTATCGGTTTAGATTTAGTTTAATTAGTTTACCAATATTCTAAATACGACGTACGAATTTAATATTTAAAGAAAATAAAAATATTTTACCCCCCTACATTATTGTGATTTGTCTTATTTTTTACGGTACGTAAATTAATAATTTTAAGATTTCCGTCGATAAAATACTAAAATGCACGTCTATACTCAAGTATAGATCATCAATTTTTTTTTTGTTTTTAATATTTAAAAAAATGTCTAATTCAGCATAATTTAATAATTTAAGTCATTGCTAAGAAAACAAAATTGTATTTTTAAATAAATTAACTAGTCGCAGTAATGTTACAAAAATAAAATATTTGTACCTGATATATTATATTTTAAATAATAACATAGTGTTACGTACTTTTTTTAAGTAATATTAATTTATTTTAAACATAAGATAGGTAGATGCTCCAAAGATAATAATGTTTGTTTTAAATTTTATTGTATACGTATCGTGTAGTTGTGCTATAGACATTTTAAGTGTAAATTTTAGCAATCTTTTAGTTCTTTGAGAAGGTTAAGCTTATAAACTTTTATTTAATTTTGTTATCTTACGTACCTACCTAGTTAGACAAAACAAATCATACTTTCGACAAAATTTAAAATCACTATTTTTATCAACCAACTTTGTCCTGATATTTGTGTATTGTAGAAGCGCTCCATTAAAACTTTCTGTAGAGGCTTAAAATAAAGTTGAGCACAATAACTTTCAAGATTTTAAACGATAATGTGTACTTCAGTCACGCAATACCTGCATAAGATAATGGAAATATTGTTTTAACTGTCATGCCCACTTATGAAAGATGTATAACATAAATAAATAAATGAAATAAACCGTCAATATACAATTAATGATTTTTATTTCACTCTGTTTTTAAAGTGTTTTCATTTCCGTAGAATGTGCGTACCATCTCTACTCAACGTGTTTTAAGAGTGTAAAAAAAATAAATATATTTTGGGAAAATGATTTTATTTTGGTCTGTTTGATCATTTTTTTTTTTTGTCAAACAAACACGTCACGCTCGCATGTAGGTACCTACGTGAATATGCATTTGTTTGATGATTCGTATAGGTTATAGATACATTATATACATATAATTTATTTACCGAACCGTTCGAATCCACGTCTGTTCCACACTTCCCTCGTGTGCAGTCTATATAGAGCCCCCCGAGGCGAGTTTTATTAATGAGTCAATTTTTAAACGCGAAGTGTCTTTAATGACCCCATGAGTGGTGAAGGCGTTAAGGATCACCTACACTCTAGAGGGAGGTTTCCAAACGACAACACTATCCGATTTCGCTGAATCACCGTCAGAATGTACGTTTGTATGTGGGTTTGTATGTGATTTACAATAATACGATTCACTCTCATTTTATCCTTTATAACTACTACGCGTGTACACCAATTTTGATTTTTTTGAATTTTTTTAAACTAAACGACCATAATATTTTCATGAACTCTACTATGCCAATTAACGAGTGGCCAGCCGTCAAGCTGTGGCCATGCATTTTTTTTCAAAGAGAACCACTCTTTTTACAGAACATCGTCAAGCAAAAGATTTTTTCAAAAACCATTAGGCACCTATGCGCGTCTAAATCAAAATTTGAGCGAGCGGTTTTAAACTTTATGTTAGTACAGAGGATAAAATTCCACGATAGTGAGGTTTAAAATACTCCCCGTGCAATGATGAGGAAAATATTATATTTGAAATTTCCAAAAATCAGAATTTGAATTTTTAATTTAATGACGAGATGTGGGTGAGTACGTGATTGGCTTGAATCGCCCTGTGTATAGAATAATATCCACTGCGGGGTGGATAACGGCGGCGGTACAACCGGCACGCAAGCAATAGTAATATTATATTTAATCAAGACGCATAAATCGTGTGCATACTTTGTATTCCTCCGGTCCGGGCGCACTGCAGTGCCTAGGTAGGTATTATAAATAATATTATTGTTGTAGTAATAATTATCATATCTCTCTGGGGCAGCGGTGTGGTTAAGTGCAGCCGATAAATCCAACGTTTGTTTCACTCTTCGGCTATGTGCACGACGATCAATTAAAATAATATCCCGAGCTAATACCGCCGCCGCCGTCCACAGCCGATAATGGAACCGTCGTCGTGTTGCTATCGCAGGTGGTTTTATCTTTTATATAGGTAGACGCGGTGTAGGTATATATTACGCGTGTTGTGTGTGGATGTGGGTGGGTGGGTACCACCGAACATAGTATACCGCATCCCGTGATGTATTAAAATTATGTTAATAGGCGACACGTGTATACCTATTATAATATTATTATTATTATTATTACATAATATTATATACGATTTTTAAAATTTATAATCCTCAGCGACTATTCGGCCGTCGGATTTTAAAATAAATAAGTATTATATACGCGCAGTTAATTTAAAATGATGGGTTATTCACATATATTTAAACAATAATTTAAGGGACAATATTGTAACGCGGGTCACACAAGTACTCTTACCTTCAGAAAGTTTGGAGATCTCGCGTCTCTCTTTCACGAGTACGGCATATTCGGTTAGAATGTGTACCATAGAAGTCCGCGGTAGTTGACGTCATAGAAGTTTCTTCTTTTTCACGAGGCGTTGGCGTGTGGCCTAACCGATTCGGGGTTTGTTGACGGGCGTTTTCTAGAAATACCTACCCAGTGCAGATAAGTTTGATTTTAATTAATTTCATTTTTTTTTACAATTTAACAATTGATACTTAAGGCAACACTTAAATGTTTACGAAAAGCCACGTCATGTCAGCAATTTCTTATTATTTCATAGCGTGCAGTGTGTGGGTGTATTTGTGTGGAATCTATACCGAGAAGTATACATGACCATTTTCCGAAATATAATATTATCAGATAATTAAAATGAATATAGATGTTAATTATACACAGGACGTCTGAACTTATGCCTGTTACGATTCGGTACATATATAATTGTACGCTCTACAATTATTATACTCAATGCTATTATATTATAATTTATTATTTTACTCGGTGAGATTAAAATATATGTTGCCGACGGCCGTTTGAAACACTTGAACGAAGCGGTGGCGTCCAAAACGAAAGGTTATATTTTAATCTGCATAATAATAATAATTATAATATGGTCCGCGTGCTTTTTTTTCTATTATTTATTCGCAACGCATACCGTGGTAATCGGCCGCCGCCGTCTACAAAAACGGCAAACGAGAGTTTTTAAGGATTTTTTCGATTTCCGATTCAAACATTGAATGTTTTCACGTGAAAAAGTTTCGCGTAGGTGCACGGCGGAGTGACTCGGTGGGACGGAGTTAAAAGTCCCGATTTAATTTGTTTTATTTCGAATCGTTTCTCTGGAGAACAGATCCTATATTGTAACCTTGTATAGATTGATATTAACAAATATTTATTTTTATTATCGATCATTGTTTGTTGGCATTGTGGCATTTTACTTAATGAAACTCATAAATACTTTGTATATTATATTCGACATTTATATTAGTTTTACAGCCATCACTTGCACGTAAATAACATCGCCACTATAAAAAAAAGAATACAATTTAACAATAAATACATATTTTATTTCAATTTTTTTTTTTTATACAAATATACAACTAATTAGTTCTATCATAGCAGTAACAAAAAACGAAAAAATTAAATACCTATATAAATCCAAAAACAATTTCAAAATAAATATTTTTATACCTTATCATTATAATATTATAATCTTCAGTAAAAATATAATTCAAACGATTCATTAATTTTTTATAAATACCTACGGCTAATCAGCTAAACGTAACGCGTTTGGATATATAGGTTATATATCACTTAAATTCTTAAAAAGAATCCTTAAAACGTAACAGGTTAAAATGTTTTTTACAAATACTGGGATAAAATCCCTCCTATTAGCAAATTCATTAAACTTGATTGTAACAAATCATAAAATTATAATACCTTGGGATGCACGAAGACGAGTAAGACAACTCACTTGGGTAAGTCACGTCAAAACAAAAACAAAAGCACTACATCATAGACCATAAAACTATATCAACAACGGTTTTGTTTAAAATCCAAACTAAAAATGAAATTATTAATTGCTTATAGATTATTTATCCTAACATTAACTAGCTACATATTATAGCATATAATAATAATTCTGAGTGCTTTAAAAACCTTCAGGATAAAAATAATACAATCCTTTCGGCTTTCGTTCAACATCCAAGAACAATAACCAATGACCCATGGCATGTTGGTAATCTAACCCTCTACAAAGATCTGAATATATAATGAGCATCCCCGAACAAGTACCTAAACATCACAAACGATTCTATAAAAACCTAAATCTACATTTAAATCCTCTGAGTTCCAATCTATTCTCTCTTGATCTAATAAATACCACCACGATCGTTTTAAAAGAAAATGGTCTCTAGCAGTAGTGGCTTGAATTTTGTTTTCCTAAATTCACATTTAATATTTTTACACCACCCACCCTAAACATGTTTCCACTGCTCTCAAAAAAGTGTGAATTCGTAGGTGGTTAGTGATTAAATAATATTTAAATAACCTTTTCCAAACATAAGGCACCCACCCATTAATATTTTTGTAAATGGCGTAATTCGAATATAACTCTTTCGAGCCGTCACTATTTTAAAGACCATGTAACTTTTTTATGCTAAGAATAAAAAACTGATAATTTGGAAGTATCCGTATGACTATATTCGTTATTCCATAATATCTTCCAAACCTATTATTATCGTGGCCCTATAATATTATCCTCAGTACATAATGTTAAATAACTCCAAAACTACTCATTCGAATTAAGATTTAGGTAGGTACATTAACATTTAATACAAATTCAACTGATTAATAATTTGTAGGAGAAAAAAGGTGAGTGTTAATGGAAAAAAGAGTTGGTATCGCTATAAGACATTTTTTTTAATGGTATACAATTAATGTAAGTATTTGAAAATATAATCTTAAGTACCTATACGAACTGAAAATTTCGAAAACTAGAATTTAAATAAAGTCACTATTAAATGAATAAATGGGGCGGAGAATGCTTGGTGAATCAGTAATTACACAATGTACCCACTATAGTACTATACTATATACATATTTTCATTTATCAGTAATATCAATGGATATATTATTCTCTACTCGCGTTACTTAGTTTTACTGAAATTACTATACGTTCCTCAAATTTAATTGTAATGTATTAAATAGATAGTAAATATTTCTAACTATAATAAAAGAAATCGTTAGTGATCGTGCAGAAATTTAACAATCCAAAAATATATTTAGATTTATAAATCAACAACGTTCGTCTGAAATTATTAAATTACTTGGAAAATTGAAAAGTAACATTATTTTCAATACATAAAATTTTAAGTAGATTAAAAAAATATATATTTATTGTATTTTTCATGCACACATTGTTTATATGTTATTGTTAAATTTTGATGTCTACAAAGTAATTACGTTTATTTAAAATTGTAAAATTGTCTTCTGACCAGTGACCACGGACGACAAAGATACGATAATTTACATGATTTATATTATTGTATAACAATAGTTATTAGTTTGAGTTTGATTTATTTTCGTTTAGGTTGATTTAACATTATGTATTTTTCAGTCCAGTGCGTATAAATCATTAATTTCACGTAGGCATGATATATATTTTTGGCTGTAAAATAAAAATAATATTCCGATGATTCTATTTTTGAAAAATTCTACCCGAGATGTATTTGCAGTTGATATACGTCCTGTAAATATATTTTTCTTCCCCTACTATAACCTATTCAAACATTAAAACAAATAACTGTTAAAATAAAAAAAAAATACGTTAGAATGTTAAATATATATAATTATACCTAAATTATAATATTTGGATTTATGGTAAGACTTAATAGCTAATTTCACGTTTAAGATGAATATTGGACTTATTTATTTTCAATATATTTTTCTACAGTTGACTAGATATTCAATGAAACGCGATATTATTATATTTTAAATCAATAAAATACCATTTAATCATTTTGTTCTGTTATTTTTAATCGTATTATAATGATGCCTATTGATACCAAACCATATTATAGTCTCTTTTAACTAAAATATTTTTTAAGTGGGTGTTTCACTGACATTTTTTAAGGGGTTTTATATAGGCAATAAATGTTGAAAATTATAACATATTCATAATATATCAATTCAAAACATTTTGCTGATGGTTACATGTTATTGTAGTTATGACGTTGGTTGTTGCGTGAATACGAAATTATCGAAAATGTGTTATAAACATGATGACGCAGATCGCTACCTACTTTGGCTTCTACAGTTCTGCATAATGGTGATATCAGAGGGAAAACATTTATTTTAAGATGAAAAGGGAGTAATATTTAGGAGGAAATATCCATTTTGAATACCTATATATTAAAAAAGTAATTATTTTACAGTTTAAAAACTAAAAAAAAAAATGTTTTTTCTTTATTTTAAAGGCTGTAACTTTTCTTTTATAGTTATTTTTTTTTTTAAAAAAATTTATAAACAACAATTCCATAATATTGTGTTATTCGTCAAACAGTTTAAATCATTTTTTTGTCTAAAACCACTGCATGTAAACTTCTGAACGCCTGATTGAATAAGTACCTATACTGTACTCCGTATGCGCGATGATGTTCACTAAAAATTCTGGTAGCGTATAAGATAAATATTATTTTTTTGTGCTTGCATTGAAATTGTTATTTGTATTTATTAAAGATTTCGTGCGTCACATAAAAACCTACGATCACAAAATATAACGATATCAGTACGAAAGGTTGAAGAAATTCGTTTATAATTCTGTTTTTCACAACATTGTACGCCTACACGCATTTTCTGTCACGTCGAAGTGCTGGTGTACACGACAGTAGGTCGAGAACAGCTCTCGAATCCCTCAAATCCCGAGATTCACGTAATTATAATAATATATTAGTCTGACAAGTCCACACACGAGCTCCTACATAATAATATACCACGGTACAATATATCATAATCCGAAAGATGATAAATTAACAACACGTAAGTACCTATGTTGATTGATCGATTGCAGATCGAACGGAAGAAAAAGTGTGAGCGATAAACGGCAGGTTTTTTATTTTTTGTAAATAGCGCTTACCACTGCGGCGATGTAGTAATAATAATATTACATTCGATGGAAAAACTCGAATTTCTGTCGTAAGTAACAGCTTTGGGTTATTGTGATGATAATATCACATACCTAATAATAATAATAATATGATATGTGCTTATGACGTACTAGTCTTCTGTGACGTGCACGATGCGCTCTAATGGACACAATTTGTTTGGATATATTTATTATTATTGCGAAGAAAAGAGTCATCATTGTGGTCGGGGGGCTGCTGCGAGGGGGAGGGGCGAATTATAATAATCCGTTGCTCTCGCAGTTGGATTCCGAAGTGTTCTCGCGAGGGCGAGTGGGCTAAAGTGGTTGTCACGCTGCCGAGACCTAATGAGCCGCATTTAATGAATATTAATTCGAAACCGTTATACGAAATTAATGAATATCCGTGTGCATTTCGCTAAAGTTTTTCCTCGCAAAAGGTGTGGGTGTATTAATATGATGCTCACACGCGCGCCATTATCGTACCTATTGAATCGTAGCGGTTGTTCGTTGCAAAAATCCCGTGATATTATTATTTTTTAATTCTCGCGCCAAAAACGATATAATAGTATAGATAAATAAATAACAACCGATGGTTACACCACCAGAACTCTGAACCGGACCATAAATAAACGTTGTGGTGTGCTTACGTCTGCGATACTCGCGGAATAATCGGACTGAATAATTTGTATCTATTTATTTATTTAGTAATATAATTCGGCAGGGTTCGCGACAATATATTTTAAAATAACGATAACAAATTTAAGGATTATTAATGCAAAAAAAAAAAAATTTAATTTTCATTAAAAAAAAAGTGATAATCTTACAATTTACAAAGTTATGATAAGCCATAATGATTATAATAAAAGTATAAACATTTTTCATTCAGTCTAGACATGATGAATGTTAGTAAAATACATAAATATTATGATATATTCTATAACTCACTATATATTTTAATTAAATAACGTTTATTTTATAACGATATTACCACCTTATTAATATAAAATAACATACGAATTTATCAAACGAAGAAAACTAATTTTCTCCTGGTAAATATTATTATTACAATAAAAATCATAACAAAATTAATTGTAAATATCAAAATATTATGTAAAATTAAGTTCTTGAATTTAATTCAATAATCTTTATTTTAATACCCAACTTCCAATTCATCTAAAATGTATCTAATTCTCTCCCCCCTCCCCACCCCAATAGGTGCAATTTAAATATTTAAATTTTAATCATAATTTTATAGTTTTTATGAATTTCATTGCCTTTTGAACAAATTTTAGTCTTGAATAACGCTTTTAACATTTAACAAAATGTATAAAATATATTTATTTATTATCAAAAACAGTCCATCTCACGACTTACGGGGGACGCGCCTGATCGCATCATCTTTAACTTTCCTTTTTTCCTTCCTGGTAAAACCACTTTTTTTTAAAATTTTTATCCTTGCTAGGTATTAAATCCTAATTTATCCAGTTTTATATTTTTTAGTTTTTCTATGCAATTTTGTAATTGCCTTACTATGATATGTTACATATTATGTTAATATAAGTTGTGCCCTCAATAAAATAAAAAAAATATTAGAAAAATTAATTTCACGATGTATTGTACAAAATCCGATAAAACATTTGCTCATTTAATGGAAAGCATTTATAGCTTCTAGTTTAAGGAATAAAATATGTTTGAACAGTTTTTATCAGTAAATCTAATATAATATTATAAGAATGTACGTTTGGCTCTTATCTAAGTTAAGCCGCATAAGATGTTTAGTGAAAACCGAGCTTTGTTCATCCAAGTTTTAAAATTCAGAATGGACCATTATAATAAACATAATTATTTTAACTCCAAGAAAAAAAAATATTATTTTATTTTTAAATAATTCATTATAAAGTAAGGTTATTATTTATGAAAAATTAGCCCTTCATAATCATAATATAAATTATAAATTCAACTCGAACGTGCGACTTCATTTTTTCAATTCAACTACTAATTAACTATTAACTGTTGTGCTTAAATAAAGAAAAACAACTTGTTACTAAATGAAAACTATTTCCTAAAGTTAAAAAAAAAGATACTTATAACTAAAGTCCTTCTGATCGAAGTTAATAGGTAAGGGACCAAAAAAAAAACAACTAATGACTTATTTCAATAGAGTATTCTATTGAATAGACAATAAGTAGGTATTTAATGAACATTTATCTGACAATATAAATTTACTATTACGTTTTACGTTAAATCCTTCTTAAACCTCCCTTAAAATACCTAGTTTAATCATGAACCGGGAGAAATTTGAAAAGAGTACAATGATATATTGTATCTCTATTTGAAACAGACCCAAAGTATTCAGCTTTTAAATTCTTTTCAGTATTTTTAAATATAAAAACAATACTTCACGTTGGTGTTAACCTTTAATTCTTAATTAATTAGCGTATATGCTCATTAAAATAATACATTTTTTTTAAAACACGTAATGAAAAAAAACACGCGAATATATTGTTTCACGAATGTTTGGTGTTGATTCTTAAATTGATAATTCGATAAAGAAAAAAATACCAAATAATATATTAAGTAAGACTGATACTGATAATTATCGCATTACACATTCGCCCAGCACGACATAACATGGGAAATTATACAGTACTGCATGGAACATTTTTTCGCACATCAACACATTATAATACTAATATATAACAACGTATTTGAAATATTATTTTGAATAATAGCAGCTAATGTTTACAAAAAAAACTTATCATGTACCTTCATACATATATATCTGCAATGCTCTCGTACACCGGTGCAAATCGTTATAAGTCATCTACCCATACGACACGCGTATAAATGTAAAATATTATTATAACAATACACTTTTTACTTTCTGTATGTATGTGTGTGTGTTTCATTGGTGGATATCAGCAAAAAAGGGTTTACTGGGGCTTATCATCCTAAAATAATTCCCTCGCCTACCCCCCTCTCTCACACCAAATTTCCGCGTTTTATTACGAGTATATTATTAATTATTAATGCGTTCTCTTATTTTTTGTCCATTTTGTACAAATCAATTTCGTTAGGTTAGGATAACACAATATTATTCTAACTCTTGTGTTTTTTTTTTTTAAATATATTAATTAAATTAAACTAAATATACTTAATTTAACGGACATCTTTTGGTTAAAAAACAATCCATATTATCAAGCGCGATACAAAGTGTTTTATTAAATGGTTTGATTTTAAAAATGTATGGAATGAAAATACGCAATTTCACAAGACCAGAGAAATGTTCACCAATAAAATATGTTGAATGGAAACATTCTAACTATTTGTATTAATATTATGTAAATAATTATGCCTATTTAATTTTAGCAGGTACAAATGAAGTTCTGTCTATAGCATTTTTTCGCATTTCTAAAAGTTGGTGTTCAAGACTCAAGTTATCTTTATAGTTTGTGATTCTTGCATGAAAACAGTTTTTATTTGTGCACTGGGTTGTATATTTCACATTTAACCTTTGAGTCTTTACAACTAATTTGAAAAAAAATTCTGGTTTTTGAATCCGGAAAAGTGTGAAAAGGAAATGTTTCACTCCTACTCCTCGTAACCCTATAACCATTAACCACACCCTGGAGTATCGTCAGTGTGCTACACCCCTCAAACCTTTAAATTATAAAATACCTATTCAACCTCAAATGTACTCATTACATAATATAATAATATGTATATAATATGAACAATTTAAATAAAAAAGAAAATTTGCCTTAAGAAAAAAGTTCGTTAGTATATAAAAAAAAATTGTAGGCGAGACTCAAGCAGTCAGTTTTAACAGTTATTTGTATGCAGTTATAATACCTGTATATAGTTAAATGAATTACTTATGGACTGTTGAGTATATATAACCACTACCAACCTATACGCCTAACCTAACCTAACTTATACATCGCCTGATGTGGTGTGGTGGTCGTCCTCAGTCACAAAACGTGTTCTGAGTGCAAGCATCGGCCGGTTTCACCCCCCCCCCCTGCAAATTCCCATAGTCCAAAAAAAAATACTATAATAATAAATAATACAACCTATACATATTCAATAGATACCTACATTTATTTTATAACTGTAGTATTGTTATTGTATAACATGAAATTCTTCTATTGCCACTGTGTATTATAATAAAACATTATATTCTGATGAATAAAATGAAATTTGCATATTAAATATATTTTCAAGCTTTTTTTTAAAAAACATTATTTCATAAAATGTCTTGGAAAAAAAAAAGACCAAAAAGGATCCGACCCCTACATTACCCACACATACGCCTCTACCGACCTCGTACTGGAAATAAAAACGTAGAATAAATTCAATAACATTCGACAAATAATAAAAAGTTTATCATATTTTTTATCTTTTTACTGTTGTAGAAATATTATATTCGATTTAAATGTCGTATACAATATAATATGTACTTGTATGTACATATTATTGTTTGTTGCACAACGCTTAATAATATAATCAATAACTATCGTTATTAGAGAAATCGAAATATTTAAAAAAAAAAAATAGATAATAAACGGTGGAAAAGTTGTGTTTCGATTGATGTTTCGTTTGTTTTAAAAACTGCGAAATAACCTTTTGAAAAATTCGACTTAGCCTCTGCCTGCGGTGTGTCTGCGTGTTCCATATACGTATATTTCATCGAATCGAATCATCGTAACGTAATATAAATATTATTGTGCATGATAACAACCTTAGCGAACGACTTTAAATGACTATAAAATATAAACTGCTCTGTATTAAAGGGTGATCCGCATAATCGGCAATTATCGACAAACTCGCGGTGGTTGTGGGCTCCTCGCAGCGATAAAATCTGCAATCATTTCAATAATGTTATTACTATATTATTATTATTGTTTGCCTGCGATACACAATGCCTATCTATGCCGTTCGTATAACACGTGTACCTCATCTATTGCCACTTTTTTTTTGTTCTTTCGCATATAAACCGTTTAACATGTAAATCCAAACGTTGAAGTTCGCGAAAGTAAAAGTTTGGTTACAATCTACCTACCTATATATAAATCCACCCGTGCTAGTTTAATAGCTGTTGTACAACACACGCGAGTCGTATATTTTATCGTACCTATTTTATAGTCCGGTTCGTGTAACGGGGAAGAATCTGCGGGGACGTCTGCAGAAGTGTAACGTGTACTACACAGGGTGGTTCACCCCCGAACATGCCCTGCAGTGCTCACCCTTATTTCGTCTTTCGTTCATATTATATTTCGTTCGAATTCTGATTTTCGGAAAACATCCCTAGTATGATTATAATAGTATAATAAAAACGATATTATTTTCAAGTGCTTCGATTTTTGTATGCATTGACGTCTGTAGAAATGTAACGTTTACACAGAGTGATTCACCGAGCGACCCTATTGATGCTCACCCACATCTGCAGGTCTTTCGTTTGTTCATATTATTGTTTCGTTTGAACTCTGATTTTTGTAAATGTTATGTATGAGTGTTAATACGGCGTATTATTTTTTGCGGATTTTGTCGGTCATTTACAACGAGTGTCTAATGCGATTAAACTTCTTGTTTCAACTGATAACCGTTTTTTTTTTTTTACTGTGCGTTTTTACATGCAGATTATTTCATTAAAAATATTGATGTATTAACAACTTAACGAGTACCTACCTAATTCAACTTAGTGAACTAAGCATAATACCTACACAATGGTATATCGAACAGATCTAATATTTAGTACTAGGTACTAGAAGTATTCTTACAATTCCACATATTAACAAATAATAATGGTTTAACATGGACGACAATATTTTTATAATTATTTAGATACAACATTAAAAATTGCTCGACATTAAAAAGGTAGCTCTGAATTTCTTATTTGAAAAAAAGGGAAATTTCTATAACACTCGTTAAATGGCAAAAAAAAATACGGTTATTTTAATTATAGCCTCAAAGCTTAAGTATACTTAAAAATTCCAAAATTCCAAAAATCAGAATTTAAATAAATGCGTAATTTGAAGGGGGGTAAACTGGGTGGCGAACACGTTTGGTGAATCACCCAGTATAAATAAACACGCGGAACTTTTAAAGCCGTTGTTTTCGATGAAAAAAACAACTGAATTTGCGTGTGGATTTGAGTTGTTTAAATCGAAAATCCTAAAACCTGATACACATGTGATTTACCTTAATGGTCTCGGAATTGTATTGGAATATATTGTGTATAGCATATTATTCTTGCCAGTGTAACACAAGAATCTGTCGCCTTGTATCCAACGTTTTATAAATGGGATTTACTAGCCGTGGCCGTAGTCGAGAACACGAGAATGTTAAAAACCAATATTTTCCAATATAGGAATCAGATTACTATTATATAGGGACCGTTTTCCCAGTGGGATAAAAATGATCAGCTGCAAAACGGACACTATACTATATAATATTATATGTTCCGAAGGAAAATTCATTATGGCTCTCTTCTACGAATATAAACTCTTTTTCTCAACCCTCCGTTTTATTTTATAAGTCAAAAATAGTATTTGGCTCCCTTGTTTACGGAAATTAAAAACGCGTTCTAGACGTACATAGAAATAATATAATGATCTTATTAACTTAAAACCTACCTACCTACCTAAATATATATATTTTATATATTAAAATTATTAGGAGCTACCTCCTACTTGTTTATTATGGCTCCTCCAATAAGATAATATCGTCCCTAAATTTGTTTTATATGCCATAACGAAAATTTTAGTAAAAAATAGAATAATAATATACCAAAACCCTATTGTTTACAATTAATTGTAACGCGGTTAATCATTAATGTCTCATAATAACTACACTAAATAAACACAAAATAAATAAGACGATTTCATAAAGATGATTTGATCATCGTGTCTTAACCAGTTTTTCAAACGTTTCATATTATTATGTTTTAACAATATGACGTATTCGTTGTAAGAATTTAATACATATTGTAAATATTACATAAAATAACTCATTCATATATTTATTTTTAACGATAACTTTTGCATCATACATAATATATCTAATAGAATACAGTCAAGCATTTTTAACTGAGAAGTATTCATATTTGTTCCTATAAATATATCACGTGGTAAACTTGACTTTATGTGAAATATCGAGATACAGAGAAAATGTTTAATAGGATCGATTGTTATTATGTAATAGGACCAAGATTGTAAAAATAATAAAATATGATTTAATTATCACAACTTTAAATTCCAACGGACATTTGTCGTCTGATAACGAAGGGGGGGGGAACAGATATAAGTATTTATGTAAGTAGGTGTGTCCCATTATTATTTATTTAGGTACCTATCAATAAAAATTAAGTAAAATTGAAAATGAAACAGAACAAATGAGTTGGCAAAATTGGAAATCATTTTATACAGTATATCTAATAGGTAACTAATACCGATGCGGTTATAATTTAATTGAAAACTATTGAGTTTCAAATGATTGTTTATGAAAAAATTATCGTTGATTAAAATAGAATATTTATACATTTATAATTTATAATCCACCATTAATCTCATATACTTTTCATTTTTCAAGGAAAAAACAGCGCAAAAAATATTTCGTACACTGGTTAGGCATTACTTGTACGAACAATAAAATAAAATAATACTATTCATTAATCATTATAATATTATTATTATATGATGAATTATTTTCTGGCGACGTGACTTAATGCATTTTTATTTAAACTAAGAGTCGAGCGATAAAAACCAATTTGCATAAACACCTTAAGAATAATACTGACTTGAGTACTGAGTAAAATTTAAAATATTGCTCTCCTGACAATTCGTTGGCTAACAAGGTATATATACGTATTAAGGATAAAGTTGACATACTTTACTGACTGTAACGCGCTTATTATATGCTATTTGAGTCTGCGGATCAACCGTTTATTGGTACTTCTTTGATATTCTTCAATGTGCAGTTATCAAGTGCCGGGTATTTCCTGGAGCTTATACGACATTTCTAAAGTGAAAATAATTATTTATTAATTTATTTGGTTTGATTAAAAAAATATTTGATTTCCAATACAGTTTTGTTTTTAAAAATGTTTTTAAATAAGTACGATTCGATATGTTGCAATAATTGGAAAAATAATAATAATTACCTAGGTTTTACTTTTAAAATAATACTTTAATTTGAATAAAAATAGGAAATATTTTCAGAAACAATGAAAACATAATATAATAATACGTGGTATAATCATGTTATTTAATGCTGTTTTTTATTTTAATTAAGTATTTCAAAAAGACAAAAACAAATAATGCTGAACTGATAATATATTACTATTTGAATTATAAGTACCCTGGTTCACTGCGCCACTGATTTGAGTAACGAAATATTATTAAAATTAATCCCTACAACAAAATTTTAAAACATATTTGAATTCTCTAATCTTATTTGTTACCTATCAAATTGAATAATAAAAATACTTACATCAAATACATTGTCATTTTTTTTTTATCTCTGTCTCTTTTTAGTTTTTACGGATATTTTCATCAAAATTACCGAGAACATAAAACATAATATTAAACAATTCAAAGAAATATTTTGGATTACGCAGAACCATAAAGATGAAACGCTGACATCAAACTTATTGGATAAGTTGACATGTAATTCTGACGACAGATTACAACTCGTCTGTCAGACTATGTCAAAGCATATCCCAGTGCGTAATTTCGAGCAATTTCGGCCCCGACAGCCAGAGACATTGTTTTACAATAATCTCGCAAAGAATGCGGTAACCCAATATTTATGAGCACACGGCGATCCTTTTCCAACAGCCTTTGAGCAGTCATATTTTATTTACTGGAAAAAGCGCAATATATTATTTCGTAAAGGCGTTGATTAAAAAAAATAAATAACAAAGCACAAATAAAGGCCCAATATTATGCTTTTAAGTTCGCAGCTACCTTCCCACTGTACCTATCGGTCATTAATTATAGATTCTACAGACAGTAAAGACATTTGATATATGCCGATAAGATTTTCTCGAAAATTACCTTTTTTTTTGTCTTTTCACGATCTATTACTTATTCTATTTTTCTGTACACAAAATGATGTACTTTATCTCGAAAGAAAATTAACAACATAAATCTGTCCGGACGTTTATTACATTTTCATTCAGCTGTTTCTAGTACAATCGCCATGGACGATTCCATAGAAGTATCCACAAATTATTTTAATTATAAACTTCTATTGCACATCAGTTTAGTACATCGACGAATAGACAGAGATACTTGTAAAATTATTTACGCCAACCATCGTATATACGACTTAAAATAGTTAAAGCGTTAACGTTATTGAAATGTATAACATAAGGCTTATACTTTAAATTCCATTATCTAAAGGCGGTATGAAATTTTAAAAATATCTCATACGATAGGTAGGTAGGTAGGTAGTGCCTACAATAAATGTAAAGTTTAACGTATGAATTGAGAATGTATTCAAATAATTTAGTTGATTTCATTTCTATATACCTAAAAATATTTGGCCAATTCAATGACGGTTTACAACCATATATTTATAGTAATTTTTTACTACCTACACGACCGAAACAGTATTTCGTATGCGTTTTCAGTTTTTATTTCAATCCGGCAATAATATTTAAACTTGACAAACGCGATTGTAAAACAAAGATAGTTTTTTTTATGAAATATCAATCATAATTCTTCCAGTTCAACTCAATTCTATAGCGTCTACGGCACTTTGTATTTTATCAACTTATTCGGATCGTCAAAAATAGCAATTTAAAAAAAGTTTAAACCGATATATTATTATTATTATTTTATGTTTATTTTTTTGTAGAATAAAACCATATGAGATATTAAAGATTTATTTGGTAAGAAGATATTTTTGGAAAATCATTTATTTAATTGATCGATAAATTACTGCAGTAACAATCTACTATGCATAGTTTTTACCAATTAAAAAATCACATTGATATTCAAATCATCAGGGTAAAAAACAAAATATTTTTTTTTAAGTTTACAACCGATTATTTTTTAGCCATCTTACTTAGTGCATACTTTATAATTACTTTACTCTGCACAGCGAGAGAACACTCTATGGCTTGACGAAAATTGGTTCTTTTAAGCAGCAACACGCGACACCCTGCAAAAAGTGGAACCTGTCTCGAGGTATACCACATTTCTTGTGGTATGCGTGATGGTTTCAGTCGAGGCTTGAATGTTTTTTCGTAATGGAGAGCTCTTTCGGTTATATATAGGTTGAAATGTATCGGCTTATCATCTGTTTTGGTAGGTAGGGTAAGTAATCTCTTGTCGTTGTGCTGTTGCTTGTTTCGCACGTACCCGGGTTTTTTAAGAACAATTCTTAGAAATTCATTTTGTAGAGTTTGCAATTTTTTTATTTTTTGTTGGGCGAAGTGGCAGCCAATACTGGGCATGCATAAATTAGTAATACCTTATAGGTAGATCTTATTATTGACGTATATACCAGTAGAGAGAATTTTATCTGAAATGTGGTGTAGTAGAGTGTATAGTTTTTTCATCCTTGTGTATCCTTGGTATATTTTTGTGTGAATATTCCAAGTTAGATTATTTTTTGTCTAGGTAATACTGAAACCTACCACCCTACTATTCTGACTTACGAATTCTGATACAATCAATAATTTAGCGATGATAACTTGTGACTTATGAGTTATGACAATGTAGTTTGACGATCAAGAAGTATAATTAGTTTTGGTAATCACTAATCAATAAATTTAAGAAGAAAATACAATTTGAATAAAATTCTTAAAATTTTTTATTCTACGTTTTCTTAATTAAGTTAAAACAATTAATGAATTCAGTCCTCTAAATAATATAATCTAATAAACAGAAACGTCAATGCCGAATAGATAAAATATTAACATCATAAAATTGAACGAAATAAGATTATGAATCGGGTACCAAAAAACTAACCCAAAAACAATCAACATATTACAACTTCCGTAATTTACTAATTAATATGGCTTTCAATGTTCACAGACTTAAATTATATATAAATCGATAAAATTACATGTATTTTTATTTTATTACCTATTTTGCAATGCAAACGATTATTTTTTCACTTTTAACAACATATTACACAACAATATAGTATACCTGACACAATATACATATTAGACTACCATACGTTTGATTTATTTAAACCTTAACAAGAAAAAATACGTTTACGAACCCATGACCCCGCCTGTATTTGTAAAAGTTATTATAAAGTAGATTTATATTTGACTATTCTTATAAGAAAGGGTTGACTTTTCACTAGGGATTTGTCCCGTATATGCGATAAAGTCATTGTGTTAAAATAACAACAAAGACAATCCTGTTATTTATCCGTAAGTAAATATAAGAAAAACACATTATTAGGGTGTAATGTAAAATTGTATATTCTTTGCATACTCCTGCAAAAAATATTTTTAAAAATTAAAAAGTTTTTTAACGCATCCAGAAAATTTTTTAACATTTTTTTAAAATAATTACTTATTTCAAGGTGATAAATAATAAATGTTCAGTTTTCAAACATCATGCCATTCTCTGTAATAAGTATAAATTAAGAAAAATATCAAAATATTAAATTATAAAAAAAAAAGTTGTTACAATCAATTGTAGGTAGGTACATATTTTTATGTTGATTAATTTGATTTCATTTTATTAACAATTAACAAATAGTATAATTTATCATAATAAACAGTAATATGACTTAAGATTAACGTACGAGTATTATGAGTAACTGAAAAAAGGTGAATTCTGTTTGTATATATAATAATTTATAGTGTTAAACATAATTACAGTTTAAACTAAAAGAATAGTTTGTCACTAAATTGCAGTATTGCACTACTTGAGTCATGACTCATGAGTGAAGTTAATACCAAATACAAAATTCTAATTACCTTTTCCATGTGTCATTTCCTTATATTCTTTTGTTTCAGGTTTATCCTTGAATTGTTTGAGTCTCAAAACATTTTTCCCAAGTGCTGTTCAAATTGGGTAATATATCTGGCATTTGACAACATGAAGGTAATTTCTGTTTAGATATAGGTAATATAAATAAAAATGCATATTTTTATATAGCTATATATTATTATATTATATACCAATATACCTATAATAATAGATAATATTATAAGTTACAACTTTTATATGAGATGGGTAGTGGGTCGCCGGTCAAAATTTGAACTTTAAATGCTTATAAAAAAAAATTGTGCCTATGTATTTTCAATATTTTTCAACTGCTATTAAAACAAAATATCAGGAGCTTTATATTAAATTTTCATGCATTTTTACCCTACAAACAAAATTGTATTGATATTTATAGAAAAAAAAACTAAAAAAATTGAAAACTGACTATGTCCGTAATAAGCTCAAAAAGAGTTAAATTATTTTCAACATTTTACCGTGTATAGAAAATGCTAATATAAACATTCAGTGAAATTTTCAAGTATCTACAGTCATACGTTTTTTTAATTACAACAAAATAAGAAAATCGTTACATGAGATATCGAGTGAATATCAAATGTTGTAAAAATATGAATTTAAACCGCTCATAAAAATTTAATTTGACTTTCTTGTAGACATTTTTTTTTTGATAAAGGTAGACAAACTTATGGATAATTTTGTATTACATTTTCAAATCTTAGATTTAAAAAGAAAAATTTTTATGAATTCTCAACTCAAAATAATTTGCTAATTTTCGTGATTTTTCCGTATTTTGTCAAGATTTGAACTTTAAATGCTTATAAATAAAAACCCTAACAAAGGATTTTAAATTTTTTCATCTGCCTTTGAAACAATAATCTAGGAGCTTTCTATTAAATTTTCAAGCTTTTTTAACCAACAAATAAAATATTATTGATATTTATAGAAAAAAATTGAAAACTGACTATGTCCGTAAACAGCTCAAAAAGAGTCAAATTATTTTCAAAATTTTACCGTGTATAGTAAATGCTAATATAAACATTCAGTGAAATTTTCAAGTATCTGCGGTCATTTATTTTTGAGTTACACCCAAAGTACCAACTTGATTCACTTTCCTATCAGAAAAGTTATTGTTGAAGAAAATCCAAGCACTTTTACTGTCCTAAAAGGTGATGACAGACACAAAAAAAAAAAATTTTTAAAAAACACACATCATTGTAAAATCAATACATTCATCGTTTCGCTCAGAATCTAAAACAGTTATAATATTTATTGTTATTTTAAATTTAAAAGTAATTTGAAATGTGTAGACAATAATTCTATCGAAAAATATCGAATAGTTGAAAATAATATGCATAATATGTGCATAAGATAAAAATCAATCGTATGCTGACTAGATAGGGAAAACCAAATAATGTGTTCAATGCTTTAATTTAATTATTTGCAAAATAAAATGATGTATAAATAACGGTTTTCACTATCCAAAAAACATATTTAGATATATAATTTAAAAATAATTTACTAATTGCCTTTTTTTATGTCAAATTCATTTAGTTGAAATTTATAACTATATAGGTTCAAAAACGACTACCTAAGTATCAAACTATTTTACTTCAACACTGTCCACTCATCCGCGGAAATCGAAATACTCTATACGTTTTTACGAGTTATAGTGTACTATTATTTATTACATACTATGGACGATTTTGGGCATAAAATAAATAAATAATGAAAGAATTTACTATGCTCCTAATGGTAATGGTTTTACAATGATGAGCGTTTTTTTTCATAGCTCCAATCATAATCTAAAATTCCGGTTTGAAACATATACGTAATTGGTATAAAAACTTATCCTCACTATTTAACTTACTCCTCTACCTGCAGCCAAACGGCTAGTAATCCAGTTGGCTCTACACAGTCCAAAACTTTTGGTCCCCTAGGGTTTTTGTGTCCCCTCCCACCGGCACCGAGATATTCTCTCCATGGTCATATATACATTATAATATTAATATGTATTTATAAACCAGACATAAATTAAAAGTGAATATATTTTTCCTACACAAAAAAAAAAATATTAAAAACAATAATATTTGTAACACTATAGTTCTAAAACCAAAACAAATATTAGCTTTCTCAATCTAATATTTAAGTTTTATTACTCATATTTGAGTTACACTTTGTAACAAATGTTTTTGTATAACAAACAAAAACTGTTTTCTTTTGTAATGATTTTCGTTTAATGAATCAAAATATTAATAAAGTAATTTACTTAATACGTTTGGTTTTTTTATTTTTTATTTTTGTAAATCAAAGTACCAGGCTCTTAAGAAGAAGTATAATATTGTATTTTTTTACTTCAAAGGAAATTAATGGATTTTTAATTCCCTAAATAATATCAAGTATCATGTATACATTATACACTTTTTAATTGAAACTGAGTATTATTTTAAATATAGCTATACAAATATACAGTGTAATATACTATAATTATTATGTATTTTTGTGATGTTAAAATAATAAATAAATTTTTAAAGTAATTATTTTAACACGTAAAAACAGTAATTATATTGTAATAATTTACTATGTAAAAGCTTAAATCGGTTTTATATATTATTATTATATACCTTATCTAAAAACTGTAATCAAAATACTCGTAATATTTAGTATATTTTTATTTTTATACCACTACCCATTTTAATTAAAATATCATAATCGTTCCAACTTAACAAACGTCTTTTATTTTTAGTTTATTATAGTAAACGTATATTAATCTAGCTATTTTGATACTTGGTGGTACAATTTTTTTTATTATTCATATTATCTACATTATCCTAATATTTCAATCAATTTTTTTATTCGTACCTATGGCAATAATATATTTCAATTAACGAAGAAAAATAATAAATTGAAAATAACCAATAAGGTGGTTAGTATTAGTGTTTGATATAGATAAACAGCTTTTTTTTTATAATTAGTGTACGATTTAAAAGATATTATATGCAACTGTTAGTTTTTGGTGTAATTTTCATTTTTATTTGTCATAACATATTATTTTCCACAATTTTTTTTACTTTTACGTACAAATTATCAATTACCATGATTAAAAAGTAACTCTTTAATATTGAAATTTCTTTCTGTATTCACTTTTCAGTAACTCATATTCAATATGCTAATACACAATTTACTAAATCTATAAAAAAAATATTTAATTTAGCTAATGAGTATGATCTGTTAATTACAATTTACAAGCCCAGTGTTTAAGAGAATTCAGTAACAAAAAAAATCGTTTTTATTCTAACTTAAATATTAAAATGTATTGTATATGCTTATTAAATATTATTGATAGGTAACTTAATAAAAATGAATAAATAAATATTTAAAAATATAATGTAAATATTATAATATATACGAGTGACTTAATTTTATTTACTCGTATGATAGTAATTTATTGTACGACTTATATTATAAATTTCACATCAATATTTGTTTGGTATACAAAATTTAATAAGAAGTAAGTACAAACACAAATAATTCAGAAAAGGTTACCCACTCTGAAATAATAATTACCTTATATATAAATCAAACATTTGCTATACGAATATTTTTCGTCTGTCTCTTTAAAATGTTTAGTAAAAAAATGATTTTGTGTGAGATTTAAAATGAGAGTTTTATGCTGTTGCAAGAAGCAGAGAACGTAACGAGGAGGCGTTTTTCACAGGCCATCAGTAAGGCTATAAATTATTTCAGTGTAAACGTTTTTCGTCAGATTAACATTTCAATTTCTCGTTTATGTGTTGTCTGATAAAAATTGTGGTGAAAAATAAAACATAAAATTATTTTTACTATAAAACTCTCCTCTTTTAATACTTCGTTGGCAGTCGTATGGGATGTTGAAGCGATTGAACGTTGATTAAAACAGTTTTCCCGGTTCGGTTTGGTAACAAATAAATTGATAAATAACAGATGGCACTGCTACACTAATAATGCTTCGTGTTTATTATAATGGTTATAAACAATATTATAAAGTATTCAAGTGTCGGCTGAATTATCTTTTTTCAACGTAACTGTTTAATTGTCATCTATTACTATCCAACAATATTATTATATAGATTTTTAATTTGTTGTTACGTCATATAGGCACCCGAATAGCACTAAAATAAGTAGGTGTGAAAGAGACTAAAAATTCATTTTAAAATAATCAATAAATAACACATTATAATATAATAAAAATTAAATCCAATAAAAATATATAATAAATTAAAGTGTTGTAAAAGTTTTTTAATACTACTCAATTTGATTTTTTTGAAAGTTTGATTTTCAGTATAATGTAAATTATAATAACAATTTGTACAAACAACAATCTGACTGCAGTTCATTTTTAAGAAAGGAAAACTTTACTATAAAACTAATACCAAATAATCATCTATGGTGATTTTATTATTATTTACTTATTTAACTCTTCTCACATAATGAAGAAAAAACTTTGGATCAAAATTCCATTATAAATTATTGATTTCGTTTTTAATTTGTCCTCCTCTTTAATATCAGTTTTTCACTCCAATTTCTATTCACATCATTGCCATATATTTATAGGTTAGATATGATAATAATTTGATAGTGTATGGGACAAAGACGCTACAACTGAACAGTAAAGATATTTGATTAGATAAATATCATGACGTCTCTTTCTATATACCTGTATCATTAATTAAGATAAAACTGAAGTCTGAAAAAATAAGTACGTATGTAATTAATTTGTATCTTCATTATAAATATACCTTTAAAATATATAAGATTTCAATTAATCATTAAATAGGTAATTATCTGAATATCTGATTAACATGAAAACCACTACTAACTATTTATTTGGATTGAAAAATAATTTATAAAATCTTTAAATTATTAATATTTCATGGGTATAATAGGTGGGTAATAAAAAGTATTTTTAACTATATTCTATAGTATGTACAAATAACAAATTACATCCAATGTAATAATGTTTATTTGTATAAAAAAAATTAAGTTATTCTTATGAGCTAAGATTAAATTCGTGTTTGAGTTAAACAAATAAATATTGAATTATTGTAGATGGATCTTATATTATAATCTTGATTTAAAACAACGATAATTTAAATTTTAAATTTACGTAATTGTGTAGCCGCAATTGTCGAGACTTGTTAATGGTTGAATAACGTCCATCAAAAATGAACAATAAAAAAAATAAATATGACTTGCGATTTCCATCGTATTGTGTTTATCTGAGATTTGCACGTTTGGTTCGGTGATTGTTTCGCTTCAATGCTGGTAGGTATGGACCAATCAACCACAATGACGTATTGAAGATAAATCCTTTCCAAATTTTATAACTTTTGCTTTGGGTGAGATAAAAATTCACATAATCACTGATTTTGGTTTTGAGTTAATTCCAACAAATAATCAGAACAAAAAGTTTTAATACCGTAAAATAAAACTGTAGGTAGGTCGATACTTTAAATGTTAACAATAGTGATTCAAAATGCAAACAATAGGTTAAACAATATAATACAACTTTTTTCAATCAATTATCCCCTCCTCAAAAAAAAAAATTGAATAATTTTGAAATAAATTCTATTTTTCATTAAATGAATCTATTTTATTTATTTGACAAAATATACTGAAGTCCGTCGAAAATTTCTAAATATTTAAATCCCCTACCTACCTCTTATATCGTCTAGAATAATATTATAGAAGATTACATATAGTCCTATAGTTGTACAAACTATATATAAACTAGGTAAAAATTACTATTTTTTTTTATGATAGGTACAGTTTTAACAGAGTAAAAGTATTGGTAATATATTATATTCAATGTGCAATACTGAATGTCCTTTAATATTAGCTTAAGGCATAATTTATGAAATGAAGTGAACATACATTTCAAAATATTAATCATCAAATTTTCATTTAATCTTTCATTGCGGATCACTGATTCCATTATCCATAATCCCATATGAAGACAGTCACATAGATAAATAACTTTAATGACAACCTACTTATACGCATTCTTCTTCAGTTTTCATTTTACAGTCTAATCTATATATAGAAACTACCTATAAAATACTTAGTGTCTCAGTATTTACAGTCATTTGTTATAGAACAAATATTATTTTAAACAGAAATTACATTTAAATTTTAATGAAAATTGAACGTAATAATACTCTTATAACATATTAACCTAATATTATACTTAGGTATATTAAAATTTAATATTAGTATCATGTAATAGTGACTGTTAAATAGCCTAGTGTACGTTTTATGCTAGTAAAATTGATTATAAGATAAATGTATATGCGTGTAATATATTTTATACATATTATTTATGTTAAAAAACTAAAATCTGGAAATATTATGAATACAATATGGCGTAGGTATTAATATAATATAAAGTCACTGTGATTGTTATAAATGCATATTTCCTTTCTATATATGTACCTGAAATGTGCCTTAACAACTTTTACCAGTTATACCCTCATCACCTGACTAATTATTCCGGTTGACACTGTCTTAACTGTGTATATTATTTACACGTTCTTACTAAACTATAAAAAATGAACCAACGGACCTAATTGGCGCTTTGGTGACAACCGCAGAATTCAGAGATACGCTGAATAAAATATATTTTTAAAGTTAACAACTACTGCAGATAGCGATAGTTAGGTACTTATCCACAGTATTTTATGTAAAATAAAATCTATATCGTAAACATAATAATAAATTATAATAATGTATGTTTATTTATGTATTATGAATATGAATATTGTTGATAGTAAATAGTAATTAATTAAAGTATTTCAATTACTGTAGTATACCTACTGACTACAACTGATACTATCGTTCAATTCTCATTAGGCATTAAATGTTTAAATAATATTAGTAAAACACAATGGTAAATTGCTAGTGGTTTTACGTATTCCGTTTTACATATTATATCACATGTACATTATACGTAGTTTATCAAAGCTGTTTGAGTGTTAGACAAGAAAAATATAACCGGGAAATCAGTTCAAAACCTACACAAATGTCGTATTTGCACTTTTCCCGAGAGCAAATCGACTCGATCTAACAGAAACTTACACCGTAGGTTTGTATTTTATGGTATATTTTCAAATTTATCATTTCAATTGTCGTGTAGTTTTCCACTGTGGCATTTTTTTTCTTGTTTATTACTCATGTCGAGCAACCAAAAAATAATATGACTTCGCAGTAGTGGCTTTATGTACATGTATATTATTTTTATACGACAACTCATCATTATCCGTCTGGCATCGGGGAAAAACATGTTTTCGCTACAAATGCCTCTCGGGGAAAACATATTCACCAACCAGACATACCTATAATAATATTATGAGCCACCACTACTTACTTTCTTTTTCACGATTTCGCGTCGTCCCGAAAGATGTTCTACAACACCAACATCAATGTGTCAACAAGTGAGGACATCACAGCATTTAGCGATAATGATAATTAATTTCTACCGTGGTAGATAGTCGTAACAAAGTTAATTTATTCTGTCCGCCTATTTAAACACCCCCGAGGGACAATTTTCCATATAAGCATTATTTTCCGGACCGATAACAATAAAGAACTAATGAAACTTCATTGTCTTCTCCCATTCAACGGGTTCTGTTTGTCGGCTGATAATAATTTTCAATATAAACATTACAGATCCAATGCCCTTATAAACATAAAAAATAAACACTATTACGTTTTCTTCGTAATAATGAAAAATGTGATTTTTTTTACTCATAAACATTTTAACTTATCAACACGGTTTATTTTGGCCACGAAGCAAAACGTTTTAGTTAAATGATTATAATATAACATGTTTCTGTAATGTAGAACTCATAAAATGATAAGTTGAAGTTATTTATACAATTAATTTAAATTATAATACAATAAAAATAAAAACCATATAATGAAATATTTTCTTATTGGAATTAATTAAATTTGAAATAGCAATTATTATAATTCAATAACGAATGAATTAATTGATTAGTTCTTAAATTATATTGTATATTTTTATTGTATAAACGAGTATGGTTATAATTTAAACTTAAGTAACCCAAATCCCAAATTATACGAAATCGCGTAAATTATCTTTTAAATGATGTGTAATAAAATGATCAAGATAACCCTCTTTTTAACAGTAATTTTTATATACTTTTTTCCTTGCTGAAAACATTTCTTTTAAGCTACACCCTACACATATAAAAGTTATTTTTTATTCAACGACTAAAATACATAGAAAATGGGGTTATGGGCGGAATAATAATGGAAACACTTTGGTAAAAATAACGAATTCTAAAACTGTGGTATGAATACATTTTTAAAGTTTTTTTTTTCTTATTTGTACATTTTATTTAAAAAACCAACGAAAAAACTAAACAAAATATGAGATTTATAAAATAATATATTCGCCTTCATTTAATCATTTAATAGTAAATTTAAAACTTCAATAGTGAATAACACTATTTGTTCTTCCGATTAACAGTAAAAAAAATATACACTTTTTATAGTGAAAGAAAATATATTAATGTGTGCATTATGCATTATGCACACAAATGTTGTACATAATATTTAGTATAATATACCTACTGTCCACAGTTGACAACTTTATTTTTACATATTTGTAAAATATATCTAATTCAATAGAAAAACTGTTGTATAGATAATTTAAAAAAAATATTTATATAAAAAATAAAAGTTTTTAAAAACTTTTTAGTTTTATTAAAATTAAATTCCAAAAGTAGAAAAAAAATCAATACTGAATAAATGTATAGATATTTTCCTATCTATATTTCAGATTATAACTCAGTTTTGAACGTTAGTATAGATAAGTAATCTTTTGTGTCTCGTTCTCGAACACAATTTTGGTATATCTGTAAGAAAACTAATATATAACTTAGATGTTTTCATATATTTCATGGCTAAACAATTAAACATTATTACCTACATATTATAATACATCTTATAAGAAGCCAAAAAAATTGGATGTATTCTTTTTTTATTATTATTTAAACGTTAGGTACTAATAACTTTTGTATTGATACAAACGGCTAATTAGCAAGTTAGTTTAAAACCCAACATAAAATAATTAAAAATTAATTAATTGCATAATTTACAAAACAATAAAATATAACTTAATGCCAATTCGGATATCACAATGAAAACTAACATTGAAGCCGGACTATATAGAAGTAGAAATAATTTCGATTTTAAAATTAAATACGACTTCATTTTTTTTTTTAGGTCAAAATGCATCATAGTTGTTGCATGTGGATTTTAGTCATCGCAACAGCGGTATGGACGGACGCAATCACAGGGCACGAAGACAAAGTCGGGATTAAAAGTCAACAGGCGCAGCAACAGCAACAATCTGACATTATGCAGACAATGGTGGACGGTGGTGGACATCATTCAATCCAGATGACATCTCCGGCGGAAAGTTATTTCAACGACCCACTGGGCCCATTGGGCTATTTGGCAAAACGCGCGCACAAGCAATACGGTTTTGGACTCGGAAAACGTCTTTACCGACAGTACGAGTTCGGATTGGGAAAGCGGTCAACGTCAAAGCAGTACGGATTCGGTCTGGGTAAACGGGCTGCGCTCAAGCAGTACGAGTTCGGCTTAGGAAAACGGGCATCGCCGACCTTCTATAGTTTCGGCCTGGGACGGCGGGCTTCGCCACAGTACAGTTTTGGACTCGGAAAAAGAGTAAGATCTTAAGACACTGTAAATAACTTTTTTTTTTACGAAATACAATAATTTTGTATTGACTTGAAATAAAATAAGATGGATGATCAATAGGCAATGACCAATTCTGTAACACACAATTAATTATTAACACATTTTCAAAAGCTGACCTATTAGTTTATTTGCGTAATTTTTTTCTTCTTATGTCACTTAGTAAGAATTAGATAGAAATAGATTTCTTAAGGCCTTAATATTATATTAAATTAGTAGGTATTTGAGAGATATTCGAAGAGATAATATGATAACCCTGAATAAAATATATTTTAAACTGTAATTGGTGTAATTTAGATTTTATAAATCATAAATAATTAATTATTTTTAACGAATGAGCTTGGATATCAAAATAAAAATTAAGCAGCTGTCAATAATAATTGTTTTTAATTGTATCAAAACTAGAGTGACATATACCTAGTGTCCTGATTTTGACGATGCATCATATTATATAGAAAACATTGAAACAAATAATATATTTTACTTCATCGAGTATGCACTATGCACGGATCCAGACGTCCAGTATAATATAATGTATAATGCTTTGAAACCAATTTAAGTCAGTCAAACAAAAAAAAAAATTGGTTTGCTTAAACCAAAATTAATTAAAACATTAAACCAAAATATATTTTTTTTAGTAAAATAAAATGTAATGTTTGAGTTATTTTTATTTCTACAATTATATTTTAAACACTTTTCGTTGAATTAATTAGTTTTGTGGATCTTAAAAGTGACAGGGAGAGAAAATTGAATCGTTTTTTGATTAAAATTTCAATTAAATATTTTGCGGTAGTAATTTAATTGTACCTTAATCTTTCGACCATTAATTTACAGCTATGGAAATAAAATGAACAAATATAATATTATTTAATCATACAACTTATTAAATATAATGATAATTAATATAAATAACAATTACGATTTAATTAATTTAAATGTAGGTTTTATAGTAAACTTATTAGGAAGCACAAATATTAAATCATTAAACATTTAAAACTACATACACTGTATATACAAACTAAATTTAATAATAAACATGAATCACACCATATATTAAAGAATGACCTAATTTTACAACATATTTTAACCAAATCTAATATAATATAGGTAATAAGTAATAATTATTTACCTTGATGCAGTTGCGTTTTAGCACGAATACAACAATATACGGTATTTTATAATAGGACATAGAACGCGCTAGTACTTTTATAAATGTTTTTATCATCATAGAGTGCCACTAGTACCACTAATATATTATTATTATGTAGTTGATATGTTGTATTAAAGGTATAAAAATCATAACCACATTTTAATAATTACTTCAACGTGCAGCATTTCGTTTTCACCTATACTATTGCACTAGCAAAATTAATCAAACGTGGCATTAAAAACTAAACTAACTTACCTACTAACTATTTTATTGTTATTACGTAATAATATCTGCTATAAATCATAACCACTTCATTAATATTTTTCATTACATTTACGTGCAAAAAAGTTTAATAAGCACTTTTGAATACAAATGAAATGTAGGTACCTACTTAAATACAAAATATTATATAGGTACCCTAATTTATAAATAATGGTAGGTATAGGTACGTTGTACGCATAATATACGACATATTATACGCCACTGAACAGTGAATAAAATGTATATTATTATAAACACAAAGCTACAGTAGTATTAAGACACTGTCTATTATAATATAAAGAACATTAGAACGACAATAATATTATATTGTGTTAAATAATGAATACAAGCCCGGATTAAGGGAGGGGACAGAAATACGGTCGATCTAATGATGCGAGTATGTGATAAGGTTTCTGAAAATAGATTTGGATTTGTCGGAGTTTAAACTTGAAATCAACTTTCCCACATCCTTGATATTTTTTTGTTCTAAGTTTACACCAAGACAATTTGAGTTTCCAATTTTTAACAATCCACTTTGGTGTGACTTATTATATAAAGATAAAATGAAAAAGGTGGGCAAGTGGGTGTCGCTCTGCTGTTCAGAAGTTTACAGATGGGTCACTGTAATGGATAGTGTTAAATTTGAATTCAATGATTTAATATCATTGTATAAGAAAAACGATTCTGAGCGAAAACGGTCAGTCAGCTATTATTGTGAATAAAGTAATTTATATATAACCTATTAAGTGGAGCCTTGTTTTCAATTTTTAATCCTTAGCTATAAAAGTTGAACATTTTATAAATTTTTAACTACAAAATAATTATTAAATTATAAATTTGATAAATTTTGTCAAAATTTGAACTTTAAATGCTTATAAATTGTGCCTATGTATTTTTAATATTTTTCAACTGCTATTGGAACGAAATATCAGGAGCCTTATATTAAATTTTACGCTTTTTCACCCAACAAATAAAATTTTATTGATATTTACAGAAAAAAAAACTAAAAAAATTTAAAACTGACAATGTCCGTAAAAAGCTCAAAATAAGTCAAAATATTTGGAAAATATTATGGTGTATAGAAAATGCTAATATATACATTCAGTCAAAATTTCATGTACCTACGGTCATTTTTTTAGAATTGCACCAAAAACCAAAATCTATTTTCTCGAAAACAGATTTTGCGTAAAAATTCCCGTATTTCCTTAATTTTTCTTTTGTTTTTCCCGTCGCTTTTGAAAACTACTGGGAAATTTTTAATTTTGACCCCCCAAAGTACCAAATGGATTCACTTTCCTATCAGAAAAGTTACTATTGAAGAAAATCCAAGCACTTTTACTGTCCTAAAGGGTGATGACAGACACAAAAAAAAAAAATAGTAAAAAAAAAAAAACACACATCGTTGTAAAATCAATACATTCATCGCTTCACTCAGAATCTAAAATGTGGAAGTAGACTTAGTGAAAAATTCAAATCAGGATCTTTATCATATCATTTATCACGTCAAGAAAATCATCGATTCCAATCCTTATATAGTGAAAACTAACAGAACTATGTTTTCATTTTTTTTTTCATTCATATGCTGTCAGTAGAATTCATCCGGGCTTGATTGAATTTGAATAATAGTACATTATTATTATATTTATATAAAACAATATCACTACCATGACCGTGTGTAATATTATATGGTCAACAGGTGTCGCACCCGTCATTCTTAAACGTGGACGACCGTGATTCGGACTACACGTACAACGACTTGTCGGAGGAGAAGAAAAGGACGGCGGACGATATGGGTCACGGCCAGCGGTTCGCTTTCGGGCTAGGCAAACGAGGTGTGGGGGCGGAATGGGACGACGGCGACGGTGACGGCGACGACGCGGCGCCTATTTGGCACCCGGCCGTCAGGCGGGCTCGTCTCCAGTACGGTTTCGGGCTGGGCAAAAGGGCTGACCGCGATTATGACGCCACTACTGGTACCGAGTACGCGGATACGCTGCAGTTGGCTGATGACGTCACTGACATCAACAACTAAAAGAAACAAAAAATGTTCACCCGAAAAAAACACACACTCATACACACACACACACACACACACACACACACACACACACACACACACACACACACACACACACATTTATGCATACATACAAACATACACTGGTAAACGTATTGTAGGTGGAGATTAGTGGTGATTGGGGTGGTGAGCCCCCAAATACAATTTTATAATGTTAACGTCTGACGAATATCGTTATTTTATAGAATATAATATTTGAACTATTTGCTATTCACTCAAAATAAAGTTTTTACCTTTGGCCCCGACTCCTCGACCCATCCTGGAAATAAAAAATAATTTATTTTATCAAAAGTACCTATACCTGATATCAATAATATTTGATCATTATCAACTTTCTTTAAAATTATGTGTTGTGAGTATCATAACGTAGCCAATCAGAAGTATTAATAATAAAGGGCATACAAACATTTAAAATATATAGTTCGCGTACTTGTTTGCCTTTTCAAACGAACAGATTGTTTAAAAAAAAATTAAGCTCCCCTAGCATTTGACTAAATCTCCACCTATGAAACGTATATATGCATATTGTTTGATAAAAATCAGCAACTACACGCAGCTCGCAGAAAAATATTATTAAAAAAATAAAGAAATAAATTACAATAATAAAGAAAACAGACCGAAGGTTTATTTTTTCTTTTTTCTTTTTCTTACAGTGCCAAATTATAATAATAATAATACCAGTAATAATATAACATAATATTATATTGAGTGTGTATAATATACACACACGTAAAACTTCCGTTTGCTTATTATTATTAATACGATTATTTAATATATAGTTTAAGATTATATCTGTATGCAATTTGTTTTGTTATAATATTACGTGGATTTTACGGATGGACTTTACCTAACGGATTAAAATTACTTTTATCATTGATTATAGAAAGCCGTTCTTAGTCCGATAATCAATTCTTATATCAAAAAAAAAATGTAATTTCTAAAATACTTACAACAATATTACTGCGCGCTTCCCTGTAAGTTGTTTTGAACGCCTCAAACGTAGGTACAGTCAGAGGTATTATAGTATTTATTGTTTTAATGATCCTATCCTAGACAGGGTATCATAAAATTTTATTATTAACGGTTATTTGAACGAAATAAACATAATAATATATACTCCTAACATCCATGTTATTTTCTCGATGCTATATTATTTTGCGAAGCCCAACCGATGTCTTGGCTCCAACAATGAATGAAAAGTCAAAATCAAATAAGAAAAATTCAAACAAAGTGCGTTTTACTTGTGGGTTTAATTTTATAAACAAAAGATTAAATGTGAAATTATAATTGAAATAAATCTCATATCCTTGCAGTAATATGGTTTGTAAATTATGATATTCTTTGTACTAATACGTCTTTGCTGCATTTATTTATACTTGACATAATATTGACATTGTAAAATACACAAAATCTAGTTATGTAAAACTAATAATATGAATGTCTTAACGTTAAATCTACAACTAAACAGTATATTATATAATCATATTATTCATACATATAAAATATAAATTATAGTATTATAAAGCTAATCGTCTAATCGCTTTAATATAACAGTTTACAAATAAATAATATTCTATTCATTTATATATTATTATTATTATTTTGAACTATAGTAACAATATATCTATTTATATCAATATGCTTAGACTATATTCAACTAAAATATTATTTAATATTTTATGAATACACTTTTATAGATGCACTACCTACATATTGTAATAACTATAATACTAAACTAGAATATTGTATAATAACTCTAATAAAAATAAGTCCCACCCGGAAAACTACTTTTAATAGTATGATATTATATTTATCGATAACATTACATTATCGATATAGTTGAAATTGTTTTTTCTGGTCCCTTACACTCTTAGTTGTGGTAATTATACTGTATAAGCAAAAACCTTTATTTATTATTTCATTGCGCTGTAATCTGATTTTAATATCCCAAAATACTAATAAATTTCACATTACAACTGTTTAGTTTCTTGTATTAAATCCAAAAGAACAATGTTATAATATTATTTACTATTAACTTCAGTTCCATGATTATTATATTTATTACGATCGTCATAAAAATTTGGTACCTACTAATATCATTTTCATGCAAAAATTGGTTTTTCTCTTTCTTAATTTTATTATGGTCTTATACTTTTATACAACCATAAAATATTTTTTCAAACATTTACAATGTATGAACGGGAAATATAAACACTGGTGACTGGTTGCTGACGATTGATCACTAGTACTGGATCGTTAGTTGCTGCTGGTGCAAATTAATAGTTATAGTTTATTGTTTAATATTAAAAAATAAAACAACGATTTAAGTTGGAAGTTGCCAGCTTAGTACACTAGAATGTAGCTACTATATGAGTATGACGTATAGTATATATAATATATGAGTACCATAACATAATAAAATGAATCAAGTGGGCTAATTATAAAATATAGGAACAAAATATTCTATTGAAAAAAAAAATGAAAAGATACTTACAATTCACATTACGTACATTCAAACTAAACCTACATAATATAATATTATCAGTTACTTTGGGTCGTATCTAATTTGTATACAAATAAATTTAAAAACTATATTTCCATAGAACAAAAAAGTTTAATCTATTACTTGGTTATACCGGAGTATAGATTATATTATTATTTAAAGTTGAAATTAAAAACCAAATAACTATTAACGAAATTAAAATAAAACGAACCCGATCATATTATACTTAGTTGTTGTGTAAAGTTTCAAAATCATTATGAAAATATGAACTTTTATACTAAAACAAATGTATTCAACATCGAACAAATATAATTTAAACAGAAATAATAATTAAACTAATATTTTGTGCACCTGCCTAGTTTTTAGTAAAATAATGATTCGCATAAAAATATTGATATTTACTAAATAGGTACCTACTACGTTCAAATAATATAAAACTTATTTATAACAACATCTAGATACTTTTAAACAACTATTGATCTAAATAATATTTTACATACCTGATAACTAAGGAGAAATCTTCAATTTCATAAAAACGACCACAACTGTGAAAACTTGCGTAAAGTTTCCATTTAGAGAAGATATAAAAGTGTCTTTGTCTACTTAAATGTGTACAACGCTTTTCCTTTTAAACCATTGTCGTTTTGAGTACATATTCTGTGGATAACATAGCCATTATAAAAAATATAAGCAAAAAAAATATTTAATATGCACAAACCCATATGAATGTATGGTGGGTATTTAAAAAATAAATATATATTGACAAATACAATGAAGTATCTTTTTTTTTATATTGCGTTGATTGTCTGACTATTCCTAACAGATAAACAACATAATATAATAGATAATAGTTTGGTATATAATATAAGTAATATAACGATTGTAGACATATTTTTTTTGACATTGTGGTATCAACGACAAGGTTATTAGACATTTAAACTATATTATTATAGCAATTGAAGACCTAGTGTATACCTATTATACACGATACAACGATACCTACATAATAATATTGAACTTGAATTAATTGTTGAAAATGTGAATTTCTTTTTGTATTTATACATAACCATTTAAAAGATTAATCACAAGTACTAGATTCTTAATTTATGCCAATGAGACGTGGTATATACTGGTTTATCATGACAATTTAAAAACGATGTGTTGCGTCATTGTTAAGCAATGGAAAACGGAAAAATAATTCAACTATTCTCCCTTAATCTCAATACAAATAGTTTCTAGAAACTGGTAAAATCTTACAATTAAAACAAATTATATTTTGGTTAAAATCAATAAACACCTATTTAAAAAATATTTTATTTCCATTCGGTTTAAATACGGTTCATTGCAACGAATTAATTGAAGGATATACGACATACCTACCGCCAGTCAAATGGCTGTGCTTGAATAGAGCCTATCTAGAACGTTTATCATAATATTTGTATTATCTATCTACTGAAATTCATTAAATAAAAACCGGCCAAGTGCGAGTCGGACTCGCGCACAAAGGGTTCGTACCATTTTCTATGAAAACAGCAGATGTCTGTTGTATCATGCGGGAGCTCCACTTAAATATTTATTTTATTCTGTTTTGGTATTTTGTAATAGTTAAAGCGACAACAGAAATATATCATCTGTGAAATTGTATTCTTACTTGTCGAATAGGTGTGATAAAATCTATTGCTCAATTCGAAATTGTATCCATAAAGGGCTATAATGGTAACTAAAGAGTGCACAGTATGTGCCGGCATTCAAGTCAATATTGCTAAACACATTATCTATTTGAGTATAACCCGTTGTGGTAACGACAAGAGGAAGTTTTGACTTTAAACCAATATGGTCAAAATATTTTTTTAAAGAATAACAGAATAATATTAATAGTTAAATACAAATTACCTAAGCTTCGTGCAGTCAAATAACAGGTCAAATAAAATGATTTAGAATTTAATACTAATATAAAACAACATTTGTGCAATGCAGATCAGTGTTATGGTCACCAAAGAAACAGGATTATTAAAAATAATACGTCATTAAAATACCAGGTTGAGAGCTGATGGACGCCGTGCGTATATTACAATAATAATGTAAAAGTCGCACAAAAGACGTTTACCGTGGTAATGGTTGCGAAAGATATACCATGAACACGATAAAGGTATATAGGTACCCGTAGCCCGTACCCCGTCACCACAACGGTCCATTTCGGGCCCGACCGGTGTTATAATACATGTTGGCAACACTGCTTTATCATATATTCTGACGGGTTTTTAGTATTATTTTGTTGTTATAGCGGCAACAGAATAACACATTATCGGTGAAAATTTCAACTGTCTAACTTTCACGGTTCATGAGATACAGCCTGCTGGTGACGGACGGACGAACGGAATAGTCTTACCGTATGGAACCCTAAAAAGTATCGCAATTTATTATAATGACTAATAAAATGACTTATGAGATACCTACCGGAAAAATAACACCACGACAGTACTATAGCAAAATTGCCTATTCAAGACGCCGTATGATCATATTATAATTGTTTTATTGAAATTTATATTATTATAATATAGTCATTGGTAACACTGGTAAGTCCTGGCCCACGGCCATGAACATATTATTATCATAATAGTGGTGGCTCACGGCCACCGTGTTCAGCCACCTTACCGTTGGCACGAGTGCAGGAAGTTATTTAAATACAAATGCAAGACAACGATTTCTGTCATTTCATTTTTAATAATAATTAACATGTCGTTTTTATTTTTGATTAACTGTTCTTTCAAAATGCATAAAAATTATTTTAATTTCTCTAAATCACGACGTAATAATATAATTATTTGATAAATAATAATAAATCTTAGTTTTCAAAAAAAAAAGTAGATAAGTGGATGTCGCTCTGCTGTACAGTAGGTTAGGTGCGTCGTATGTACCAAGTGCGTCAACGTATAATGGATTGTATTAAATTTGAATTCAATGATATAATATCATTGTATGAGAAAAACGATTCAGAGCGGAGACGGTTTATCAGTCTGGATTTTTTAAATTTTTATTATTTATTATAGGTAGCCTTTAAGTTACAGGATATAAAAAAAAAAAATAAATTAAGACCATTGTAAAACCACTAGCTTCCTCGCTCCGATCAGAATCTAAAATATTAATACACATAGGTATGTATAATGTATACAATATTTATTAGTAATTTCATAGCCAACAATATTTATATATAAAAAAACCGGAAATGATACGGAAACTACAAGCGGACTTAATGGCCATACCAGACTTAAAGATAGGATAGAAATATCAAATAATGGATTTATAATACATTCGATAGTTAAGTTATTTTAAATTAAAAATAATTGAACGGATTCCGTAACTTTGAATTATAATGGAATAACAAAGAATATAAAGGTTAAACGGAAGTACAGATTATAGATAAAATAACTATGTATTTGACCTATAAACCTATATATTTTAACCTAAGTATACAGTTTTAAATTTTTTATTAAAATATCCACAATTTTATTTTCCAAGCTAAGCGAATAAGTGATGGATATTTTAGTTTTAAAACAATGTACCTATTAAGTATCGATGTGTCCTTTTTTTGTGTAGACATATACATTGGTTTTATTTTTTGGTAGTAAAATGTACGTAAAAGTGGCATTCATAATCTTTATTATGCTCTATAGATCAGACATTCTTGTACTTGGTACTTTATACTGGTCAATTTTTCGAAATCATCATTTTATTTTCTACACATAAAAATCGTATTTATTGTAGTTTCAGTTGTTTTTATTAGTTTCTATTTTCTATTGCAACAAAAGTAAATACAAATTATATTTTATATGATTGATTAAGTTATAAATTATATTTAATGTAATTTAACTATAGTGTCTATATTATTACTAGCCGACTCTTTGCACAGTCGTTGTCCGTCAAAAAAAAGCCAACTCTACAAACTAAAGTCTAAAATGTATGTTTTATAAATCATAACGTGGCGGGGACGTTTTATAGTCTTTCATAATCAACCTGTTGCTTTGTAACGTGAGCACGATAATATCACCGGTTTGTTTTTATGTGCTATACATACTTTTAGAAATTAATTTTAAAAATGTTTTATTTCATTAATTTGAATTTTCTCTTTGACTTGTATACATTTTAAAGACCATTCATTATTATTATTCGTGTTTTTTTAAACATTTTATTTTTTTTTACAAATAGAGTTGATTTATTTTTGTGTACCTATTTGCCTATTTGTCCTGTCCTAAATATTTTAGGTAACTAATTTCTTATTCATGCACTATATTTATAACATTTTTGTAGGTTTATTGTTTTTTTCTTTCGAATAATCACTTGTACTCGTTAGAAAACAAGATATAGATAATGATTTACATTTAATTGAAAACAATTCATTTGTCTGAGAATATTTTGTTATTTTTATTACCATTTGTTAGTGTTTACATATCTAGTATAGTACTACTAAAGCAGTATAGCATTGGTATCTATTTTTCGATTTTTGGTATTTTAAAGTCTGTGTTCACTGCATCATTTCAATCTAACATGGCATTTGAAATTACATATAAGATTTTGGATAGTATATGACTTGTATTTTATTTAGATAAACTAATATTAGGAGACCATTAAACTATTGTGTAGAAATAATAATATAAAAAATTATTTTTATTCTCAGTTTCACCAAAATCTTCAATTTCTTTTAAATGCTAACCAATAACAACATTTATAAACAAAAAAATTTCAATCGTACATTTCATAATCCTTTCTTAACATAATCAATAAAAAAAGATGTAATGGCCGCTTATTGACATAACAACTATTCTATATTTTAAGTTAGACCAATTCACACTGCACATTGAGCATAATACGTAAATTTGTTGTACCTACCTATGCTTGATTTTTATACAGTGTTGGAAAAAACGTCGTTCATGAACGGTCGTAGTTCACGTTCATATTTAGTGAACGATATACGTGAACGTCACTCGTTTTTTTCAAATAGAATGTGAACAACGTTTATATATTTAATGAATTTGAACGATTTTGAAGACGTTCAAATTTATTTATTATTTAATAAATATTGATTGATAATAAAATTATAATATATTACGAATTACAAAAATAAAACACACGAAATTCCAGTGGGCCAGCCTGGACATAAAAAACAACAATAATATTAAGATTTCCACGATTTCCACAATTTTGTATTCGTATTTAAACCTAAACGATACATAAAAATAAAATAAAATAAATTAAATGAACGACTAAATTAGCGCATTAATATTTTCAAAGAACGTTAATGTGTTCAATTGAAAAATGTATGAATTTGAACGTGAACGAATTCATTTTTTTAGTGAACGTTCCGAACACTGTTTTTATATATCTATACAGACAGTTGCCCTAAACTTTCAAAAAAGCGGTCAGGCGAAATCAGAATTCAACAGCCACAATTATTATGTTCAGTAGCGCGTGTCAAATGTGTTTAGGGGGAAACAGATTGTTAAATGACAATCTTACATGACAATGACAACTAGTGACAGATAATAATCGACATTAACTTTTAAAAAATTTTTTTTGTGTCCGTCATCACCTTTTGGTCCAGCAAAATTGCTTCGATTTTCTACAGTTTCATCTTTTCTGGTAGGAAAATAATCTAGTCGGGGTACTTTGGAAGGTCAAATTTATTTAAATAAAAAAATGCCTCATACCTACCTATAATGACATCAGAAAGAGTCAACATTTTGTAATGAATGGTTGTATAATTATTTGACGAAAATTACAACCAATGAACCTAATAACTATTAACTATAGTAATAAATGGTTATTCTTGGTTGTAATATGTAATTTCGTCCAAATTTTAACTTAAACAATATAGGTACTATAAAAAAAATACTGTGTGATTTTTCGGTTAAAGAATGAATTACTTACGTGGGACCTTGTTTTTAATTTTCAATCCTAAACTATACAAATTTAACATTTTATATATCTTAAACTACCAAAATAATTTGTACATTTTGTCTACATTTCAACTTTAAATTCTTGAAAAAAAACCGTGCGAAAGTATTTTTAATATTTTTCAACAACTATTATAACATTAAATCAGTAGTCTTGTTTTAAATTTTCAATCATTTTTGCCAAACGAATAAAATGTTATTGAAATGTATAGAGAAAAAAAAACTAATTAAATTGAAAATTGGAAATGTCCGTCAATGAAACAAGTTTTTTTTAATAAAGTTAGCCAAACTTATGAGAAATCTTATATTAAATTATCAAATCTTAAATATAAAAAGAACATTTTTTATGAATTTCAAACTCAAAATGATTTGCACATTTTCGTGTTTTTTTATAAATGTTGTCAACATTCAAATTCAGACGCTCATAAAAACTATTGATGATTAATTTTTAATTTTTACTTTATACTAAATATATTATAATTATTACTAAATTTCACTTTTTTTTAATTTCCACTAACAACAACTTACGAGGAACCTTGTATTACATTTTCAAGTTTTTTGACCGAGCAAAAATTTTTATCGACATTAATTTTAAATAAAAACTTATAATAATTGAACATTTCATGTCTGTAAATATAACCTCCCGAATGCACCAACTATATTCACTTTCCCACCGGAAGAGATACTGAAAATCGAAGCTTCATTTCGACTACTTATCCTATACAGTATACACAGACATAAAAAAAACACACACACACATCATTGTAAAACCAATACATTCATCGGTCTGCTCAAATTCTAAATTACAGACTTCGTTAATAATGTAAAATAATGAATGGTAAAAAATACATGAAATTATTATTTCAGATTTGTTCTAGACTGGCAGTTTTACTTACAAAAAATAACAACCTTGGAAACAACCGGGAATTTTAAATTTTAACCCCCCAATGCACCAACTATAGATGCACTTTCCATCGGAAAAGATACTGAAGTTGAAAATCAAAGCATTATTTCGACTACTTCTTTTACACGCACACAAAGTTTAAAATTTAAAATTATTGTAAAATCAATGCATTTATTTCTAGACTTAGACTAGTGGACAAGTAGATAGGTAACTTAGTAAAATATTTATGCATACTGCTAAGATATAATATATCTGTTGGTTTGCCCTTCATTCAGACTTCAGAGCCATGCCAATGGAGTGGCAAAAGTTGTAACATTTTAAAGGGCGGCAAATGTTTAAATACTTATGTTTAATAGGGGTGCCGAAAATTATTGCCCTGGGTCACCAATGAAAGTTAGCACGGTTCTGCCCTCACCACTTACTAATTACTCTTTACACATTAGTAAGATATTAAATTAAAATGTAAAACCACAGGCTTATCTCTACCATTACATAAGTCAGTGAAATTCACGGTTTAAAACATAAATAAATAAAAATAACTGTAGGTTAAAAAACGTAACAAATTTTACAATATATATTTGACAGAATTAAATCTTACAATTATTATCATAGATAATCAATTATTACATAGATGAAAATATATTTATAATAAATTAAAATTATAAAATTTTAATTCTTTATTAATACAAAAAGATGCAGGAAATAACAATAATTTTTTAAGAATTTACATTATATTACACAAATATTTTACTACAAATACTAAACATGAGTAATTTATTTAGAAAATATTTTTGATAAAACTGTTAAATATAATAATACAATTATTTGTTTTGTTAGTTTGATGTCATACAAAAATACAATCTATACAACTGTTCAAGCCGATTATTTAAAATAATAAGTATAAAATGTTTTAATTAATATAGTTGGAAAAGTTGAATAATTCAAATTATTTGTCATTATTACATACAATGTACAATTTGTATACTGTGATATTAATATTGCTTAAAATAAATATTTCATTACTCTAAGTACAATATTTATAAAATTATCAAGTCAATGTAAACAAAACAACTCAAATAAATATTAAAATATATATTTTAAAATCAAAACAAATTAATGACACAGAAGAATAAATTAGCCATAGAAGCAACAACATATTTTGTTGACAAATAATAATTGAAATATGAAACTTTTTAAATGTAAAATCAAGAAATAAATTACATTTACACCTCAAACTTATTGCAATAGTCAAATAGGTATATAAATTATTACTCCAGTGTGTTTGTATTTGTAAGGATAAAATATTGAAACTCCATAAATTAAGAGTATTTTAACGAAAAATTGAAATTATAATTATTAAATTATTGTCTTCTTCGAACTGCTTTAGCTTTACGTCTTTCACCGGCAGGAGCTGTTCCCATGGAGAATAACGGTTGACTTGATCCCGGCATAACTTTAATTAGAAAATGAAACTATTAGTTAAATAATGCATTAAATTTTTATAGCTGTTCATACAAACATACCAGTTGCGGTCATTGGAGGTGATCCAAAACCAAATGATCCTATAAGAACAAAATTAGTTTAAATATTAAAATTATACAACAGAGTACAGTTGGAAAATTTGGTACAATAATAATAAATAAGTAGGAATAACTTACTAAAATGTGTTAAAAAAAAAATTTAAGAATAAATATAATTAGTTAAATAATGCATCTTTAAAGCATATATAATATACTAGCTGTACCGGCAATGCTTTGCTATGCTAGATTTTATTATTATTATTAATTATTTATTGTTTATTTATCTGAAATAAAATATATCTTCAAAAATTGAGGGTTTAGTCACGATGGCGGTAGAAGACTACCAATGAGATGATAGGCTTGTCCTTCTACCTGTGACAGTCATCTGAAAAAGGCTATTGTATCTACATATGTAATTCAAAAAATGTGGGGATAATGTGTGATTATTTGTAAAAAGGCTTTTTATTGGTTCTGGTGGCTATTCAATATTAGGAAGAATAACTTTTGATGACGCACAGCACATGCCATTCGCTTCATCAGTCCATTTTTTAGCTAAACATTTAGGACTAATCTTATTCATTGCTCTGATTTTGGAGCTGTTCTAATTAGCATAATCAATTTGTGCTGAATGCCGATCTAATTCTATGAGCTAAAATTATATTGCCGCATCATAGTTGTTAACAACGACTATTGTCTTTTTCTCTTTGCCATATGCCACCGCGAGCGTTTGGTGCAAAATTCCCTTAGCCGTGCTCGCGAGTGTCTGTCTCTATTTTAAGCAAGGCACTGCAAACGTTTGGCGCTAGATTCTCTGATCCGCAATTGCAACGCGTACTCTCTCTCTGACTTGCGAGACGATCTGAATTTTCAGATAAAGATTCTCCAATACGACATATTTTTGCTTATCTAGATTGTTGTGACCTTTTTTTCCTAGGCATATATTGTTTGGAAGTTTTCTTTCTCAAATCAGAGAAAATAAGAATAAACAGTGTACATAAAGCATAATACATTTTTGCACTTGGATTTATGAGTATGAGCGTATGACCCGGGCAGATACATAGAAGTGCCACTGCGCCTACAGGGCACAGGCATATCGCTTTAATAATAATTGTTAAAACCAATAGCAACCATTTACAAACAATTCCATCGTAAATCTCAAAATCACATTTTGAGCATCTCCCTAGGTCCTCTAATTTACCCATTTTAAATTAGCCAATGACACTGATCTGAAGAACTTAGATAAGTGATGAAATGTACAGAATATATAATATATAATATGAACTTGATATCAAAATTATATTATGTTTCCTTTAATTCTTTTATTTGCACAGCAGTCTGAAATTACTAAGTTTACTCTCATGTTCACATAATAGGCACCTGTTTTATAGCCACAATAATATTATAACCGGTGTCAGTCATTGTATGATTGTGATTTTATTAAGTTGCTTGTTGTCATGAGTCTAATTTTTCAAAATGCCGAAAACACCATGAAGTAAATTAAAAATGTAATTGTACAGTAGATAGGTACTATCATTAAATAAAATAAATAAAACGTTTATAACTGATTATTGGGAAGACAGATTAACACTGGGAGCGCTGTCAAGAGATTGTATGTATTTTCCCGACATTTCGCATATATTTTGCTTTAATTGAAGTGTATTTGAATGGATTTGATAATATTAGTAGAAATTGTACTTACCAATGTATACAGTTAGCTATAAAATCGTACAAAGTTTCGATACCAGAATTCATATATTATAAAAAGTAAAATAACCAATATAAAACTATACCTATACATCCCAAATTGGAAGGTACAAATTGTTTTCACCTGAGCGCATTGTGTTAATCTGTTTCCCTAATACAACTCCTTTTTGTCAAGTGTGTAACAAAACACATTCGGAATCAGGGGTCTGATCTGAAGAAATTAAAATTATAACTTTATGAGATGAAAAGTTGGGCATATAAATGTAAAGAAAAGAAAATATACCATGAATATTATTATTTGTCACACTTGTGTGAAGTACCTACTCGATTTTACAAGGACGTGTAGCTCATAATTTTACCTTTATATATGGAAAGGTGGCATCCCTGTAAGGCTAGGTATGTCACATATAAAAAACATTTTAACAGTGAAAATAATATAAAGGATTACCTATATTAATATAATTATAGTAAATATTAAATACCTTGATTTGGTTGTGTTCCTCCAAACTGTGGTGTTGAGCCTTGGCCAAATTGGAATGGCGAAGCAGTAGTAGAAGCAGCATTAAAACTAAAAGCCCCATCTGGTTTAGAAGGTTGTGAATTACTGCCAAAGGCAAATGTAGATGAACTAGTAGGGGCATTGTTTGAACTACCAAACTGAAAACTTTGATTTGTTCCAAATGTATTAGATGGAGGTGATGCTACACTTCCGAATGTAGGTGCAGCAGTAGGGGAAGTTATGTTGCCAAATGGAGATGGCTGCGGTGGTTGAACAGTACCAAATGTGGTGGTTTGTTGAGGTGCCGAATTGCCAAAACCACTAAATCCTGATGTTGCAAATGTGCTGGTAGCTTGGCCAAATTTTACTGGACCATTATCAGTCTTATTGGCGCTAAATTGAAATGCATTACTCGTTTGAACTGAACTTCCAAATTTGAACGGTTCTGCTGTTTTTTCAGTATTATTTGTAAACTGTAATGGTTGATTAGAAGAAGGAAAAGTATTTCCAAAAGTAGTAGGTTTATCGTTTCCTCCAAATTTAAAGGGAGCACTCGTATTTTGAGTTCCAAAACTTGGAGTAGAGAACTGGGTTTTTGGTTCTTCTGTTTTTTGTGTATTAAACTGAAACGCTGGTTTATCTCTAAAGTCTTGTGGAGCTGAGGCTCCAAAAGCTGATGTAGTTTTGTTAGAAGTGAACGGAAATGAGCCACTTGGCGTCTCAGAAGGTTTATCACCAAGTTTTGATCCTGTATTGTTAAATTGAAACATGGGATTTGTTGTATTATTAGCAAAAACCATACCAGAAGCTGTTGGTTTGTTTTCAGCTGTTTGACTACCAAAAACTAATTTTGGCCCCTGGTTGATAGTCGATTGACTGACAGACGTATTAAATTGAGACTTTGATTGATCTGTTGTAGACGCTCCAAATACCGGATTTGGCAAAGCACCAAATTGTAATTTAGGTGTTGATTTTTCCGTGGTAGCATCATACTTAGGAGGATTACCAGTAGGCAAGGTTATATTATCTGTTTTACCAAAACTAAAAAGATTTTTATTTTGTGAACTCGACCCGAAAACCTCATTGGTAGTTTCTGTTACAGGTGTACTATCACACTTCAAAGGGCCAAATTGAAATTTCACAGACTCTGTTGGTTTTGAATTTTCTACAGGTTTTTGATTATTACCAAATGAAAATAATGATTGAGTAGATGTTGAATTTTCTGACCCTTTTATTGCTTCAAACGGCATTTTAGGTGTTGATTCAAGGGCATCAGTTTTTGTTGCACCAAATTGCATTACAGGTGTCGATTGTTTATCATTAACTTTGGTCACTCCAAATTGCATTACAGGTGTTGTTTGTTTATCATTGACTTTAGTTGCACCAAATTGCATTGCAGGTGTTGATTGTTTATCATCAATTTTGGGCACTCCGAATTGCATTACAGGTGTAGATTGTTTTTCATCAGATTTATTTACTCCAAATTGCATTACAGGTGTTGATTGTTTTTCATCAGATTTAAATACTCCAAATTGCATTACAGGTGTGATTGTTTTTCATCTGCTTTGGGTACTCCAAATTGCATTACAGGTGTTGATTGTTTTTCATCTGCTTTGGGTACTCCAAATTGCATTACAGGTGTTGATTGTTTTTCATCTGCTTTGGGTGCTCCAAATGTAAATGACGGTTGTGATTGTTTAGAAAAATTATCAATTTTAGTTCCAAATACCAATGATTTTTCTGGTTCTTTCTTTGAATTATCTATTAACTTTTCAGTATCAATTTGTACATGCAAATTGCTATCATTTATTTTAGAACAATCACTAATAACAGTAGATGAATTTGTAATAGATTCAATTGATTTAGATGCCGGAACAGTAAACTGAAATGATGGTTTAGGTATATCTTTATCATTATTAAAATTATTTTGTCCTCCAATATGAAAAGTATCATTAATATTTTTATTTTTTTCTAAAGACTGAAATTCTTTTTGTTCATTAGGATTATTTACATTATTGTTTAGCGCTTTAATTTCTAATGTATTATTAGAAGATTCTGATGTTTGATCAACAATTACTTTCCCATCTACTTCATTAGTCTTTTTATGATTTTCCTCAACAGATGTTGCTGCAGCAGCTATTGGACTACCAAAATTAAATTGTAAAGGAGTATTGTTTTTATTTCCTTCACTTATTTTTGGTGTACTTTCGGATGGTTGAAGACCAAATGATAGTGGTACTGTTGACTGCACTAAAGGTGTTGTGTTTAATGTAGCACTAGTTGAAGTAGCTGATACATTAGACAATATATTAGTAACCGCTGGTTGTATTTCATTAAATGTGGATATTATAGGTGATGGAACACAAGCAGCTGAATCAACAGACTGGTTGTCATTTTTCACATTGGACTTATCAATATTATACTGTTCAATTGAAATAACTGTGAACAAAAAAAATAATGTATTTAGTATTAACTATTTTTTTTTTATTAAATTATTAAGTCTTTCAAATTACAAGAAATATTTTTGTATATAAGAGGTTATTTTAAAAATTGTACCTAAAGTTTACAAAATAAAAACATATAGGAAATTTGAAAAATAAAAAAAAAGTTTTTTAATAATAAAGTACTTAATCTGATTATAAGGCATCAGAAAAATTCTAACTTTTAACATCAATAGTTTATAAAAGTAAAGATTCTGAACAAACTAGAAATAAATTGGTCCTATTTAGATTTTTTTTTAGTACATATTCTAATGAATTCAATTTAACCATAAGTGAAGACTTGGATTATCATTTAAATGTTTTATTAATAAAAATTTTTTTAATCATTGTTTTATTTTAATTCAAAAATATAAAATCCCAGACTTGAGATAATATAGTATTGACGGTAAGATATATTACCTTTCTTCTGAACTTTTTTCCTTTTTTCTTCAAGCTTTTCAATACTTGTATATGGTATAGGATCTGCATCGTCAAATACTTCATCAAGTATAGTTTTCATACATACTTTCTTAACAACCTGGGTTTTACCACTTCTGTTAAATATGCGACTTGCTGCAACTGTTACTAGATCATCAGACATGTCAGTTTCTGTAGTTTTGTCACTTTTATTGGAATTATTCCGGTCATTATGAAGTAAAACAGTAGAACCACAGCATGTACAGCTTTTACAATGCTTACGATCTGGTGATTCTTCCTCATGATCTATTACATAGTTATATATTAATTACATAAAAGGTGGGTAAGCTTAATTAAAACTAAGATATATAACTGAATTTCTTGTGAATAACTAAATAGAAAATCATAAAAAGCTAAAAAATTGACAATTTATTTAATATAGGTACATAGATTTGCTATTGGATTAAAGAAAAAAATGGCATTATTGAGAAATATGTAGAATTATTTAGTATCGAGTGTGGCTCATTTTATTACAATTTACAAATCATTTGAAACAAATTTATCACTTGCCCAAATTAAATATATTATCACTGTAAAAATATGGATTTACATATTATAAATACAAGCCATACTCATAACTCATAACTTAAAAATTAAAATATAAAACTATTTTATAAAAATAAAACTGACAAACAAACGCAGATATTGTTAATATTTTTAAGCATAAAAAAAATTTGTGTTAAAGAGAATTTCGTTAAATAGAATTGAATAAATTTGGGTCTAACTTGGTTTGGTTCTCAAAAATATTTCCTTAAATTTTTAAAATGAAAGTTTATTATATGGAAGTTTTACTATACATATTATAATAATAATAATGATTTTGAAATATTTAACATAATTAAAATTACCAGATGGATAAGGTCGTTTTTGACCAGGCGTTAATAAAAACTTGCTAGAACTATAGGAGCTCAATATTTCATTATTCCGAGTCCTAGGTTTCTTCTGAGGATGACAAATATTTATTCCAAAATCTCCTTGTCGTTTAGTTCTAATAAAACAAATAACAAGTTAGACATAAAAATAAAAATATAGGTAATGATAATAGTTGAATAAAAAAATTATTTTATTACTATTTTATTTACACTAGACATACATTACACCAATTACTGACATATTAATAAATAAAATAACTAAATAATATTGAAAACAATAATTAATCATACATTTTTTTTAAATATCCATAAACTTTCACCAACTTAACAATGAATATATGTACAAAGACTTGTGTAATGTTTGTTTTATGATGCTTATGTAAAATTTAATTATTTTGGACATCAACTTAATTAACTATAATTTTACTTATTTTAAACATATTATCAATGACTATTACTAACTTTTTGTTTTCTACATTGACACTTGAAGAATTTGTTACTGTTGGGGTAGGTTGATTGAATCTATGATTATGTCCATTCATCACTATTACACGGTCAGATGCAGCACTAGATTCACTTATGGTTCTTCGACGTCGATTAACAAATGCATCAACACCGCTCTTTAAAATTGAATTATACTTAGTTGTTAAAAAAAATTGGCAAAAATGCACTTTACTCGCCCCCCCCACGATTATCAATTTTTTTTTAAATATCTTGATATAAAAATGTTTTTTTTTTTGTAAGGTATCATTTTAGAAGTTACTTTAACTTTCCCCCTACAAGTGAAGTCCCAAAATTGAAATTTCAAGCGCCTATCACTAAACAGCCAGTGTGGGGTCATAATGTAACGCAAATTACAAATGGCTGTAACGAGATTGCTTTTTCAGTAATTTCATTATATTTTATTTAAATTAATGCAATTATAACAAAATTACTTTTAAAAAGTAATATCTAGACATACGTGTTATTTTCCACGTTATTAAAATAAATTATGATTTTAGAGCGTATAACAACAATAGGGGCTAGGATATTCTAGAAAAATTAAAAATTAATACAACTATATTTACGATTCCAAAAGTTATAGATAATAATCAACAATATTACCTATTAAAGATCCCAGGAATTAATACTCATACAATTTATAACTAATAGTATACCTAATACTCATTAGTCGTTATGGACAGATTTTGTAATTATTTTTTTAAAAAGTAACATTATTTGGAACACCATACTTTTTGAATATAAAAGTAACCGAAAGTAACGTAACATGATAAAAATAATGTCGGATAACGTGAATGTAATTTAAATAAAAATATATAACTTTATTTTATTACTTTTCAAAAGTAATTTACCCAACACTGTCGACCGTTAAGGCGGATCAGTATATATATGATAGTGGGCATTCTTAATCTGAATAGAGTATAAATGCATAATGCTTTAAATTAAAATTAATAATGTTAGTTCAATAATGATTTGGTTCACATTGAGTAATGTGTACTAATTTTATTAATATTACCTTATATATTACCTCTTGCCGAGTTCTTTTTCTCACTCCAAAATTATCTAACGTTTCCATCAATTTCCGCTTCTTATCATATACGTCTCTTGATGTATTATTGCCATTCATCGTATTGCTACCATTCAAACTATTTCTAGAAAAAATAAAATAAACTTAACATTTATAAAAATAGTAATAGGAATGAGGTACTTCCATACAAAAAAAAAAAAAAATAGGAAGCCCCTATAAATACTTACTAATGAGATAATAAAAGTAATGAAATTAACCTAGGTACTCATTTTAATTGATATATGGATAATACAAAATTAAATTATAAATTAAGGTTTTTTTTTTATATTAAGTTATGTTATTTTGTTGCACGCTGATATTTATAGGATGACATTATTCATAATTATTTTTATTGATTACCTAATACAAAATATTTTATAGAATGGATTAAAATCAACAATAAGTAAGAAAGTACTAAGTAGCATAAAAAATAAATTATAATAATAAAAGTATGGCTTTACAGTTTATAGTGTCTACCAAAATTATCGTTCTTCTCACATTAAAATGTATAATGTTAGGTAGTTTTCGTTACTTACTCTAAAGTATAGGATGTTGATAAATTTGATACATCCGTGTTTGGAGTGGTTGATCTCATTTCCCGAGCTTTTTGAGCTATACGAAAACTAAATCCCGGACTAGTTACTGTTTCTTTACAATTGGGTCTAAAAGAAAATTAATGTTAATTGTTATTAAAATTAATTATTTACAAAAAATGTATAAAGCACAAAAGCAAAATAAAAAATATCATCTTTGTTACTACATTTACAAATTGTATTTATACACATAGGAGAACACATAGACAAGTATACTCAATTAACACGATAAATAAACTAAATAGATCCCAATATTACATAGATTATATTGTTTGGTACCTATTTGCTTGTTAATACCCCACGGAGCCTTATAAAATGTATCACCCTGATACCAGGGCAACATTAAGTCAGTAGTATTTTTAATCTAAAACTGTCGAAATTCACGATAGATATTTCTCCCCGTATTTCTCTGTATCCCAATACCTTATGTGTTAGTCTAATTAATGTAATCTATATATGGTAAATAGGTAAATACCTCTTATAATAATTGGAATTGAATTTTATTATATTATAATCATGTTAGTTTGTTGGTCAGCTTGTCGTTATATTGTACCCATGCGTAATTTCAAATGCACGCCAATTTTACAAACGTAACATACCTAGGTACCTACTTATTTTAAAATATTGTTAAAAATTAATTTTAATGAGTCATTTTCAAACGTTTACAACAAAAACCTATCATTAAAACAAATAAAATGTGTGACCTTCAAGGATCTACCTAGTGTGTTATTATTAAAAAACAGAACATTTTAAATGATTGACAATAAGTAACGTACAAATTTAGTATTAATAATATATTTTTTATTGTGTTTCTCCAAAATCTACATAACTTACTTATAGGTTGATTCAGAAAATTAACTTTTTTTGTTAATAACATACCTTAATGAAGTTCTACTTCCATTTGATTTGGGTGACTTGTTATTAAAAACATTAAGAGCCCTGGCATGTGGGCTGTTTAGGTTTAATGTTTTGCCATTTAAGCTGTTGGGCCCCTTATTCTTATCAGCATCCGGTTTAGAATTTAAAAACTTCAAAAACGAAAACATAATAAGTTACAGTAATATTAAGCCACGCAATAAAATCTAAAAATTAACTAGGTAAACCAACAAAATTAACAAAATTAAAAGCCAAAAGGTGAATTTGATTGAGAATTATAACGTTTAACTATTTAAGTAGACTGAACACTGCAAAAAAACGTGTTAATATAATAATAATAATAATGTGTCCTAAGTAGTTTTGACAGTAAACACCGAAACGTGTAACAGACCACTAACAGTGTGTAACTGTAGTTGTACTACACAGTACGAATGTGTGAAACGTGAGAGTGTGTGTGTAACGCACTGACATGGTTAGTCGTTTTGTACGGTGATAAAAAATATAATTCAATTATTGTACTGTTATCAGTTTAATGAAAAACCGTTGAAAAAGCAATCTGATATGTATCATATTATACCATGGTTCATGGTGAAAACAAACGTCCGTCCGGGACGCACTGCACTGCAAATAAAATAAAATTGTAAAAAAAAATCGTTCCCAACAACACTTCTAAACCACCAGGTAATCATTTACAACATCAACACTAAACCACTAGAGATCGGCCACCAAGCTGAGTGTCGCTTTTGTATTGTTCTGTGATAGAAGTATTTGAATACTTTTTTTGTATTCAAATACGTATTCTGAGTACTTTAATTTGTATTTTTTATTCATTCAAAAAATACTTTTTTCCGATCCAGAAAAATAGTTATAGGTATCATGAAAATCCTGAACATTAATTTTATTCTTTGAACGAGATATAATATTGGCCCATGATATGATTATTTTATAAACACCAATGTATTGTATTCCGTATGGGCCGTATCGGCTGTATCAGATGTGGTCAAAATTTATAAATAACTTATGATTACGATGTATTTTGAATTATTAATTAATTAATGTTAATTACCGACCATTCAAAAACTGTCAAAAACTAGTTGTGAAAAAAAGTATTCGAATATGTATTCTGAATACCTTAGTTCTCATTTATTCGAATATGTATTCCGAATACAAAATAAAAGTATTCTTTATAAGACTGAATACCTTGTACCTACATCAATAACAAAAATAATTACTATTTACAGAAAAATAGTTCTTAGTGCATGCACAGTGCAATGTGCATTTGTAATTATTAAATGTTCTATAAATTAATTTCAAAATGAATCTTACTAAGTTTCTATAAACTCTGATGTTATACCTTTCTCTTTTAAAAATGGCTCTCCATAGCTATTGTTAGGTCAAATTTAAATAATATGTACAATATCAAAAAGTGGGACAAATTTTTTGTTATTATTTAAATTTTGTAAAAATCATGTTATTACCGTTATTATTTTTAATGGCCCTAGATCTAATTTCCTGTACCTATTAATTTCTGTGTTCCAATTTATCCCTCAGGACATCATACACCCTTTCGTATCCCTACTCATGTCACCTCATATGGTCACAACTCACAACCATCCTTTACACCTTTACAACTATGAAAATTGTTAAATTCAATATTGTATACTGTTATCGTCCACTTAATTTATAATATTATACTTTCACATATATTTTATAAATTGCCATTTGGCGTCATTAAAATGAAATCAAATAAAATCTAATAGTTATATTAGTTTAGTCCCTTATTAATCCCATTATCTCCATCACTATAATATTATATAGTGTTCAGGGGCGGACTGGCAGATCGGGAGATCGGGAAATTTGGGTGGAAACATGGGTCGAATAATCGGATTATGGGGCCGGCCGGCTAGGGCCGAACAATTTGGTTGCACAAGTAACTTATTACAATTTTTAGATTATAATAAGAGTTTATCAGTTTTTGGTTAATTTAAAATCTATAGAATGTAACATAAATAATACGTCAATACGATAATAATTAATAATCGTACCTAAAATTATATTTTGCTTTTCTAAGAAACATACGAAACAGTAAGTATTTATATAAATAGAAATTACGCTGCCGCCGCGCCGTCGCCGTGTTATCTATAATATATATTATATTATTAATTCGATGTATTATTATTGTCATATTATTTAAAAATATACTGTTTTCGTCCGCGACTAACAACACTGTCGTCTGTGATATTATATAAAATATAAATATTAGTTCATTTGTATTTTGTATTGTCAAGTGGAAAGATTACTTTCGAAGCAATGTTTACGATCATAACCTCAGCTTTTTAGGTAAGTCAAATCAATTTTTAAATAATTTATTATTATTTATTGCAAAGACAGTAAAGTTATTGTTATAAGGCCTATACATTTTAATCTATAATCATTATTAAAAATTGGTTAAATGGTTTAAAATCCCCTATTAGCTATTTGAATTTTGAATCGCACCGTGTGTTGTTTCCACAAATAAATTTTCCTAACTTCCTGAATAATATTTTGTCGTTTTTAAATTGAATTCTTCTTAATTCATATTTTATATTTCTCAATGATTACGTTATATTTTATATTTTTCTATAGTATTTGATTAAAAATGCTGAAAAAACCAAGGCTTTGCATCCAAACGTAACATTTTAGATTATTATTAATAAATAACTAGCTGATCCCGTGCACTTCGTTGCCCGTTAAATGTATCAACTTTGTATGACTCAAACTTTGTTCAATTCGTTATTTAATATTCGGTGTATGGTGTTCAAAATTTATCTTAACTTTTCCGTTGCCCAGAATAAAAATTCTGATTCGCAGTAGTAGTACAATATATCAGGTAGGCAATCTACCTGTGGTAGATCGCGAACCCCGCCGTGCTGTTAGAACGTAAGTGTATGATTTAACTCTAAAGTATCAAAGTTATACCAAGTTTGTTGGTTTTACTTAATTCTACCTACGATGGATTAATATAATCAATTTACCTATACAAAATCCTATCCTAATCTAACCGTACCGATGAATAAAAAAAAACAAATTTAACCCTTTGTAAATTAACTTATCTTCTTCCCAGAGGTCTAATCTACCCAAGAACATTAATTTATATATATATCTAACTATATAAACACAGAGACTATAACTATACAGACTAAACTCTGGAACTACTTATCAGATCTTCTTGTATATTATATTATATATATGTATATTGACAAAAAATAATAATACAAATCAACAAACATGACCGATTAACCAATAGCAACCTAAAATGTTTTTTCATATAAACCTTCTTCGTGAAATACTCTTTCGTTTAAAAAAAAAATCAATAAGATCTGATAAGTAGTTCCAGAGTTTGTACAGAGATTTTTATTTCACGTATATTATAATTTATATTTAAAAAGTAAAGCAAATAGTTTTTTTATTATTATTATCATTAAAAACCCATGGCAACCATTTATAAACAAAAATTGTCATCTGAAATCTCAAAATTCCCGTCTTAGCACCTCCCGGGATTAATCCTTTCCCTTTTAAAATTAGCCTATCTTTTAAGTTGGACCAAATTACACGCGGTGTAAAAAATTTCATCAAAATTGGTTAAGTGGTTTAGGAGTCCATTGAGGACAAACATTGTGACACGAGATTTATATATATTAAGATAATTTAAGTCTACCTTTTGTTATTTATGTTGTTCAATTATAATTTATGTATTTTAATTATAACTATAATATAAAATATAATTTTATTTACATGATAAATTACTATTGAGTTATATTATATATTGAGATTCTTCAGTAATAAAAAGAGAAAAACTTTAAAGTTTATATAGACAATTTCAAATATTTTTTACTCTTAAGTGTTTTATTTAAAATTATGGATAACTAAACATTATAAATAGAAAATATTTAATATTGTTTTATTGAACACTATAAAAAGTAAAAAGAATTATGATACCTATGTAGCTTTTTAGTATTTGTACGCCACAGAAGGAAAATAAACTTTTGTACTGGTTGACGATTGTCGATTAATAATATAAAGGAAATATACCTATTGATAGCACATAGGGTGGACATCAAAGTTACAAAATTTTTCATTTACATTTGTTTCGATTCACCCTATTTTATGGTATTTCACTATCGTTAATTAGTTATTAGAAATAACTATATAGAAAGATATAATAGTGGCAGTTTTTGAAAATTCATATAACATTCAATTTTAATAATTAAGGCTTGAAAATTGAGTAGAAAGTTTTAGTGTTTTTCTGTATTTTATTAATCCTCATTTAACTTTTGGTTACATCAAACATCCCTCATTGTTATACTTTGTAAAACTTTTAGAACCAAATATCTACCCTGGAAATTAAAAAATTAAAAAAATTATTTTAAGAGAGCAATCATGAATATTGATGAAACAAAATAACGTAAAGGAGGTGCGGAAAAACAAAGGGACCCCCTGGTTGAGAAACACTGCCTTAGAAAATATGTCAATATAATGCTTAAGCAGTTTCGGCAACGCCGTCGATGTCACAAAAAAAAGACCTTAGACAATAGTTTATGGGCGATGGGCCACTTGAAAAAAAATCACCGGGCCGCTCCGGAGGAGCCAGTCCGCCCCTGATAATGTTTTTATAGTAGAATGTAAAATGTACACTGTATACACATTAGTACATTACACATTGTTTAAATGGATGTCCTTCACACATAAATAAACGTTGCACCAGACATAGTGCTTGCATACATACTACATAGTTTTAATATAACAGATAACCATTTGAATCAAAAGGTATCGTATAATATATATTATAGAAGAATACTTACAGATTTTACACCTTCTTTGTCAACTGATGCTGAAGCTGTTCCTGTCTAAGTATATCCGTCATACAAAATAGAAACAACAAATAAATAATGCGATCGTGGCTATACATTTTATATTCTACAATAATTAATAATTATTTATTAAAATTTCCAATCACGAAAGTAGGTAATCTTTTATATTATTATGACATATTGAGTATTGACATTGTGGTTCCAACTTCCAATACACATCAGTCCCAATAAAAATGTGTAGGTACCATATAATTTTTAAAACAAATATTGAAATATATTTTATTAAGACAATTAATATTCAATGGATTTTAACAAAGTATAACGGAACAGGAATAGTAGTTTTTCAAAAAAATTCATTGGAATGGGTATAAAAAAAATGCAATTTTCTAACAAACCATATTTTGTTCCAACGAATATTTTGTTTCTACCTCCGTTCCAAAATTATTGGCGTAAAATAGTAGGCTGAAGTAGCCAGCAGGCCATGCAATAATGACACGGAAGAAACTGTTCTTGGATGATTTCGACACAGTGATCCAACGAGTCTAGTTTATGTTGGTTTTGCCCACGATTGTCTACTCTGTAGGTTAGACTGTTAAATAAACTGTTAAGAACAGACGAGTAGTGCGAATAATAAAATAATTAATAATCAAAATTATTTCATCACGAGCAGTGAACTCGTCCAGCCGGCAGCCCCTCAGGCCTTGTGACTATACCCTGTCCAACGAGAGAACGCGACTGGCTCGGCGCTCGTGCATCCAAATCATAATTATAATTATAATAATTTTGTAAAATTGAAATAGGGGATTCGTATTTGAAAAGCAGAAGTTTGTTTTGTCACAGGATCATCCTTAAGAGGTTTAATAAATCTCAGGAATTCGAAAATATAGGTTATTTAAAAATTCCATGGACCCGAATTTTAATATATACTTAATTTATGCATAAAAATTAGGCGAGAGTGCTTAAAAATCACCCTGTATAAATAAAAACGAAAACATAATTAAGTTTATTATAATATAATATTTTATACGCCTGTGAGCACTGAGTTTTACAAATTACACGGGGTGCTTATACGTAGGTATATTGTTTCATTTATTTTCACACCCGTAAATAGTTGGCTAATGTATCGATTCACCTATAACTACAATACCCATATACGTAGGTATCTATGAATTATAATATTATTATAAAATTTAGTTTTTATGTAAGATTAATTTATGTAGAAAATGTGTAACCACACACTATTTAAACTATTGTCTATTTGAAGTTACAACCAATGCTGCGTTATAATTTACAACCATCTCAATTCTTAGAAGCATCAGCCATTTTTTTATTTAAAAATAAACACTTATTGCTATTAAAAAACGTTAAATTATAAAAAAATATTGAAGCTGTTGTTCACACACAAGGTTGATTATCAGAATAACTGAGGGTCGTAATGAGTACCTATTCAAAAAAAAAGCTTTTTCTTTGTTCGAATGATGCCACAGCTCAAATCCTTGATACGAGTGGCAGTTTAAAAAAAAACCATTGACTGCAATACTTTTATAACGTAATATACCTACTATTTTTAAGATTCTGCCGAACAGAGTGAGTTTTTTGAAATTCTATACAGAACTTTTTCTGAAAAACACGATAAAACCAAAAAACCCATCGCTTACGCGATGAACAATCGACAATCGTAGAGTTCGAGAAAGACTTTTTGCATTACTACAACTGCGCGTTTAGCTGTCGTAGAGACTTTTAATTTTAATTAAGGAAGAATGTATTAGATGCACTATTACAATATTACATTCACAAATACTAAATAGGTTATACCTCCTAATTGTTCTTATTTAAAACATTTTTAAAAATACCAAATTGTTGTTTTGTTTAGTTAATATCTATAATTACTAATAACTATTTAACTATATAGGTAGGTATACTATTAGGAAGTTGTCAGCAGTGTGCACTATTTTTTCTCTCTCTCTCTCTCTCTCTCTCTCTCAGATCTGAGTGCAACATAGCTGCAATTTTGCTTTTATCAGAACCTAGCTGCAGTCCTGTTAGCATTAACATTGGAGCGCATTGACATATTACAATATTAAATATTAATTTGATACACTAAACCACCAAACTATAAAAGTTAAGAACAGTAGGTATCTATATCTATGTTTATAATGTTATACGTTGACCTTTTTTTACAATGTTTCAATTTTTCTGTGGTTTATATGCGGATTTTAAATTATAATATTTTGCATAGGTACTCTTAACTTCTTTAGTCATAACTTACGTAAAGCTGCCGGTAGGTCAGAAAAAAAATAAAATCCAATAATAGTGCTCTGACCTTATCTTAAGACCATCAATTTCCATACAAAATGTTCTTATAATATTATACAATATACATATAACTATATAAGTAGATTATCACATTTTAAATCTATATACATTATAACTTCGTTAGTATGTGCACTTAAATGCAATTCATATTATTTTATAAACATTAAATCAACAATATTGCTTTATATAGGAAACTATGAGTTTCATTTTGAATCATGTTCTAAAATTTATGATTTTTATTGTTCCCCGAATCAAAAATGGAATGCACAATCACTTATATCGAAGTAGGTAAGTAAAACTATGTGTCAAACGTTAATTACCTTTCAGTGTTTCTATCAGTTTCTGTATCACATCAGAAAAGCAGCAATTTGGTTTGTTTTGCCATTAACATACCAATTGACTATTCGATCAATAATTCACATGAAAACGTATTATTAATCTGTTAATAATATCTAATAAAAAAAATATATAATATATTTGTTTTGTTTTCATTTTATTTTTTTGACAATAGTACAAATTTTGATAGTAATATAATTTATACACCACGATTCTTAAGAATATCAAACTAATAAAAAAAATCATTTCATTTAAAAGTACAATTTGTTTATGATTTATAACAGTATAAGTACTTTGAAATAGAATATAGTTTTTAAGTTATAATATATTTTAATATCGTTGATTAGATTTCATTAAATTCACATTCAATTTATATAATAAATATAAATTGTAAATCATATTTTATATACGTAACAATTAATCACAACTTCACGTGTCAGACATATATAGGTAGGTAGGTACTAAATCACTTCTATGTAGGCAAATAGGTATTCAATCTGGTCATTTAAGTTATATTTTATGGTAGGTAGTTATATGGTAAAATATAAAAAGAAAAATTCGATAAAATTTCTGTTTTTAATTGTATGTAATGTAATAATGTATAATGTAATATTTTATTAAATACTGGGCAGTTACATTAATATATTACATTTTGACTGAATCTGAAAATGTAAAAATTTCAAATCGTAAAAATTGTTCACGGCAGTTGTTAGGAGTTATAAGGGCATCTAAGATAATGATAAACGTTTTTAAATTTATATTCCATTATTTAAAATAACCTTGGTACACATTGCCCTTCTCTTATTAAAGCTGCTTTGTACAAGAGTTAAATTATAAAAAAAAAGTTTCTTTGTCACCTTGGACAATCCCTTGTAGCTAATATAATAAGAGCTTGTCGACCCATTTTTGGTCCCTGCTTTTAGGAACATATTTATGTACAGGCCTAAAACATAAAGAAATTACCCCATATTGGTTTTACCCCCAAAGCTGTCACTTTTTATACATGAGATCATTCCTTCAAGTGTGTTTATGTTATTCCTACTAAAAAATTCATCGGTAACGAGGTTAGACGGCAACCAATAATAGAAAACACTACCATGGAAAACTTCAACCCGAATATCTTATTATACGTTTATTTACAGATGGTATTTTATATTATGCATAGGTACCTATTACCTACACTAAAAAATATGTTTCATTAAAAATCTGAAAACTTGATCGTAAAAATTGACTTTTGTCGATCTTTATATTTATATATTATATATACAATGTACAGGATGATCCACCAGGCACGCTTATTCCTGTTTTTTCTTCAACAATGAATTAATAAAAATACTCCGATTTTTGTGTTTTTAAGTACCTATATTTAAGGACAATATTTTAGACTATTTAGATTTGTCATAAGTATTATTCAGGAGTGCCCTGCTACGTACCTAAAATTTTCAAATCGTCATTGCAGACCTAACCCATTATCGTATGGATCTACAGTAGGTATCTATAGTAAATAGCTATAGTAGTTAATAGGTACACAAAGTTAAATAACTCAAAAACTATTCGTTAAAATTTTGATTTGGATTCATCAACAATTTCAAAAAAGTTATCTGCTTAAAAATGTATAGGAAAAATAGTAATTTTCAAATCTTCATTTGAAATAAATAAGTTGTTTTCCCACAGCGGATATTCGTTAAATGGTACCTACGAAAAATTCTAAGTATTTGGAAATACGTTGGTCCTTATAGTATAATTAAATATAACTCTTTATTAAAAAAAAAACATAGGGGTGAGCATGCTTGGCGAATCCCCTTACATATTATGAATATGAGTACCTATAAATGTTTGTAAGGTGTTACATTTATTTCCAAAATCTTTAAAATCGTTCATTAAAACCAGAAATATTTAGGACTTTTCATTAGGTAGAGTTCAGTACAATGAATAGAAAATTATAAGCTTCACAAAAATATACACAAATTAATCATCAAATGGTTTTGTTTGCAAACATTATTCGTTTTTTTACAGGTAAAATGTTCTTATAAAATGCAGCATTGAAAATATTAAGGCCGTGTTAACCTATACCGATTGTTATTATCTCCCTGTACATTTTTCCCGAAAACTACTGAACATTTTGCAATTTTGTCAAAATCAAAATATTAGATATATTTTTAAATTTAAATTTATAATCAATAGACGTGGTTTTTGAAAGAAACATATTTTACTTCTTTCATCCCGTTTAAAAGCTAATATACTTATAAACTAATATCATATACAATATACTTATGCCGTTTGGCTATTTGAAATTTCGTTACTTACATTGGCGTTAGAAACAACTTATAATCAATTACTTATGAAATAAAAACAAATACTTATCTGTAATACTATTATTTTTTCCCTGACTTATTATCAATTACTTATGAAATAAAAACAAATATTTATCTGTAATACTATTATTTTTTCCCTGCTGTCAGCGATGCCACTATAAAATAATACTATATAATGGTTATTATTTATTTGGTAATTTAATAACAAATTTCCGCTACGTTAAATGTACACGACACTAATTTCTGTATTATAATATGTATGATAATGTTAACATTGGTAAATCACGTTTATCGTGTCTGAATGTAAATTAATATTGATGTGAATGTATTTTTAGCATAAAATGAAAAAATTAAATTTTTTAGTCAAGATATTCAAGTTGCTGTTTAAAAAAAACAAAACCAAAATAAAACCTATATCTTGTCCATCGTCTGACCGTACATTGGTGATAAATTACATTAAATTATTAGTACTTGAACATACACCTAACATAATATTATATTAATTGGTATTATATTATTTTTGGCCTTTATGTATAATGATAATGATGATAATGATGATATCGAACACGTTCTCAAAGTATGTTTTAGCTAAAATCACGCCACGACTCTTTGAAGACAAGCTTTTTGAATCGTCTTCCTGCATTGACCTCTATGCCCCACTCGATGGTTATTGTTCGTATATTATATATTATTATTATTATTATTATTTTTATTATCTTTATTACTATATTTTAATTTATAATATTATTACTATTACTATCATTATTATAATATGGATATGGGCCGACGAAAAGCGATACAAACAAATAGGTCGCACGCGTTTATATTATAATAGTCAGTGGCGTATTTAGGAGTTGACACACTTTTGGTATTAGCACTTCTGATGATGATAATATTATCAATTGCAATTGCAACGATATTTTAGATGATACAATTTTATTTTATTTTTTCAATCGTTTTAATATTATGGAATATGGTAGGTATTTATAAAGATGATTGTTCCTCACACCGCGGCAAATACCGAGAAAATAAAAAGAGAATTATTAAAAAGAGTCACGGAGACAAATTCGTCAGCTTCGTATTATAATAATATGTATGCGCCCCCGCACGTCTTACGCCACTGGTTTTCACGTAGTATAGGTACATAATATTTTCACCTATGAACATTATATAATAATATATAAACGTTAAATGTTATACGCGCGTGTGCCTACGTAGGTATATATTAAATATTTTATAAAATAACACACTTGTGCCGGGATAACCATGTGGATCCCGCGAACAGTCTTAAAATCATTATATTATTATTATTTTTTTTTTTTTTTTAGTTTTTTTTTTACTATACGTTTTCGTACCTATTTTTTATCCCGCAGCCCTGCGCACTTGCTCCCGCGCACCTCTCTCTGCTGCACACCCCACAGCCACCGTGGAATACACTTTAGTGGTGACACGTCCTCTGCCGACAGTTTTTCAACACACGACGTATAGTTCGAGGTTACCCCGTCATAATAACGCGGATAAGTATAATATAGTATACGCGTAAGGTAACCCGTAACGTAACCTATAACAATATGGCAAAATACGATTAAGCACGCTTTTATTTTCAAGCTATACTTTTTAAGTGTTATATGTGTACAATTGAACACGCATGATTTTTTATCTACCTATATATTAAAAACGTTGCCAAAATTATTGAAACGAAAATCGTGGATGGATGGCTCGAACACTCAACGAAAACATGCAGATATTCTTTAAATCTTTAAATTCTTTGATTTGAATTTATATGGCAATATTGACGCGTTTTAACACCGCGGCCAACTCCTCCGGTGAACTTTGGAAATGAACGAACAATTGTTGTTTCCTTTGCCATTCGTCAATATATTGTTGTCGGACTTTAAAAATATTGTATTTCATTTTGCTGAAAATTTGCTCAAAAATTCAGAAATAATAATTGAAAACTATTCTATCTTGCATAGGCATATCACTATATTATTATGGTTCGATATTTTATTATGTTGTGCATAGGTGTTAAATACGGTGTTAAATCACGAAATCGTACTCAATTATTATGTTTTGTTTTCCCAATATCGGCAGCTATATATTCCGTTGATGTACTCATATTATGCTCAGTCCGCGCTGTGCTCAATTGTCAATGGTCAATGATACACACAATATTATTAATGGTGCGATCAACGCGTGCTCAATCGTATACGATAGGCCCTAGCACGTTTGGCGGCGGTGTGTCGAGGGGGGCCGCGTGACGAGAAAAAAAAACCCGAAAACGAAAGTGTATAATATAATAGTATATAAAATTTATATAATATTATATATAAACATAAAATATGCGGTGACCGCGGCGCTATATGTATACGGCCGCCGACCGGTCATGGCGGCGGTCATCATCACGCGCGGAAGTGCGGTGGCTGCCTGCGGGTGTTCCACTTGCACTTGAGTATCCGCACGTAGGTCATGCGGAAAGTGGCGTTGCACAGGGCGTAGCACACCGGGTTGATGGTGCTGTTGATGTAGCACAGGTAATAGAAAAAGTCCCACATGCCCTGCGTCACCCACTCCTTGTTGCTGTCGGCCTCGTTTCCGCCGCCGTCGTCGCCCCCAGTGGCCGCCGTGAACGGTTTCAGCAGCACTAGTATGTTGTACGGCGTCCACGTGATGATGAACGTCAGCAGTATGGCCGACAGCGTTTTGGCCGCCTTCCGCTCGCTCTTCTTCTCCTGGAACTTCTTCTTCTTCTTCTCTTTGGCCTGGAACGCGGCCCCCTGCGCCCGGGTCAGCTGCTTGGGTTGCACGATCTTCGCCGCGCTCAGCGGCAGCCGCATGTCCTGCGACGACGGCCGCCGCGACATTGGGCCGCCCGCACCGTGCCGCCGCGACTCCTCGTAACACCCGTGATACTGCCTCACCGTCGGCGCGTCTTGGAGGTCGGTGTCCCCCGGCAACTTTATCACGATCGTGTACACCTGCACATATTATTATCGAACGTGGCACGAAAAAACCACGCGTTCATATTATTAATATTATTATTATTGTTGTTGCTATTTTAGTAGTAGGTAGTTGTTATTAAAGTGCCGATGCGTCCACCGACATTATTAAAACTATGATTTTTCTACAAAAAAAAATAGCGTTATAATAACATACGGTTTGAGGGGAGGGGGAGACGATTTTGGAATAAATTTGAATAAAAAAAGTACTGAAAATTATTATTATTAATATATCATTATTGTTGTTTTTTAGTATTCTCCAATTAAAGCGTGATACGAACCTTTCTCATATAATTTTATATAATAAGTGTTTCGGCGTTTTTAATGAGATTTGCATGTAATATTGTACCTACAGCGATACATGTATATACAGGGTGTAACAGATAGAACTGACTTTTGGAATAACTTTTGTTCTAATCAATATTTAAATTTTTTTTTATATATAATTTATAATCACTTGAGCTACACATATATTATACAAAAAATTATTTTTATTTTTTAGAACCGAAAATAAAACATTTTAAATTTGATATTTTTGGATACCTATATTCAAAATAGCCAATTTGAGTCTGATTATAAGAACAATTTTGATAGTAAAAACATTTATTTAAGTCAAGTAGTTTATTTATTAGAATTTTTTTTTATTATATCAATATTTTTTTATATTAAATGAATTTTGAACGTAATAACTTTTTTCAAAATATTTTTTTTGGTATTTGCTCACATGAGTATATTTCTTAAATTATTTACTAATCATATAATTTTAACAATTTTTGTCATGCGTTTAAGTAGCATCATTTTTTTTTCGTCAAGTCTTTCTGTTACACTTTGTATATATATGTGGCGCAGTGTGGCGCGGTCCGTACACTTAACTGCAGAAACGTTTTGAGTGTACGTACCGGCCGATGTTGCTAGCTACCGGATGGGTGACCATTGGGGATTTTTAGCTACAAATCCTTGCCACACATACAAATGGCCAACCAACCGTTTTTCCCGCAACAAACAACCTACAAACAAAAAACAGCTAATGGCCATAGTTGCCAGGCTTAAGCCCAAAAAAAAAGATAATGTATATGGAAAATTGAATAGTATTGATATCTAAGAGATCGAGTGTAACAGAAAAAAATGATACTCCATTTATTATATTATGTAATTTATTAAGTATATACCTACGATAACAAAAATAATTTTAAAAGGAGGAAAACATTTCTATAGATGTATTGTTGTTCAACGTTCGTCCTACTCGAAACTGCCTTGTAGTGCAATTACTTCATATCTAAAAATATTAGGTATTTGGTATACCTTACACCTTAATTGGCCATGTTTGTTTATACATTTTCTTCTCAGATTAAATTATGAATTGCGAATACGGGAACTATAAAGTATTACGAAATAAATAATAATTGAATAATCTAATAGAAAAACTAATGTCGTTATGTTATATAATATGACCTTCCATAAATTAAACACAATATCAACGTAAACGCAATGCAAATATTTTAGAACTTTAATTTTTCATAAACTTAAAAAGACATCGGGTGCCGGGTGACATTACTTTACGTAGGTGGGTAGGTTATTATTGATTTTATTATTCAACGTGAAATTGGACGAAACTGGCTTTTCATTCTATTGTATCCTCTTTGAATTAATACTAATGGATAAAACAATATCAGCACATAATAAATTACAAAATATATTATTGTTATTGACTTATATTGTTTAATCGTTAATTACATTTTATATTATATTAACTACACTCGAGTGGCCGAGCATTCTCATTATTTTTATTTTTATTGAACATTTTAAACGTCAATATTCGTAATTTTAACGTCTTAAATAATCATATTTTAAAAATTATATTCCACTAATAAAATAATATCAGTAAATATGTTATACTTATGATTAGAGTATAGGTTTTGCTTTTTTTTCTATACCTGTTCAAAACTAATCTTTATCTGGTATAATATTTGTGATTCGTACAACTTAAAATGAATGTTCAACACTTTTTTGCTTGTACATAATACCTACATCAGAATTATATCGTTTTTATCTCAAATATATCATTGTAAATACCAATATATCTAGTCACTACATATTATATTATAAAAAAAATTAGGGAAGTATAGCAGTATTGTGAAACCAACAGTCTTATTGGTATAACTACAAAATTAATAAATAATAAAAAATTTCAAAAACCCAATTTTAATATTTTATAGTTATAGACTTATAGTAACCTATTTTGAGGGTTTTTTGTTTTGTTTTATTTCAATTGTTTTTTCAATAGGTTTTTAGTGCTTCAAAAAATATCAAAATCTTTAATCAACTTATGACGAATTAGCGGCGTACTTACCGAATCATTGGACAAGGACCGGTTGGTCAGCCGGTTGTTATTGTTGACCATGTGATAGGATTTCATCGGCGTGGGCGTCGTGGGCTGCTGCTGGTGTATGACGTTCAGCGACGTCGACCTGGACACGGTCGTACCGTAGCTAATGCCACCAGGCACGTCGCTTGGCGTCTGGTCATCTTCTTCGTCGTACTCGTCATCGCGGCCTGAGTGCCACCAATCCACGCACCAATCGCGCAGCCACGACCACGTCAGCAGGCGCCTCGCTTTCTAAAACAATACCCGATCGCCGTTATGGTTGGTTATGTGGTTAAGGCGTATGTGGGGTAGGGTAGGGCCGGCAGGAGGTAGGTATTAAGAGTGGGTGGAGAATAATCTGACGGCGTGGCCTCGACAGCTTCGACAGCTGTTGTCAAAAATGTTCCGTGAAAAAGACAAAAAAAAAATATAGTAAATCTGAATAATATATATATATATATATACCTATCGGTATGTATTAATACATAATATTATATCCTAACTTATAAAGCCTAAAGAAGTTATGTAAAAATACTTATTAATCAGTCACAGATCAGCAGTCTTGTTAAGAATACTTTTCAAATGTATTCAGAATACGTATTCAAATACTTTCTTTTAAAAGTGTTTAAATATAAATACAAATACCTTTTAAAAGTATTCAAAATACTTACAAAAATACTTTAAAAAAAAAATTAATACAGATTGTTAAAATTAAAATAAATATGAAAAAAAAGTTCAATAAGTTTAATACCAATATCTTGTATACAAATTATAAGCTACTACCACAGTACCACCCATTAAATAAGAAGAAAGACTATTTAAAGATTTAAGATAAATGCCAATCCAATCAGTGGTGGTCAGTGTCTTGTATGCCTTAATATAATATGGGAGTGAGGAGCCAACAGGGATTTCAGTGTTCAGTCATTCTGTTATCTGCTTGTATTTTGGCGAAACCTTATTTATAAATGATCAAAGGTTAGAACCATTTTAAAATAATATTTTAGAATCAACATTTAAAATAGAACATTCCGAATTATTAGTAATTGGAATTTGGAGTAGACCACGAGTATTTAGTATTCTAGAATAAAAATACAAATAAAAATTATTTTTTAAGTATTTAAAATACTTGAATTGGTCAAAAAGTATTTGAAAAGTATTTGAAATACAAAAAAAGTATTTTAACACAAGTATTTGAATACTTAACAAGACTACAGGTCAGAAGTAATATAACCCTTATCTACTTAAAATAATATATATTATATGTAGGTTGTATAGGTAAAATATATTACGGGTGGAATAATAGAAAATACTATGGAGGAAATAGAGACAAAAATAATCAAAGGCCGAATCATCCTCGAAGAGGTTCTTAAAAAATACGTTTAGGACTTAACATATATTTTTATTATTCTAAACCGAGCATCGGTGCACGCAAACATCACTATTGGCAACTGGCAAGACCTCGCGTGGTTTCAACAGCGTTGACGCGAACTTCTGTCTTCACTAAACAAACCATTTTTTTCCCTAAGACCACTCACATATTTTCCATGCACTTATTTATTCCTTTCAGTTTTCTATCCTCGATAGAATTATTCTCTACCATAAAATATTTACTTAATATCTTATAGAATATATATATAGAATCAAAATTGAAATTCAAATACAGTAATATAAAATCACACTGCAGCATATGATAACTTAAAGAAAATAGCCTCACAAATCCACTCATAAAACCTCTCCGTCTGCCACCGCTCAGTAAGTCGCGTTATAGCTGTTATCGGCCGTCGAATATAATTTTTTTTTTTCGAACAATATGATAAATTTTCATATTACGAGTTACTACTGTTCACGAAGAACGTATTATAAATAAAATACAAATTTATTTATGTTTTCTGATATTACAGGGATCCTTTTGCCGAGCAAACGATTATTATCACGGTCCCTGTGGGAATTCGTTAGGTTTCCGTTCCCGGACTAAGCCACCGGGTCGGTCCAGGAGGAATGCACGCGGTCAATACGCGCGCTCTAGGGTCGGACTATATGCTCTGTATATAGACTCGCCGTCTCGGGAGTTGCTCGCATTCGACGACGAACAAAAACGAATTATTTCGGGCTGCTCCCGGGAACGACTAATCGGAAGTATAAACTTCCTTTTAACGGGGGGACGTATAGATGCCCTATAGCTAATTTGATGATATACCTACTATACGAATTTTTATGGTCATTGTGCTTTCGGGGTTATTTCTTTATATGTAGTTTTTTTTCATCTAATGATATTATAATAATTTAACATTACGTCATTACTATTTTTATATTTTCTATCTTATAGGCATTTGTACAAGATACAATCACGTCTGTCTTGATATTTTCCCAATATTAATAATAATAATAATTTAATTTTAGGACATTTTATGTAAAATTGTTTTAAAAATATAATAAAATGTAGTGATTTATCATTAGTTTTTTAACTTTTCGTTAAGTACCTACCTATTAAAATAAATATAATACCTAAGCGTAAACGCGTGTAATAAAATATTACATATTCTTTTTAACAGAAGTATTGGCTTATTTTTTATTGATATTAAATTCGTTAGCTTATAAATACCAATGAACACTGAGAGTACGCCTTGCGCAACGAACTGGTCTCATACATTTCTCGTCGATCCAACGAATTTACTTGATTCGACTCGGACCGTATGCGACCCCACGATTCCTCGTGTTGGTGATCGCTAAAAATTCCGAAAACACAGAGCATTAAAACATCAGCAATTACCGCCTGCTACAGGAAACGATTTTCGGCGTTGTTTTCTACGTTCTCACTTGTGTGGTTTGTTCATGGCTTGTAGATTCGGCAAGTCTTTTTGTCTCTTTTTTGTCTCTCTGTATATTCGGAAATACAGAAAACACATGACCGTAACCGGCACGTAAAAAGCGGCAATGGCCGTGCCGAAAGTAATGTACTGATTGGTCAGTATGAACTGTATGTAACACTGAATTTCGGGCACGGTACGACGACCTTCTATGATCGGCCACAGATAAATCCAAGGTGGCCATAAGCCCAGTGAAATGATCCACGCGGCCGCTGAAAATAAAAAATCATATTGAGTAAACTGCTGTTGTACGAGTCACGTGCACTTCAAGAGTCGCTTTAGAAATATTACATCATTATTGCTGTGCATTTCGATGTATATTAAACATTTTAACGAGACTAACGGGAAACCAATTCAACAGTTCGTTAAAATCGTAGGTATAGCCCAAGTATAAATTAAATCTCAACAACGCGTCATCACTTGATTAAAGATTGGTCCACTTAATGAATATATTTTTTTTAATATTTATATATTCATATAAATATAAAATAAAGTATAGGTACCAACCTAAATTGAATGGTAATAATTATTTATTTGATTATTCTTAACTCATTTATCAACCCAATATATATATACTAGAATATTACAACACTGCAACAGCCATTAAAGTAGATATTAGACAAATAAAAAAATTAAGAAAACGGAAAAATATTTAAAAAATTATAATTTAAAATGTGTCATATGCTGATGTTCGCATCGACAATCGATTCGCTGCTATTGAATAAAACGAACTTTATGGAAACTGTTGCAATAACTAAATCACAATTATTTGGTCATGGTGTCATACTACAATCTATATCAGCATTCAGGATGTTAGTATAATAGTATGATACCTTTATACTTCTCGACCACAGTTGCATTTAACTGCTAAAGTGCCCGTATGTATTTCATAAATTCAGGATTTGGGACATACAAATATGGACATTTCATATTAGTAATGTAGAAAAGCATAGCAGATATAAGACACCTATAAACAATATTATACAAATAGGTACCTAGGTAGAAACTTTTTGATGACTACATTTTACTTAACATGATATTATTTTTATGACTTGGCTTACCTTAGCCATACATAACAATTATCATATTTGATATTTAACGTGTTGTTCATAAACAAATCGTCAACAACAAATTAATAAATATTTCATAAATTATAAACAATTGAATTATATTTATTAATATTTTTACTCTGATATTATTCAGAATACTTATTGTTTTGAAAAGTTTACAAATTAAATAACAAAATTTTAAAATATGTTTGTGTTCTAGATGTTCTACGAATTTAGTACATACCTACGATTATATTATCAGTCGCAAATATAGTATAAATGAATATTTGAACTTTTTCAGTGCTTTATACAATTTTTATTATACCACTCCAAACCATGATAATAATATAATACGGTACGTTTCGCTGTTCGCGACTGCCTATCAAACGCTGTACATTAATCAATATTTAATAAACACATCTTCATCACGGTCCGTAATCCGACTGGCTGCATTATAATATAATATATTATGTACTACACTACTACCCTGTGGAGGATATTGTCATACAGCAGGCTCGGCACGACTGTCAAATCATCTGATATAGTCGTCCGTATAAGTACCTATGTGTATAATACGCGAATTCGACAACACTTGTTGGCAAGGATTAGTGACAACGCCCGTAGTAGTAACCCACACGATATTATTTACAATTTACATTGTTCGCGCGGGACCTATATTATATTATTATTATCGTATTAAATTACATACGAGTTTTCATTGTTTCCCGGTTTTACACGTTTGGCGGTGTATCTGTCTGTGTATGTACATAATATTACTATACAATGCATTAATCTTAATACAGTCTTCAACGATAAAATACATATTACACTTGTCATAAAGTTATTATATTAAACGTCTCTGTATGAAAAGTTTTAAAATTCGTAACGCGTAGTACGAATATCTGAATATATCGGGTGGAAATTTATAGCTTTAAACTAAAAACTCAAGGTGAACGAAAACATAGATAAAATCACAAATAATAAATATTAATTGTTGATACGCGATAGTTATCTGCTCTATTTAGTAGGTGTCGAGTGATGTACATTGAGTAGGTCACTGTAGTAATGGATGTGTTAAATTTGAATTCAATGATAAATCCTAAGTCAGCATATTATATTACTAAGAATATTTCATCATTTATTTATATTGTTATAAATAAGTTATTTTTCCATTACTGATATGAAGGGCTTAACTAATTTCTGCCAGAAACAAATTGTATATATATATTATACTCTGCTTATATTATAAGTTTAAAGTTCCTACGAAGTACGAATAATATTTTTTATTTTTATGAATTACAACAGAATACTGAAAATCATTATTTTTGTTTAATTGTTTAGGTATAGCATTTTATTGAAATTTAAACTCTAAATGTCATTAAAAAGTTGTGAATTTGTGAGAAACCTTGTATTTCATTCTAAAGCTATTTTAATCAAAACTAAAAAAGTTATCACTTATCATATATAAAGTAAAAACCAAAACTAAACTAAAAAAGTAGTCAATTTAAATTTTCTATAAATAACACAAAAGAGCCATATTATTAATTATATATTATAGGTATATTATTATTAATATTTGATGAACAATTCAAGTCTACAATTGTTCATTTTTCAGTTACAGCCTAAAATAAAATAGATTTTGTTAAAAACTGGTTTAGCCTAAAAATTTCGAATTTTTTTTTATTTTTTACGATAATTTTGAAAAATAAAAGGGATTTTTTACTTTTGACCTCCCAAAGTCACAGTCCTAGCTAAGGAATTACTTCGTGATGGGGTCTGGGATCCGTCTTCATTTGGATAATGCACAGCAGACTTAATCAACCGACACAAAGTGACCAGTGTTGCAGATAAACGGCAGCTTACCCACGTGCAAAGATTTCATACGCGGTTCCGGTTTCTCAAACTTTTTTGGTACCACAAAGACGCTGGTCTGTTTCCGCTGCAATCTAGCTTTTATTTTAGGTTTCTCAAATAGCTGTCTGCATCAGAAATGGCGCCTTGGCGATCGGAGACCTTTGTCGAGATTGGACTTCTCGATTTTATATGATTTTCCACTGCTAGACCCACGTGCCAGCTTTGTCATTTAACACACAAGAGTTCCAAAGTGGTTTCGTTTACTGTTTAAATCTATAAATTTAGCTCGACTTATTTTCAATTATATTTGCCACGTAATTATATGTATAACAAACGAAACTTTTCAATGAATTCTAAAACGTTGAAGTTAAAATTATTTGTTTTTATTCTACTAATATCATTGTAATTTTAATATTTTATTTATAAATAAAATCAACCAAAAACCACCCATGAGTGCACTTACTCACTTACTCATTCATCGCTACATCTCAAAAACTACAAAATATACAAACTTGAAATTTGGAATGGTGATTCCTCTACTGTTCTAGATGTGCAATAAGAAAGGACTTTTCGATATTCGCATTTTATAGAGATGGTCAAACAGAAATATTAAGATTCACAGTGGAAATTAAATTTTTTTTATATAAATGTTTATTGTTTTTCATTTTTCTGTGCAAACTTAAAAATAATTCATTTTTCTTATACTGCTATCATGTCTCTAAAAATATAATTTCAATCCACATTTAAATCTATTAACTTACAAATGGCTATTTATTATTTGTTTAAATCTTTCAAGATGTTGACTAGGAAAGTCAAAAATATAAAATATGACATGGTACCTATTCATAGATGATAAGTGATAATAATATAATCATTCAAACTATTGTAGTATATACATTATACTTGTTAGAGCTTCGTTCTGTCATATACCCCATGGCCCTTGCAATTGTCCATTAATAATTATTTTATAGAAAATATGTTTTTAATATTACCTATTCCTTGCAACTTTATTGTACGTTTAAGGTACACGGTGTATTTAAATGCATCTAATGTCATCCGTATGAGCGTACACGTTAACATATTAATATATTTTAATATTTAATTTAAAATCAGGTGCTTAAAAAGTCTGAAATATCTTCAATAATGAGATAACTGATAATCAATAAGCATTCCAAAGTGGTTTTATATTGTAAATTGTGATTTGTGTCACAAAACTTTCTAATTATACTAAATTAGCTGTGGTTTGTATTTTATAAATCACATTGTATATAAAAAAAACAGTTCTATCGAAGTATCTTGACTTTTGAAAGGGGCTGTTGGAAAAATGTAACTACAATAAAACTGTTTAAATAATAGAAATAATTCATAAGCTTTTCATTTCGTAACACGCTATTCTAATTCTAAAGACTATCATTTACAATATAGAGGACCAATGTTGATATCTGTATTACTTTTGGACGAATTTGATGATTATAATAAATTAATAACAAATAACTATTAAGAAGTGTATTCATTGTCAAAAGTCAAAACTCCATTACTTCTAATTACTAATTATTTCAAAAATCAAAGATTTTCATGTTCTTTAACAATTTCTAGATAATTTTATGAATTTTCGCAATGTTGTCAATCTCTCGACTTCGACGAAAGGAAATATAGAATTATGTCATTTCATCCGACGCGTGAGTTGTTGACGTACGATTATAGTCCAGATGGTTTATCACTGGACCGCATGCACCAAATAAAAGACTTAAAGTTTCTATATTTGGCTTCTCCTGATTTCTGTCCACGTGTTATTTTTTTTTTACTACTCCTGTCAAAACATTTTGGATTTGCGACTGCTATAGAGAAAAGGTACAAGAGTTTTGGTAGGTACTATAAGTATTAGTAAGTTTTAAATGGGAACTGCTAAGTAGCCTTTAGATGCGTCACGGAGTATTTAGAAAGACTCGGTATTCGGATATCCAGTATATTGTAATCCGGTTACATGACATATTTTATTTGCCATTAATCAAATCTATATTGAGAGGAATCTCTAACTAAAATAATGTTTCTCATAATTAGTATTTATATCGTAACATAATGTTCTCTATTGAACTTTGTTTTATTTTTTTCTCTGTTAATAATCTTTGTTGTTTTATCATAAAAATAATATAAAATAACATCTTCTTATATTATTATCTATTGTTTTCAAAATGTATTTATTCTTCTATCTATTTATGATAATATTGTATTCAAATACTATATGTATGACTTAATATGTTAATTATTGATTCAAATATTGTAATTAAGTAATATAGTTAGTTGCATATTCTTTATTCCAAAAAGTCCATCATTTTTGCAAATGTATTAGGTAGGTACCATATATTGAAATATACAATAGTTTTTAGCAAATTGGATTTTGTACTACGAGTGCAGTATAATATATTATATTTTATTGAAGTTTGAACTAATATTTGTTGTTGTGCTTTGAAAATTTAAAAACTTTTTATGCAATAATTTACACAAGTCGTAACTAATAATGTGAGGAGCACCTAGACAGAACTAAATCATGTTAGAACCAGGAATGGACGGAGGTGTGGGTAGCAAACCAGCAAACCCTATTTTAGCTCATTTAATATTCACATAACAAATACCACATGTCCACATACTACATAGGTATTAGAGATGTTGAATCTAATAAGCGAAATTGTTGTGTAGCGGTGTATGTATGTCCTTCTCACTATATAGGTATGCACGTGCGTATCCACTATATTATATTATTATATTTGGACACATAGACATAGGAATATTTTAATTAGTTTTATATTTCATACAACTTTATTTTAGGGAACATAATATAATATTAGTGGCGTACGCAGAATTCGTTTATGGTTGATGAGTTGGGTTACCAAAAGGCAAAATTATGTTCAAACAAATTGTTTATACAATTCTTATTATATTAAAAACGAAATGTATAATACGTTAGCTGGTTAGCCGCTGTATGATATAACTAGGTACTGTATGTAATATGATCACATTCACATAGATTTTAAATGTTTTACGACTCAAATCCTGGATTAATAATATAAAACGGCCGTCTAAACTTTTACCCTTAATATCATAATCGTGTAGCACAAAATGTTTGTTAAAAACGATGATTTTATACGTGTACACTTACATATGAACAGCAACGCTTTGCCTTTGGTCCGCTTGGCCCTGTACGTCAGCGGCCTGGTGACGGACAGGTATCTGTCGAAGCTGATCAGCAGCAGGTTGAGCACGGAAGCGTTGCTGGCCAGGTAGTCGAGCGCCAGCCAGCCGTCGCACACGTGTCGACCGAACGGCCAGTAGCCGAGTATGGTGTACACGGTGAACAGCGGCATGGATATGAGCCCGATGAAGAAGTCGGCCATCGCCAAGCTGAACAGGAAGTAGTTGCTGATGTTCTGCAGCTGCTTGTCGATCTTGAACGACACCATGACCATTATGTTGCCGGACACGGTGACGAAGCTGAGCATGCCGGACACGAGCGCGATGAACACCGTCTGGGACAGCGTGAACCTGGGCTGCAGCGGTCCGCCGTCGGGCAGCCCGGCGGCGGCGGCGGTGCCGTTGGAAACCACGGCCGCGGCCGCCGACGCCACCGTCGTCCACGCATGGGTGCCCGCCGCCTCGAGTGACGACGATGACGTCGACGCGGTGTACAGTGCAGACAACGCCGCCCGAGCCGCGAGCGCATTCATTGCGCGGCCATTCTCGTCTCCATGGTGTCTCCACAGCGGGCTAGGCACTAGCTGCAGTGGCCGTTGCCGTCCATACCACCGCCGCTGCCGTCGACACCACTTCCGCCGCAAATGTCGACGCCGCAGCCGCCGCCACCGCCGTCGCCGTCGCAGCAGTCGTAGTCGTATTCACCACAGACACCGCCCCCGACGCCGCCGCCGACTCCACTGCCTCCTCCTCCGCCACCGCTACGTGTTTTCGTTTCTGCCACCAAAAACAGAATAAAACAGTATAATATTATTGCTTACCGTCGATGGTCTTTTCAAATTGTATAGTATATTTTTGGGCTAGGTTTGACGGTACGTTTAGTAGGGTCCTATACGATTTTGTACCTCCAAAATACATTTTCTGTTCAAGTATGTATGTTTAATAGGAGTGCAAAATATTATGGCCCTGGGGCGCCAATTAAAGTAAGCACGTCACTATGTAATTATGACTTTATAAGTGCAGTTTTTTTTATTGTTTTTCGTGATCATTCAGATATAGAAAGGTCCAAGTCAATGTTAATGGTATACGAATAAGTTTAATCTTAATTAGTTTTGTACAACGAAATTTAACGGGTTTCTTTTTCGTGTAGATTTAATTAATTTTGAGGGACATCATCTCGTTATTATAATCATTTAACAGTTGCCTACCAATATCAGACATTACGCAACTTAAAAAGCACACAAAAATAAATTATTATGTCAACAAAATTGTATTTTTTTAACTTGATTTAACTTTTATTTTTTTTTAATACCAACTGTTGGTATTTTGAGATGGGGTTCATAGTCGATGACTTTGTGCCAAGCGTTTACAAGTAAAATAACTATGTATACGAATACATCATATATGTACTTTAAATTATAAGTACGAAGTAAAATCCATGACGTTTATCGGATAGCCATTCAGGAAGTTACTCTCTCTCGCTATCTCTCACTCAAACTTCACACATCCTACCATCACTCAAATAGGCTGAGTTTAAATCACAGAAATTAAACTGATCGACGACAATAAATCCCCAAAAAAATAAATAGCTCCACGTCGATCTAATAACGAATTACAGTCGTAAATATTATACATACACGTTATTATTATATTATTTAACCCGCCATAAATTATAATTAAACCATATTATTTTTAATAAATTAATTAGTATGCCGTTTTAAATGATATATTGTATAATATACATATTATGTGCGCCAGCAATCGAAGAATAGGAAAGGTAGAGTGTTATTATATATGTCACGTACGTTGTTAAAACGCCCTCTGCACGGCGGTGATCAATTTACATTTTACCCTCGTGAAAACTTTATAAAAATAATAATCATATTATATAGGTACCACATAGTAACAATAATAATGTACAAATTTACAAGACAATTTATTAATTTAAACATAAGACTGATTTACACAAACGTTTTTTGTTGTTTTTAGTTTTGTGCGATATTATATACGATATTATATACCTAGTTGAAATATGTACAAGATTACTATAACAATTATAATTTAAAACACATGAAAAAATTTAATTTTTTGGTAAATGGCAGTTAAAATGTCCATTAAAATATATATATATATAAAACATTTATGGAGGTAATCAATAATCATTATATAGCTATAATCTATATTTATCGATATATTATTATAGTTATACGCTTAAAGTATATAAATAAATAATATTATACATTTCTTTAACACGAGTTCAAGATTACCAAAAACAGATTAGCGTCTTGTACACATATTATACATATAGCTTCACAATTATTTTTCAAGGTAGATAGACATTTTTTTTACGATACCACTTATTATTTCTTATATGCGCGCTATAGAGTTAATCGTTTAATGTCGATGCACCATGGTATAATAAGAAACATACTAACCTAAAGAAACTCTAGAGTTTTGAGAGATTGCGAGTAATTTACGTTTCGAGCGATATTTTATCATTAAGTGGTCTACGTCTACCTATACCTGGCTAAGTATAGTGTATTAATGTATGCATATTAGGTATATACATTATACAGGTTAAATAAGTACTATCGAAAATATACTACTTTAAGGTAATAATAGCTGACAGGTACTATATGTAAATGTCAAAATGTTCATGCGTGGCAGACACTGTATACAGATGTTCAACCTACTATAGCTATGACAATTATATATATATTATATTATACAATTCACATAACGATGATTGTTTGTATCCCGTAATATTTTATGAGTTTTTTTAACTTCTAATTATATAGCTTAATAATATGTATATACTGATTATAAAGGGTGTACCAGGAAAACCTAGCTGACAGATAAAATAACTTTAGTCCAATCAATACTTAAAAAAAAAAATTATATATATATAATTTATAGTCACTTGTGCTTAATGTGTAATATTTAATATTTTTATTTTTATTAAGTAGATACTGAAAATAAAATTTTTTTTTAAATTTAAATTTGAATTTGTTTGAAAAAAATTCAAAATAGCCGATTTGTAAATCTGGTTTTAAGAACAATATCACGGTAAAAACATTTATCTAAGTCAAGTAGTTTATTCCTTAGAACGTAATAACTTTTTCAAAATATCATTTTTGGAAATTTCTTAAATTATTTACTAAACATATAATTTTTACAATTTTTGTCATACGTTTAAATAGCATAATTTTTTTCAGGTCTTCCTGTTACACCTGTATATAATAAATAGCTAGGTACCTAGCACAGTGTACTGCCTATGCTATAATACTGCAGCATATCCCATCGTAATAACAAACATAGGTACGAATTAAGAAATATATTCCTATAGGTGGTATAAGCACTCAATATTGTTAATAATATCTCGTTCTCGTTGTGACATACCGTACCGAAGACACGACTTTACTTAACGTAAGTCGTGGTATATACCTAACCATCTCGTTCAACGTTTAAGCAGGATTCACACTATACCGTGTCGTGTAAAATAATCAGTCACCATTGGTACCAAACGATACCGCATAGTTGAATATATTCAACTTTTGACCGTGTGTAGGTTGCATATTTTATGTGTGGGACATTAATAACTAAAAAAAAAAATATTATGTTATGTTATCATCAGGTACAATATTTATATCATTGGTTTTACATTTTTGATATAAACACAACACGGTGTAGTGTAAACCCGGCTTTAGAATATTTAGAAACACGGTTAAAAGCAAGATTCCAGGACAAGTGACTATATAATAATACTATAAATAAATTTATACTTACATTTTATACAACAAGTTTGTGAATTGTGGTTATTAATAATGATTTAGCAAAAAATATAATGATAACAGCAGTAAGACATACTAATCACTAATCACTATACTATCTGATATCTAATTATATTGTATATCTTCATAATAATTATATATAATTATTATGAAGATATACAAACGTATACAATTATTAAAATGCCAAAACATAATAATATAATATGACCTGTATGGCTGTATGTGTAACATAATAATATTTATTTAATAGCCTGCGAGGTTAAACGATCTGAATATATTTTGTATTTATAAATACATTCTATTTGAAAGAACCATCGATCATGTTTGCAAATATAAACATAATCCGGTGATGTCTAATCGATTGAAAAACGAGAGAAAAATGAAAATATACAGATTTATGTATCTATAATAATATATACTTACAACATATACTTAGCCATAAAAATAACACAATTTAAAAATGTAATTTATATTGTTATTCGGTGATTCACAATTCTAATATCAGGTTACATGAACAATTACTCAACATTTAATATATAAATAGTGAGGTAATGGTCCCTTAAAAATGATCAAGTGGCCCAAGTTCATTACATTTTAGGGAACCATTTAATAATACATTTTTTATACGACTCGGACTCGTCATAAGAAAATTTACAGAATTAATAACAAATAACAAATAACAAAATTTATCTAAAAAACTATAAAAATTTCTGTCGTTAATAGCATTAATAATGTTCGTATACTTATACGTACTAAACTTATACTTAATTAAAATAATTCTATTACCTATAGCTTTATCAAAGAACACGTCTTATAACTTCAAAACAACAAATCATTTTGAAATTATTATTTTACATATCTTTTGAGTTGTTACAAAACAACACTTTTGGAAAAAAAAAATATTTTTACAATATTATTAATCTTTCTAATTTTTTATGTTTTTAGTTTTTTGATTGAAAACACATACATTTTTGATTTAAATTCCTGAGCAGAATATTTTTCAATTTTGATACACAAAAATAATTTTGGATAAATAGTTTATTAATTATACCTAAACTTCTTACGAGGAATTTCGTATTAAATTTTAAGATCTTAGATATAAAAAGAAAAATTTTTGTGAGTATCTAACACAAACATTTTCGTGATTTTTACGTATTTTGTCAAAATTTGAACATTAAATACTTATAAAACAAAATTGTGACCATGTATTTTTAATATTTTTCAACTGCCATTGTAACAATATATCAGAAGCCTTGTATTAAATTTTCAAGCTTTTTGACCAACGAATAAAATTTTATTGACATCTATAGTACAAAACCTAAAAAAAGGAAACTGAAAATGTCCGTAAACCGCTCAAAACAATATTTGAAATATTGTTTTAATTTTATCGTGTATAACTGCTAATATAAACATTCAGTAAAAATGTCATGTAAAATGGTTATTTGTTTTATAGTTACACCAAAAACCAAAATTGATTTTGTCTAAAACTTAGATTTTGCGTAAAAATTCCCGTTTTTCCTTAATTTTTTTTTTTGTTTTTCCCGGCGCTTTTGACCTCCCAATACACCTACTATATAGATTCACTTTCCCATCAAACAAGATGCTGAAAATGTAAATCGAATCATTATTTCGACTACTTATCGTATACACAGACACAAATAATAAAAATAAAAAAACACACACACATCATTTAAAATCAATACATTCATCGCTCCGCTCAAAATCTAAAATATATTAATAATAATGAATGCTCTTCAATAAAATAATTACAAATCATATTTTTTGAGAAATGTTAAGAATAATTTTATGTTTCAATCATTGATATGGCAACGGAGTAATAATATACATTTATGTTTCAATTTATTAAAGGAAAGTGTAATGTAATGGAAATGGAGGAAGGAAGAGAAAACGTATACTGCCGTGTAAATGAGCTGTAGGTAGATTACTAAGGAAATGAAAACAAGACGGAACCATTAAAAGAATACCACTAACTTCATTTTAAGTGTAATAATTTCACTATCTGGAAAATATAAATTAAATCGGTATTTATACATTCATTGATGGATTTATGTAAAAATTAAAAAGAGAAGATATAGACATTTTTTTATTCGTAAATATAGTGTTATAAATGTTTAAGCTATTAATTAATTTACACATAAATTCTAATATAATATTATATAAATATATAAAATATACTATAGCTGTATTACTTGACTTCACCTGGGTTCAAATGTATATCTTATTATCGTTTTCCGTTTTGCTTCGGTTTAAATATATAATACAAACACAATTTTCCATTTCTTAATTCTGGTCATCAAGTAAACACAAAAAACTAGAGACAGATTCAACTAATTCTTAAAATTCAACGTAAATCCAATATGGTTAAGATTGGTATTTCTTTTTGCGTGTTTACACCAAAAATATATCCAGAATTAAAAAAGAAAACCATGATTGCAAATCATAAAATTAATCTTTGAAATTGTGTTCATAACTAGGCATTTGACTTAAATATTTTTAAATAATGTTTATGCCAATATTTCTAATAATAATATTATAATCTGTAAGTTGTAACCAATGGTAACCATTTAAATAAACAAAAAAATATTCGATTTTCTATAACCCATACTAAAATCATGCGTGAGCCAATTTATAGCTTCCTATAAGTGTAGGAGGTGAAAAAATAAGCTATAAACACCCTCAATGTCTCGAGGAATCTATTGATATAAATTGTATTAAATGTGGGTAGTCTTTTTTGAGTATATAGAGGACAAACAAAGAAAATATTTGTATATATACAGTGTAACAATCATACTAGAATACTTAATAATTTAAATAGAAACTTTAATAATAGAAGTTATGAGAAATAAATCATATCAGTTTGTTTAATCTTTTCTTAGTAAATGAACTAACATTTACGTCTAATTGAGGTTAATTAATATCTCAAAATTAAATTTAAATGATTTAATAATATCTGCGAACCTACGGAAACAAAAAAAATACTTAAAATTTCATAATAATTCAAAAAATTCTAGTATGATTGTTGAAAAATTCAATAATTTTAATCGAAACATTGACTGGTTGCCATTTGGTCAATTTTGATTTTAGAGCTATGGCAAAAAGGACCAAATCGACTTAAAAAAATTTGGTCTATCCGAATTTGGTATTCAAAACACCTGTTGCCATTTAAAAAAATGCAGTTGTATTGCGTATGCGCACACGGAAAGATCTAAAAATATAAAATCATCAAGAAATGTATATTTATGTATTACCTATCCCCTCCCGAAAACCGCATATTAATCCGATGTCACTGGACAGAATTATTTAGTGTTACCTTTAAAAGGAATCACACTGTATATATAGATGAATCATTGAGAGCTTACTATATAAAATCAATGTTGTATTATTTAGGTTTTTTGTAATTTAAATAAACCTATATAATAAAGCATACAATTATTTTTATATACATAGACAAAATAACGTTGACAACTTTTTACCAAGTATTTATAGCAAACTATCACTTATCAGAGGTTAGTAGATAAATACTATTGTGACATAATACATACACATATAAAACCAATAATGTTATTTACCTAGCTACGTGTACAATGTACCTATTAAATAAAAATAAATGCAGTGAAAATACTAAGTAAAAAAATAATAAAATCAGCTGATTTAAACTATAATCATTATTTTTATTAGATCGCGGAAATTAAAACGTAAATTGATCAAATCTGGTAGATCATTTTTTATAGATATAGCTAGAGATTTAAGCTTGAAAAGTTTTTTTTTTCATTGAAATATTCTGATCACTATCTTTTTTCTTCACATAATTAATTTTAAGATTGCACGGTTAGTATGTTAGTTAAATGTTTCATATTTAATTAGGAATGAATATGAACTAAAATTAAAATACATAAGGAAGTGTAGGTACTTAAATAAAACATATTTATCGATTAAAAATATTTGTAACTTGTGGTTTTGCAATTTTGCGTTTAGACTAAGTACAATGTAATTTTGAATAACTAATAACTTCTCAAAAATGATGGTTAGTGTACAATCATGGTAATAACTCAAACAATAAATAACAAAAAATGGAAAAAACCAATAAATGAAAGAAAACGTTTATACACTCAACATTTATACTGAAGTAAAAATATAAAATGTTTATTTTTTTTTTTATTATTGATCATGAAATCCGGCAACTACGGCCATTAGTCGTTTTGTTTTTGTTTGTAGTGGAAGAATTGTAGGTTAGTAAACACGTGTGTTTTTAGTTTCAGCAAGTTTTTAGTGGGCACCCGTAGGTATCTGCTGGTTGGGGGATGGCAGCATTTCTCTCCGGACACCGTGACTTGCCCGATGAAAAATGCCGCCCGCGGCAGGGTTCGAACTAGCGCCGGTATGCGTCTCAACCGACGCCTTAATCCACTCGGCCACTCCGTCCCCCATAAAATATTTAATAATAGATAAAAATGCACATTTATTATCGCTATAAATTTATATGGATTTTGGATTCCCTATATTATGTTCAATAGAATAATATTAATATGAGTAAATGATAATACAAGTACCCAGTTTTAAATATAATTATGTAAGTTAAATATTCTATAAATATATGTATATTATCAAGGAATTTATCTGATAAGAAATTAAAATGAGAAATTGTAAAATTTTCATGAAAATGTACATTACTGGATATATCAATGTCAAAAGTAGTTTTTTTTATAGAAATATTAATTTTTTATAAATATTGATGAAATTATTAAAATTACAAGGAAAAATGTTAACTATATTGTGTAGTAGTTACTCGTATAATAAATATTTCCAAAAGACCATCAAATTTATATGTTTCTTATAACTATTATTACTTTTGAATTTTGATTATTATAAAAATATGCAAGCGCTTTTATTTGTATTGGATATTTGGCCTATGTAATATGTATATTTCCATATACTCAAATAAAAAGTGAATATGACTAATACTTATTTACATCGATGACTTTTTACATTAGAGAAACAGGGTTCAACCCGTAATAAGTATTCCATATTATATTACTATAATATTAATATATTACCAACCTATATCTATACTATACCTACATATTACCTACTATAAGTATACATTACCTAAAAACTGATGATTTCTCTTGTAATAATTACTATAACCAAACTAACTGTTTAAGAACAACTTCAGATCATGCGTAGCGTACCTAAAGTGGGTAAACAATCAACTTTATAATAATTATATTGAACTTCTAATGAAAGAGATTAAATTAGGTTTAAATATTGAAAAATATTAATATTGGATAAATTATAAATAGTGCAACAATTCAACCCAGAAATGCTACGCAGTCCAATCAACACGATGACAAATAAAATATTAGATATTAAATCGTTTATTATTTCTTTAGAGAGCTTCACGTAGGTACTATAGACCTTTAACCTCATAAGAAGTATACTTAAAGTGCAAGAAATGTTTTAAAAAAATTGATAACTAGATTTTTGACTATTATTGAATTAAAAAAAGCAAATATTAATATAAATACTTGATCCTGTATTTATAAAAAAAAGGTAGCAAGTAAATGTGTAAAAACATTTATCAGTAAGAATGTTGTTACAAAATGTAAAATAAGAATTTAATTTAAAAGCAGCTTTATTTTTTTTTTTATATAATAATTTTCTCAATGCAATGTTACTTTGTACGAGTAATATAGTTACCCCGTGAGGGTTGTCTCGGAAATACGCTTCAGCCGTTTACTTTTCCATTATGCGTATATTTTACTCAGGCGGCATCTCTTTATATCAATTTATATTCACGAAAAAAAAAAAAAGCAACCAAATTCAAAATACCTGATAAGATACGCATTCAGAAAACGAATAATTTATTTTAATATAAAAATAATACGTTTTAATTCAAATTATTTTTAAATAGAATATTTATCACCTTCAACTTTTTTTACAATAATTTTAGTACGCGTTACCATTGAATTATTTCTAGGCTAAATTTAAGATTTATAAAAATATATATACACCGTAACTTGTACTTAAATTCAAATTAAATTGAATGAAAACACGAAAACACTTAGTAGAAACCTAGCAAATGAGAAGTAAAATACATAAATAGAGCATAATATTAAAATATTCATTACTGTACTGTCTAAAAGTAACAGTTTTAAACTTTACACGTAATCATAAAATCAATTAAAAATATTTAAGATTCATCGCATGCGTCGGTAAAATGCTACATTAATAATTTATATATATAAACATAACGCGATGACTGATCACTGTTTGACTATAATAATATTATATTATATTTATGTAACTACGTATGTATAGTAAATACTAAATAGTGTATTATTGTACAGCACCGAACGAAATTCATTGATTACTTCTTACTTATTACAATATTATATAGGTACCATCATCGTTAATTTAACATTTATGAATTATGATGGTAGGTACCCAGAGATTGCTTATGCGCATGCACTGATCATTTTGTGCTTTCTTAATACCTCTATGGCTCCATTGTACTATTTTGCTATAGAAATCCGTATAAAAATAAGTAATAACGTGTCAATATTTTTATATTCTTCGACTCAACCTACAACTTACAAGCATATAACGGAACTATTTTAATAATGTACAAATCCAGCAGATCGTTGTTTTTGACAACATATTTTGATTTATAATCCAGTGAATATTGAAAATTCGAAAACTTTTGCATTATTTCGTAATAATTAATCTCTTATGGTATACCTATGAATTTAATATATTACTATATCATCCATAAATTACAATTGAATAATGTAAAAATTAAATGAATTCTCGAGAAAGAAACAGAAATATCTAAGATAACTTATACACAAATAATAGACGTTATTCAATATTTGTCTTCTAATTCTTCAAAATATAACTTAAATAATTTAATATAGAATAGGTTATCCTGTTCATAGTAAAGTTCATTCATTTGATTTCCATACCCTGTATCCAATTAATGTTTTAATAATACTTAGTTGAAGTTCACATTTTGAGAATATATAATTATTAGTTTGAAAACGTGTCATAAAAAAATGAGTATACTTTAAAATAAACCAACTGTTGAGCCAATTAGTTTAACAAACACGTTTTATTGGTTTTAACGAGCGAACTACCAATATTTCGTCATTATTCAAAAGTTTAGTAATTTAATGTATAAATAAAAAGTTTTTTGTGTTGAACTGCTGATATTCAATATTTTATAATTTGTAAAAACCGTAAAAAATATATTTTACCTAGGTTATCGAAGTAATGAATAGTAGAATACAGTGAAAACCGAAAAATGTATCATCATGAAATGTACTTAAAAGTTGAAATTATACAGTTTTAATTTTAAACACGGTTTGTCAATGTTCTAATAATAATACTTTTTTAAAGGTACACATGCAGGGTGATTTTTTAACTAAGCTCAACCCCGTCTTATGCTTAAATAATTATACTTATTTTATATTTATTACATTTTAATATTTTAGTTTACATATGATATGTACATCAGTATAAAATGACCACCGGTACGTAACATGACTATTTCACCGATGTTGAACTTAGATTTTAATAATTTATCTAGGTACCTACAATATAATAATGAATTTATGATAGATAAAATAATTCTAAAAAAAGGTGGGTAAGTGGATGTCACTCTGCTGTACAGTAGGTTACAATTGGGTCATTGTAATGGATGGTGTTAAATTTGAATTCAATGATATAATATCATTGTATAAGAAAAACGATTCTGAGCGAAAACGATCAGTCAGACTATGATGTTACTAAGTATATTTGATGATATTATTGTGCATAAAGTAATTTATATATAACCTATTTACGTGGAGCCTTGTTTTAAATTTTCAATCCTTAGCTATAAAAGTTAAACATTTTATAAATTTTTAACTACAAAATAATTATTAAATTATAAATTTTATAAATTTTGTCGAAATTTGAACTTTAAATGCTTATAAAAAAAAATTGTGCCTATATATTTTTAATATTTTTCAACTGCTATTGTAAAAATATATCAGGAGCCTTGTATTAAATTTTCACGCTTTTTTACCCAACAAATTAAATTTTATCGATATTTATAGAAAAAAAAAACTAAAAAAATTGAAAACTGACAGTGTCCGTAAACAGCTCAAAAAGATTCAAATTATTTTCAAAATTTTATCGTGTATAAAAAATGCTAATATAAACATTCAGTGAAATTTTCAAGTATCTACAGTCATTCGTTTTTTTAATTACAATAAAATAAGAAAATCGTTACAATCAAATGTTGTAAAAATATGAATTTCAAATGCTCATAAAAATTTAATTTGATATGCTTGTAGACATTTTTTTTTTTTTGATAAAGGTAGACAAACTTATGGGTAATCTTGTATTACATTTTCAAATCTTAGATTTAAAAAGAAAAATTTTTATGAATTCTCAACTCAAAATAATTTGCTAATTTTCGTGATTTTTCCGTATTTTTTCAAGATTTGAACTTTAAATGCTTATAAATAAAAACTGTGACTAAGGATTTTTAATTTTTTTCATCTGCCTTTGAAACAATAACCTAGGAGCCTTCTATTAAATTTTCAAGCTTTTTTACTCAACAGATAAAATTTTATTGATATTTATAGAAAAAAAAACTAAAAAAAATGGAAACTGACAATGTCCGTAAACAGCTCAAAATAAATCAAATATTTGGAAAATGTTATGGTGTATAGAAAATGAAAATATAAACAACCAGTGAAAATTTCATGTATCTACGGTCATTTGTTTTAAAGTTACAACAAAAACCAAATTCAATTTTGCGTAAAAAGTCCCGTTTTTCCTTAATTTTTCTTTTGTTTTTCTTGGCGCTTTTGAAAATTACTGGGAATTTTAAATTTCGATCTCCCCAATGCACCAACGATTTTCACTTTCCAATCGAAAAAGATACTGAAGTATACTTATCGTGTACACAGACACAAAAAAAAATATAAAAACACACATCATTGTAAAATCAATACATTCATCGTTCCACTCAGAATCTAAAAGTACAAAATGTCAGTAATGATGGTCATAGAAGAGTATGAATGCAGTCATTCCTAACCTGTGAATAATGATATAGTGGACATCATATTACTTTTCTGGACATTGTTCAAATTTTTGGTTACATGTTACCATCATTTTGATACCTGACCTACGTGGCAACCTGCGCTTTAGATGACGTAGGTACGCTGTACACAAGACAAAACGGTGAAGTGGAAACCAGGCATTACCTCGACGCGTTGCCCTTTGCTCGTAATCCTCGGGAAACGAGTGAAGCGTTTCGTCGGACCGGAAATTAGGCTCACATAATATAAACGTAGGTACTTACATAACTTGTTTCACCGGAATTCGTTGTACTACACACCATTATTAGCATTTATACGCACTCGGGGAACGATAATGTGAAAACGGCTTGAACAACAACCCAACGGCTCGACGAACGTGGAGGAAAAAAACTCGGCGATGACCGCGGAAAATATTACGGTTGCCCGTTCACAGAATACAGAACACAGTATACAATGTGACCATGGTCACCGAATGTATACTGCGGTTGCAGACTTCATTAAACCGCAATAACGCAGCTCTCCCGATTGGCCGAAACATTCGCTTGATACCCGATAATTTCTGGTTTAAACTGGGTTCACACTGCACCGTGTCGTGTCGTGTTGTGAAATGTTGCCGTGCGCTGATGGGCCCAACTACTATGCGGTATCGTTTGGTTACTGTGGTAACCGTTATTATTTTACACGACAAAGTGTAGTGTGAACCCGGCTTTAATTTTGTAGAAATCTGTGTACCTATAATTTATAAATATATACCAAATACCAATGATACTGTAAAGTTGAATGGTATTATACCGTGTGGTTATAATGGTTACGAATAGTAGCCGCATCACGTAATATACAGATATATAGGAGAACGTATTTATTTTTTACTATAGGAAGACGTATTTATTTTTTATCGCAGACGTGTGACGGGACACGGGACACGATTGTATGGAAAACCTTTAGGCTTCTTATTGTAATTTGCAACTGCTGACGGTATCGTCTGCATCGTGTCAATGTAGGTAATCGAAGTATACACTTGACTTCTAGAGTAAGTGTTATACCAATATTTTTTATAACCAGTGTATTCGCTATACGCCAAAATACACGGCGCGATGGTATACAGTGTTAAGGCACCTTTGATTACGAGCAAAAGGCGGCGCTTCAAATGGATAAGTCCCAGTATAGTCCCACATAAGTCAAATATACGGCCTATGAAGACATGAATTAGGTAAGTATGTACATAATATTTATTATTTACAGGTTTCTATTCTCTGTACATTCGTAGTCAGTAATAGTGCGGTATTATAGTGGTATTAATTAATATCTTATTGAACCATGGTGAACTTGTTAAAAATCATAATGTCAGAACGATGGGAAAGAATTAACTGTTAAATAATTTAAAACATACCAACTCAATCTCTATCTTTATTATTGATCTTCGGGCTGATCCTTTATTTCCTATTAACCCTTGCCAGTTGCCACCCATCAATTAAAATACATTATAAATTATCCAAACACGCCTAATAGTCAAATGACCACTTTCAATCATGACACAGCTGATAATGATAAAGGAAACGTCTTATTTTAATTGGTCACAAACAATCTAAAAATCTTAAGACCTAAGCAGCTGCTATTTTATTTCAAAAAGCGCTATTAAAAGCCTTAACAGTATTTTTCCCTTTAAAAACTACTAATAATATACTATATTCATAATATCCATTTGTGGTTTGACAAAAAAAACTCCAAACCCTATAGTTCTTTCTCCTAAAGTCTGGTGAAAAAAAAAATAAATAAATAAAAAATAAAATTATGATAACTTTTTGAATTCGAGAGCTCAGTATAAATCAAAATCTAAAATAGTTTTCCACGATTCGCTTACCGCTGGTCTGAAAATATAATCGTAATACCTAAATCCGAAACACTTTTGGAAATATAATAGTTTTCGTTACATACTTACCAAAAAAAAAAACATAATTGTCCTCATTATTATTATACAAAGTAAATCGAAAAACTATTAACGTAAAAAATTAATTGAACCTATAGACTTTACAGCTACATAATTAAAAATTAAAATCGATAATACATTTAACAAAAGACATTTTTGTAAACAATATCACCACTATTCCGTGTCAAATTATTAGGAAAATAACCTCAACAGAATAGTGAAAAGCTTAGTGAATCGTTTGTATAAACAGGTAGTCCAACGAGGAATTACTATTCATTTAAAGTGGTGACGTAATGGAGCTCACAATCATTGCTACCGACACTTTAAATTGGTAAATCTTTGCGTAGCATCTCTTAAGACTTAAAAGTAATATAAGATACGCTCTTTGAAAATAAAATAATTAATTTTAAAATAACTCCTCTTACTGTGTGTGTGACGTTTTTAATTCCTTATACATACAATTTTAAATGTATTAAACTATGTCTGGATGTATATTATATATATTTTAATTTAAATTTAAAAATATGTTAACATTGTAAACCTACATGAATATAATGTTGATTGTCAAATCAGTGGCAAATAAATATATATATTATAGGAATAAATATAACAAAATATTTCTAATTCTGGACGTTAATTTTTGCTGTAAGCCTGTAGATTTAATTGTTATTGTTTTGCAAAATCATAATATATTATACCCCTTAGCCATTTTGCTGAAACTGTACTTTCGACTAATTCAGAAGAGATATTCTCAACACGATTTGAGTTAATGCCACAATAGCTCTTAATCTATGTATTCGCAGAGAATATCGCGACGTTAGTTTCAGTATAAACTGAACATGTATAATATGAAGTATAATACATTTAAAAAATATATAATGTTTAAAGACATAGGATGATATATTATGGTTAATACTTAATTACCATTCATCAGAATCGATTTCAATTAAATAATAAATAAATATGGAATGTTCATTAATTTTTTCAATTATTTCTTTAGCGCCATAATGGGCTATGATGGTAAAGATAATATAAATATTTATTGAGAACGGAGAAATGTAATAAGTAATAGTAATGAGTATTAGTATGGCCATTAAAATATACATTATTATAATGCGTGTTATTGTTATATGATGTACATAATTCCATAGCTGAATTTATACACAGTAGTACAACAGTACATAAATTAAAATATAATATGCATAATATAAAGCTGGCATGTGAAAAAATATATATTTAAATTCGTCCAAACAACTATCACGAGTTATTATAAATATTGATGGAAATCAATAAAATGGCTTTAATAGAATCATTAAGTAAATTATTTTTCAATAACTATATTACTTTTTCTGATTGTTTATGAAAAAAAATTAGGTACACTTAATATGATACGTATGAGCACAACAGATCACAGATGTATGATTCAGATCGTTGTTAGTTGATGCATTGGTCAAAGGAACAGTTATTACTTATTACTTATTAGATATAAAAAGTAGTTGAATAATTTAAAATTACATAATAACATGGGAAAATACCTACTAGTTAATCATGTTTCACCAAGCATGCTCACCCCCTTTTCTTCTTCAATAATGAAGTTATTCAAAAACGGATTTTTGGAATTATTAAACATACCTTTTTAAAGACGATGTTTTGAAATTCTCGATATTTCATGTAATATTTAAGAAGTACCCCATGAAAAACAACAACTCCTGTTTTTCAAATGAGAAAACCGTTTTTCTACCGTAAATATTATTAATGGCTAATTTTTCTGAAAGTATTAAAGAATCAAAATCAAATTTAAACGAGTGATTTTAGAGTTATTTGATCTTATGTACTATATGGATAATAGATCTATGATGATAATGAATTTGTAAGATATGGGGGCTATGGTATCTTGAACATTTTAGTGATTCATATTAATAATTTGTAAAAATGGTGAATCGTGTAAGTATGTATGTAATAAATACCAGATCCATTATTACATCTATTTTATATTTTTTGTAAAATCACTTTTAAGGACCATTATTGTATCCTTATAGTATAAATATTATAATAATTGAGGAACCACACGTTCAAATTTTGAATTAGATACCTACCTACATGAAATTTTCCAAAAAATGATATGCTTAATAATTTATAGTAAAATACAGGGATTCTCATTTTAAAAACAAAATTAGTTTGTATCACCACGGGACACTCCATAAGTAGTAGGACAATACAATTCAAAAATATAGTCTTATAGTTTATTTAAAAATTCCAAAATTCATTATTAAAGGGAAAGGGGGGGGGGGTGATTATACTTGGTGAATCAACCTTGTATAGACGTTTTGGCCAGATTGACCATTTATAAACTACATACGACATATACCTACCTATTACGTAATTGACAAATATAGTCATTCTTATACAGTTATACGTAAGTAAGGTCGCCATGTCTCGTTATCTACCATGCTTATATTATTTTATAGTAATTCACTTAGATACCTACTTTAATAGAATAATATAATTGTATTATAAGATATGTGATGTATTGCGTATAACGAATGTAACTCAATTTCTGTAAACCAGTCAAAAGGTTCAATTAACGTCTTTTCATTCATTTTTCAACAAAAAATGCATGTCTAAAATGCTATTAACGTAACTATGTACTATACACTCGTCTACTGACTAGGTTGAATTGTAACTGTGGTCTGTGTGTAATTTTTTGCTTATTCTATAATTTATCATTTATCCTATATATTATTAAATTACCGATAGTTATAATAGCCATATATACAGTATAATATGGCCATAGAATAATAATATGCAATAACATTTATTTTATTCGGGTGTGTTTTAAAATCCACTGTCTAGTGAGTAATAATAAGGATTATCCTAATAGGTACGTTTTGAAAAGTACTACTTGACCATAAATAATATCTATAGGTAAAGCGTTATTTAACAAGTACCTATTGTTTGTGGTTTTAGCTAAAGTTTTATCTTTACATTATACGCCATATTATATTTCAATTTATTGTATACAATTTACCTACATAAATTTATATATTTTAATGAAAATTATAATGTAGCGATACAATTAATATAATGAAAAAGCGACGACAATAAGCCTCGTTAAAACTCGTTTAATCGATATTTCACGTATATAGTTACATCACGTTTGATGACAGTGTTTAATTCACAGGCATTGACACATAATAGGTATTATATTATATGCCTATCATAATATTACCTTAGGTGTGAATAATTTGTAAATATTAAGGGTGCTTAAACACTGAGCAAAATATACAGAGCACGGGAAAATTCAAATTTTAAAAGCTTATTAATTAAAAATTATCGAGTTTATAGACGGATCAACCAACAAACTTGAAGATAAAAAAATTATATGAGATATTAGAGTTGAATGTAATAAGTAACTTACATTTTTCCAAAAGAAACTTTTAAAAATAGTTAGTGTTCACGCTGTTAAACAAATAATTATCCTGTGTACATATATATATATATATACACCATCCACTTGATAAAATCACTCTTTTCGTGAAGTGGACATCCACTTCATGAAATGTATTCATTTCGAGAAAATTACATTTTATTACATAATATGGATGGTTTTTTGATCTTTCCGTGAAGTAGACAAAACTAATTTTATCCACATTGTGTAATAAATAATTTTTTATATTTTTTAATTTTAATATTTTACAATATTATTGCTTTAATACAATTACATTACAAACTAATATTTTTGTGGTTATAACAAACACACATATTATTAGCCTTGTTATAAATAAGTAAAAATTTAAATTGTAAAAATATTGAATATAGGTAGGTAGTAGAATAAAAACATATCATACATTTAATAATATACTATTTGGTGGTCAAAAATATAACGTCTATACAGTTATTATCAGAAATTCAAAAAATATTGTAGGTTTGCCCCTATATTAGGTAATTTGAATAGTTCTCGAATTTATCATCACAAAATGTGTATCCCTATGGAAAGTAAAAGAGCAATAGAGGTTACGTTAATATTCATTTGCTTATTATTTTTTGTACGTTTAAAGCACCTAGTATACTACAAAGTTATAATATCCTAGAGTCTATGAACTGTGTATTAGATGAATTTAAATAACTTTGACCAGAGTGTGTTATCGACGCGGACGTCCAAGGCACCCACAGAGTCAAGGGAGTATCAAATGAACCAATCAAGATGTCGAACACATGCTAAAACGAAAAGTCCAAAAAATGATCAGTTGTTATTTGATTTGTTCAATAACAAAAAAACTGTTCGTGTCTTCGTACAATAAGCTAAAGCTACATAATGTGTTATTTGGAATTAGGTACTTAAAATACTAGGTACCATTTGATTTTGTTAAAACAATTAAAACTGAGGAAGAAATAATATTCTATACATGTATTATAGACATGTGGAACGTTTAACTGTAAATTATCAATCCTCTTTATGATTTTATGTAGAACCATGTTTACTGAAATGGAAACTGCAGAAGAGCCAGAGCAATAATATGTAAACCAAATTATTAGTCGATTAAGAATCGGGCACACAAGACTTACAAAGACGTACACAAGATTTCTTGTAACAAAAGAAGAACCTCTTATATGCGAAGCATGTGGTATTAAGTTCACAGTAAAGCACTTATCAAAGGAATGTCAACGATATGAACAGGATCGATGGAATCTTAACATGACAGAAAGCCTCGACTTGGGGCCCAACCCTGAGCAAAACAAGAAAATTCTGAACTAAAAACAAAATTATTATTATAAAATGCGGTGTGCTTACAACTTGTATATATTATACATATTATAAAGCAAAAGTAACTGTGATTAGTGCCCTAGTGGCGTTCATAATAATAAATTCAAATTTATAATAATTATAATAGAAATAGAAAATTGGGTTAAAATGAATGGGAAAAACAGTAAGTCTTGCAACTAACTGCTTGAATTTTGGTGAATGATTCGTGCACACTATATTCGTGCATTTAATATTTTATATGCAGGCTCTCAATTTTTGATTTACGAAGTTCATTACTTACTGGACATTTTTCAGCAAATGATTTATGTGAAGTCTCATAATGACGTTTAATATTCAAAACTTACAAAACTGGTGGAAAAACAAACAAACTGGCAATACCCCTGAGAATATACCTATACATTGTATTATCGGTCTTTACTTTTTATGTGCAGACCGAATAAAATTTGTGGGCTACCTTTTGGTTACTGTTGATGTAAATGATATTTTGTATTTATAGATGTAGACATCTATCATAATATACACATATGATAAGAAAACGCCACGACATTCCACAATCGCCATAATTTCGGGTAAACGCCCGCGAACAATAATCAATAAGGTATTAAGCCATTAAGGTACAGTATAATATAATATTACCTATATTATATTATATCCACGCCAATATTATCGTTGTTAAAGTACCGAGTCCAAGTAGTACAACAGGTGTGGCATCTGAGACCGACAATGATCTATAGGTAGTATTTATAATTTATATATGTTAGATATGTCGATATTTGACAACTGCAAGGTAAACACTATACTCGTAGCGATCCTAGGAATTTACGTGCCCGATTTCTGAATAGTAAATAATATCATGTGACTTTAAAATATCCACCCCCCCCCCTCCACCTCCGACCACCGTAAAATGAGGTATTATGAATTACGATTGGTAGTATTTGGTATAGCCAACAAGGCGATGCGATTTATGATTCCCGGGATAGCTCTATATGTAATATGTATTATGTATATAGTCGTATACTCGCGTGTAGATTACGATAAACGGCGGTGGTGCGAGTATACCAGGTGAAGACCATAAATCGTCACACATAGTCAGAACTATTAAAGTGCACTCTACTTAATACTCGTACAAATACTCAGGTGTAAATCGGATTGGATTTATGGCGCGAAATTACAATAGCTATATAATATAAAGCATATAAACATAATAATAATATATTACATAAATATAAATACGTAACGACGTAATAATACACGGACATAGCCGCAGATAACAATAATAATATGTGCGTACAAAATATACATCGTGATATCATCCCCGTTATCAGATCGGGTGGAAAGGTGCGTTTGATAAAAATTTAAAACCAAAAATACATGTAACTGCAGACGCAAACAGTGTCCGCGGGACGCTCGGCATGCAAGGCAGGGCGCGCGTGTCGCACACGCGTTATTATCTTCGAGGCATAGGCGGCAAAGCGATACACTAGGTATATACAATATAATACGAGGTAAAAAGGCAGTGTGCATAATATACTGTAAGAACTGCGAGAAGACTTATAATATCAGGTAGCCGCATAGGCGCAATTTGATTGGGGCTTTGGTGTGCTTAGCACCCCGAATTTTGAATTTGGCACCCACAAATTTGTTCATGTTAATTTACATTTTGAGCTGATTTCCATAACCATAAAATAACGTGTAAAAAAATAGAAGGGCTTTAGCACCTCCAGATTTTTCATTTAAATTGCGCCGCTGCAGGTACCCCTGTAGGTACCTATGATATGACGTGTAAATCGTGTGTGAATTGCGGATTTCAAACATCGGAGATACCTCATAGATCCGAGTCCTGCAGCTATAACGAGCTGCGGATCGATCGTCGAAGGCTGCAGGAGTAAACCGAAAGAAAATAACGAACATTGGTCGGTCGCGTGCACGCGGCGTTTCGGTCCGAAAACCGGTGTCGTCCGACCACGGGGACGTGCTAGCTACGGGTGCGACAAATAACCGGCGCGAGTGCCGCGTAAAGTAACGTCGTTTAAAAATATACTGCTAGCGTAACAATACCAATGTTACCTATGTAACGAAATGAAACGCAGGTACCTAAATATAGCTACACCTACGTGACATTACACTACAATATACTAATATTATACACACAAACATATAAATATAAACACACACACACACACATACCACATATACATCATATATATATATATATATATAGTATGCACACGTGTATAATAATCATACACACAAATACTAATGACGAGGAGTACCTGTGCAGTTGTATATAGTGTACTTTGGTAAAAGGCACATCGGTCATACGCACGTGAACACACACTGACTTATATTGTATTATTACTATTATTATTATTATTATTATTATTATTTTTATTATTATTGTTGTTGTTGTATACTGGTGGCGTGCGCTCGAAAAGTCGTCGTGCTCATGCGGCGGCCGCTGGTCCGGGACTGTGGAAGCTGTGCGAGCAGTCCCGCCGGCAGGTCAGGGGGCTCATTGATTTTCGGCACCCGTTGTCGTCTCCCCAGCCCGCACTGCCGCGGCCACGCGCGCCCGTCACCACGCGCGGGTCACATTGCACCGAAGCAGAACGCTTCACGCCCAACCAATCGCCGAGTGCATCGATTCCGAAAAATACGCCCCGGTGGCGGCGTCCGTCCCCGGGTCGGGGTGATGTGGGAGGGATGCTGAGCGTGTGCGTGTGTGTTGTATATGTGTGTGCGTGTGTGCGTGTGTGTATGAGTGTTCAGGGTGTGCGTGTGTGCGTGAGTGTTCTGGGTGTGCGTGTGTGTATGAGTGTTCGGGGGGTGTGTGGACCACCCTCGCGCCATGATCGCGGTGGCAGCGAGAAGAGAGCGTTGTTGTAGTAATATAAAATAATTATCGTTCCGGAAGGGGACTGAAGCTGGCAGATATCACCAAGTCGACCGGGAAATGAAAACAATATGGCACGTTGGCTGCTGAAAACAATATTGTTTCGTCGGCCGTTTATTTATAGCCGACTAATGTTCGCGGTCGACGAAGACCGCATAATATTATTTTTAATACCTTACATCATTATAACGTATACCAAGGCATAAAATATATTATATAACGCAATTTTATTATTGTCGTTATAACCGTTACCTACTTATTGGTATATATAGTTGACAAGAAAATGATAAATCATGTAGTCCTTAAAACGTGTTATTGAAATACGACGCGGCGCTAATCGTAAATTATTATGACGTTCGGTATAGATCGGATAGTGAAATTATTACCACATTACGCGTTTACGCGTAAATTCACCATGTTAAGGACACGTTTTCACGGTATATATACGACCGTCTTCGATCAACTATTTAGGTTGCCAATATGACACTTTTGGAAAGTTATTAAATAAAAAATACATCACCTAGGTATACAATATTATAGTAGTAGTATGTAGTTACAAAATATTTATAATACCTAATATCATTTTCACACGAGCGTACAATGCAAGCTACACACCGGAGTAGTGAAATTGCCTATATTAAACGCCGTCTTTCGTTTCGCTATTGAATATTATCTACAGACTGTCAACGGGCACAAAATAGATACGGGTGTTGGGGATGTGTTAACAGTTTGAAACCAATCAATGTCCTCGAATTTTTGGCAATGCGTGTTCTGTGTTCTGATTTCCATTTACTATGAAAATTAAATCTAATAAACCCGTGTACAGTAGTACAGTGTAGGTGGAATACATGCGTCATAAGGTTATTTAATATTACCAATCAAAGTAATCAAACACATTTCAATACATTGAGAATAATTATAAAAATATTTACAGCAAGGTATATATCGTTTAAAACTACTAGAGTAAGGAATAAATAATGTTACCAAGTAGAGAAGAATATTTTATAGTTTATTTCATATATAGGTATGTTATATAGTTATATTATAATATATTTATTTTTGAATCAAGTAACAACAACCATTTGAAAATTAATCAGATCATTAAAAGTAACTGTTGATTTATAATTTATAAGAAATAGAATATAGATAGGTATGGTTTTTCATCAATACTTTAATATTCAATACAAATAGAATATACATACTACATCCGTACATAATAGTTCATCAGGTTTAGGTAGGTAAATTACACACGTATATAAATATTTGACTACTATTTTAAAAACATAGGTACCTAAATATAAGTATAATATGTGATTATATTTTTAAGTTATTCTTATACTTTTTGACCTAGTGTATTGTGAAATACAATAGAAGTACCTATACTACTTTGGATTATTCATACTTATATTTCTATTATTCAACGGTGATAAACGTTGATATTATTAAATCGTTTCATGTATCTAAGACATTTTTCTAAACTAAATTCTAATATTATATTTGTATATATGTTTTGATTATTATTACTTTAATTATTATTTAAGAATTAAGAGGTTTATCCTCATATCCTAAAACCATAACTTGTTGAATTTTATTCTTAATCCATTTCAATGTTGTTTTATCGTTGTATTCGATACATTTTTCATCACCACGGAAAAAATAACTCGAGTGATGTTCATCCTATGCAAAAAAATGAGTGTTTTAAACTTTAAATTCATTATTTTTAATAACATATCATATACGCTTCGCCACTCACTTGCCGAACTTTGAAACTTAATTTATTTTCTTCAACTGTTGGTACATCGATTATGTTATCAACATAAATACTCCATTCGATTTCCCACGGTCCTTTAGTGCGGTATTTTTCAACTAAAATTACTCGTCTAAAATAATGTTTAAATTAGTAACAAAAATGTAAATATTCAATTGAACATAGGTACCTTAATGTAATAAGTAGGACTTTTTTCCCCTCTGGTAGTAAACTCACGTGCGCCCAATAACCATCGTTTGATAGAGAACGACTCAACATTTTAAATAAATGTAGACCAACAGCTTCATACATAGAATAGCTTTTCATTCCCTAAAAATATTAATTTTTTAAATACCCATTTATTATATTAATTTATACAACAAACCATTGGATTGACATATCTTGGAATTCGTGTTCGCATCACTACCTCTTCGCCTGACTCAATAATTCTAAAATCACACAATATATTTTGTGAATAAATTCTCAAATAATGTAGTTTATAATACCTTTTAACTCCATCATAAGCCATTGACACCTTATCGGAAACGTTAGATTTTGACAGGACTGCCAGTAAGTTCCGACCGGGACCTCTAAAGAACGACTCTGCAGCACTCTCGTCCTCTCCACCTTGATATTTCATGTTAAATGAATTATCATGATGTAATCAATGTAAATAGTACGAATAATACTTACCAATATGAGGTCTTTGTATTGCACCAGACATAGATAACAAAACTGACATTTCTGTTCCTTTGTGGACAGAAATCATTCGTTCCGGCAATGGTTCCTCAAAATTCCATTTTTCTACACTTTCAATGGCTCTAAATGAACCTTGTACTTCTTCGTTAAAAGGCCCTAAGCATTCCTGTAATAGTAAAAAAATAATATTACAATAAGTATTGGCGTGAAGTGTTGAAGAATGAATAATTGTCTGCTTACTTCAAAGTTTAGTTTTTCGTCAATCTCATCCATTTCGTAAATGTTTTCCAGTACATCCAAATTAAAAATAGAAACATGGCATTGTTTTAATAACTGCCGTGCGTAATTTTTTAATCCGTAACTAAATATTGAGTTAAATGATTCTTTATAAAGTCCTTTTCGTGTTAAGCTATTCACACTAAAACATTTAAATGGAGTATTAATATAATTTACAATGAACAATAATTACCAAATCATACTTGAGATTTACGGCTTTTATGTCACTTAAACGGTTCGAATGGCCATCGAGTACATACAAAAGAGCATCAGTTGCAAAACTATTGGAGCTCTTCAAGGAGCTGAGTTCTGGTACTTTAGCCGAAAAACTTAATTGTATATTAAATGGAGAACAATGGAAATACTCAACAAATACCTTACCAGGATTTCTCCCCTAAAATATATTCGTTAATTTTATTATCAAAAATAAATAATGGTGGATAATTACTAATTATGTAATATTCTGAATACCTGTATCAATTAAGAATTTACTGGACGATAGCATGGTATTTTATATATATTATTATATATTATTTAGAATAACCATGTTTTTGCATAATTTTAAAAATGAATATAAATTTAATAATGTCTGATAGGTACAATGTATTGACACCGCCACACAAGGGTATTATTACTTCAAATTTATGTGGAAAACTCGCAAACTGGCAACAAAATTCCATTAATGCGAGAAAACGAATATAATTCAACAGTTCATAAAATTCAATTAATTTACATAAATAATGTCTAATAGACCATAATAATTATTAACTGTGTAAGAAGTAAGAAAAGAACTGTATTATACAACCATAAGTCATAAGATATGAGAATAATATTAATTTAATGCCTATTATTTCATTAGGTACGTAATATTTTTCAGTCATAATTTTCGACTGTATTTATCTCTTGAAACAAAATTGATTTTATTTTATGTTTATGAAAAGAATTTTTTAAGTAAAAATATGCAAAACCCTATAATCTGGTTGATTCTCAATTGACACAGGTAAACGAATGATATTTAAGTACCTAAAATAATCTTTATAAATGAAATGCCGTTATCCTTACCGGTGGTATATTAGGTGCATGAAGTGAACTTACGTCTTGTCTAAATCTCGCATCTAACGGGCATTCAAAAACTGCAAGAAGTGGTGATAAAGTTTTATGCATACTAACCACAAATGTTCTATCGAGTTGTACGGTAAAATCTTGAAGACTTATATCAAAATATCTAAAATTATTACAAATATATAATTAATATTTTACTTTCGTAATTAATTGGAAATGGTAAAAATTTAACACACTTGTAAACGTCGTAATGATTAGAAATTGGTGTTTTAGAATATGATAATTCCAAAAATGGTTTAGAATATCGAGGAGATGCCTTAGACACGGACGTTTGATACAGTGCAGTTTTAAATGTACAATCCGATAACTGATTGTCCAACTATATAGTATTATAATAACATACATAACACATTTTTAATTATATAATTTTTATATATAATATTATAATAGCCTTATATTATATATAAGGCTATTGAAAGTGAACCATTTTTAAGGGGTCAGATTTAGGCAGTACCTATTATAACACTGTGTGTGTAGTGAGCACTAGTAACTGATCAGTGATCATTAGTGTGCGTACAATTAAAAAAATACTTTATGCAATTAAAGATAAACTGCGCCAAAGATTCATGGAAATCAGTAACGTTCATACGCACAGTCACACGTCACTAAATTTTGAAACCAAAAAAGTTTCAATATGAACGTACCAAAAAACAGTAGAAAAATTCACCAAATACCAAAAGCCCAATTTTAATTTTGAAAACGTATTTGAATTCCTTATTGTATTTTCTAGGTAATGTAGGAAATATATTTTGTATTGTTTAATTAGTATAGACATTAGACGTATAGCCCCAAATTAATTTTCTTTTTTTTTCCAAATTCCCCCTTTACTTTTGTGTAACTAGAAAAAAAAATCAAAAATTCATTTCCTACTAACCTATAAAAGAAAATACGGAATTTAAATATGTTTTCAAAATTAAAATTGGGCTATTGCTACTAGGTGAATTTTTCTTCCGCTTACTGGTCTAAATGCACTAAAAAAAACGATCCGCTCTCAACAGCCTATTAGGTATTTTAAATGTAATAATTTTTTTTTATCTTTATCAATATTAATAGTTTTGTAAACATTGTAAACCTATTACAAAGTATATTATACTATTATATAAGTACCTACTATGGGAACTTTTAATTTGAATATAAATAAATTCTAACTGTACTTGTATTCTATGAATTTTGAAGCACACGGTAGTACTTTTTGAAGTAAATTTACATCGAATCCGTGCAGCTGGATTATACGTACGACGAAGATGTCCAAAAAATGGTCTTATCATTTGCATTTTGTCGAAATCCACCTTTGTAAAATATTTATTTAAAATGTGTTGGAAGTTTGAAAGACGTTAAATATTTTCTTACGTGGACATAATCTTTTAAATGTGCTTTTTTGTCATCGTTTTTCCACATATCTTCCAACCAACATGCAAGTTCAACTGTGAAAGGTTTCCAGACATTTCTTACTCTTACCATCCATTCAGAAGCAGAATCTGTTAAACTTAAATAGGCAATTTCCTCCGTGTGAACACCACGAGAAGTACTCTAAAATACAAAACTGAAATGAAAAAACCAATAACATAAAATTGTAAGCCTATCATACCAGAGATAATCCCAATCCGTCCATGGCTACAATTAAGTCAATACTAGATTTATTATTTTCAATATTTTTACGTGCAGTTGCTGCTGCTTTTTCGTCTTGGGTAAAAAGCAATACTCTTTGTCCTGCGGCATCCATATAACTTACCCAGTAAACCACAACCTTAGATTTTTTGGTTCTAGGTAACTAAATCAAATTATTAAAACATATAAAACATATAAAACAAAAATATTTAACATATTTATTTTAAATGTTTTACTCTAATAGGTGGTCCCGCATCAGAATCTGAATCACTCGTACCACTTGTATCGGGCGATTCAAGATGTTGATTTGTTATTAATTTAATAAAATTTAAGTTGATATTTGCAATTTCAGCTGGTTTGATTTGACAAAAACTTATTCTTTTCTGTCCAAATCCATCTTTTTCAAACTCTGCTACATAACTTTTGTTTTTTTTGCTATATGCATTCCAGTAAAGCACACGTTCTTCAGTAGGATCATCCCAAGTATATAATAGAGATTGATGAGGACTTAGTAATGTTACCTAAAAATTAATTAGAAATTTTTTGATTATTTATATATTATTATGACTAAAATAAAAGGATATACACATACTTGTCCCAAATTTTTTTGATGAATTTTTAGAAAAATGTCATCACACATATTGTCAACTCTAACTGGAGCATCATTTTGACAGAATTTGTGAAAACTTATTAAAAACGGATTTTCGCCGCCACCTGTTATTTTAACTACAAGAGCTCGCTAAAGAAAAAACGAATTATTATCTTATTATTGTATAACTTTATTATTATTAATTTTACTCCTTTATCCATTCTAAGAACCGTCTGCTCTTCTTTTATAATTGAAAAATGTTGTGATCCAGATTTTCCATCTCGAAGTTTAACAAACATCCTCATTGAATCAGTCTCAGGCCAAAATGGTAATGTCTTCAATAATATTAACATAAATATCATTATTAAGATTATTTGTGGATTTACTTTGGTAATACCTGTCCTTGTAAAATGTCTGTCCATAAATCTGCATCTTGATTATCCTCCATGAATCGTAAACTTCTGTTAAAATTATTAACTACAGAGAAATTTGGTAAAAATGTGACGATTGTTGTTAAATGAGGGCATAAGTGAGATAAAACTGGCTTCATTAAAATTCTGTATTTTTTCTGGCGTTCTTTATCTTTACAAATTACAAGTCCAGGGCAGTAAACTGTATCCATTGAAAATGCTGAAGACCAATTTGAATGGTACGCCCTAAGTTTAATACATCTCTTTTTTAAGCGTTTGTAAGAAAACAATAATGGTTCTTCAGTGTGTGATTCATACACAATATCTGATCGTGATCCCTAAAATATAAAATAGTATTGATCCACATGACATTTTTAAGCTTCAGTATAGATAAATTTAAATATTACCCTTAATTGTAATGGTAATCCTGTCTTATTTACAATCCAATATGGTGAATGTATAAAAATACGACAAGAATCTTCATTTGTAATTTTTATTGCAATTTTTAAATGTTTGTTACCACCGTCAGTATCGTGTTCAGTACTCATATTTACAGTTTTTTCGTTTATATCTTTTCGCAAGTTAAAGCTTCCAGACCACGATATACCAAGATATGATGGTACAATTAAATCAGTTTTCAAAACCCTATTTGTAATATTTAACATGTAAACATCAATTTTCTCAGAAGCTTCAATATGGTGCTTGAAATTTGGAAAACTGAATTCTATAGCAAACGGGAGAAAATTATGTATGACTACTGGAGGAACTGCTCTTAGAATATAATTTGGCACTGTTCTTGAAGCACGGTTAAAAACTGGTTCTCCTTCTTCACAAACAACCTAAATATAAGATATTACTAATATAATATAATAAGGTTAACCAGATAATAATTATATAGGTAAGTTCGTATCTAACTCGAATAGAAAAATTTGGTTGTTCGTCAACTTTAGATGTAGCACATACTAATTCTTTTGCACAACTCGTATCAACGGACAAATCTGGCCACCAAACACCACTATCACTAACAAGATAATTCCTAAAATAATTGTTTTACAAAATGTTACTTAGTAAATACAGGCTACTTAGTTATAAATATTAAAATATATAATATAATATTATAACTTACTGCAAATTAGCAGGAGATAAGAATAGTTTTGAATGATATGCTAAAGCTATTGGCACATTAAAAATTGATCCAGCTTCAAGAATCGCCAATGTACATGTTGATTCAAAAGGATTGTCAGACTCTTCTACAACTCCAGTATCCATTTCAAAAGTATCTATTGCTTCAGTACGGTTGTAATGATCATCAAAGGGTATGATGTGTCATTTTTCAACTGAAACATAAATCAGTTGTTATAAAATTATAAAATAAAATAATTAATATAGTTGTATACCATTAAAGGTGATCTTATTGTTATTATGTGGCTCAGCTTTTTTGACACTACAGATACCATAATCCAATACCGTGTGTCATTTTTTATTGGAGAAAGAGCATGTAATTTATTGCTTGTACGTTTTGGACAAACCACAATCAAATCATCAAAACCTGTACATTTTTATTTGATTAGAACATATCTATAAAACAATTAATTAACTTTTACCTTCAACTTTTATATTGAGTTGATAGTCAGTCATTTTTTTGTACATCATTTCACTAGAACTGTCATCAATGTTTTCATGATTATTTTTTTTTGTTAAATTATTTACAAAAGTACAATCGTTAGACATGCTAGAACATAAAAAGTATAATGTTACTTGTTAAAATTTAAAATTCATAAATGAAAATAATCTGATAATGTTATCTTTATAAAGTACTTATAGTACAGACTTATATTTAGTAAATATGCAATTATATTAATTTCAAATGTGCAAATATGCAAATATGTGTATATGTATGCAAATATGTATTTAAAAAAATAATTTCAGTCATCCTCATACATTAATTTTTACTAACCTTTGTCTGGATATTGAAGATGTTCTAGATCCATCAATTGCTTCTAAGATTTGTTCTAATCCTTTCTGAAATAAAAAAATACACGAATCACATAATTTTTATTAATTATTAACTCTAATAATTAAACAAACTAAAATGTGATTTTTAATTGTTTGATAAACAAGCTAATAATATTAAGGAAAAAAAAATCTACAGTCATATTAAATGTTGTTGTATTTCAATAAGTTGATTTAATTTTATTGTATATTACTTATAATAAATCATATAAATTTAACAAAACACTATAAAAATATAAATGCGATAAATGCGATTTAAAAATACAAGTTTTAATTGAATAATTTAAAAAAATATTATTACTTTTATCTAATTGCTATACTAATAAATATTAAAATAATACAATATATTCTATGTAATCTATTTTAGGTATCTAGGATCTAGATAATAATCATAATGATTAACTATTAGGGTTATTATATTATGTTTAAGTATACAGAGTGCAGTAAATAATGAATCTGCATACAGGTATGCATATGCCAGTCGAGTTTAATAAACTTTAAATTTTATCAACTCGCACTAAAATAATATATTAACATGTATTGATGGATATCAAACAATTTGACAATTAACCACAAATTATGGTTAAAACTATTTTGTAGTTATTAATAGGTTAGTTTTAAAAAAATATAACAATAACAGTTAATGTAATAATAAAAACTGAATGACGTTTCATAATCAAATTTTAATAATGATGAAATTTAAGAGAACATTATACCCCAAATGTGTTGTCTCAATTTTACTAACACAGAACATACCAAATTTTACTTTCACAATAATCTAGTTTAATCTTTTTTTTTAATACTAAAGTGAATTGACTTATTATCAAATGTATAGGTAAAAATATTATCAACGGCCACGTGCAGGCTTGTTTTATGCCATAATTTGCTTTAAAATTAAAATATCAAAAACGTGTGGCCTTAGATAATATTCTTACTTACCTTTAAATTGTATATGTCATTCTCTTAAATATTAAAAATAATATAATAAAATAGATTATTCTGGATGTAATATTTAATTTTTTGAGCGTTATTAAAACATGGACAACACATATGGGCATAACGTTAAATTAAACATCAATTTAAATAAGCTCTGAGAATCACAAGAGTTATGGGTATTATCAGAAAATGTTGTCAATTGCAATTACTTTAACTACTTAACAAAAATAAAGTTTAATGTCATATTTTGATTGTAGGTCACAAATGTATATCCACAATTAATACCCCTTTAAAGGCACCTAAATGATTTACTAATATAACCCGTTTGTTCAACTTGGCAAAATAGTGGTCCAAAAACTATATTATATTGAAAAGCTTTTTAAAAATTGTATCAGTTGCCAAATTCCAAGATAAACTAAACAGGTTATAGTATGATATGAATTCACAAGAACTCAAATTAGTAGCTACTAAAATGAAGCTTCTAAAGCCGATATTATACAGGTTTGTGATCGGTTGACTGACAAAATATGCTTTCCTTTGATGTTTACCGACATAACAAAACAAGTCGAACCAGTGTAATATCGGCTTAAGAGTGATTTTGGTTTTTGTTTCGATACGTTTGCTGAACTATATTGTATATATATTATATATATAATATTAAATATGTGTACATAATAATATTAATATTAATGTTTAATAATTGAGATATTTTGTACATTTGCTTATTGTAATGATACCTACCTACTGATGATATTAGTATATTACCTTTGTATAATTTTATTAATTTACAAACAAATGTATACTTGAAGTATATATTTTAATACATTTTAACTAAATGAGCCATTACATAGTAAATTTGTTTTCTTCCATTATCAGATTATCTTAAACATTCTATATTTCAAAGTTGCAATTCACCGGTTTAACTGAGAAAATATAATAGTGTAATAGGTAATAAGATAATATTATAGAATGTTTTTTTTTAATCATTATTATACTTATTTTTATTATTTATAAAAAAATAAAAATAAAATTGAAATTATAATGAAAAAATATGAACTCTTATGTAATGTAGGTACTTATTATACAAATTTTAAATAATTAAAATTAATTATAATAGTTTGGTAGATAGCTTACTATATAAATAATTATTTCAATAAATAACAAAATTGCAGGTATAACATTTAACATTTGAATTTTTTTTTTTTTAAATTATCATACAAATATAGTAAAATATATATTATTATTTACCTCAGTTTTTTGATATAACATAACAATAGATCTCACTGCAAGATCATTAACAAGAACAAAACTTTCAGTTGAATCACAATCATCAGTTTTTGGATTATACAACGATTTTATGAGTGTATCAATAACCGATATATTAGCTGGAGTAAATGATACTTCTAGCCTCTCTGTTTCAAAAATGATATAAGTTGATGTTTCCAGACCTTCAGAATCGTTTTCCAAACCAGAATCACTAGAATAACCTTAAAAATGCCAATGTTAAAATTAACTCAATTACTTGTTGTTTATGATAAATTATTTCTTTTAAAAATTACTAATTTTTTTCTTTATCCTTTCTTGACTAATATTTCTGGATTCCTGTTCAGCTCCACTTTCATCACTTGAATCTGAATTTGTTAAGTCTTCATCACTACATTCACTGTACAAAATGAATTCAAATTAAATTGCATGTTTTTTAAAATATTGTTCATATCATTTAACATACTCAGATATTAAATGTGTAATAGCTTTAGCTAATTTATCCATAACTCCTGTTTCCTGATCTGAATCTGAATCATCAGAGTACCATTTTTCAAGTGAAGTTTCTATACATTATTAAGTATTTTATTTATATTTTATTAATAATTAAATATTATTTTAGGTTCTTATAAGTTATATTTATATATTTACTAAATAACAATTAATACTACAATAATTACCCCTTGACTTCACTGTTTTTCTAATGAATTTCATTTCAGCTTCACTTTCATCTTCTGAACTTTCACTCTCACCTTCCACAATAGATTGGTGAGATGATTGTACCAATACATCACCCAAATCCATGTGTTTTACATTGAACTTACCCAAGAAACCCTATGAATTAAAAAACATATTTATCATATTTACCATATTTAATACTAATTTTGTTTATTATTGCTGGTTACATACTTTCAGTTTTACATTCCAAGGCTCAATAAACGGTTCCCAAACACTCAAATTACAATTAAAGTATGAAGCTTTTAAATTTAGACCCCCTAGAATTAAAATATATAGGTAATAAAATATAATTAGATACAGGGATACAACTCAGAAACTTTGACATACATACCTTTTAAATTAAACTGATCTGACCAATCTTTTACTTGAATTTTTAATGATGATTTTAACATGATCATAGGAATGTCCTCTAAATCTAGTTCTTCTAGTTCTAGAGACACGTTTATGTCTTGTACATAGAGCTCAAGATTTTCTGATTTCACATCCATAGTATCCGAAAACTTTGATTGGAAAAATGAAAAAAATGTTCCTTTAGGTACCATTTTGTTAGGTACAGTACTAGGTACTATGGATTTTGGAGTCCATAAATCATCATTTTTACACTCCCGATAAGATGATCCATCAAAATCAGGATCTTCATCGTAATTAAATTCAATTAATTCAATGGCCTTTAAAACAAAATCACATTTATAATAATTATTATTTTTAAACAGTTTTGAAACATTAAAAAATATATACGTACATTGAGAATAATGTGCACTGTACTAGTTGACAAATGTACATTTAGGGGACTAGAACGAATTAAAATCTCTATTGCATCATGGTCTCCTGATTTCAAAGTTCTTGAAAACTCTATGTCACATGGGTGCAAAACCTATGAAGCCCAAAAAAATATAAACAACACATATTAACTATATTTAAGATATTACTATCATGAAATACAATGTACATACCATCTTCTCCGCTCTTCTTTTTTTTGACACTGCTAAAATATGAAAATTTGATAATGAACAAACAAGTCTCTCTTCATGTCCTGGATGACGACCATAATCTAAAAGAAACTCTGTTCGACATAAAAGTACTTGATCTCGAATGTCTAATTCTTCTACTCCGGGAGGTAATATTGCTATTTCAGGACGACCAAAACGAACAGATATAGTTAAAGCTAAATAAAAATAAAATAGTTCATTATTCGGCAAAACTAAAATTTATATTAGTATAATTTATTTATTTTACCCGACTGCTTTTCAATATTCAATGGTTTTCTCTCCACTGATCGCTTTTCATCTGGATATTTTCTATGACTATCTACATTAACCATTGGAGATGCTAAGGTTCCATCAGTATTTTTTCTTTTTATTGGTAAAGAGTCCAATACAAATTGTGTTAATTCCACAACAAAAGGAATAGAGAAATTCAATCTGGTTTTATCCAAATGAATATGAATTGTTCTATCACCTGAATATGTCTTTTCAAAAGATAAATCAAATAATGGTGGAGTTGATACGGATATATGTACTTCGTTAGATGAATCTGATGGACCAACAGGTTCAAAAATCCTAAAAAAAAAGGGCTTAATTTGTATTAAAAAGTTTTAAATATTATTATAACATTAAATTATTAAATATGACTAACATTTTTTCAGATGTATTATGTCTCCTGGTGTCTTCTAATATACATCTTTGTACTGTAGCATTTAAAACTACTCTATCGTCTGAAAACATATCTATCTTAATATTTATTTCGTCTAAATCAAATCTGCACAATGAATGATTTATATCTCTAATTGGAGAACTTAATATCTGAAAAGGTTTTAGTTTTAAAATAGTAAAATATTTTATGAAAATAAATCTATGTATATATATTTACTTCATCTGAATTTGCAAAAAGTGCAATTTGGATACCATCTATAGAAAATTTGAAATCAATTTCATGAATTGAGGTTTCATGATTAAAAAACACTTGTATTTTTTTTAAATCTTGATCTTCCAAGATCCCAGAAATATGTGGCATCATCATATACAACATTTCTTCAATACAATGACCATACTCAAAATTGTCTGCCCAAACTAGTAAGAATGTTGCAAAATCTTTCTGTCCGAGATTAATTTGAATATTGTCAATTCCTCCATTCATCCGATATAAAAGTTTGTTTGTAGTATTTCTTTTAATGTTCAAACGAATTCCAAAAGATTCTACCATTGGTTCCTAGAGCAAATATAAAATTAATTATTTTATTCTATAATAATTTCTAGTGTTTAATTAGCTATTGAGGTACTTGAATAACGAGTGTTCCATCTAATGTCATAATAGCTCTAGATACATTAATTGCATCCCAATTAGCTAAAATATTATCAACAATATCTAAATTGTCATAATCTTTTTTCAATTGCTCTTTAAAAAAGTTTTCCACTGTAAGATCTCCTAAGCTGCATAAAATAACATTGGGAGAAGTAGAATTCTGTGGAAATAATACTACAGGAAAATGTAAACATATCGACAAATGCATTTTACTCTTCCATCCATTTCGAAAATCTGGAGTAAACGGAAGTAAAACCTTGCGTAAACGTCGACTAAAATCAACAAGTTCTTCAGAAATGATTGGATCTATGAAATACTAAATTAAAAAGAATAATTTAAATAATAAGGTTAAAATTGATACCTATATTAATAGTTATTATTTTTAATTATATATTAAATACATACTTGAAAATCTAATAAAATACTGCATAAAACTGTTATATGTACTTGTCCTATGTACAACTTAATACTTCCATCTGATTTTACATCATCTGTCTGTGCTTCAATGTTTGTTTTGTAAAGTCTGGGATTATGTCGTACATATTTGAATTCTAAAAGCTTATCTGCGTCTGTATATAGTAGCTATAAAATATTTTTATTCATATATTTGAATAGTTTTAAAATATTTATTAAAATTGTATTTTACCTTGGGATACAAAGTCATTCGAGACAAATCATCAATGCTCATATTCATCACATAAAATCTAAATACCATCCGATCATTTGCTTTAAATGTGCAATCACTTTCTAAGCCACCAATCTAATTTTAAAATGTGCATATTAATGAATATTATATAGCTATTTAAGAACTCGGCTTAAGAAAACTTTACCTTAACGTCCAAAAATTCAAATTCAGTATCACAAATTAATATTTGAAAATTTGAAATTCTAGCAGAATAACTAAACTTTGTTGCTCCTTGTGGCACAGGTGGATCATTGTTAGAAAAATAATTGTTTACGCAATTTTGAATATTTTCAGTTGTTAAAGATGAAAAAATACGTCTATTACCAATTCTAAAGAAAGTATATTTAATAAATATGGCGAAAAAAAATTGTTCCGCCGAGATTGAAAAACTTACTTTTGTATAATATATTGCATATATTTGTAAAATTTTATAAACGAAGTTCTATGAAAAACACACGATACATGATTTAAATCTAATACAAGAGACTTTTCAACACTGTGAAAATGACTTTTAAAATCAGGACAGTCAGCTTTTACCTAAAAATAAACGTACTCAATTATACTATTACAGTATTATATACCTACAAGTCCAATTATACATGAAAAAACTTTCATACTTTTCTGTAAAGTAAATTAGTAGATTCTTGTACTAAACAATTGGTTGTTATTGAAAATAATACAACGGTATGACCACTTTTGCAAATATGTTGTAAATCAGATAGATAAATTGATCCAATTGACATTTGTACAGCTGGTCCATATTCCATAATTGCCAAATCACAACAAAAGCGTTTAAATGTCAAATTCAAAAAAGAATTTTTTATTATTTCGTTTGAACAATAGAAATCAATAGAAATCTAAAAAAAAAATCATTTATAATCAAAGATACATTTTAAATTAAAAAAAATTTACTTCTCCAATAACACATCTAAAAAGAGATGTTATAGTATTATTTGGAGACACATTATCATCAAAACCTGGTAAATCGACTGTACGCGCCCAGAGTTCAGCAAATTCCTCATCACTAATTTCTGATGACACAATACTTCTATAATAATAATAGAAAGATTTAGTTCCTCATATATAATAAAACAATTCTGATATGAAAATTTACATATTTAGAGGAAATTATTAAATAACTGGTCAATATAATAAATTATTGAAACTAAATAACATATAACATATTAAAATGTTTACATACTTTATAATATATATTACATGTGCCTATAGACTATACACTGGCTATACCTGTAGCCACTTGTTTATATGTATCTATGGGCTACCATATATATATATATATATATATGACCACCTATATTATTTTGTAAAATATTAAGCAAAAAATCTTAACTTAAAATACTGTATAGTAAAAATTATGTTTTATCTAAACAATGTTTAATTAGCCTAATATTTGTATAATTTACCTTTTGTCTACAGCTTTAAATGCTTTTTTTACTTCGGCTCTTTCCTCAGTTGATCTGGTACTAATGCCCTTAAATTTTTGATAAAACGCCAATGTGGATTTCAATTCTTGTAATTCTTCCATATTTTGATGCAAATTTATCTTTTTTAATCAGATTGATTTTAAATTTAAAAAAGTATTATTTTTTTTAGTTATATTGCAAAAATTAATTAGATATTTAGATTACTAACCATATCTAATGCATACACTTCATTATCATCACTATAATGTTTTTTCAATGTTGCTGAAGAAACGTGGTTAATAGGTATTGGTGTATTTTCGATGAAGTCTAAAATGGAGTTAACCTTTTGATCAGATAAGTTGAACCTAACACTTTGTACAGATATATTAATTTTTCTTTTTGCTAATTGTTTGTATTCTGGTCTTATGCTATTTGATACAACAATTTGTGTAACGGTCTTTCCTAAAAGGTGCAATGATGAATCCATTTCATTCCTTAAATTTCTCCAATCGTTTCCTAAGAACCACAACATACATATAAGTAAACTCGTATTAATAACTTTTAATAACCTAACAGACATTTAAAAAATAAAAAATATGAGTTGTAAAATTGTATACTAGGAATTCTAAAAGGTTTGTAGTAATTAACTAAAAATATTAACCTGAATTACAAAATATTAATTGAAATCCATCAATATCAATATGGTATCGATCATATAGTTTTTCCTCCATTTCCATTTGTGTGACATCATCTAAACAAATGGTTTCTGGTTGTAAGTCACTTTTGATTTTGAGCCCACCAAAATCGATCACCATTATATTTTCACCCCTATTATAAGAATACATTATAATTTATAATAAGTACAATTAATTTATCAAATTAAAATATTACATACCTTTGAATAGAGCCAAATTCTGGTATTACAATATATGGTAATTGAAGATCAATGTTTAAAAGAATTTTTCTAAACTTGGTTTCCGGTCTGTTTGAATTGAATAGTTTTACAAATGTTTTAGAAATTTTCTCAGAAAACTTTTCAATAGTAGATTCAATGTTTATTTTTTGATTGTAATAAAAGAAACTAAGTAATGCAGATATGGCAAACTATATAAGAAAAAAAAATCAAACAACTGTTATAAGAATAATAAGTTATAGATTTAAAACCTACTTCATGATAAACCACTTCCACAGATTCTGATGTAATATTCAATCCATAATCTGCTTCTGAATTGAGTGGATTTTTTTCAAAGTCAATACTCAAAAAATATTTTGATGAATTTCCTAGTGATATTACATGTCATACAATAATTCAATTTTATTTTTAACTACAAAATATTTACCTCTCATCGCACATGTATCAATTATTGGAACCAGACTATACTCAACAGAAGCTTCAACATTTATGCTTTCAACTCTCGTAGATATTTTGTATGCTTTAGCGGATGGTCTAGTTTCAAGACTGCTCATTAAATGGCCAATTGTGATTACCATTAATTCATTTGAACCACTTATTAAACTAACTAGGCAGTTAGCTATTGTTAAATTTATCTTGTGTTCTAAACAAATTATTTCTTTTATTGTATAACTAATAAATAATAATTGTAGAGTTCCTACATACCAATGTATTGTTTAGGCTTATCAGATCTAAGTGTATCCGATCCGCCAGTTTTACACAGTAGATCATTAAGCCGATCTTTTTCTGATTGACTAAGTAAATTCCAAAATGTTTTAGATTTATCAGATGTTAAACATAGGCGATACCTGGGCTTAGAATTTATTGGATCCCACCATTTTGACTGAGATTCTTGAATTGTTACACTTTCCGGATTCTCTTCACAAAGCTATTTAAATTATATTTAATACAACTTCTTGAAAATAAAATTTAATATCAAACCTCAATTTTAGCATGTTCTCTTGCTAAAACTAAATTAAAAATATCCAATTCATCTTCGTGCATTTGCAAATCTATTTTTAATTCAGTATCATTTGGATTTACAAGAACTTTTTTGTACACATTTATGTAACTCTTATAATTTTTCCTAAAACACACATACATATGTTGTTTATAATAAAATTATACAAATACAATTTTGTTTTAATTATTTATTTATCGAAACAATTATTTACCTATGCAATTTAATTTTGTTCCACAGTAATGTAACTCTCTGTCGTAAAACACATTTATAAGCGTATATCCACCAACTTTTACTATCTTTAAGTACTGTATTTGCAGGTCGAATATCCCGAAATAATCTAATACAGACACAAAAACCAATTAAATTAAGTCAATTTATAATATTTTTAGTTCTCACTTTATAGTCCATTAAAAGTTATATCATATTTTTAAATACATACTGTAAATATAATTGATTAGCTTTATAGATTGTAAATACATTATGTTTTATTCTATAATGTATATGTTTATATATTCTATTTATCACCATATTTATTATTTCCAATTACGTTTTTGCTACTTTTTAAAATTAAATACATTATTCTTGTTGTGAATTTTAAAGCTATAATCTCGAGCCCAGAAAATACTCAAAATAACTGGTTGGCTGAATTAAAAATTAATGAATTAAATTAAAAAATTAATACTTATTAATTAAAAAACACAAGAGGGTTACAAGGCTTGGTATGATAAAAAGGCAAAAAGGAAAGAAATGAAATTAATAAAAGGACAAACAGTAATGGTTGAAAAAAATGTGGATGGGTACCTGGTGTAGTTGTTAAGAAGACAGAAACTCCGAGGTCATATATAATAAAACAAGAAAATGGGAAAATTATTAGAAGGAATTTATATAATTTAAGACTAGTAGAAATAAATGTGTACAAAAAAGCTGTAATATAGCATATTGGGATGATTCATCTAACTATGTTACAGACAGAACTGGTGAAACACAAAATGCAGAGAATGAGAGGAATCAGGAAGTAAGAAAGGAAGTTAATCAAAAAATAGAAATAAGGAGGAAATTAATCAAAAAGAAAATAATAAAGGCCAAATTCATACAACAAGAAGTGGTAGGTCTGTAAAACCACCTAAAAGATAGCTCTTAAGGAATATGATGTTGTCCTGATCAGTATATAAATATTTAATTGGACCCGTTGTCAACATTGTTGTTATAAATGTATTATTTATTCATAGTTTACTATAGTTACTTGATAGTTTTATATTCATTGGCTTAACATTGTTGTCATAAATTAATTCTTTATTAATAATGTATTATTGTTACTTAATAGGGATATGGTTATTTGAATTTATAGTGTTGTTTTGTTTTTAAATTCTTTAATTTGTTTATTTAATGTTATTTATTATTACTATTATTATTATTATTATTATTAATATTATTATTACTATTATTATTATTATTATTATTAATATTATTATTATTGTTATTATTATTATTATTATTATTATTATTATAATCATCATCATATATTATACTGTAACATGTTAATAAAGTTCAGCCGTTAACCAGCATTAGTTGTGTACACAATATACAATTTTTATATACATGGTGTAACTGAAAGACCTGACAAACAAAAAATAAAAAATGTAGACTATTTAAGCGTCAGAAAAAAAAATATTAAAATGATATGCATAATTTAAGATTGAATTTTGTCTAAAAAGTTCCCAAAAACAATATTTTGAAATATATTATTACGTTTCAACTTAATTAACTCAAAAAAAAAAAAAATATCTTGATTTAAATAAATGTTTTACCATCAACATTTTTCTAAAAGTTAGATAAGTATTTCAATACAAAAATCAAATTTTAGATGAGTAGTCTATGAGTTATAAGTATTTAAAGTATAGATGAACAGAGTGGAGTGGCGTGCAGTTACCCTGGAAAATGTTGATCCACTATTCCACCCATCAAAACTTTAAATACCTTTAACTATCCATTTTTAGGTAACTCATAAACTACTCGTTCTAAATTTGATTATTGTATATATATCAGAAATACTTGGAAAAATATTCTGCTATGAAATACGAAATTAAAACTAGATGCTGTCATTAAAAAATTTTAAAAAATTTAAAATTCTTGAGGATAAAAATAATAAAAAGTATATATATATTTTTTAAATTTTGTTTTTAACGTTTGAACACCATGTAAAATTTGTTTTCAAAAACATTCATAATTTTTGAAACAATGAGTGTTCAATGATAAAAGTATCAACTGTATGCTGTAAGTAAAAAAAAAAATTAAATATTTATTAGAACAAAAGTTATTTAATTTGTCAGGTCATTCATATTATACCTTGTACAATATGTACATATTACAAGGTTTATAATAAAATATATGTATATTACTATTTTTGTTCTATATAACTTCTTATATTTAATTTAAGTATATTTATCTCATAAGTTGGACTTCCACCAGTTTCTTTAAATAATAAATAAATATTATTATTATTATATTAATGCATTTTTACTTTACAATTTTGTATAAGAATTGTTGAAATAAATAAGTTATACCTACCTACTGCAATACATTTAATAAATATTTTATATATATATATATATATTTATTATAAATGTATTAACCTATTAATCTCTGCTAATTTCATAAACTCTGCGGTTTCCATCAATGCTACAAATTGTTTTCTAGACATTTGTAAAGCTGCGTCCTGGAGAACAAAGTCAACAAGTAATTTAGGAACTCTGACTTCATTTGACTTGTTGACAATAATTTTGATTTTTAAAACAACTGGTTTCAATACTAATTAAACCAAAAAAAATATTGAATTAATTTAATAACCTACACAAATAATATACCTATCAATTAAAAATACTCACTAAATTCCAAGGGTTCTTCATTAATGTTAAAATTATTAAGACCTGATCGCATCTTATCCTGCCAATCTGATACCATAGTTTTATTAGTATACAATAGAGTTGAACACATTGTATTACAATAAAATGAAGCAGAATCAATTTTGACGATTTCATACACCGAAGTCTGCCCATTTTGTTGTGACAAAATTGGCTTCCACTTGCTGGAATTAAAAAATAGATAAATAATAAAATTTTCATGATATGTTTTCATTATAATAAATAATATAAAACCTGTTGGTTGTTTCCAGTGAAATTGTTTGTATACATAGACCTAAAGCTCTCGGGGAATCTGTATTAGTCATTGAATCTTCAAATCGAATATGAACACCTCTAATATATATTTGCAAATTATTCATAACAGTTGTTATAAGAGTTTCAAGAAACCCGCCATTTTCCATTGAACCTAATTATATGTATTAATAAAATTAATTTTTCGTAACTTCAAAATATTAGGTACCTATATATAGGTAAAGGCTATAATAGTCTATATATAGACATATAACTATTGGGAACTTATTAATATATGCATACTAACCATTTCCAAATATTGATAAATTGTCGATACTTTCTAAAATTCTTTTCTTCGCAGCTCTCGCCAAACGTTTTTCCAATTCTGTATCCCATTCTCTATCGATAACTTGCCCCGCGACTATGAATATTTCCTAAAATTTAATAATTTAAAATTTAGTTTGCTGATAATAATGCGGAGTGAAATTTTAATTATATTTTAATACTTCGATTTTTATAACTACTGGTTGGCTTGAAAGTCCATTCCACGGTATGTTCACATTGAATTTTCCTATTGATCCAGCTTTCACTTCTATAGGCAGTCCAAGTTCGTACTAAAATCGAAAATTTCATAATATTTTTTTATTTAAATATCAACAAATGTAAATGCCTTACCAAAGCTTCAGTTTTTAACTTCAAATTTGACAGAAAAACATTCCCTCCGAATATGCCAACATTTAAGTTTTCTAAGTCCAAATCTTCGATATACTTGCCCAAGTATCTGTTCAGTAACGATGCAACAATACCCTCAAACATGATGGTTTAAGGATATCTGCATAAAATGCGATGATATTTTACTCTTTCGCGTACATGTTATATTTAAATGATTGTAAGCAAAAAAGTTCCGTATGGAACTTAGCACTACTGACTAAGGCATGTGGTGAACCCTAGCGAGGAGCTTTGAAAGTTCGGACATTATTGATCCGTTTAACACGTGGGAACGGGCGCGTTGACGTCATTCGGAAATAATAATATATAGCTAATACGGAGAATTCGAAAATACAATAATAAATCTGCTAAAAATATTTCAAATTCGTACAAACTTTACTGTAAAACCAATACTAGTTAATATTTATGTATTTAGTAAATAGGTACCTACCTAGGTACCTACCTATTAATAATAAATTACAGTAACTTGTATACAGGTTTATAATCAACAAGTTACAATTATTGAAATACATATTTAAAAAATAGGATTGAATTAAATACGATTATTTATTAAATAATATTCACCAAACATTTTTTTAAACCAAACATTTTTGTTTTACAGATTGAAAATGTAGAAAAAATAATGATAACCAACATTTTAATTGAGTTTTATGGTAAATACCTACTACAATTAGGATAACAATATATTTTGTAAAATAAGAGCAAATTATATTTAATTAAACAAAAATATGCAGCATTTGGCATTTAAATAACATTCCAATTGTTTTTGAATAAGTTTAATAAAATAAGTTATAAGTTATATTTATAATTTTTAATGTTCAAATAAACTAGACAATAAATAAACCAATCGGAACTCGGAAGGTTATGGGTGGGTAGGTACCTCGTACCGATATAGGTCTATATTTGTTTTGTATCGATACATTTTTTGAACCATAAATAAAAAGGCAGTGATGTTATTTATGATTATTGAGGACCACTTAAAAATGTCCAACGACCTTGTTGCATATTGTCGAGGAACATCAATATTAATTCATATTAAAATAATATGGCTATGTCATCAACAATTACGGGTTAAAATACCAACATTATTACTAAATACTAGATAATATGATTTAAGTTTCCCTACAATATATGTGTAGTTGTTAACTGTTAATTGTTATAGTCTATGTTGTAGTTCAAAAAAAGGAAATGTTTTCTAAGTAGTTTCCTGTAGTTAACCTTAACAACGAATAAACAATTACCTATTCAAACAATTGTTCCGGGCCTTGACAAAAATTTAATAACTATAATAATTTACCATACATAATGTATGGTTTGTGTTGTATTTTTTACTTAAAACGGGAAAAATTGTATATAAAAGCAAAAGAACAGTAAACCTGTACTTAGTGTTCATTTTAGAGGTTCTAACTTCTAGACTCTACCTAGTTGTCACTATTGTCAATACGACTTTATGAGATATTAATTTAACGGTTAAAATGCAAAAGGTGGTTTTTATATGTATTTTTGCGATCATCTGCCAAACAGTATTTGTAAGTGTGTTAAAACTTTTTTACTCGTAAATAAAACAAAATATAAAAATGAATACCTACTTATAACAAAATACCAGCTACCAACAAATATCTCATAACTCATAAGTTACACGATTTTATAGACTGCTGGGTACGATAGAACATGGATTTTACGCCAAAAACGAATGACAAATGATGACGAATGCCGAACTCTCTTTCCAAGCCCGGAAAAGGTATGTTTAACCTTTAAATATTGAAAAAAAAGTAAAACCTTCCTTTTTCATTTTTGTAAAATGTAAATTAAATAAATTTAATTTTGAGTATTTTTGTTTATAATTACAAGTGTAGAAGTGGAGCTGTAGTTAAACGAATAAACTCTAGGACGCAAATAATACCTACACCCACACAATTTATTGCAAAATGTTCAAACCTTTAATATATTCAGTGATATTTTTTTAACAATGTATTAGCATAATTAATTAAAACTACCTATATAATAATTATATTCAATCTCACCACCCATAATATGTAGAGGATCATAGGTGCAATTAATGTAGCCCCCCTCCCAGTTTTCAATCATATTTTAGTTTAAAATATTAATTATCAGGGTTTGTGCTGCTAATACAATTCTATCCTCTCACCCACAATAATGTCCCCAGTTACGCCTTTGTGTCCCACATAGTATGGAGCTATATTATAATGTGGGAATGAAAATAATACGCAGGAGATATCTAATATCTATATTAATTAACTAATACCGGATAATAATTTAAAAACCTCGGATGGTTAGGTCAAACGCGAGGTAGGTATCCGAGGAAAAAAATGATTTAAAAATAATATTACCTTAGTAGTTATCTATTTATTATACTAATATACAGATTACAGATTATTATTAATTAATAATTATGCACCTATCATTATAATTAATAGTATATTATACAGTTATTTAGTACAATAATTATAGCTCTTAAAAAATATAAAAAATTGTCATTAATTGTAAACAAAATGTTTAAACCTACGTTTTTTTGTATTTATTGGTACGTTCCTATACGTGATTTGATAAATTATGTGATTAAAACATTCTCTTATTTTTAAATTAAATACAATTACTACACGAGCAGCCTAGATAGTCGTTTGTTCAAAGGCTAAAATTAATATGTCATACCTAGTGTGGCAATAATTTTGGATCAGGAAAAAAATGTCCGTGTATAAAATACCAAACATCTTTTTATAAGTACCTACTCTTTGTTTTTCTTTCGAATAAACAATAAACAGCGGTTACAAAATACTGAAATAATACGTCTCTTCTTTTACTCTTATAAGTTATAACATGAATGTAATTTTTTAAAAAAAAAACAGGAATTCCGAATCACAGATATTATATGGTATATTTCAAATATTTGCAATACCCCAAATCGAAATAACATTGCGGGTAAAGGCGTAAAGCTGTCTCTAGTAAGTTGATTTAAACTTTAAAGTATCCTACAGATCGATTAAAACATATTCGACTAATGAATAGGTAATTAATAAATATTAATTAAATATATTTTTTTAATAAGTTTTTATGAACTATAATTTTAGTTGAATATTTTTTATTTTATGGTTATGATAATAGTAAATGCATACCTAACTAATAATATTTTTAGATTCTGAGCGAAGCGATGAATGTATTGATTTTACAATGATGTGTGTTTTTTTTTTATTTTTTTTTTTTTGTGTTTGTCATCACCTTTTAGGACAATAGGACAATAAAAGTGCTAGGATTTTCTTCAATAGTAACTTTTCTGATAGGAAAGTGAATCAAGTTGGTACTTTAGGGGGTCAAAAGTAAAAATTAAGGAAAAATGGGAATTATTGCGTAAAATCTGTTTTCGAGAAAATCGATTTTGGTTTTTGGTGCAACTGAAAAACAAATGAACGTATACATGAAGTACATGAAATTTTCACTGGTGGTTTATATTTGTATTTTTTATTCTCGATAAAATTTTAAAAATATTTTGATTTGTTTTTAACTGTTTAGGAACATTTTCAGTTTCGAATTTTATTAGTATTTTTTTCTATGGATGTCAATAAAATTTTATTTGTTGGCAAAAAAGCTTCAAAATTTAATAGAAGGCTCCTGGGTTATTGTTTCAAAGACAGATGAAAAAAATCCGTAGTCACAGTTTTTATTTATAAGCATTTAAAGTTCAAATCTTGACAAAATACGGAAAAATCACGAAAATTAGCAAATTATTTTGAGTTGAGAATTCATAAGAATTTTTCTTTTTAAATCTAAGATTTGAAAATGTAATACAAGATTACCCATAAGTTTGTCTACCTTTATCAAAAAAAAAAAAAAATGTCTACAAGCATATCAAATTAAATTTTTATGAGCGTTTGAAATTCATATTTTACATTTGATTGTAACGATTTTCTTATTTTATTGTAATTAAAAAAACGAATGACTGTAGATACTTGAAAATTTCACTGAATGTTTATATTAGCATTTTCTATATACGATAAAATTTTGAAAATAATTTGACTCTTTTTGAGCTGTGGATAAGTGAATGTCGCTCTGCTATACAGTAGGTTACAAGTGGGTCACTGTATTGGATGGTGATTTGAATTCAATGATATAATATCATTGTATAAGAAAAACGATTCTGAGCGAAAACGGTCAGTCAGACTATGATGTTACTAAGTATATTTGATGATATTATTGTGCATAAAGTAATTTATATATAACCTATTTACGTGGAGCCTTGTTTTCAATTTTCAATCCTTAGCTATAAAATATGAACATTTTATAGATTTTTAACTACAAAATAATTATTAAATTATAAATTTTATAAATTTTGTCGAAATTTTAACTTTAAATGCTTATAAAAAAAAATTGTGCCTATGTATTTTTAATATTTTTCAACTGCTATTGTAAAAATATATCAGGAGCCTTGTATTAAATTTCCACACTTTATTTCCCAACAAATAAAATTTTATTGATATTTATAGAAAAAAAAACTAAAAAAATTGAAAACTGGCAATGTCCGTAAACAGCTCAAAAAGATTCAAATTATTTTCAAAATTTTATCGTGTATAGAAAATGCTAATATAAACATTCAGTGAAATTTTCAAGTATCTACAGTCATTCGTTTTTTTAATTACAATAAAATAAGAAAATCGTTACAATCAAATGTTGTAAAAATATGAATTTCAAACGCTCATAAAAATTTAATTTGATATGCTTGTAGACGTTTTTTTTTTTTTTTTGATAAAGGTAGACAAACTTATGGGTAATCTTGTATTACATTTTCAAATCTTAGATTTAAAAAGAAAAATTTTTATGAATTCTCAACTCAAAATAATTTGCTAATTTTCATGATTTTTCCGTATTTTTTCAAGATTTGAACTTTAAATGCTTATAAATAAAAACTGTGACTAAGGATTTTTAATTTTTTTCATCTGCCTTTGAAACAATAACCTAGGAGTCTTCTATTAAATTTTCATGCTTTTTTACTCAACAGATAAAATTTTATTGATATTTATAGAAAAAAAAACTAAAAAAATGAAAACTGGCAATGTCCGTAAACAGCTCAAAAAGAATCAAATTATTTTCAAAATTTTATCGTGTATAGAAAATGAAAATATAAACAACCAGTGAAAATTTCATGTATCTACGGTCATTTGTTACAACAAAAACCAAATTCAATTTTGTGAAAAATCGATTTTGCGTAAAAAGTCCCGTTTTTCCTTAATTTTTATTTTGTTTTTCTTGGCGCTTTTGAAAATTACTGGGAATTTTAAATTTTGATCTCCCCAATGCACCAACGATTTTCACTTTCCAATCGAAAAAGATACTGAAGTTAAAAATCGAAGCATTATCTCGACTACTTATCGTGTACACAGACACAAAAAAAAAATATAAAAACACACATCATTGTAAAATCAATACATTCATCGTTCCACTCAGAATCTAAAATTGTTTCATAGAATTATGGAGACGGGTGAATATACGAATATTCCATAGCGGTATGTAAGCGTATAACCCTTAATATGCTACAGCCTCCACTAGGACATATTATCTACTTTAATAATTGGTTCACATAAAAATACGCCAACTATCGTCTATCTATATAGGTAATATTATGATTGCTAAATTTTCTATAGCTGTTGCGGGCAATGAACATTATTAAACGTGTATTTGTGTGTAGAAAATTAGATTAAATTGGACACCGTGATACTACATGAGGCTACAATAGTTACGTGAAATATTTCACTAATCTATTTAGGTAGTATAGGTACCTACATAAACTATTCTGAAAATTTGTTTCATAAAAATTAAAAGTTAAATATTATAATAATAGGTAGGTAGTTAATATAAAATGACTTATTGAAATTATATTTTGAATAAATGGTAAAAAAAATAGTGAAAATACCTAAAACTTATAGGTAGGTAGGTAGGTACCCACTACCCATCTCATATAAAAGTTGTACCTTATAATATTATCTATTATTATAGGTATGTTAGTATATAATATAATAATATATATCTATATACAAATATGCATTTTTATTTATATTACCTATATCTAAACAGAAATTACCTTCATGTTGTCAAATGCCAGATATATTACCCAATTCGAACAGTACTTGGGAAAAATGTTTTGAGACTTTCAAACAATTCAAGGATAAACCTGAAACAAAAGAATATAAGGAAATGGCACATGGAAAAGGTAATTAGAATTTTGTATTTGGTATTAACTTCACTCATGAGTCATGACTCTAGTAGTGCAATACTGCAATTTAGTGACAAACTATTTTTTAGTTTGAATTGTAATTATGTTTAACACTATAAATTATTATATATACCTACAACCAGAATTTTGGTAACTAATGTCTACTATTGTCTACTGTCTAAATCCTAATATTATACCTAGTACAACTGTATAAATGTATAATGTTTATATGATAAACATTTTTATAACAGATCAATTCTACAATGTAATAAATAGGATGCTTGTCATGCTTTAGGTGTTCACATTCATTATTAAGTTGGTGAAAAAGTAAGCAACTCACTCATGGCAATCTGTACTGAATATCTATGTGTAATAATTATATTGTATAAATATTTATCACGCACATATGTCCTCTTCTAATATATCTAACAAATAATAATAAAAATGATCATGTCAATTTATATATTTTAGAGCCACCATGTCTTTTTCAATGTATTTTCATGCAATCTGGATTAACTGTGAGTATAAATAAAAACAATATATTGTATTGCAATTGTTGAAAAAATTTAATTTCAGACTAGTGATGGAAAACTCAATGAAGATGCTATCACCAAAAAAATGAGTGAAGGAATAAACAATGATGAAAAATGGAAGTCTACATGGCAGAACTCTCTCAATAAATGCTTTGATGATGGTGAATTTATATTAATGGTAATTGGTTTGGTGTAATTATTAATTAAAATATACATTTTTTGATTTTAGTCAAACAAGAAGATAAAAAACAAATTCCAATCATGAATACTCCAGCAGGAAGATTGATGAAATGTTTCCTAAGGGATATGTACATGGTAAAATGATTATTCTTTAATATAAGTACCCATTTTAGAATGATGAAATGTTTTTTAAAACTATAATACAATAGTTATGCCATATAATGTGATATTTTTTAATTTTAAAATGTTACCTATTATTAACAACTATTTAAATTTAAATTTTCATTTTAAAAATTGTATGTAATTTTGAACAAATATCTATAACATATGCTGTTAAAATTATTATTATTACTGCACCTTAACGGTTTGTATAAAAATCAAAATTTTAACTCAATAGTAGTTAGTGTGCTATAACAACATAAATGGGTTAAGACTGAAAATATTTAAACATTAAAATACATTAATGTTTCTTATTTTATAAGATATATCATTTTAAATTACCATGAAAGGTTCACTAGTATATTTAACAGAAAAAACAATTAAGATTACATACAATTCTTAAAATATGTCATAGAATAAAATTATTGAATAAGTTACAACAATAATTTCAGCTATATTAAATCTAAAAAAAAATTAAATATTCAATTAGAATAAATTATATAATATATACATATTATATAGATCGTAAATTGAAATATTAACTGATCCACCTTCTACTATTTGCGAATGGTAAACACCATAGATAATAGAATAATAGATACAATATAAAATGTGTGCATTTACTTATTAATTATTATTATTATTATTATTATTTCAGAGCTGCCCCAAAAATGTATGGGTTGAAAGTAAGTAGAGTGTTAGAGAAATTGTTTGCATTAATTAAACTATTTTATTATTTTAACAGGCTCAGAATGCTTGAACATGAAGGATTTGGTGCAAAAATGTCCAGAAATGCCCCCACCAGTTTTCAAATCGCCACCTAAATTAATTTAATTTGAAAAATTTACTCATCTATAGTAGTAGTTAAGACATTTTTAGAGATTAAAAAAAAATACTTTATGTTGAATGTAATGGATAAACAATTACAACATTGAAAATAAATTATAAACACTTTAGAATTAAAAAACCGCTTTTTATTTTATTATTTTTAATTCTGTTAAATAACTTGAACTAATGTGACAGAAATTGAAACAAATCTTTATTTAGAATGACGTACCGAACATCTATGAAAGGTATATGAAACAAATATCATTAGACACATAAGAGGTGCATACTTTTTTGATAGACAAGCTATTACATTCAAAAATAAATACAAAAAACTATATTAAAGAATTTATTGAATTGTTCAGACTCATAATAACATCCCGTATCCAAATGTTCTTTTAATTGGTGTGAAGTAGTATCTTTCCCAATTTTGACGAGTAATAGCTTCATCACTGAAATATTAAATGTTTAATATAATGATAAATGGTTTTTACAAAAATAATTAAAATATATATTACCTTTTGGGAACTCCTACAAGAGCAACTCTAACTTTAGTATGGTCTTCTTGTTGATTAATAGTAACAGTAACAGTAGAGTATAGCCAATCAGGCCACTGTTTAGTTCTCCAATTTTGAACAATTTTTTTGCCAGGGCACTAGAGTAAATATATGAAGAAAATATTATGCATTAATATAAACTAACTTTGGCAAAAATTAAATTTACTTACAAGTTCTATGAATTCACCAGTAATATTTCCATCGAACAATTGAAATTTCCCACCTTTAATTGCTTGAAATGTTACAGATTGTTGAGTAAAAGCTGATACGAGCTAAAAATTAATATGAAATAATTTACAATTTGTCCAACTATTCATTTTATTTATAACACTGTATACCTCTGGTGTAGTGAGCGCATTGTAAAAATCTTCACCAGAACACTGGAATACTACATCCATTACAACAGTAGTAGTATCTATTTTAGATTTTGAATTATCATCTTTTGCACCCTATAATAGTAACAATTATTTATTAACTTAATTAGTTATATCAATTTGTATAACTTTGACAGGCCTTACGTTTTCGGAATTGTGAACACTTTTCAATGATTCTTTTGACACTAATTTTGGTTTGGAAGAATTGTCAATATCTTTTTTGGGCAAAATCATGCCTTTTGAAAATTCTAAAATATGATAATTTTGATTAGTCATTACTAATTTAAGGGATATATAACTCATTTATAAAAAATTAAATAATTAAAAAAATTGAACAATATCATATCATATTGTATCCTAGTTTTATAAAAAAAAAAACAATTATTTTAAGTAACATTTTAAATTCATAATTATAATAAGGTATATAAAACTTCAAATGTAAAATAATGCAATACATTTAACATATAGTATACAACTGGTGCAATATTCAATTTAATTTAATAATATTTAAATATATATGCAGGACTATCACCACCATAACATATACTATACTAAAACATAAAAATTGACAGGGATATGAGTATTCTGTTAAAATAACCATCCAATTATTATATATGATATAATATGTATTAAATATAATACAAACAGGATGCCTACCGAGTTAGAGAAAAATTATTTAAGGACTACTCGTGAATATAAAAAGCATATTAAAAAAAACTGAAAATCAAAATGTTTAGAACGGAATATACTTTTCAACAATGTAAAACCCAAATTAATACTCCAAAATCACAAGTTAAATATAATAAAATTGTATGACATCAACAACTCAAACTTTTTTTAAACCTTAAGGGGCCTGCTCGTTACCTGTTTTTTTGCTCAAAAACACGCTTTACAGGAATAACTCTCAAGCTCTGTAGAGTGATCTGATTTCGATAATTTTTTTTTCTGAAAGAAACACCGCTTACAGGGTACATTGGACTTGGATTTTCAAAATTCTATTTCTAAACCATATATAGTACAATTTTGAATATGACCAATTTTCACAAGATTTTGTTATTTTCGTTAATTTGTTTTAAGCAAAAAATTAAGAATCAAAGTCCAATGCGCCATGTAAAAAAGTACCCCTTCCCTTTCCAATGAAAAAAAAATTATTCAAATCAGACCTCTCTATAATGCGTGAGTTTTACCCATAAAGTGTATTTTGAGCAAAAAATCACGCATTTTAATTTTGGTCGGCGGTGCCGCTGACATGTGCGCACATGCAGTGCGTGCGTAGATAGTCCAGTACCGGCATACAATCACACTCACACTAATTATCATTGTGATCAACACAAATGACATGGGCGGCAGATACGAAATTACATATTGCCTAAATATTGCCCTTATTAAAGACACACGACCAGGCTCCTTAATTTGTATAATACAAAAATAAATTAGTAAGTAACATAACATATAAGGTTTTGGAAATATTTATTATTTACTTCCATATTTGTACCTTCTTTTAGATCCTTTATATATTTTTCTAGCTGATCTCTGATTTTACTACGCCCTTGGTGGTACAGAAAATCTTTAACTATAGTTGCTTCATTAGAAGGCTCTTTCAATGAAATATTTATCTGTTAACGAAATAATCAATTTGTAATATAGCTGATATAATAACACAATATTAAAATTACTAATAAGGCAATAATAAATACAAAAACTACAACCAAATTAGCATTAATACCTCAATTTCAGCTACACTATTTTCTTCACTTAAATTTGGTATGTTTATTGTGCCCTCTATCTCTTTGGCAGCACCACTTAATTGCCCTTTCCAACTTAAAGTTAAATCCCACTCATAAAAGAAGATGAGTTTGCCCTTTCTATTATTTGCAACAGCTTCTCCTTCACAACTTTCAATCTTTGAAATCTCACATTTAGCTACATCATTTTCTAATATCATACCAACTAATAAGGCATTAAGTTTTTCTTTTGACCATTGGCATGCATTTTTTTCTGTCCTGAAAAACAAAAAAATATTAATTAATCTTACATTTGTTATAGTTGGCTTAATGTATTCAACTTTAAAGTTAACGTAATACCTACTCATACATCATGATACATCAAAACAAAAATACCAATTAAAAAAAATCATTAAAATATTTGTGTAACTTAGTTTAAAGAAGTAATGTTTAAAATTGTAATTTACTTAACCTATTTATGGGCAAAATAGAGACGTGATTTTTTTGAATATTTTCTAATGTGCTTACGGAAAAACTAATAAAAGCAATTACCAATCTAAAATGTAATATAAATTGTTAAACAAATTATAATCTAAATTAATTTTATGAGTCAATAAATATATATATTTTAAAATCTTACTCATTTGTTTGAAGTATTAACATACCTTAATTTAAAAATTAACTATCTAATTAGGTACATTTTCAAGTTTTTAAATTTGACGATACTCAGGTATGTATTAAGAATTATAAAATAGTTAGAACATTTACAAAAATAATACTATTATTGAGTCGTTAAAAACAAATATAAAGCTAAGAATTTGATATTTATACAGAATGCATGAATATAATTACCAATGCCAGTTGTTTACGTTAGTGGCGTCTGGGCGTTCTTCAACAATCCATCGCGGATCTCCTTCACCCCATTTAGCCATCTAAAAAATTATAAAAATATTATAATATATTAATGATGTACTATAAGAATGTAAGGTACTTAATAATAGACAAGTTTATCGAATCGTTAACTAAGGCATAATATCTACATCACACTAGATAATTTTAAACTAATACAATATGTCAAAAATTCTTACTATGAATTGATAAATTAATTAAAAATACGGAAAATCCTCAATCAAACGGAATATTAATTAATATAATATTTGAAGGAATTTCGGTAGATGTTCCGCACTACCACTAACAGAAAATTGGAAACGATGGAGAAACCCGTGGTACAGCTTGCTGCGGTAGAACAGCGCTTATATTTTGATATTTCAATGAAAGAATTAAATCAAGTTAAAACATGGAAAATTCTAGAATCTTTTAACAGTGTGACCAAGTTGATAAGAAACTAAAATACCGGAACGGACTATTATAGATATTATCACGAAATAATGAATATAATATTATATATATATTTTTAATTCGTGGAATATTATATAATTCATGAGAATTTTGCGATCCGAAGAATTTAATGAATAAACATGTTTTGTCCGAAAAATGATTAGTGATTATTCACATAGGTATATGGCCTATAATATGGCTAAAGCAGTAAAGCTGTAAAACTAAAGAGTTGAGAGCATTGGTAAATGCCTCTCTATCGTCCTGTATAGCCATAGACCCAAATAGGTGGGTGACTGGGGGGCTTATCGGTTATACTCCCAGAATTTCTGTAGCCCCCTCCCCTCAAAAAAAAAACTAATGATTTAACCACTATAATTTAAAAGTATCGTAATTTTCAAATTACTCCAAATTTCAAACACTATTTACGCCTATGCCTGTATAGCCTATTGCGTTTGCGTATATCAGTAAATGGCATATTACGCATAGATTAAAGTGATAAAGCGTATAGGTACATAAGATGACTGATGAGATACAGAAGATCCCACATAAGTTTTTCTACCTTTATCGAAAAAAAAGTTACCGGAATCATAATCATTTTTCATGAGCGTTTGAAGTTTGAATTTTGACGACATTGCCACATTGGATATTTACCCGTAAATTAACGATTACTCATCGAACGATTTTCTTATTTTGTTGTAATTCAAAAACGAATAACCGTAAATACTCGTCATTTTCACCAAATGTTTGTTTATTATTTTTTTTTTATACATATCAGTTACATTTTAACTCGATTTTGAGCTATTTATAGACATTTTAAATTCGTTTTAATTTTTTTCTCATAAGTTTCGGTAGACAATCAATAAATACTGGTAACTTGCTCTAAAGATATAGACATACAGTAGTTCCACACAGGGGCGGACTGGCCCAGTGTTATACTCTCCTATATATATATGACAGTGGACCGCTGTCTTTGGCTAGATTTTGGGCCGGTTCCTTGTAAGTGGTGCGGTTATATTGTATAGGAAATCGGTACATAAATATAGAAATGCGACACAAACATAATAAGATAAAGGATTATATATGTATTTAGCTGCAGTGCCGCCCGACGTTGTCCAGTCCAAAGATCTAATAAATATATTTGTACAAAATGTATGGACCATATTATTTCTTCTAATTATGATATTAATATTTAGTATGATATGTAACCAATTGGAACCATTTAGATAAACCAAATAAATTTCTTTTTTCGAAAGCTGAAAAAAATTATGTGTGAGCTACCTACATGATTTGGATTATACTATTATAATTTATAGCCTTATAGGTACTTATCTCTATCGATAAATTATTATCGATGTATACACATCTATAAATATGTAACCGGACGTGCACTGACTATAATGACTATCAGTATAGTTATAACTTACAACTTATAACAAGGCCAGGATGGAGTTTTAGTGAATAATGTCTACCTACGATTTATACTATTCTGATAAAAATGGACCTATTTTTATTTTGCACGTTTTTGCATAAAATGAGCTTAACGCATATTTTTGCATATTTAGTATGATCGGATTTATTGTATTTAAGCCGGACAAGACGGTAATAATATTTATTAAACTGATCAAAGTATATAACTTGGTTTTTCTGGAAAACAAATTTTATTTTTATAAATAAAATCTAAAGGTACAATATGCGATAAAAGAGTGAATATAGTATGATAGAGAAAGATAAACACAATTAATAAAACTATAAAAGTATGTAGGTATCAATATAAAACCCAAGATAAGGTATAATTTGTCGGGTATTAAAGTGTATTACTGTATTATTAGTGTATTGTATTTACCCACAATCCTAATATTTTTTGAGTCGTACAAATCGTTCAGCCGTCCGTACATTACATTAGATTGTTTTTCAGTGTGATTTTAAATTTTAAAAATGCCGAAAATCAAAAATGAAAGTGTCAAATTTGTTGTAGAATTGTAAGAAAAAAATATGTGATCGTAGCATGTATAAGCACACGTATTTCCACTATTGAATGTGAATTATGAGTTTTATTACTAAAATAATAATCAATAATATGTATTGATTATTATTTTAGTATGCATATTAATATATATGCATATTTTTAATTTTTAATCTCAATTATATATTATATTAAGACAATCCAGCATTCCAGCCAATCACTAAAGTATTTCAATGAATAAATTTTTGTAACTATATTTAGTGTTTCAAAATTAAAATGCATATTTTACAATTTTTTATTGCATACAAATCCTAGCCTTGCTGATAACTGATCGACCTGCAATGTTGCAATGTAGGGGCGTAGAGCTATCGCCTATCATGATATATATATCCTATATAGGTCTTTGTTTCCCAAACTTTTTACAATGGTGACCCATAAATTTAATCTTTATTGGGTACGCGACCTCCTGCAGCTAAGAAAAAAATATCAAGTACGCCATAAATAAATGATATTTTTATTACTATTAATTTTATTATTGAATTTTTATAAATTATAATACTTGATAATAAATACATAATAAATAAATTAAATAAATTATAAAAAAATACAAAAATACTGAAATAAACGTAATCTAACCGCGAGTCGCGACCCATCAAAAAAATTTTGCGACCCATGGTTTGGAAACGCTGCTATAGGTCATAGGGACTTGACAGTTTGACAGTGTATCCACCTTCATTCCGGTATGTACTTTGAATTAATCTAGGAACAAAAATCCCCAAAGCTATACCAAACTGTTGGATGCAGCTGTCAAAAAAATAATTAATAATAATAAAAAAATATAAATTTGAATGATAATTTTGATAAATAGGTACATACCTATTGAGTATTGATATAATTATTATGATACTATATGAAGTGGAAACGGTAAATAATATACCGCATGTCACAAAAACACAGTAATATAATATATAAATATTTAAGTAATTTTGAGTATAAAAAAATTATAAATACTTATTTAAAAAGCGAAAAATTTTACGCTTAGCAGATTACTTAAGTTTAAAAATTAAAGTGAATATACCTCTCATACAATTTAAAGGTAAGATTAATATCTGTAGGTAATATCGGTTCATATATCCACTTTCAACTTTGTGGAATTCGAATCGCAATTCGCCGACAACTCAGTTCGCCCGCTGACTAATAATATGCCAGTATGAAATTATTTTTAAGACATTCTCATTTTGCCGACAGTCTAGTTTGCCGACGTCTCGGTTCACTGACAAATTATACCGGTTTTATAATAAAGTTTAAATTTTCCCGATTCGCCGACAGGTGACAATAATTTTATCATAAACGGATGTGACAGCGATAATATTGTAGTAGGTATATGTTGTCAATATGTTCAATGATTCGATTTTTTCTACACATTTAATCCACGGGAGTGTAGATTAGTAAATTTAGTTCATTCCAGCCGTTTTTACTGTGAAGTTCGTAATTTAATAGAATATTGAAAAGTGCTTTTTAAAATTAAATTGGATTCAGTTTGCTTTAAAATAAAATCTGAAAAAGATCACGATTTATTAGTACATAGTAAATAACTTTATTCATTGAGTGGACAAAATACTGGACACAAAATATGGGACAACCGAATATTATAAATGCATACAACATTTCGAAGGTCGCGTTATTTTGAAGAATAATACTGGTGTAATATTATTGAAAAACCACAATCGTCAATCACCCAACACACGGAGTTGAATTATCTAATCATGGTATAATATAATGTATATATTTTTTTTATAATAATAACTATACATACTGACAATTTATTTAGTACATTATGTCGGCGAATTGGGATTCGGCAAATTGGGTTTTGGCGATGTGGGAAGACACGGTTTTAAGATATATATATATGTATATTATATTTAATTATATATAAGTATTTGCTTTGGGAATTTTTTTTTCCATGGTTTTTTATCCAAGGGTTTTTTTTAAATTTTACTTCGGCGATTTTTTTCCGATTACCCTTTGAACCACGTTCAGAAATATACCAAAAGCTATAAATAATTATAATATCAGAACTGATCTACTGAGATACTAAATAACCGTCACAGAGATACACCGCTATAAAGGTCCCACACACTGCAGCGGTGGCGGTAGCGGTTACGGCAAATGAGTCCGGACACAACTTTACCGCCACCGCTGCAGTGTGTGGCGTCCTTTAATAAGGACGCCATAATCAAAGTTTGTTCATTTTTTCCAGGACGAAGTCAGGTTGTATACAGCTAGTATAGTAATATAGTTTAGCATGTAGAATAGTTTAGAACTGTAGATCATATAATATGGTAGAACCAATATCCCAATAACTTGAAGCGATTATAAATATATAAATCGATGTTTATGTGCGAAGTGATATCGTATACCTATTTATTTATGTGAATTGAATACGTAAAATATACTAAATATAAATTAATCAGCGACCAAAAGCTAAATAGTAAATACTATTATGTTATAATGTTATAATATGCTTAGATTTTGTATATTATGATCATTGATTATAAATACTATACGTCGTCGCCTATCATAGTTACTTAAGAGCGAAAACACTACGACAGCGCTTCATAACGACCACATCATTTTTCGTCAATTTTTCGCGCCGCGCAAATACTACTGGCCCAGTGAGTGATCCATAGTATTTATAATCAACTAGCTCATTCCGTGCACTTCGTTGCCCAGCAACCAATAATTATTATTATAATAGCTTCAAAACCTATGGCAACCATTTATAAACAAAATTGTCCATCGGAAATCTCAAAATCCTTGTTTGAGCACCTACCGTTGGTCCGGGTTGGTCCTCTCCCTTTTAAATTAGCCTATCTTCTGCCCAGAGGTCTAATATATATATAAATAGCTGATCCCATACTTCGTTGCCCATTAAAAATGCCAACTCTACATGAATAATATGTTTTATATATTATTACCATGACAACCATTTCTATACAAAAAATTCCATCGGAAATCTCAAAATAATATACAAATGATTGCCATGGTAATATGGATACACAGATAGACAGACTTACATTATTACATTCATTTTTGTATATTATATAGATGATAATAATATGATCTAAGATTATATTATGTGACGGGTTGCCTTACGCATACGCACTTCAAGCATCTAAGGTAGTAAAATATGTCCCATAGTAAATGATACTATATAATATTATTATGCTTAAATAAAATATACACTATTATAGTTGATATATCGTTTTATACGGCTCAAGTGGAGGGGATCCGCCCTAGTTGCGCCCCTGTCATGAGCGTTTAGCAGGTATCATAATATTAAACGATTCGTATAATCGTATATAATGTACCTAGTATATATATATTATAATATTCCCTTCCAAACGCATAAACACGCCCAGTGCCGCAACTATACATTATGGGGCTGATAAGCAAATCTTAATTTGGGGCCTCAATGTACAAAATGTAAATAAATTATTATATCAAGCTATCTAAACAAAATACATAAACATTTAATTGTACAATTGTTATAAAAATAGTATTATAGTATAATTTCAACACATTTGTGTTTTTTGTAAATTATCTAACAAAATTGTTTGAAAAGTTGTCAATGATTTTCTCTACAACTATCTCGGAAGTTCTTCCCCTTTCAATTGAATGGAAATGTCACTGAGGCGTTCTTGACCTATAGAATTGCGCAAAAAAAATTTTGATTAATTTAAGTTTATTTGATTACAATAAATTATAAATAATATGAACGAATTTAAACATAATAAAACTTTTTTTTATTCTTCATTTTACTTAAATTTTCTTTAGCCACAGCTTTACAGTCAGTTTTAACACATAGATTTGTGGTCCTATATCGGATTGGAGCCTTGGGAGCCGATGTGCAATGTACACCAGCTTGCATACCCGGTAGTTGCGGCACTGAACACACCAATAAAATACTACTTCAACCGAATACACGTCAAATAAAAATAATTCAGTATTTTTTTGTTAGTTTTTATTATTTTGGAATAATGTTTATTATTTATAACGTCGTTCGACATTACTTCGTCATTACTTTGCCAGTCCATGGCATTATGCCCTCTTATAACGATTTCACTTATTATTTATTTGCTTAAAGTATAGGAATGATATAAGTATATAGAAATGGACGAGATTACGTATTAAATAATTAAGAATAACAATTTTAGTTATTTTGTTGTAAATTTATAATATTAATTCAACTTACCGGCTACCGTATTAATAATAACAATATTTATGTTCTCGTTTCTAAATTGCATCTTGATATTGAGATGTTGACTTCATTTTTTGTCCATCGTTCGTCAAAATATATTTGTCTGGTTTATGCATTTTTTAAATTTTAGAAGCAAATAAGTACAGAGCAATGTCACAATGGGTCTATGTGTAGTATCTACGTTTGAAAATATCATCGAACTAAATAAATAAAGAGTATTTATCCTAAAATTCAATTTTAATCTACCTACTTATTCAAATATACTCGTTTGTCAAAAATGACTAAGCAAAAGAATTTTATTATCGTAAATTCGTAACTTGTAGAGTTGTACTTATTAAATTATATCCTATAGTTAACTATAATTTAAGTGTTATCATATAGGTACTTAATCTAATACATTCACAAATATAATCAAACAAGTTAAATACAAAGTAAAAGTATAGGGTAAACTGGTAAAGTTCTGTCACAGAATATTTATTTATTATAATATTAATATTTATTCTGTGGTTCTGTTTTTATTACTTAGAACAAATTTAAATATCGCGGGTTTTTAACATCGGTGGCTTCCGAAAAGTATTTATAGAGTCTTTGGCATTCGATCTTCAAAAAGTTACCACAAAATTATAGACGAGTAGCTGCTGCTGATGCCTGATGACGCTACCGTTGGCAATACTGTACCGGTAACGGCGTCATCTCCTTCATCCGACCGAAAACGTTCACCGCACTCACCCCCTACCATTGCATACGGCACCACTCCGTCAATGTGTTTATGCTTTACCGTGCTACTTTGGTCGGCCATTTTATTCGACAATCGACCCTCTGCCCATCCGTACTCTCTTCGGCTCTCATTGTCTCTTAAGTCATAGTTTCATATTTTTTCGTTTGCATTCGCACTACTCGTCCGAGTACGTCGCTTAATCTCCAACAAACTCATCTTCGCAAGTCTTACACGGTTAGCCAGCCCCGCAGCGTCGTTCGATCGTTTCAATTCAACGCAGTACTGTGTAGCGAACGCACCATGGCGCAAATCAAAGACGAGAAGATCAATGACACGTCGTTGAACGGCCCTAACGCACACCACGGTCCCAGTCCCAATCATAAGCCGAAAGAAGAGTTTCATGGCGGTGGCCGCGGCGGAAGAGGCAACCGCTTCCAACCGTACGGCGGACCCAACAGAGACCGCAAAGGTGGTCCTCCGAGAGACAACAATATGGTAATTATCAATGTTATTTTGGGTTCTCGGTTTTTTTTTTTTTGGTACTCCGCTCGATACTGTAAACAAACGTACAGCGGATTCTAAGTGTGCGGTTGTAAGACGTTGTACTTAATGATAGTCTATCGTGAGTGCTAAACTTCATGTATAGTTAGTTAGTAATGACTAATGACTCCGGTTTATTTTATATCACTAGTGGTGATTTGGTATGGTTCTGTAAAATCGTTTACGCTTTTCTGTAGTCTATACACTCTTGTCGCCTCTTGAAACAAGTATTTTGTCGTTTATGAAAGATTTAAGAATATTTTTTTTATAGCTCCACATGTTTTTGTGTTAGGATATTTCATATTACTGAATTTGAAAGTTACTGATTTTGCTTATACAATTATTGTTTAAACCAATGTTTCCCAAACTTTCTTCCGATAGGTTGCTGAAAATCGGAAAAATAGTAAATCAGGTTAGGGGTTGTTGCTTTACTTTATTAGGTACTTATAAGTTATAACTAAGGATCGGAACTTTCTGCGCACTTACATATACATTAAAAAACATGATATGCAGTAAAAATTTGCAATTTATTGAAGACAATTATTGTATATAATATACTAAATGGCTCTTTTTCATAAAAAATAATTACATTGGATATAATTTTATCGATAGCGCCTAATTGTCCATGTACCTCTTCAGAAGTCCTTAAGAAGACCATAAGCATACATGTCACATGAATCATTTTTAATATTCCACACTTAACCATAAAGAAGACCTCATCCTACAGCATTACAAAAATAGCCGTTAATGAATTAATTTATTTTGAATTGGATGTCGTATATCTAATATATTTTTGTTGAATTATTAATTTATAAAAATGAAAAATTGTGTTCGTTAAATCCATGAAGTATGGTTTTAAATTATCTTAAACTAACTATGCATACTAATTTTAAAGTCAAATAATATAGGTACATTGACTGAATTAAATTGTGTTTTAATTTTTTAAAATTTACCTCAGATACCATATCCAATAACATTTAAAGCTTTTATTTAAATATACATACTTGGTAGTTGAATTACATAAATTACATCACAGACAAACTAAAGTATACAATTAGAGAACCACTTGGATCCATGAATGTCAGTTTGGTAACACTGGCTATCCATTTGAGGTTTAAGGATTCTCTTAACACTTATTTTTAATTTATGTTGGTTGAAAATTTTATGTAGGTACGTATCTAATTCACAAAATATAAACAAATTAGAAACATAACACTACTTTGTAGTTACCAAGTATAATTAGAAAAGTTGTCTAAAATGTATGAATGTTACCAAGATAATGAAAACTGTGTAACAAAATGTCATAATTTGAATATTATCTGATGGATGGTTAATATTATGTAAAATTTTATATTTAAGTATTTTAATGCTAAATACTTGGTATGTGCTTAATGTTTTTAATTTAAATTAAATTTTATTGGTTAATTAAATTATGTAAGAAATCAGATGTATATTAATTATTCTTTAGTATTGAAATGAATATAGTTTTTTGATACTTTATATTAGTAACAACTTGAAATTGACTTAACCTACCTGAAAATAAAAATATTATACCCCCCTTTAACCACACTTTGATACCTAAATATTGGGTTTATTGTGCCAATTCATATTATTGAAACAAAGGGTAAAGAAAATAAATTGTCCTACTAGGAAACACAATGAATTGTTTTATATGTGTGTCGACATTATGGATACATGTTATGATTTAATTATTATTATTAACTTATAATTTTTCCTGAACCAACTACTATTTTAACATGATGATTATTTACAAATATATACTACCAAGATCTTTGAGTCTATGTGATAAATCTAAAAATCTGAGTTATTATATTATATTATTCTACTATTTTTTTATGTATACAATTAAGAACTTTTATTCCTGACCCCACGCTTAAATATCATATTTTGTAATTTTGTGCCAAATTTAATTTTAAATGTAATACCAGAGTAAGGTAAAACCCTACTAAGAAGCGCATAGTATGGTTTCTAAAGTATGTTGACATCATGGATATATTATATATTAATGTTAGGTGATATCATACAAACATTTATTTTGAGTCAAATATACAAATGCCTAACCCATCTGAATAGTGAATACCTATGGGTATAAGTTAATAATTATAGGCCCTTTCGCCACGCTATAATACCTAAATATTGGGTTTTATTGTGCCAATTCATAAATTGAAAATCAAAGGGTAAAGAAAATAAATTATCCTACTAGGAAACACAATGAATTATTTCATATGTGTGTCGACATTATGGGTACATATCGAAACAAGTAGCTATATTACTATGGTTCACATGGTTTTTTTCCTTAAGATGATGTCTTTCCACCGCACTGATAGTCTTTGTAAGGGTCTTGATTGTATCTTAACAATGATCATATTTTTAAATTTTATACTAACTTTATTTTATTATATTATACCTTTTAAAAATTTTTTTATTCTTCATGATGAGATATATTTCTTATCTTTCTGATTATGTTTGATGACAGTTATTTCATCACCACCCACCTCTGAAAGAATTGAAAAATATTTGGTATTCATTTTGTATGATGACTACATAGTTCATTTGAAATAAGATGAAATTTAGCTATATTGCAATTGTCTTTCGCTCCTATCTGAGATATGAATACCTATAGGTATAACTTAATAATTGTAGGCCCTTTCGCCACGCTATAATACCTAAATATTGGGTTTTATTGTGCCAATTCATAAATTGAAAATCAAAGGGTAAAGAAAACAAATTGTCCTACTAGGAAACACAATGAATTGTTTCATATGTGTGTCGACATTATGGGTACATATCGAAACAAATTGTTATCAAACTTAATAGGTATCCATGATGTCTTTCCACCCCACTGGTTCGCTTAGTTATATCTCAACAATAATCATATATTTAAATTATGTACAGGTTAGCTTTTTTTTATTCTTCATGATGAGATATATTTCTTATCATTCTGATTATGTTTGATGACAATTATTTCATCACCACCCACCTCTGAAAGAATCAAAAATCATTTGGTATTCATTTTGTATGATGACCACATAGTTCATTTGAATTAAGATGAAATTTAGCTATGTTGCAATTGTCTTTCGCTCCTATCTGAAAAATGGATACCAATGTGTGGGTACAACAACTTAAATATTTTAAGACCTTTTGCCACGCTATAATACCTGAATATTGGGTTTTATTGTGCCAATTTATAAATTGAAAATCAATAAGTAAAAAAAATAAATTATCCTATTAGGAAACACAATGAATTATTTCATATGTGTGTCGACATTATGGATATATGTTTTGATTTCATTTTATTATTAACCTACAATAATTTTAAGAGAGAAAATAATTGATGTGTATTCTTTTAACATGATGATTATTTATAAATATATACTACCAAGATCTTTGAGTCTATGTGATAGTTCTAAAAATCTGAGTTATTTTATATTCAACTACCATTGTCTTATTTTTTTTACTTGAAAATAGGATGTTCTCAGCTACTTTATAAGACATCCCTTTTTTTGGGAAACACCAGTTATGCCCTTGTTTCCTTTCGCTCCCTGTTCTGCGCCTAGACAAATAAATCAAAAATATCCCTTGACTTGTTCTACAAACCTCATATTGGTTATAGTGTAACCACCTTATTTCTACTCTTATCTTAGTTGATATTCTACTCTTATAATTTACCCTACTCTTTATATACTAACTTTGAAGTGTCGTAAATTTAAAATCATGACTGACGCCAAATTCTGACTTCATCATTAAATTTAGTGTACTTCAATTCAAAAGTTTTTAAAAAAATTGCAATAAAAAAACTGATACAGTAAATTAGAAATATACCATTAGATATACAAACATTTAAATATTTTGATATAATTTCGATAATTGATGATAATATTTATTAATTTTGTTTTATTATCTGTATTTTTCTATTAGAATTTTTTATACCTTTTGTTGTTATGGCTCGTTTGTCCTTTTAACTGTATACATTTGATAAATAAATGAACATAGTATTAGATTATAAATTTATTATTAGTGTTATGAGTTATTACCTAAGTATGCAATGTCTTGAAATAAAAAAGAAGAGCCAGAAAAAATACCCATTTACACTTGTAAATAATACTTACAGTATTTATATATAATATTGATTATTCTATGTTTATCTTATTTTATTATAAAAGTTGTTTGTTTTTTTTTATTCTTCATGATGAGATATATTTCTAATCATTCTGATTATGTTTGATGACAGTTATTTCATCACCACCCACCTCTGAAAGAATCAAAAATCATTTGGTATTCATTTTGTATGATGACCACATAGTTCATTTGAATTAAGATGAAATTTAGCTATTTTGCAATTGTCTTTCGCTCCTATCTGAAAAATGGATACCAATGTGTGGGTACAACAACTTAAATATTTTAAGCCCTTTCGCCACGCTATAATACCTAAATATTGGGTTTTATTGTGCCAATTCATAAATTGAAAATCAAAGGGTAAAGAAAATAAATTGTCCTATTAGGAAACACAATGAATTGTTTCATATGTGTGTCGACATTATGGGTACATAACGAAAAAAATTGTTATCACACTAAATTATCATTGTTCACATAGATTATTTATTTAAGATGATGTCTTTCTACCGCACAAGTTGTCTTAGTTTTGTCTTATAAATTATCATATTTTTAAATTATACATATGCCTTTTTTTAACATATACGTTTTATGTATTTTTTATTCTTCATGATGAGATATATTTCTTATCATTCTGATTATGTTTGATGACAGTTATTTCATCACCACCCACCTCTGAAAGAATTGAAAAATATTTGGTATTCATTTTGTATGATGACTACATAGTTCATTTGAAATAAGATGAAATTTAGCTATATTGCAATTGTCTTTCGCTCCTATCTGAGATATGAATACCTATAGGTATAACTTAATAATTATAGGCCCTTTCGCCACGCTATAATACCTAAATATTGGGTTTTATTGTGCCAATTCATAAATTGAAAATCAAAGGGTAAAGAAAACAAATTGTCCTACTAGGAAACACAATGAATTGTTTCATATGTGTGTCGACAATATGGGTACATATCGAAACAAATTGTAATCAAGCTATATTACTATGGTTCACAGGGTTTTTTTTCCTTAAGATGATACCTTTCCACTGCGCTGATTGCCTTAGTAAGAGTCTTAGTTATATTTTAACAATGATCATATTTTAAAATTGTATATTAACTTTATTTTAATATATTACACCTTGTATACATTTTTTTATTCTTCATGATGAGATATATTTCTTATCATTCTGATTATGTTTGATGACAGTTATTTCATCACCACCCACCTCTGAAAGAATTGAAAAATATTTGGTATTCATTTTGTATGATGACTACATAGTTCATTTGAAATAAGATGAAATTTAGCTATATTGCAATTGTCTTTCGCTCCTATCTGAGATATGAATACCTATAGGTATAACTTAATAATTATAGGCCCTTTCGCCACGCTATAATACCTAAATATTGGGTTTTATTGTGCCAATTCATAAATTGAAAATCAAAGGGTAAAGAAAACAAATTGTCCTACTAGGAAACACAATGAATTGTTTCATATGTGTGTCGACAATATGGGTACATATCGAAACAAATTGTATCAAGCTATATTACTATGGTTCACAGGGTTTTTTTTTAAGATGATACCTTTCCACTGCGCTGATTGCCTTAGTAAGAGTCTTAGTTATATTTTAACAATGATCATATTTTAAAATTGTATATTAACTTTATTTTAATATATTACACCTTGTATACATTTTTTATTCTTCATGATGAGATATATTTCTTATCATTCTGATTATGTTTGATGACAGTTATTTCATCACCACCCACCTCTGAAAGAATTGAAAAATATTTGGTATTCATTTTGTATGATGACTACATAGTTCATTTGAAATAAGATGAAATTTAGCTATATTGCAATTGTCTTTCGCTCCTATCTGAGATATGAATACCTATAGGTATAACTTAATAATTATAGGCCCTTTCGCCACGCTATAATACCTAAATATTGGGTTTTATTGTGCCAATTCATAAATTGAAAATCAAAGGGTAAAGAAAACAAATTGTCCTACTAGGAAACACAATGAATTGTTTCATATGTGTGTCGACATTATGGGTACATATCGAAACAAATTGTGATCACACTAAATTATCATTGTTCACATAGATTATTTATTTAAGATGATGTCTTTCTACCGCACAAGTTGTCTTAGTTTTGTCCTATAAATTATCATATTTTTAAATTATACATATGCCTTTTTTTAATATATACATTTTATGTATTTTTATTCTTTATGATGAGATATATTTCTTATCATTCTGATTATGTTTGATGACAGTTATTTCATCACCACCCACCTCTGAAAGAATTGAAAAATATTTGGTATTCATTTTGTATGATGACTACATAGTTCATTTGAAATAAGATGAAATTTAGCTATATTGCAATTGTCTTTCGCTCCTATCTGAAAAATGGATACCTATAGGTGTAACTTAATATTATAGGCCCTTTCGCCACGCTATAATACCTAAATATTGGGTTTTATTGTGCCAATTCATAAATTGAAAATCAAAGGGTAAAGAAAATAAATTGTCCTACTAGGAAACACAATGAATGGTTTCATATGTGTGTCGACATTATGAGTACATATCGAAACAAATTGTAATCATCTATATTATATGGTTCCTTAAGATGATGTCTTTCCACCCACTGATAGTCTGGGTCTTGTATCTTAACAATGATAATATTTTAAAATTTTTATTAATTTATTTAATATATTTTATTTTTATTTTTTTATTCTTCATGATGAGATATATTTCTTATCATTCTGATTATGTTTGATGACAATTATTTCATCACCACCCACCTCTGAAAGAAAAAAATCATTTGGTATTCATTTTGTATGATGACCACATAGTTCATTTGAATTAAGATGAAATTTAGCTATATTGCAATTGTCTTTCGCTCCTATCTGAAATATGAATACCCATAGGTATAACTTAATAATTATAGGCCCTTTCGCCACGCTATAATACCTGAATATTGGGTTTTATTGTGCCATTCATAAATTGAAAATCAAAGGGTAAAGAAAACAAATTGTCCTACTAGGAAACACAATGAATTATTTCATATGTGTGTCGACATTATGGGTACATATCAAACAAATTGTAAACTAACTATATTATCATGGTTCACATGGTTTTTTTTCCTTATGATGATGTCTTCCCCTGCACTAGTTGTCTTAGTTTTGTCCTATAAATTATCATATTTTTAAATTATACATATGCCTTTTTTTAATATATACATTTTATGTATTTTTATTCTTCATGATGAGATATATTTCTAATCACTCTGATTATGTTTGATGACAATTATTTCATCACCACCCACCTCTGAATGAATTGAAAAACCCTTGGTATTGATTTTGTATGATGAATACATAGTTCATTTGAAATAAGATGAAATTTAGCTATATTGCAATTGTCATAACTTCCTATCTGGATGTCAATGGGTATACTTGTATTCTTATTAGGTCTTTTGAACATAGAATTGTTCGATATTATGTGTTTTAAAGAAGGAAAAATAATCAAATGTTATATTCTTTTTATATGATGATTATTTATAAATAAATACTACCAAGATCTTTGAGTCTATGTGATAATTTAAAAAATCTGAGTTCTTAAGAAATATTATTCTTTTAATGATAATTTACATACAACCTTTTTAGATATTAATTCTTTATGATGTATTCTCATAATGCACCTTATACAAGTTATACTGTAGATATACCTAATAAGTCCTTTGAAAAAAGGATTGTTTGATATCATGTGTACTTCAACAAGTTTTATAGAAGGAAAAACTATCAAATGTTTATTCTTTTAAATGATGATTATTTATAAATATATACTACCAAGATCTTTGAGTCTATGTGATAATTATAAACATCTGAGTTAATATTACCCGGTTAAGAGTAAAACAAAATAATTTAAATCTATTTCTGATACCACTCTTCACTGATATGCATGTTATTGTTGTGTTAATTTAATATACATTATAACTAAAATTTAAATTTAAATTTCAGCCAAGAGGAGAGTTTCGCAATGACAATAATCATGGTGATAACCATCAAGGGATAATGATATCATGAATCGAGGCAATCGCAATCATTCTGAAAGTGGAAGAGGAGGAAGACGTGGTGGTGGTGTTGGTATAGGAGTTTTCAGAGGTGGTCCACCTAATCGAGGAGATGATCGTTTAACCAGAGCCGATGTTAGTCACCATAACTTTATAAAAAGATTTTAAAAATGTAATAAAATGTTATTTTTTACTTTCAGGCTTTATGGAATGAACGTTTAATGCAAATAATGGGTCCAACTCATGAACTTCCTCCAACCGATAGCACTGAAAGAAAGTTCCTTAGCCAATGTCGTCTTTACATAGGCAACTTGGTAGATTGTACTGAAGAAGAATTGATAGAAATGTTTAAACCTTATGGAGAAGTTTCTGAAAATTTTTTGAACAAAGAAAAAATGTTTGCTTTTATTAGATTGGTAAATTAATAATTTAAATCTAATTTGAGTTATAATTAATATTAAGTGGGAAGTTCTCGTTGTTTCTGCTTTACACTCTAAACTCATAACAAATCGTTGTACGTACATGATTCCTTCTATAGTTAATATTAAAACTAATTTACATATTATTTAATTTGTAGATAAGATGTACTTGAATTGCTCGAGTAGACCTTGTTTTTCATATTTTATCTTAAAATGAGTTATAAGTAGGCCCACATGGATGCGTATCATACACGATGTACTGTACGCGGGCGTTTTTAGTTAACATTAATTAAGTTCATTTGCATCATACATTGTCGGAGTGGTGTGTATAAATTAACTAATGTAAATAAGTACATATGCGTTTAATACACATCCATGTGAAACAGCCCTTAAATTTTCAAATTCACAAAACTCGTTTTTAAATAAAGATATGAATACCAATGTTTTCAATCATACTTTAAATTCTTTACTACCAATTTGGTAATATGTACATTTACTCTAATATTAACTATAAATAAATTGTAGTATGAATCTGGCATTATAGAATTGCTATGTTATATGTATGTTAAATAGGGACAATGCAAGTATGATAAACTATTAAAAAAAAATAAACTTAAGCTTATTGAACTTTTATAGGATTATCGCACTAATGCCGAAAAAGCCAAAAGAGAATTAGATGGTCAGACACGTAAGGGACGTATGTTAAAAATAAGGTTTGCTCCTATTGCTGCTGCCATCAAAGTAAAAAATCTTACTCCATTTGTATCCAATGAACTCCTAGAATATGCTTTTTCAATATTTGGTGATGTATGTTGTTTATATAATATACCTAAATAATTTTTTATTTTAAAATAATTTTTAATATTAAAGATTGAACGCTGTCAAGTGATGGTAGATGAAAGAGGTAATTCAACTGGTGAAGGAATCATTGAATTCTCACGTAAAAATGCAGCAAGTAATGCTCTGAAACGTTGTTCAGATGGTTGTTTCTTTTTGACCAGGTAATAATTACACACATTTTATATTATTAATTTTAATTAGTAGGTACTTATAATTTTATCTATTTTTTTTTTTTTAGTTCACTCCGCCCTTGTGTAGTTGAAACATATGAGTTTGTAGATAGTTCAGATGGTCTCCCAGATAAGTTATTGCCCAAAAAAACTATGGATTTCCAAAAACAAAGAGATGTTGGGCCAAGATTTGCCAACCCAAATTCTTTTGAACATGAATTTGGTACTCGTTGGAAACAGTTAGCTGAATTGTATAAATCTAAGGAAGATGCATTAAAACGTGAGATGAAATTGGAGGAAGAAAAATTAGAGGCCCAAATGGAATATGCTCGTTATGAACACGAGACTGAAATGCTCCGAGAACGTAAATATTACCATATTTCATCAAATTAATACTTTTTTATTTAATATATTTAAGTCTTAATATTTAAACAAATTAATATTTGTTTATTTAGAATTGCGTCAACGAGAAATGGATAGAGAACGACAAAAAATGGAATGGGAAATGAAGGAACGTCAAGCAGAGGATCAAAGACTTAGGGAAGGAGATATTTTCAGGAGACAAAGCGAAGATTTAAGCATGAGAATGCATCATCAAGATGAAGAGATGAGAAGACGTCAACAAGATAATTCATCATTCATGCAGGTAGAAAATTTTAGAATATAAATGAATATTTTGTTTATTTTATTTTAATAACTATTTTACCGGACAAGCCCTTTTACAAAGAAGATATAATAATAATCTAGACATCCAGAAATACAAAGAAAAATAATAAAATATAGGTACAATATAAGTTTTAGTTAAAATTAAATGATATAATAATAATGGTTTTCACTCTGATACAAAAAACTTTTATTTTTGGTTAATAATTTTGGTATTTAGACTTCACAATACACTTTCCTTAGAAAGTCTCTCTGATATCTAATCTTCTTTCCTCTAAAATTGACAGTCCAGAATCACTCCCATATTCTCGTGTCTCATTTAATGTCTCCTTCTGCTGTACACTATCGTCTGTTCCATTCCATATACCATTCTCTTCCTCTAACTACTATCTTAACTCACCGATCATCAGTCTTATGGGCATTGCCAATCGTTTTTTTAAAGCAAATTATTATTGTTTATATCCATGTTCTAAAAGAGTTTGTCCCGTATTGTAGAATAAAATAAAATTAGCTTGTAGAATTTATTTTTATGTTATCGGTTCATAAAAAAACTGATTAAAAATTGTATTATTGTATCACCCCTAATTTGAGTACATATAATTTTCTAATCGGTGTATTATTATTTTTATTTTAGGACCATAGAGGAGGACCGGGTAAACCCCAATTTGATGGACCTCCTATTCCTGTTGAAGGTATGTCTGTTCGTGAACTGGAAGCTATAACTGGTAATTAATCATTAATATATTTATTAATGCTTGTATAGTGTGATCAAACATCCTGAATTAGGTGACAGAACACCTCTAATTTTTAGGTTAGGTCCCATTAAATGGTATTTCTAGTTACTACAATTTACAGATTTTCATTAAATGTCTCTTGTCTTTTATTTTTAAAGGGAAAACATTGTGCGTAGAATATAGATTAATAACAATAATATTTATATAAATACAATAGAAATTTCTTAGATTATAAGTTGATACCTACTCTGTATAAGCAAAAGCTTGTGGGGAGTTTGGGTAACCAAAAACTATTTTTATTTAATTTTACCTATAACTGACATTCCTATACTAAATATAATATAATAACAATTTATTTAGTTAAATTATCATGCTATTAAAATAATAATAATAGACTAGTCTGATAACAATTCTTAATAAACAATACAATAGTAACATAATAATGGCATTACTCAAATTATTGCATTGATAGACTACAGAGCATTAATTTAATATTCAAGGGGATATTTATATATTTGTTAAATATTCTTATACATTGATGTTAAATAATTCTGCACTAATGTTGTATTAGGTTTATTAATAAGCAAATTACCATTATCTTCACCTCTTGTGTTATAAAGTCTTATTAATGAAAATTTTTATTATTGATGCTTGTTATATTATTTTTGTAATATTTTTTCGGTTTTTGATTAGAATAACAGTATTATAACTTTGATCAATAAAATAATTTTTCATCATTATGTCGTAATGAGCATTCTATGTGTTATATTTAAAGGTTCTAATACATTTTGATACGTTGAATCCCATACTATTATACCATATAATAATAAAGATTGAATCAAAGAAAAATATACTATTTTTAGATATGGGTCAAGAATATTTTGTAGATTTATTTCAAGATATTTAAGATCACTTTAAATATGTGAAAGAAAACATTTCCTTTATCGCATCATTACTGTGTCAAAGTGAGGCTTCCATTTTAAATGCTCTTAAAAACTGCACCTAGATATCTAAATATCTTGCTGATCTTTCGCTCGCTATAAAGCTACAGTTCTTGTTACATATATCTGTTAAATTTTTTCCTTTACAATGTCCAACTTTTCCATAATGGTCACTTTATGCAAGTATTAATATTTATTCATAAGATTATAGTATGTATTTCTATTTTTCATACTCGTTGATATACCATTATTCTCAATTCATGTGTAATCATAGTTATTTTTCCATAATTAATTAATTTTTTTGTTTTGTTTTACAGCACAAGGAGGAATGGTAATGTACCTTTTTTTTAATACTATTTTAAGTTTTAAATATTCCTATTTTTTAAAGTTATTACTAGTATTCCTAGTAACACACAATGTGAAAAATAGTCTTATTATTTTAAATTACAAGTTTACATTTATTAACAACAAAAATTAGTTTTAAGATAAAATAGTAAATAACAGTGAATCAATAACTTTAAAATACTAATTACTTATATAACTTATGTAAAAAATCTCTTAATAATTATTATATACATAATAATTATTTCTCACTTATTCCCTAACAGGGTGGGGAAAGCCAAGTGGCAAATCAGGTCAGTCTTTGAAGCATGATTTAATATTTTAATAATTACTTATCACTTCTTAGAAGTATGATTGCTTTAGATATTACAAATACATAATATATCTTGATTATGACACAGATTTCATGTTCATTAAGATTGAATTACTGTGTTTGAATTGTTTTGGTGTTAGAAATTTTCAGGAATTATACATGGACATCTATTATTTATTTGTCCATATAATGCAGCTGAAAATAATAGAGTATTAGTATTTTTCAAATTTAAAACATTGCAAGTGTTTCAACAAAAATTTGTCTGTAGTATCAAGTTGAGAAATATTTGACATTTCCATAAATTCTTTGTTATTTAAAAACATAATATAATTATTAAAAGGAATTATAAACATGAGCGTATAGTATAGTTTTACTTGTCATATTTTAATAACAAATTGGTGTAGTATGTAATAATATACTTTAATGACCACAATTATCACTGATTACAAGAATTTGACAATTTATGTTTTATTTATCTATTTACAAGATGACACAAGACTGATTTTACTAAAGAAAATATTCTTGTATATTTTTATTTAGTATTGATAGGTTATTATTATCTTATATTTAATCACTAGGCATATATTACCTATTTGATATACAAAAAAACATAAATTCATATACATATTCATTCATTGAGTTAAAACAATATAAAAAAAACAAAAAATATTTATTTTATTTTTATAATTATTAATGGGTTTGTAACTTTTTTGGAAATTTTTACGAATTACAGAGTTTCAAAATATACACGGTTTGTTGGATCTATTATTTTTATTAATTTGCTAAGAATTTTGACATACTTAAATAATATTTGGGAGTAAAAACAAATTCAATCAAATAAATGAGTACATCATATTTACTTATTTTAATTGCACATTTATTGAAAATAAAACTTTTTTGTAAGAGTATCAAAAACAACTTTCTAGGTATTATAAAGTTTTCTGGGAATTTTATTTACTGAACATTTTTGAAATCATAAAAATATGCATAATACGTATTTAAATATCAAAGAAAATTATTTTTATGTAGACGCTGCATTAAAAATAATATTTCATTTTAGAATATTTGAGACATGAGAACTTCTCACATGCGATTGTTGTCTTTATTTTAGCAAATCTACAACAGAGTTATGGCTTATTATGTAAAAAACCTCAATTAAATATTGTTGAAAATTAGAATATACAAACATACATAAGGTTCTTTCTTTTAAGTTTGATTGGTCAATTGACTATTACTGAAGTTAATACCACAAAATTGGTTCTGCTCAATGCTAATTAGCTGTGGTTGTAGGTTTGTTAGATGGAGATAGGCATTACCTTTTAAATCAGATATTTAGATCATTTATGATAAATGGATCATTAAATACATATCCTCAATTATAATTTTTAAATCAATATATTAAACAAATTAAACCATTTTATTAATGAATTTAAAGGTTAAAAAATGTATTAAAATAAGTATTATCATCGTTATATATAATATTTTTTCTTAAATTGTTGTTACTAATAATCTACTCTGAACATTTGATTGTTGAATCAATTAGTTTTGAAATAAATTTTTGTATTTTTTAGTGTTTAGGAAAATAAAACATGCATTCTATTAATAAAACATTTACAAACCTCGAATCAATTTAAATTTAAGAGAGCATAATAGCTGATAAAACAGGCTTGGGCGACAAACGTATCTTAAAAATAAGAATGTATGCAATTTAGTTATAGGTTAAGCAGCAGAACTTCTTATAATATCGAAAACAACATTTTTCTGTATAAGCATTTTAATTTATTATAATACGTATAGTTGTTTAATATATTTAAGCATAATCTTTAAAGTACAGACCGTGGCTAGTACTATTACGTTCTCTTAATATGAATATAATTATAATATTTGTAAAAATTGTAAATATTTATAGCAGAAAAGTCTTACACTATTTTCATTTAGGTTTGAGTCTATTTATTAAAACCGAACTATAATTCTATTAAAACAAATAAAGATATACATTTTAGAAATGGTTCTATATATTTTTAAAGGTAAATTACCTGTTTTTCTTAGGTTTTGTTCTGTTTTTATTTTATAAAATAAATTCAAAAACAATCTAATTTACAAAAAAACATCTACTTATTTGATATTTTTTTTTATGTATTTTGGGAGTTTTTTCAAATAAATAGAACTTAGGATATCTGTCTTATTTTTTTAGCTAAGATGCATTGTAACTCACTATTTATTTTGATTTTGAAATCTACAACATTCACCTTCAAATTAATACTAAATAATTTTGTATTTTAAATCTTCAGTACCTATTTCTAAAGTATTTTAGTACTGAAATTTGTCAATGCGTATCTCTTTGGTATTCCAAATCAATAAAAAAAGTTTATAAGAACTTACTTCTTTGAATATTTTATTTATTTTATTATTAGGTAATTTATTGTTTACATGACTAATTCCCTATGAATGCGTTGATTGATTTGATAACCGATAGGAATCGACGCCGTTCGTGGAAACTTTTGTACGTGACAATCAAGGAGTATTGCCGCCACCAGGCCTTTTCGACGCTGGCCCTAGAGGAGACAGGGGCGGAAGGTGGGGTCAAGACAGACGTAACGGCCAGGATCGTAGAAGATTTTAATCTTTCAAAAAGATCCTAAGAATAAACAGATTATAGAACAAAAAATTGAAGATGAATAGTTAAATCTCTTCATTTAAAGCTGAAATGATTACCAACTCATCATTGAAATATCACATAACCGCTTATGATTCTCAACATAGGATGATTAAACTAATTTTGGTACCTATTTTATGAAATATTTAGGTATAATCTCGTTTTTAGTCAACTTATTTTTTACTTCAATTCAAATCATACAATTTCTTATTTGCTGCTACAGTTTTTAACCTAAAAATAGACCACTTTTGATCCTGATTCATATTGCATTTTTTTTTAATTTCTTGATTTTTTTTATACTTCTTTTGCTAATTAGCTGAATAACTATTTAAACAGCAGTATTTCGATTATCTACTATAACAATGCTAGTAATTTTTATGTAATTTTATGTTTTAAGTGGTTTTATATTATTATTATTGACATTATATTAGTCAATGGTCTCAAAAAGTATTTATTTTTTACCTAATGGTAAAATTATCTTCTTGAGTTCGGAAATTATTATTTATAACATAATAAATATTATTAATTGTTCTTTATATAAAGTACTAACATTATAGGTAACTTCGCAATAGGCAATTTTAATGTCATCTCAAAAATCATAACTTATGGATAACCATATAAATGATTTACATGTTGACATTAATGTAGTAGTGTGATAATTGAGAATCCAATATTCTTTGAATTTATTTGTAGTAATTAATTTAACGCGTTTTTGGAATAGAGTGTACACAAATACTTATTTGCTTTTATGAGGTTTTACATATTCTCTTAAAATGTTTAATTGTATGATTATAATAACATTTCGGCATAGACTAATGGTCTACATTATTTAATAGTTCTTAATTAGGTATATTTTACTGTTGTATTTTTGAATAAAATACTTTTAAATAGTTGTAATACAAACTAATTGATTATCGGTTATAAGTAAACGTTGAAATTAATGATTATCGCTATTTTTAAGGAAGACTACGATGGGTAGAATATGTCGTATCGCGAGTGAAACTTTGTAATTTTTGTATTAAATATATTTAATTACTTCTTGAATTAAACAAAGATAAAATATGAAGATTGATCTATGCAACAGAAAAATTAAATAAACTAAATATACTTAACTGTAAGTTTAATAGTTATAATAAACTGTTCGTTAAATTAATTTTTTTCGTGTGTGTGTGTATGTGATTGTGTGTAGATCAATTTCAATATAATCAATAAGTAAATTTAGGTGCACGAAATAGTTTATTTATTAAATATAATTATACATATATTTTCCTAATTATACTTCTTACTAGAATTATGACTTGGTGTTTGATATTTTAATCTAAAAAAAATAATGTTCAAATAAGAAGTGACCTCATTTGTTCAAACTGGAGTCAACTGACTTATTTAAGTAAAAAAAAAAAACTAATGTTAACCTCTTAAAAATTAAAATATAAATATAAATTCTTATCTTAATGAAATGTACCTTATTTTTTTCTACCAACTTCAGTATTTTTCTCTCAGGTTCAAACTAATTAACGACCATTTTTTTTCAATTTTGTAACAATTAAATGTAATACATTTGAATAAAATTGTTATGAAATTACTTAACAAATAATAAGATGTATGAAATGTAATATACATACTCTTCAGACTTAAATCATTTAAAATTTCGATAGTGAACAAATTTTTGGAATCATATTATTGTTTGCAGCAAATAGTAAATATTGTATTTGGTTCAGTGATAAAGTCTGATTTTCTACATTAATATATTTTACATGAGATTAGTATTTTTATACAACATAATTGTGGTGGCTCTTTGGTAAAATATTTAGTGGTGCACACGGTGATGCTTAAAGTAGATGGTATGCAATTACTGCAAAAGTTTTTTAAAAAAGGTTTGTTAACTCCAAATAAAAAAAAAATTGAAAAAGAAAATAATGTTAATACGGCGGTATTGTTATAGATAGGCAACTAGGTTTCTTTTACTTGTTAACCCCCACCACTCAACGGCCAAACATATTTTATACGGACCGACGGTGTTCTGACTGACATCTATACTTTGATGTGAACATTAATTTTTTTTTAAAATTGAATTTTGTATTATAGAATAAATTGAGTTTTAACAGCTGATATTGAATTAAATTTAAAATATATTTTTACTTTTATATTTATATTTATAATCTATTTGGTGTGATCACATCTGTTCTGTACACCTAGGCATGAGTCGCCACTGCGACCATAGTAATACCATAGTTTTTTAATTATCTTTTAGAATTAATTCTTGTGCCAATGTTTCAATTGGAAATTTTCAAAAATGAATACGATTTAAACATAATTGTAATCATGATTATAACTAATATTAAACAAACTGGTGGTTTGAGGCTCCGATAACAATCCGAGTGTGTTTTATTGGAATCACCAAAAGCGCAAGTTTTTCCAATAATTTTACAAAATTATAACAAGTAACGACAAGGGCAATGCAGTGGCACCCTTACATATTACTTTGTATTTTTTCGTTTCCATGTATTTTGATTTGATTCACACAAATAATTGTTTCCTGGTGTAGAACACTGATAGACAGTTCCTAACTGCCAGTTTGTTTGACATCGACATTAGTGATAGCCATCACTATTTATGAATTTTTGGGTACATTATATCAAATGTATTATGATGTTAAAATTATAATATTCCTACTTGAAACAAAACTAAATCTGTGACTCCCGCAAGATTACTTGTTTGAGTTCTGGCTACTTGACATTAATAGTATAATAGTAAATATACTGTTCATTCTAATAAACTGCTTACCATATTATATGATCTATTTATTCAATAATTTAGTTTTCAAAACTTGTATTTATAAATAACTTTGTAATGAAAATGTATACCTTTACAAATCATGAAAAACAAATTGATTAAGAAATAAAATTAAATAAGTTAAATATTTTATTTAAAGTTCATCCAATATTGTGTGACCATAATTTCCCTGTCCAAAATAGGGACTTTCTATTATTATTTTTTAAGAATTACTGATATCTATTGGATAAAATTATATAATGCAAATTTAATATACTCTAGTCATATTTATTTATTTTAAATATAATTAATATTATTTTAATTTGTAGTTATTAACAATAAAAGTAAATATGAATTGTAAATCAATAATTATGAATAACCAAAATTATAAAATAAAATCACGATGTGTGTGGGTTAAGTAATAATTACAAAAATATTATTTTTTCTACCATGATAATTAATAATTGAAAAATTATAGTGTTCAATGCTTATTGGTATAAATTGTAATTTAAAGAACTTCTTAACACAGTGATTAAAACCATAGACAATAGATACAAATATTTATTTATTTATATTTTTAATTTGTGTATAAAAGCTCTACTATTCATGTAGATCTCTAAAATCTGACAAATCCTCACACAATACATCCGGCCACACAATAGGATGATTCTTTAACCTATCCATTCACAACAGCAATAACATCAAATTATATATAGCAGATTTTGAAAATAAAAATACAAAGTTATGTAAAATTTAATTATATATTCTATAAAGTGCATAGCGGGAATTCGATTATATTTTAGGGGAAGGGCGTTAAAATCTTCGACATAAAATGAGATTATTAACTATTAATTTTTATTTTTTGTGAACTAAGTTAGCTCATCACTAATCGTCTGTCTAAGATTAATAGTTATATATAGATAAATATGTTCATATACCAAATTTGAATTTTCATAAAAAATGGTTTAAATCAGACTAAAACATGTACTAATAAAATAGTACAACCAATGCGATAAAACAATACAATCTAAATTATAATCAACTATAACAGATGTATTCAAACTCCTAGGGCCATTGCAAGTATTTGTCATAGGAGCTGTAACACAGAATAGAGAGAAAAAAAACTGATGAAGCTTAATATATTGTTATATTGTAAACGTAAAACATTTTCTTTCTGTGTCCTTAATAATGTGAGAGCCACCAAAATGTTGTGAAGAGGAGATGAAGGAACCGTGGAATGAAAAAGTTTGAATACCTCTGATCTATATTATTTATATTTTCTAGTAGTTAAAAAATTTACCAGTTTCCCCGATAGTGGTGTCATTTGAGGTGAAGAAAGTTGGGCATTTTATGGGCTAGTTTTGGGCCTTCATATAGTAGCTTATAGGTAATGTATTAAGGTATCCCTTTATGTATGTATTAATTATTTAGTCATTGTTATCTATCAAAAAAAATTTGTTATTAATGCCTATAATAGTAACTTATGATACTAACTAGTAAGTATGAAATTATGTAAGAAGGCTATTTGTATTGAGATATAAATGCGATTGTAATGTAATTGTTGTTAAGGAGCGGTTTTTTTCAGTTTAATTATGGGCTGGTCAAACATTTTGCTCCACTCTAAAAAACTGAAATGACGCCACTGTCTCCCGCTACAAACAAAATCTTAAGAGTTAGTTTTAAATAAATATAAAATTGTAGGTCATTGCCTTTAACCGGACATGGCTATGATAATAATATATGAAAAGAGTTATTCTTTGTTAATGTTCAATAATTTCATGCTAATCTTAAATCTTTTATTCCTTTAAAATTATTTAAATTTCCACAGTAAAATCCAAATTTATCTTGCATCTCCTACATATAGAATTTGGAACATACAAAAACAGAGGCCATTCGAATTGACCATCGAGAGCAACAGCGTTTGGTATTTATATAGCACTATTAAAAATGACGAAGAATTAAAATTCTTCGTTAATATGATCTGAAGGTATGTCTATGAAATTTATTGTGATACATACGTTTATAATTTTAACGAAGGTGAGCTATTATTACCTGACAATCTTCATATTATTTCACTGACATTATATTATCAAATCAGAATATGAGACAGTTCTATCTAAACTGTATTGATTTTATTAACATTAAGGTATTGTTATATTGTGTATATCACAGATTTGTATGTTGTAATGTTGTTAAATAATAATACATTGAAGATTGCCTGGTTTTACTTAATATTATTTTAATATTCTATGTATTTTCATAATTTTTCAGCATTTTCAATATGTCAACGTTGTGGTTTATAACTTGATGTAGGGAGTTCAATTGAATAATTGAATCAAAACAAAATAATATGAATGAAATATTAATAATAATAACTTTTGTGTGGTATTGTATCGATGAAGTTGGCCCTTTAAGTGTATTTATGGTATAAGTCGTACGAGCCACATGTGAGAAGAAAATTTATTTAATCAAAAATGAAAATACTGCTTCTATATTTTGTATTGATGATTTTAAATTTGTTAAATCACTGAACTTTCTTGTGGATTTTGTCTTTTTTTTAAACTTTTATAAATGTATTGAAAGCAACAGTATGATTTTTAGGCTAATAAATCATTATAATAATTCCATTGATATTGATGAATTTATTAACTTCTAAAAAGATTTTATTATAATTTAAAAATAAATAAGGTTCAATTTAAATAATTAATTACAAATATACCTGAAAGTGTTAAATAATGCTATTTTTGAATTTTTAATATGATTACTAATCAACTCAAATTTTTAGTATAATTCTCTTTGTATTATCTAAAATAGCCTTGTAGATTTTTTTTCTTTTAATCCTAATTTAAATTATAATGTTGTATTATATTTTATTTTACTTAAACAAGTTAGGTATATTTAGATTTACAGAAAATTAATTTAAAAAAAATCTTAATATGTTTATAAATCAAAATTAATTTTATATTAAACATTTTTATTTATCGTATAGTTAGAATATCAAATTTTTAGAAGTTTAAAATAAAAATTATATTATCTTCGTAACATTTCAAGTTAAATTTAGGTATATATTTTTGTAATATTTATTATGGGGTCCCAAATGTTTTGGAATATATTATATATTTTTAATATTTATAAACAATAGGATCTAAACTATTTAACTCCCGTTATTAAAAATGTCTATATATTTATACTTTAAAGAACAAGAATTTTCAAATAAATAATCGTTACATGTATATTGGTAATAATATGACATTCAAAAATTTCTCAGCTCTATGAAATAAATCAGTAACAAAATTTCAGATTTTGACTTGTAGAGCGTTGAAAACTCGTGTGGAAAAATATCGTTCGTCATTTTTATGTTTTTTGGGCAAGCAAAAAAGGCGTACCTCAATTTAAAAAAAATCATTATACAAACTTAGTAACATCTGCTGATGAAATATAATAAAAATTTTGATCTCACTTAAAAAACCCATCATGAATTTAATGAAATAACATAAGAACGAGTGTTTTGAATATCGTGATAAGTACCAGTATTGTATGTTCTCCACGCGTTATTGGATGTATTAAATATTACTTATTTATAATTAACATATTGTTACAAATTAAATCATACCGTAACGTTTTATTTATGTAAATTATTTTAAACTGAGTTCTATAATATAATATTGAATATTTGAATCTACAATAGTTAATTAATTATTAAGTATATAACGTCCGGATTGCAAATGTATGCAAATGCATACTTTATTATACTTGACTTGAAAATTCTGATTATATAGACCTATGTTTCATAATTTTACATAATCAAATTTTAACATTTATTTTGACATTCTTTTGCTATTTAAAGAAAAAACTACCTATACATATTTCTGCATATATCTTATAAAAAACTGGTTAAAAATATTAAAAAGTTATATTAGAAGGTCATGAACCACGATATTCTGTAACAACCGCAGAAGTTTTCAATTAGAAAATTTACCGACTCATTTATTAATATTTTCTCCAAAATAATCAATTAATCGTAAACAATATGCCTACGATGGTAACTTTTGTTTTTTTAATGAATAAATAAATGTTGATTTTTTTACAGATAATTTTTCAAATGCATAAATATTGTATTCAGTACCTATAACTAACTTAAAATTGTACAGTTTTCGACCAAACACATTTATCATTGCTATCCAAACGGGTTAGGTTTTATATAGTAACTGTGGGTGAGCAAAATTTGTAAGATTGCTTCCGTTGAACTACCCGTTTTTATGACAATCTAATATATGATTATTTTTCAGCTGTACGCCGTAATTTGGGCGTGAAAAAAATCTTTCTCAGTTTTTAAATAATCGTCTAATCTTGGTTACAATATCGGCGTGTGCTCACCTACGTCACGCACCGTATTATTATTTTATTACATAGTTGTTTTTATCAAATCCAATGGATCAAAAAAATAAATAAATATATAGCCAGCGACGTTATTTCACGTGTTGTAAAATGACGTTGGATGTGTTGTGGTAAGTCTAAAGAAAAAAATTATTCGTTGCAGAGTGATTGAGTGATGATCATCCACTTATTAGCGTCGAGCTCGGTGTCGGCAAAGAAGGTGCGAGCAGAACTATATTATGTAATATTATATGTACATATAATGTATATTATATAATACATTATTACCAGTCTTGAAAAGTATTCGAATTTAATATTTTAACATTTTTTTTCGAGTACATATAATGAAGGAGTATCAAAATTTGTATATAATCTGAATGATTGCATTTTTTATTCGTACGAAAAATACATAGTATCTTATCACAAATATTATAATTATTATGTGATAAGAAAAAGTTTTAATAATCCATCCCTCGACATTTTATTTTTAATATTTTACAATCTAAAACTAGAAACCTCGTAATTCAAACCACTGTCTTCTAAAATGTGTAAACCTAAATATTATGTGTAGTATATTGAATAAGTGTTCTTTTATAACATGGAATACGTGTAATGAATACATTTTGTGTAAAATGAATATTAAACACATTAAAAAGTTACACGTAGCCATAAGGGAGAGGGTTTGGAAAATGTAAATCGATTATTTGAACACGAAATGTAAAAATATTTGAATACATTTTAAAGTATTCGAATGAATATTGTACTTTACACACTTCGATGATAAAGTTAAGTGCTTTTTACAAGATTATATTACCTATATTACACAATGCTATTTTCTAGGCGTAGGTACGTGCAGCTAAATATTATGTGGCTTGGACTCAAAGCTCGTGTGATGTAATTTTATTATACTATTGTAAGTACCTACACAATGTTAGCGTGATGCATGAAAATGTGTTCGCGTACACTTCTACATTTTAGCCAGCCCGCGGAAAACCCTCTACGCATTTCTAGATTAGATAACGCAATAAGTTAATTGCGAAATTCGGTCAACATCAAATATCGTCTTCATTCATGTATATTTACATTTTGTTACTAAATAACTGGTTTCTCGGTAAATGTATGCGTTTTTGAAAGTTATTTGAAGATATAACTATAATTCTGAAGAAACCTATTTTTATTGTTATTTTAAGTTTTTAAACATCCACAGGTATATTTTTAATATTTTAACATTTAATACGTAAGAGTTGCTAAGTAAGTAATTAACTAGGTACCTACTGATTTTAAATTATATTTTTATATTGAAATCATCGGAAATATAATATATTAACTCGTTAAAAATTAAATTTAGATACATTTATTTAAATAAAGTAAAAATTTAAAAAAAAAAAACAATTATAACTTAGAAACGGAGATAAAATATTTTAACATACCGAGGAAATGATTGCTTTAAGTTGAAAGAATCACCTGTTTACATATTATGTAAAGAATTGTTTTATTTTTTACCTTCTATATCTATATTTATCTAACCTACAGCACGATGTCGATAAAATTGTTTTCGTATGTAATTCATTCAATAGAATTATGACAAGGCCCTTATAAGGCGAAACGTATACGTTTCAAAGTGGTTCATATCTGCTATCTCGTGCAGTTCACCGGTCGATTTTTTTTGTCTTCTAAATTATTGTTTTTTTTTATTTTAACGGGCCCATGTAGGATTTGTTGGTAAAATATAATAATTGTATAACACGAGTTTGATTTATATACTTGACGTGCCAATTAAGTATAATAGATATTATAATATGATCTTTACAATTTCTGTTTAACCGGGATGTATATCTATGCAATTGTCTATAGAGACAATTTCGTATAGGTATCCGACTTTTATATACGTACGGTATGTACTTACCATGCACATTATCTAAAATAATATTATTTATAATTATACGTACAATATATTATGTTTAAGGGCGTAGCCGAATGAAGAAATTAAGTTACGTTTTTAGTTACTTATATTTTTTATTTATTATTAATAGGTAATCTATAAATATAATATTTAGCTGTATCTAAATATTATTTATATTAATGAGGAAATTAGTTATCCCCTTCAAATGGCAAGTACGCCATTGTATACATTTGTTTTGTATATATAGTCTAATATAATAACATAATAAAACATAGTTCCTTAAGGGCCAGTATTAACATCTGTGGTTAAATTTAACGGACTCCTAACCAGCCGAATTCGGCCGGTAAGAAAATCTCTTATCAGTCGGTTAAGCGTAATCGAAGTGTAATTAATGATTGTAATACTAGCCTTAACTACTATTGTAGTTAAGCGTATGCCATAGTTGCAATTTATTTTTGTAACCTAACGAGAACTGTACATTTTTGTTATGATTTATCACCGTGAAACCAAACTTCTTCCGCCTCAGGATGACTTGTAAGTTCTTTTACCAGATAATCTCGATATCAAATAAGATAAATAGTTTCTAGAAACGTCTCGGGAATAAGAGATCATGCTGAGATATCTGATTTTTATTGTGTACGTATTATTTCCCCATGAATGGCGGCCTTGCTGGTGTTATCTGAAGGCACTTCAGTCGTAGTCACACGTATCATAATATGTAGGTACCTAAGTATACATATTATTTTATTATATATTCTTCAAAGCTAGCACCGCAACGACGATATTGTAGGAAACCTAAACATACCATTTATAATGTTATTAGTTATTAACTTATTATAGTAACTCATTACCTACACATTTTTTTTTATCAGCTTGTTTTGAATTTCGTTTGGAAATTAATTTTGCTCGAGCAATAATAATGTTAATGGTTTCACTGTGCGATCCACAGTGTGCGTTTCGCGCATTTGTGATTTAAATTTTATCGGACTTTTCGTGGATTAAGGTTTTGACTTGGCCGTGGTTTTGACCTACAAATTAAGTCACGCGACACGATTTACTGCCGTTTCACATAATATATTACGTATATTAAAAAAAAAAACCACCCTCTCCCGAATCAGGAAGATGGCACGGCAATGTTGTAGGTCGTCTTGTGTGTAATGTACTTGTCTTGAATTTAAAAGACCTTCGTATCGAATAAATATGTTTGCCATTTAAATAGATAGTGGCGTATTTAAGGAGCGAGGGGGGCAATGAATGGATCCTTCCACCCCGGGGCCTTAGGTTGTTTTTTGTATTGTTTAATATTATAAAATTGAATTAAGTAAAAAATGAGTATTATTAATATTACGAAAGTTCAGGAAGTTGATGAATATGGAAGGTTTCTAATACGCCACTGTATCCCAATTTCGAAATGTTTTACACCCGGTTCCCACGAAGACGCTCGCTTCGTGTGTCTATATTTTGACTATGTGTCAATATGAAATGTATTAACACATGCATTGGTTTGTTTTACGTTTAATTTCCAGGTTCGACTCTGTGCGGCGTTCGGTTAACTGCGTTGTTTCCCCGAAGAAATCAACTGGAATAATGCATTATTATTGAGGAATTATGGAAGAAGTCTGTACCTCCCATGTGCATGTGTGTACGCGTATTACGGTGTCCACACGCGCACAGTTCTACGTAACGTTACTGTAACGGTGAGCTATTGATTTTTGAAATATTACACTTAAGCCTCTCCACCTTAGCCATATCACTGCAGTATGCTATCCAATGCACCATTACAAGGTATTCACTTAATTAAACTAAAAGGATTACTAAACCTCGAAACCATCCTATCGCCCTTCCATGTAAATAAATACCACCGCAGACTACTGTTGTAGGATGAATGTGTCTGCGGCACGAAACCCCATTGTTGGCAACGGTTTATCAACTTTTTTTTATGTTTTTTATAATATACTTTTTAACTACCCCTTCATTTCACAAAGGTCGACCCATAAATGGGTGTGCCAAATTTTACGCTTTTAAAAAATAAATTTGGCAGTATTAACCTTTTGAGACATTTATGATTTGATTTATAATAATCATTTTTTTTTTTTGGTTTTAATTCTACAGCTATCTAAATTGATGGATTTACGCGTAAGTCATACATTGTTTGGGCTGAGACCAACAATGGTCCGTTCGCAGAGGATGCTGATTAGCGAAAAGAAGAAGAAAAGAAATGTTTTACGACAACGTATATCAATTGAAGACTTTCAATAAAGTAAACATTTCTTAACATAATCAATCTTCTTTAATATTTTATTTCCCTTCGTGTTCCATTTAACAATCCATCATATGTCTGCATTCAACATTTATTTATACCTCAATGGCCAAACGACCTCGCCGTGGTTCCGTAGTTTTTGGCTAAAATGAGGAAAGTTAATTTATAATAAAACAAATATATTCAAAGTTTATTAAACATTAGAGTAATCTATGATGTTATTCATCAACACACTACGAGTTAAACAATTTCGACGGATCGACTTGTGTAAATCTAACTAACTTAAAAATGCTTATTATATGTTATACGTTTGAAATAGTTCATTTAATTAGGTAAATATTATGCAATTGAGTCAATAGGTTCAAACTAAAATAAAAATTACATTTAAATAGTCATCGCTGAATGATGAAAATATGGTTAAAAAAAAAATGACTTCATTTCACTATTAGTTATAGTGTATGACGTGCGTACCAATATGATTATCCCCATTGTTCGTGAGACGAGAACAAACGATTGACATCTCGGGTGATCCTTAGTGGTTCCTACACTTGGAATATGAAAGAGAAAGAAGAGAGAGACGACCACAGGTCCACAGCATATTTTGATAAATATCATAAATAATCGATGTACTTCTTAATCAACTCTGGACTCTGGAGATCAATGATTGATTAAAAAGTTAAATTTTTAGTGAACTACCTGAAAACCAGTCGCATACGCTTAAAATATCTCCCGGCATTCCGCTTTGTTATGGGTCGTCTTGTGTAGGAAGTGAAAACTGTTTAGAATTATACCCCTGTAAATCCTTAATTACTAGCAACTTGCAACCGATGTTAAACTAGACTCATTTGTTAAAATACCTCTAACAGAAGTATAGAGCAACAACCACTAGTGAAGGAAATGGGTCACTATTCATCAAGTGTAACTCGAGCGTACTCGCAACCATATCAAGCTCTTCTAGAAAACTGGAAGGAAACACGAGTTGCTTCTGATAAGTGATAATCAACAATTTAATTGCTCCTGTTATTAGTGTTCATAATAAAACGAAATAGTATTTAAATCTTATAAGTAACTGAAGATATTATAAATGTTTAAGAGTGTAAATTGTAGGTACATACATTAAAATAACATAACATAAATTTACATTTATTACTTAGAATTAAACTAGAGCATAAAGCCAAAATCTTACTACACGTTATACATCAAAAAGTATACAATTTATATAAAAGCTAATCACCACTCATCCATCGCTACGTTTCAGATATTACGTACGAACTTAAAAATTTAGATCAGTTGTTCCTCTAATGATCTAGATGTGAATTAGAATGATTTTTCCGATATTCGTATTTTATTAAAGAGGTGGCCAAACACAACTAGTTTTTTTTGTCTATAAATATTTACCAATGTTTGCAGATTATTACAGTAATAGTAGAAATTAGTGTTATTTTTTTTTTATATAAATGGTTGCTATTGGTTACCTGGGCAGATCAGGTACAAGCATGCATCAAATCGTCACGTTATGGCCTCGATTGAAGAAACTATATCTTAAAACCAAATGTATGTCATATAACTAGTGCTAAATTCAAACCATGCTTGCGGTTACCGATGTAGGTCGAATTATATCATAAAGCTAGGTACACTGACGCCAATTTTTCCGTGAGCTGAGATACACTCAAGCGAGATACACCTATTATATTGCCTATATAGTATATGCTTTATTGGATTCATAAAAAAAAGTATTACGGTACTGGTGAAGCTGGGATATTCAGGTAGTATTTGCAATCTAACTGATTATAGTATATTAAATAATGCTGCCTACATATATTAACAATTAAGTATTATGGTGACATTTCATATTTTTATATTTAATTAAGACCTATTATCTTGTTTCGGTTGTTATTTTTTAAAGGGTTTGGCTTTTAAATTATTTCTGAATACGAGTTACGACATGTGTATACATCGGTAGTATATTTTTTGACACCTATATAAAATTTAAAAAAATATATAAATACAGAGTCCCACAACACCGTGGCATTATTATACAGTAATATATTACTGTACGTCTATACTAAAATATGAAAAATTACTCTTACTACAAATTAACTTTAAAGTATGATTGTTTTAATGTTATAGTTATTGAGAAGAGGTTGTTCCCATAATATTATTAAATATTAATTAGACTAATATAATACTAATACTGTGTTTACGTTCTGATTAAGAGTATGTAATTTTGAAATGCATTGCATACTACAAACATTTATAATAGTAATAAAAAGTGTTGAAGATAATTAATAATTTTGTTAAATCTTTGTTTAATATTTAATATTATTTATACACGCTGCTTGGGGACAGGACTGATTTCCCTTATGAAAACTATGATTACAAATTTAATATTTAATATTAATATTGAAAACCATAAAATATTCTAAATAGAAGTAGAATGGTTATAACTTATAAGTCAGGTACTGGAAAACAATAAACACAAAACCTATGATAATTTATATTATAATATGTTTTGATTTGTAAATGTAAGTGTGTTTATTTTAAAATACAATTAATAAAGGCACGTCTTTTTCGAATACTTTACAAGACCACCAGTTATGCAAATCTGACCATTATATTTTTTTTTTAGTTCTTTTACATACACTTTTATAGTTATATGTCTATAGGTACCATAGGTAATTTATATTATAGGCATATATTATAATCTAGATAATATGCAGACTGCAGAATATAACAGAAAGAGCTGACAAAAGTTATAACATTTTTCATTTATATATTTGTAAGTTCTTTCTTTTAGACATTGTATACCTATACCTTATGATTCGGTTAACGAACCTAAACCTATGCTAACCTCCCTTTTATCTTTTAACAATACATTTATTCATGTATGGTTATTTGGAATTTCCAAGTTGTTATAGACTATAGGTACATTAAGTCCATATTTTGATATACTTTAATTTTTATGCAATTTTATGATAGTATTTTGGCTATACAAACTTCTGTTTTTCAAATGAAAACTTACTTTTATCAAACTGGTTTCTGTAAATTATTGATCAAATATTATTTTTGAAAATGTTTACGCGTCTAAATTAAAATTTGAATAGTAATTTTAGAGTTTTTAAACCCAGAGTAATTTCAGAGTTTATAAATCTATAGTACTATAGTCTATAAAGGTACCTTATAGTCTTAAATAGTGGTTTTCCGTAAAGTATAAAATGAATTTAATATTTAATCAATTTTAATTATTGTACCTACTAAGAAATGTTCGCAAGTTATAAAATTGAAATAAATTAATATTAATTAGTAAATAATTACTATAATTTTCAAATTATCACAGTCATATCTTCTATACCTACCTCTTATCGTAAACTGTTATCTTTAGTACTTAAAGTTTATTGACTTAAAATTTAGAAACGACTTGTTTGAATTTCGATTTATACTAATAATTTTTTAAAAAATATTTCTTTGACGATTGACAATAAAATAGGTAAGTTCTCATTAAAAACAAAAATGTTTGTATTGCCACAGGATACTCGCTTTAAATTACATAAAAAAATCGATATATTTGAAAATAAGGTCTTTAAGTATACTTGAAAATTCTAAAAATCAGAATTTGAATAAATTAATTTTGAAACAATAATGGTGGAAGTGGGTGGGAGAGTACCGAGTAAGTATGTGAATGTATCATGAATACGATAAAGTTTGTCTGTCAAATTGTCAAATTTCCTCTTAGGCAATCAATTAAATAATGTATTAGTAGGTAACAATAGGTACCGGTCTCTAATAATTATGTCACCATTATTAATAAATTGAGTCTAACTGGGTCTTTATTAGGTAAATAATAATTAATGTTCACGTCAAATACATTCCCGTTAACTTAATACTACCTATATAATATGAAAATGAAAATTTATGGTATGCGGATTCGGGATTACAGACGATAAGAGGTGGTAAGTATAATTTGTTTACAAATTTACAATCTGTGATAGCAAGAAAAGCATGAAATAGATAATATTTACTAGTTACTTTATGTGAAATTCTAATGCATTTCTATAAATACAACCTAAACACTAAAACACGCACCACTATTTATAATTTTATTTCGATTTTTATCCAGGTTATATCTATATATAAATTAATTTTTATTATTGATATTTTTGCATATTTTAACAATTAGGTAGGTACGGTGTTTATATTGACTATATTAATAAAGTTATATTTTAAAAGTTTTTAATTTAGTTAGTGTTTTGTTGGTCTTTACTATAATATACCCAACTTTGTTGATACTACACAAATTGAACAATATATGCGTCCTAAAAATATTCATATATTTTTTGGGCAATAATCGTAAAAAAAATTATAAAATATGCAAAAATATCAATAATAAAAATAAAAAACACGTAACAAAAATATTTCAATCATAATAATATGCGTGTACGTAGGTAATGAATTCATATTGTGCATAAAATTAAAAATGTCTAAATATTATTTTAACTATTCCGCCTTTCAGTTTTTACCCCCTAATATTTATATGTAAAATTTATTTCGGTAGGTACTTGCGACAAGTTAACGATCAGTATGACATGAACTTTCGTTTCCTTCAAAACACGCTACATTTTCCACGCTGACCTTGTTCAAAGCAGTGATGTATTACGTGATAAAATATTAAGTTTAATTTTGGAAAAATTTACATAAACATAAAATAAATCTGAAAAAGTAGGTAATTAAGTTACCACTTAGCAGCTACCAACCACTGCGCAAAAATAAAATAAAATAAAAAAATTAATGATGTATCAATATTTCTCTTTTTTTTTTTTAAATATAATTGAATAGTATAGCTTAATATGTAAACCTAATATAAAAAATAAAAAGATGCGTAATTTTTACAACGTAGATGTCTCGTGAGGAACTTATGAGGAACCTTGTCATTAATTTTCAAGTATTTTGAACCAACGAAAAAATGTTATTGACATTTTTAAAAAAAAAAAATTAAAAACCAAATGTAATCTCAAAAATAATCAAAATATTATTAAAACTGTATAATCTATAGAAAATGATAAAATAAACATTTTGTGAAAATTCCAAGTAGGTACCTTCAGTTGATAGTTTTTTAAATACAACAAAATAAGAATATCATTCTATGAGAATTTGTTAGTTTACGGGTGATACACTCCTAACTTCAAACTCTCATAAAAAATTAATTTGTCTTCCCGTTGACGAGTTTTATCAAAATTCTTACTTAAGACGTTTCGAAAATAATATTGTCGTTTTACACTCAACTTTTTTTGTAATTTCCACCATCAAACATTTATGAGGAGCCCTGCATTAAATTATACATTTTTTTGACCAAGTGAAACACTTTTTATCAAAAATAATAACGTAATCGAATAATATTATATTATATTATCAAACTTGTCCTGACTGACTCGCTGACTAATCAATGTAGACCCCTAAACAATGATAGACTTGAAATTTCCAAAATTCGCATTTTAAAGTGGTGCTCGCAGCTCGCACAAGTATATTTTTGAGGTTCAAGAAAATCGATGAAAATTGTAACACCATAACACCGAATATTAAATAAGTTTGAATCATATGAGTTGGCATTATAAAGAAGTCCACGGGATCTGCTATAGGTAGATATTATAATAGGATTATCTCAAAGTAGGTAACCATTCGGCACTAACCGCTTTGTTGTACAGTAGGTGTCGAGTTATCATTGAGTAAGTCACTGTAATGTATGTGTCATATTTGAATTATGTAAATCATAAATCATTGCACACGATAACGATTCTGAGTGAGATTGGTTAGGTTAAGGTAACCTAATCTGACATACCGTCAGTCTAAATTACGTCAAGTATACTTCATGTTTTGATTTTAAATATGAATATTACGGTAGATTGGTTTAATTCATTTTTTTTAAATCAAGAAAACATTGCATTTATCATATTATTAACACCTATTATAATAGTGTTAACAGTTATTATAATAGTATTCATTTTTATAATTTAATGGTTATTACTTATGAACTTTTGAATTATATTTTCCATTAAACAGCGTAAATAGGTTCGTTATATACTTAGGCAATAATAATTTAAATGTTTTGAAAATGTCATTATGTATACATCAAATATAATAATATACGTAAAAGCTAAGTCCTCGCAAAGTATGATTAATATTTTGAATTACAACAAAATAATTAAAATTGTCATTTTTCGTGTAAATATTTAATTTTGCCCAAATTTGAATTTGAAATGTCTACAAAAAAAATTGTATTTAAATAGTAATTACATTTTTTATTTCAGTATAAACACTATGAGGTACCTTGACAAACCAAGTCAAAACTATAATAATTGAATATTTTAACCAGTTTAAGTTCAATTGAATATTTTTTACATTTTAAGTTTTTAACAATATAATAATAAAATTAGAAAATGTTTGTGATGTTGAAAGTTGAAAGAGACACATTAATTTTACCTCCAAAAGTATCAATTAGATTCACTTTCCCCAGAAAAGATATTTAAGTTGATTACAATAACACTTTTTATAATAAACTGTTTAAACATACCTTCGCGAAAAAAACCCATTGTAGAATCAATGCATTCATCGCTTCGTTCGGAAACTAATAGTTATCGCTTTGTTTTATTGTTTAGTGACTTATTTATAACCTATATATTATCTAGAATTTAGGATGGTATTAACTCATAGTACATCACATTATATCTATGGTTAGCGAACTAGTGAAGGCACAGAAATATTGGATAAATAATATTTTCCTATGTGTTTTGCATATGTTATTATCATAATTAAACTTTATAATAATGTTTTAAAACATACAAAGTATTGGTTAAAAAAATATTTTCAATCATTACTTATTATTTAACATAAAATGGTTATTGACTAATTTAAACATATAACCTATATCTAGTATCTATTTTATACTATTTTTATGAACGGAAATACTGCTGTAGCTAGAAAATATTTGAGTAAACATCGGTACATAACGTGTAAAAAAAAATTAAACTTGTTAGTAACCCGGTTCCATCTTAGATAAAGTAATAAAAACATTTATATTTTTATAATTTTCGGGACTTCTAAGTAGTTGACATTATGCTTAATTTTATTTTTGAACCGTTTGCATAGGCATATGACATATTTTTATAAGTTGTTTCAATCAATACTAGTAACAGTGGTAACTAATTTTAAAGTGAAATTACCATCACCGTAATTAAAATTACTCACTTTCATATTCTAGTATTTATTTTCATTAACAAAAGGAGTATACCCTACATTGTACTGTGATAATTTAAACATCCAACTGATTTTATTTTTATATTTTCAAGTTTGTACTTATTGTATTTTAATTAAAATTTGTAATTATAGAATCTTGATTTCACAATTTAATTATTTAAATTTATTTCAATATAAAATTATAATAAATATGTAATATGTACTACATAAAAATGAAAGCATAGATGTATACATGTATTAACAATCACATACAGACATCTACACATAGATCAGTATTCATTAAATTCATTATTTAATTAGATGTTTGAGATTGTATAATTTATTAATATGTCGTTGAAAATTAATTGCTTGGTTACATGCTTTTTATTAATAACGTTTATTAAGATAGGGGTTTTCTGGATTGCATTTCTGGCCGTCGACGAAACTGGATCAGAATTAGTTGGATAAAATGAACACCTTTCTAGGCAATTTACAAGTTTGCCATCACACCACTGCCGTACATAATTACATCACGATATATTAAGAATAGACACAGGTAGGTACAGCAGTAAGCAGACACTAGAGTACTAAACATTATGAATTACACTGTACGAACATTTCAACATTTGCTAACCAATGAACCATTATTTTTTGGCCCATGATATAAATAATAGGTATAATGTTTATTATAATATTTGAACTGTACTCCACCGACATTGTAAATAATCTATCTATGACGTCCCGTATAATCTTTGTCGTATCATTGAGAAACGCTTTAAAAATATCGTATGATAATTTATGAGTTTTTAGTTGTATACCAGCTATCAAGAAAACGAACCCACGACAGTGGTGTAGCTAAATAGCCTATTCAGGACGCCGTGTGATCATAACTTTAATCGATTGTTGTAAAACGCATAACAAAAAAACGTCATACAATTTTCATGAGATGCCGAAAAATGGACTCATCTACAAAATTGTTTTACTTCCTGATCTACGTCGATACAGAACGACGTTGCAGGTTAGGCATTAGATATATGTTGTGATTATAGAAATATATTACACATATTACATAATAATTTATACCGTACTTCTGTTGTAAGACGTAATTAAAATTAATTTAGCTATTGTTCTATGGTTTGTTATATATATTTATCACCGTTATGCTATTCCGCATTTATCCACGAAACTCGGTAAGTCATCTTGGATCGTAAAATGGACACGAAATTAGAAGTCAGAACATTATATTGTACCTATACAGGGTGATTCGCCAAGCATGATCATCACCTTTTTGTCTTCAATATAATGCAGATATTCAAAATCTAATGTTTTGGGATTTTAGATATAGATACTTAAAGACCATAATATTTTCAAATTCTTGAGATTTTTTGTGCTACTTAATTTAATTTAATTTATTTTATTTTATTTTCGCCAAACGGCAACTACAAAAGGTATCTGAACAATAACAGAACAGTAACAATATAGGTACTTAAGGAGTGTCTTGGGAACCATAAGACTTACTTATTATACACGATTGTTAGGTGTGCTAATATTGATGATTGATCTTATTATTTTTAGCATCGGCATCAGGGCCTGTTTATGTTTTAAGAAAATCAACCTAAGACAAGTATCATATCACCTGGCTCCACTAAATCGTATATGATCATATTAATAATATTATTATTACTATAAGTTATCTATTATAACCGGCCAGTATTCGGTGACGAACACGGTATCGGACAATCGGACCACGTAGTACCGTGTTTAGTTCTATGTTCAGTTCTAATTCAAATCTTGAAAATATACATAATATATGAATATTGTATAGTGAAACTTTTCTATGAATAGAAAGTCAACCCAGAAAAACGCAATCGACATCTAGCGATACACTCCTCGCAGGTTATTCCCAACGAAAATTATTTGATTAATAATTTAATTAAATAAATGTTCAATGATTGTTCATTCAACCTGGTATTATAATTAGTGTTTGAAGTATGAAATATTTCATTATATGGTGAAATATTTTACAAAAACCTGAAAAGTTCAAATTTTTTTTAATTCAAATATTAATGATGGTAATTTTATTCTTTATCAATTATTAATTGTATAGTACAAGAGTACTAAGTATAATGATTGATATTAATTGAATATGAGTGCTGTGGTTGACATATTAGTTATTACTATAGTATATATTTTGTATCATTTAAACATTTTTTGTATGTTTTTTTGCCAATATAAAAATTTTGAATACCATTTTAAATGTATAAATCCAAAGGTGAGGTATATTCCTTTTTATTTTTTTTATTTAGCTTCCAATACTTAAACTATTATAGCTCAACAGTCAGGAATAAGAGAGAAAAACATAAGTGAACAAAAAGTTAAATATAATATACATAAAATTATAAAGGTAATTTATGAAAATTATATGTAAATATAAAACATATTTAAAAAAAAAAAAATTTATTAAAATACCTAGATACTGAAATATTTCACAATTTTAAATTTCATGACATTTTCAAACTCTAATTATAATAGTCTATAATATCCCCCTAATAAACATATTATATTTGTACTATGTGCCTGATCCCAAAAATCGCAAATCGATGCGCAGCGTCTTTTAAATTTGTTATAATTTTCTATTATACTTGGGTACTCATGTTTATCAATAATATTTGTTTTCATTCTATAAATACTTATTTTCTGATATAAACTGAATAAGTACCTTTAAATGTGTCGTGAGTTTTCAACCCTCGCAGTTATTATTATACCATGTAGGTGGGTACCTATTATTAAACGTTAATAGAAAATGTCCCCTTTGTAAAACAACGAACTTGTATAGTACATGAAACGAATAGGTATAACAGTCTATTTTTAAATTTTTTATTTGTCCAACAATACTATTACTATAACTAATTTAGTTACCGTTTCGAGAATGGTGAATGTGTGCCATAACGTCTTGTAGACGGGTGGGACCAACCAGCAAAATTCCCATCGGCCTATTGTTATTATTGTGAATACATCTCGTGAATTTCTGCAAGATTCTGTTCATAGAAATGTATATGTTAGAGTATCTTTTATTATATAGGTTTTCTTTTGTACCAATACCTATATATAGATACATAGGTTATATAATATACATTCTGTATCGTCGAGTATGTATTTCATCAATAACTTTTTCTTTATTAATATTTTTGAAATATGATAACTGCTTATTGTTATAGAGACCCTAAATCATAATACATTAATTGATGTGGAATATTTTGGTTTAAGTACTGATATTATTATAACTTATACCAAGTTTTGTTTTCGAGTTTCTTGGAATTCTAAGATATATGAGCTATAACCTCGCGTAAATATTTTAAAAGTTAAATTATTAATTTTCATCAAATATTCAAATAGTAGTAGCGTTAGTTTTGAAGTTTAGGCAGGATATGGCGATATACTAGAGGAATGGGTTACCTTTATATTATATTGTAGATGGGTACAAGAATAAAATATAATTACATAATAAGAATGTACAAGAATAAACAGTTTATTTGGATCTTTGTGCTCTCCAAACTGTTATAGTAGGTTAATACGTTCTTAAACAAATATAATCTTAATTTATATTAAATCTTTATAGTTTGATAATATTTTTTTCTCGAGTGTCTGAGGGAGTATCGTTCGATATTTACCCGCAGACCGCGTAAAAAATGTCCCAATCGTGCCATACAATCCTCGAAACCGGTCAGTGCCGACGATCACTATAACATTATAACAATTAATGACTGATATACCTACGTCGTACACATATTATATCGATCTAAATATTATAGTTAAAATTGTTATGTTATAATTTGATGTTGTGGATTTATATTGTGAATGTACGAGCAGATATTAATTCAATTTGTAACTTAAAAATACACGTTTTATGGTTTCTCATAATTTATTCAGAAATACCGAGGTCGTATCCACCTGCATGTATTCTATTGTACCGCAGTGGTCAACGCAGTGACCATTGTCTTTTCTGGATATTTTACACAATATAAATGATAGACGATATATGTGCCGACGGGCGTGTTCGGACATTTAATTCCAAATATAAATAAAAGATTACCGTAAAAACATTAGGTGGGTTATACCTATATGTTATTTAGTCTCTACAGTCTTCATACCCCGCCACCGGTAGCATTTATGTGGGTGCTCATACCTAATTCTTACCATCGTGCGGCCCGACCCTTAGCTCAAGGTTCGAATTACGCGATAATTGTGTAATCACTGTATAATATTGTGTACCACATACCAGTACAGAAATACTATATAGTCTACGACGGCTTGTACTACATCACGACGTGCAAATTTATATTTAATTATTGTTCCGAAACTACCAAACAACTAAATAACGATCGCATCGCAATAATACTTTGTCGATGATAAACGACGTATAAATGTATTTCTATTTTTTTCTTTCTAATAACCTAATGTATTTATAATACTCATACTGCGCGTAACACGAAATATTTTAAACAAATCGATATATTATTTTTGTTTGGTTTTGGGGCCACATTTTATTATTTTATTTTTCACTTTTTTCCTCGTTAGTTTTATGTATTTAATTTAACAAGCAACGACCTATATAACCTACATTATAGTTTATGCTCACGAAAAATATGTCGTCACATACTCGCATTGTTTGCTTTTTTTTTCATTTTCAATGGATAGTTAGGACTTAGGAGGGTCAACAAAGTTTATTACGATTTATATTTTGTAATAAATTGTACAAACAACCTCACCGAAAACCTTTAGAGTTAAACTATTATATTTCTATGCTCCTGCACAATAAGCGTTCATTTGAATCGTAAATTATTGAATCAGGCTGAGTGTCAAATTTTTTTAATGACTCCAACCAAAACGCAACGATTACGTGAAATTCGAATCGCTCGAGTTAATAACTTTTGATGCTCATTTTGGTATATAATAAATATAAGTTATATAAGCTATAACGTGTAACATTATAAAATTCATATTTATACGTACAGACGTACGGCAAATAAAAATGAACGATTCTATTAATTACTTCACTCGCGAATATTTTCTTGAGAAACTAAACTAATTACAAACAAATCCGATAAATATAGAGAAGTTTAACTGTTTAAGCGTATAATATGATGTAGGCATATTGATGGATGTGTTTTGGATTGTTTGATTTTGGTTTCGGTGTATACATTTATACGAGTTAGTAGATAGGTAATATATACGATATACGAGCGCTACAACATAATATACCGATAAAAACGAAAAGATATTATACCGACTTTTTCTTGTCTCGAGTCCACGTGAGTGCGATAGCGATGATATCTGACAAAAAAAGTATACCCATACATAATAGTGTGCCTGTCTATAGGTACTCGAAAGCGATGATGTATAATACGATATTTTTTGGCACAATACATCTGGAGTGAAAAATATTACATTACCATCGCGCTACACAATATAATAGCACTATAATACGGTACGACGCCCGTTCGAGTCTATGCAGCACCCACGAAATCGTCGAAATCCTTATGAGTTATATATAATTTATTATTACACCTACCCACGGCGCGAATAATTATAATAATATACTGTTCGTACGTTTATACGATATTTCGCGTTGTATACGATTTCGGGAACAGAATCCCCGAGCCGTGTACAGTCTCCACACCGTAACACGCCGTGTTATACCCACTCGCTAATAACGCATTCCGTTGTAATAATAATGCACATTGTTGTATTTTATTAATTGCCGGGTGCCGCGCCGTATTGCTATTAGCCGCGCTCAAATATTTAACGTCTGGAAATGTCCAGTTAATTATCATAATTTATAAATGTTGAACGCAAACTGCAAAACATTGTACAGTGTTTGTTTGCGAAGTTTGCGACGACGTATGAACTCGCGCGCGTGTGTACACAGGACGTATATATGTATATGGGTACGGCGTATAATAAAAGTTCACGAATGCACACAAAACTAGTTTATATTAATTAAAAGCGCCCGCGCCGTTCCCGAAATGGCCGTCGTGTAACTCTCGAGGAAAAGCCGAGCACACGACGCGGAAACTTATTCAATACGAAATAACAATAATGTGTATTTTTACGTGTGTACGTGTTGGATCTAGATATTATACTATTCTCATACTTTGTTCGCACTTGTACAAAACTAATTTTCACATTTACGCGTTGTTCGAAACGCGCAAGCGATCGCTGCAGATTGTGTACCGACCATACACTTACTATACTATCTTAACACGACCGTAGACCGAAAATGAAAACCGTATATTATAATGTATTCCTCGTCAAACCGTCGCGCTCGGTACAAAATATAATAATAATAATAATAATTAAAAACACGACGGAACGAGGAGTAAACGATAAAACGTCTTTACACGTTTGGTTTCGTACGATCGGGCGGTCAAAAATATTTAAACGAATTCAATTTCGAGTCCGTCTAAAACGCGTTCATATTTTTGAGGACATAATAATATTACACCGCGACATCTGATTCGATCGCAAGTGTAAAAATTATTGTTTTCATCAAACACTATTATATAAGTTGGTATTTAAATTTTGCGTTCGTTAATGACCGATGCATTAAATAATATGTTGATTGAAAGCGTTAAATTTTTCAATCAATTAGGTACTTATTTTTATCACGCATTCATTTCGCTGTATAATGATACACCATACACGCATAATACGCAACATGTGTAAAAAAATCAAACAAAAACATTTTAACTTGGTACTTTTTTTTCTGAAATCACAATTAGCTTAAATGCTTTACTACACAGCGTGTACATATTACCATAATTCATAACGTACAATAAAATCATACATTATACGAGTCGTACTAAAGCTTTGTCGAAGTCACAAAAATAATAACTAATAAATAATAAACATTTTCTATCTTTTTTCCACGCACCTATACATGCGGTACATCGGTGTCAGAAATAAATATATTATGAGTTTGATGAATTCGATAAACAAAATTACTATCAGTCATACAGAATTTGAACTATACAAATAGCTATTATGTTTATTTTATTGTTTTATCAAAGGAATTATGAACGATTTCTAAACATAATATTATTTTATAACATTCAAAAGAGGTATTTGGTAATAATATCTTTAACGTTGGCAATTTGGTAATCCACATTTGAAATATTATTATTATTAATGTTTTCTATGTTTGTTTCTCAATTTTTAGTTAAAAAGAAAAACAATAATAATAAATTATCTAGTACTACAGTATATTTTACAATTTGTTAATGATTTTAAAAACGAAATCATTGAAATCATTACGTAGGTATAAAATGTAGGTGTATCAACATTCAGAATACTACAACAAATCAACGGAAATAGATAAATTATGCGAAAAATAAAAAATGTAATTTGAATAATGATAAGAACTGTATACGTAATTATAATACATGGTATATACTATTATTAGGTATACTTATACTAGTTATACACACCTACGCTATAACATTAAAAACACTCTGATGGTGTCGGATATAAATTGAAATGTTTACATAATAAATACAAATATCGTTTGGGTATGACATATTTTTTTTTCACTCTTGGACATTTTTTAACGAACGGGTAAGCGAGCGGCAACAATAAATAATAACTATGGCAGAAGAGGGCACAAAGAAAAAAAAAATATCAAACAATACTGAAATATGACAATAATTTATTCTGTAACTGTAATATAATATTTTTGTTTCGTGAGCCTTTTGTCCATTTCGCGGTGACATGCAACCCGTTATTGTATAATAATTGGAGTAGGCTGAACTTAAATCAATTGGCCCTGCTGCAGTTGTTTAGTACTACCTCAGCAAAGATGGTGTGTTTTACGAAATCGGTAAGTATCGGTTGTCAAACGTTATAATTATAGATCTGTTTAGAAAACAGTGTTTAATTAGTTGTTGTTTTCGTGCACGTCTATGTAATATATCATTATGTAATAATATAATGTTATCGCAGTGTGTTTCGTACACGATATATTATTATACGACGAGATCTATCACACGGCAATGTAAGTGCGTTTTAACAAAAATGAAATCGTAAAATAAATAAAAATTGAACGTTAAATTCCGCCGCCGCCGCCTTGGCTGCCGTCGTCGTTTATTATATTATTATTATTATTATTATTATAGTTTTAGACCACGGTCGTGGTACACACGGGTTGTGTGTCAAAACATTATTTATGAGCATTATTATTATTATTACTATTACTGCAGGCCGCCACCTGCGCCGTCGCCGGTGGTATACACAGCACTTTTGTATTGTTTCGGACCACTTGTTCCCGTCAATATATAATATTGTTCGACGCCAAATAGCGACAATTTTCCTACTCGATTGTCTCGACTTAATTGGTTTGTTAATGAAACCGCGTGTCATTCAAAAACTGTATACAATTTAAATGAAACACGAAACAAAAAAAATGGTTTAAAACGAACGTAATTTGTACTACGAAACGGCAAACGTAAACGTAAAAAAAAACATCATACAATTATTATGGTTATAACGCATAGGAGGAAATAGTACGTCCTATAAACAATGTAATTTTATATTAGTTATATCACACTGGTATATTCTGCTATTATAGTATAAAAATGTCAGGGAGAATAATAGGTGGCTTAACCTCCCGAGCTCGTTATTATAATTGCGACCATATGGCCATTGGGCGTACGATTGGACATCGGCCAATATAAAATATAATAATAATTTATAAGTTATAACACTAGATAATATAGTATTGGAAAAGTACAAACCGTTAACGAGTAATCAATAGGTTGTTTATTATTCAATGCAGCGTTGTTATTTTTTCGTACAGTACAATAGCAAAAATTGGATTTTGTGGGGGTAAAATGCGTGGATAGGTTGGTAGTTGACGAATGTACAATGTTTAATATTTTTCTTCAATCATTATATTATGCAATAGTTTAATTGACTGTTTTTTAAAACATTAAACTTCACTATTTTTATTTGTACGATTTTTTGAAATGATTGCCTCAAAACCTCATTTTTTTTATCAGTACTGCAATTCCAACCACTAGATTTTTGACCTGATCCTCCCGCCCATTTCAAGTGGTACTTGACAGTGTATTTAGAGGTTAGATAAAGGACCTCGCATTATCCGCTACTCTAAAAAAAATGTATCACTGACAACTATTTGGATACAGACATTTGTCAAGAACTTACAAGCACTTGCCATTTGGTACAAATAAGGTACTTCTTTAGGTTTCTTCGCCATCAAATAATTCTAGACATTTTATAGAAATAGCAAGTTCATTTTTTTAAGTTTTTCTATGGCTAACTTGCTAGGAATAGCAATGCTTAGTTTAGTTATTTTTCCAGTCATTTATATGCTATAATAGTGAAAAAATCACCAGTCAAAAACATTAAACCTAAGTCAAAAACAACAATCAACAGTTATAGCCTATAAACTATATAGTTATATATGAACCTTTCAACCTTATGATTAAAATTTAAAATAACTTAAGTTACTATAAGTTATAAATATTAGATATTTTTACTTTCGAGTGATAGTTTAGCCGTAGGAGCAAGAAGAAATAAGCTTGCTACTGTGTTAACCATATAAATTTTATTTTACCGAACACGATGAACAAAAATTAAATTATATTTTATTTTATATATATATTAATGATTTAAAATAACCTTGATTTTCACATTAATTAGATAAAAAAAAAGGCACATATCTCTTGCTTGACGAATGACAATGGACGATGATTGGTTGTAGGTTGTAGACAGTAAATAAAGTAATGATCCGCCGCCACCCTTAAAGACTTCCCTCCTTGATAAGTCATTGCGGTTACAACTTACAAGTATATATACTATATTATAGTTAATGTAAATATTATAATTACTATAATATATTAAAATGCATATCGAATTTGGTTATTACTAAAAAAAAAAATAAATTATCTGAAATTTTCATCAAGTTTATTGATAAAATAAACTTTTTAAAGTACCTACCTACTACAAAAATATAAATTTCAATTCTTCATATAGTAAATACAATATACTATACATAGTCTTTATATGTTTTTATATGTAACTCATCCACGTAAAAAAGTGTTTTTCGACGTGAAAGAAAAGCTCTTAAAACAAATATACCTTCGCTCACGAATTTAAAAGTTAATCAAAAGCACTTTAAGAATTACATTTTTTTTTCATCTGTTGGAGTTAGCTGATTGGCTTTTATTTTTTATATACTGTGAAATACAAAAATATATCCCGCAATAATTCACCTCATTACTTTATTGTTTTAGATTTCGATCGTAGTTTGGTGGAAAGAAAATTAATCATTTTGGTGACTTTCAAATGGTAATCGTGTGTAGTGTGTTCGAAATCGTAGTGAAAGAAATCGAAATATATAATATAGTAAAAAGTAAAGAGTAGAAACTATAGTACATACTAATAAAATTATGTACGTACATAAAATATATGTTTGTAACTATAATATTATAATGACAGCACGTGGTCCAGTTGATAGTTTTTCAAAGTTTAATTCTCTTTTTCTCACATACAGTTTTTCTTCATATTATTCGACATAAACCTGGTACAATACAAGTGCACCGCAAATCGCAATTGTAGGTACTAACTAGCCAATAGGCCAAATAGGAATTCTTCATTCCTGAAAATCTATACGAAGCTATCGAAAGTCGAAAATTATAGAATAACGTAATGTAAATAATTTAATACAGTTTAATAACTATGTAGTTGATGCTCGTCCAAAGAAAAACGTTTAAGAAAATAACAATAATAATCAGCTAGGACCCTAGTCTTAGTAGTCTTCTGCAACTTGTAGGATTCTTATATTTTTTTTTGGAATACTCTTTACCTATACATAAAAATACATAATATTATATATTGGTCAGTTATTACGTCGAGTACTCGAGTCAAACGAGTAATCAAATGTTTACGAGTTACGACTTCTATGTGTAGAGCGATGCCCACTTCTATTTTACTAATTTATAATTTTAAATGCAATTATTTGTTTCGTAATATAATATCTTCGTACACAATGGTTTTCATAGAACTATATACGTACAGTTATACACGTTTTAAAGAAAAACAAAAACCAATTAAAAACGCCTCAGGAACAAGATTGCAAATATACTCAGTTTATGTTACGCATTTTCAAAGTCAATCTATTTTTGCATTTATTTTTAATATTTAATTTATATGCCTAACGCTGACGAGTACCTACCCACCCACACACGTTTTGCAGTATCGTGCAACGCAATACGACTTCCGAGTTCAATTGTATATATTATTTTGTCGCGCATACATTACAAAATAATATACATTTATATTATAAAATTATTTAAACAACTTTACTACAGTGTTATTGTTTTGCCGACGAAAACGCGTGTCACCGAGTCGATTTCCACCGGCAGACTCGAAAGTGTAATGATAACAATAATAATTTATAAGCGAACAATTCTCCAAAGTCTAAAACAATATTTTTATCTGGCGGCGGCGGCGGTGTCCGTTTTGACAAGCTTGCGCCGCTGCACACCGCTGCCCCGCTCGATCTATACACGCGCGGCGGCCACCGCCGACACCGCCGCCGCCGTAATCGATACTCGCGGAAACGCCGCCGCCGCCGCCACCATCACCACAGCCGAGGTTCAAGTATAATATTTCGCGCGCGGAATTGTGAGTATACCGTGTTCGCGGTCATGTTATTATACGGTGCGGCGACCACTCATGTTTGTGTTTATCGTCTATCGACGGTTTCCTATATACTATATTACGTATAGGTATACAAATGTTGGTATAGGTAACCAGCAGCAGCCACGGCGTACAGCACTGCGCGCGCGCGCGCGCGCGTGTGTGTGTGTGTGATTCAAAGAGATGTGTACGCAAGAAAAACAAAATAACAGAATATGAAACGAACGTTTTTCGAGTGCGCCCTCCAGAACGCGCGTTATTATATCAAGTTTTTGCAATCGCAATCGAGACTTTACAACACGATCGGCGCACAAGTACCCGCCTATACCTATATACGTGCAGCGCGTTATTATGACGTGTGGGCAATGCGTATATATATATGTATATAACGCGGATATAATTGAGTTACGGTAAGACCGATCTCACGTCGGCCGCGGCCGTGTGTGTATATAGTGTATTGTGTACACGACGTGCGCCACGTACATTACGATATTATTATAAACTCATGACGCGCCGCGCACGATAAAACATATAAAGGTGGGTACACAAACACTCGCGCCCAGCAATACCCGTAATATAATATACAATATTATCGGTTATAAACGGTCGTGCGCATAAAATACACGACAATATATAGACTGCAGATCCGATGATATTCTGTAGAGAAAACGCGAGTGGGCGGGTAACTGCGGAATAACTCGGTACGTACACAGGTACACTATCCTCGCGCATGTCATCGTTACCGATATCATAACGCCGCGCGATGATAATATTATTGCGACGTGCACAATATTACAATATATTATTATCGTAATGATTACGTGCGGTGTGCGAGAGGACGATAAACACACGGCGACGATCTAAAACGGGCACGAGTTATAATATTATCGTACGCGATTACGCGCGTGTGGGTGGGAATTGTCGGTTTACGTATAGCGCACCCATACGCGTGTGCGTGCGGGTGCGTGTGTGCGGGTGTGTGTGTGTGTCGGCACATCGTGTACGCGCGCCGCCGAAGGATTACAATACCTATACAATATTATATTGTTACATATTATTATTATTATTGTATTATCGTACGCGCACGTCACACGCGAAACTGCATACATAGGTATACAATAATACGCAATATATTGTGTGGCACTCGCGTGCATTGTATATTATAACAATATTATAATAATACCTATGCGCTATGACGTCGGGGCCGAACTGCGCGTCTCGTTTACCTGTACGTATAGGCCATGTACAGCCGTGAACTGCAGCGCGGTCGATATATTATTATCGAATGTCATATTATTATAATTTAATATATATTTACGTAACTTATTACGTCTTAATGTCTCGTACGCATAGCACAACATAACAATAATCGTGTGTTGTTGTCGCTGTCGTAGTCGGACGTAAAGCCCCCGGCGGCAACAACTCCTCAGCCCCCAAAGACTTTCAAGTCTCCACCTCCCACCCCGCTCGCAATGAATGATATCGAAAAATCGTTTCGATAACGTGCGCGTTGTCCGCGGAAAAATATTCGAAATATTTTCTCGGTCAGGAACGGTAGGTACATGTTATTTTGACCACGAATAAAATTCTTAATTTTCGACAAACTGCCGCGCGAACGGCGACCGTCCGCTATTTTTTTTTTGAAACACGGTTTATTTTGTACAAAACAAGTATGAATAAAACCGCTGTCGATGTCACGGCGAAGTAGAATCACACAATACATTTGTACATGATATCGATGAAAATATATAGATACTCTTATGTACCCGTTCGACGAGAAAAGACGAGTTCTTTTGTAATATATTATCCGTCGGCGCAACAACGTTTTTTTCGAGCTTATGTCTGCGGAACATTCTTTTTTTTTTTTATCGAATTTAATAATTTAAAAACGTTAGCCTCCCGACGACCGCCGTCCACCAGCGCCGCCACTGCTAATAAATATCGTACCCGCGATCGCCGCGTACGGCTATAAAGCATAAACCGCTATAATAATGTACAAAACATAATAATAATAATAATAATACGGACATTTAAGTGCTTAACCGACGGTTTAGGGGCGGTGGCGTTATAATCTCTTGCGCGCGGGGCCGTTATTATATGTAATATAATAACGAATAGAGAATAGCGAACGTCGGTGGCGGTTTTTTTTTCTTTTTTTTGTCGGTTTTCCCTTAATAAACTTAATGCGGCAAGGACGGCAGGGTGCGAAATCGGTTATTGCGCCGGCCGAGGCGTTACGCGTGCTGGAAAAACCGAACATGGGTCGCGGCCGACGGCGGGGAGGATTTATAATATAAGCAAACGACGTGCCGCGTATACATAATGGCATAATACATAATATGTGTGTACGCCATTATATTGTGCAATAGTGATTTATTATCTCAGCGTAATGTTCTCCGCCGCCGCCGGCGCCTCCTCTTCTGTCAACGGTGGATGGAGACGGTGGCGGCGGTGTCGCGTTCGTTAATGCGCGAGCTATATTATATATATTATGATGATCATAGAATTCCGGTCACGGGAATAATGATATGTATAATAACAATACAGCGACGCCGTCATACGCTAAAAATATTGTGTACCCACACACACGCGATATACGCTTTGGGTGCAGATCGTCTATAAATATTGAGGGGACAGCTCGAGCACCGACCGACGTCCGCAGGGCACTGCAGATTCGTCCTGCAACGTACATAAAACGGTTATTAAAAACTATCATCAAACGAAGTCGAGACTGCGATATTATTCCCTATACATCGACACTTTTACAAAAGTAGGTGTTCCGCTTCAGAATGCGAAATCAAAAATCTGGCGAGTGATTAATGTCGGCGGGTTGATTGACGGATAATTATTATTAACCGACGAGGATAACAATATGAAACGTCATAATAACGCGAGTGAGTTTATAACTTAAATCGTTCTGAACATTTTGTGAAAAAGTATACAAGGGGTACCTTTTTCAACGCTAAACAATCTGTTTTTAACGGCTAATGTAATATACGTATATCCCCGTCGAAAACTTAACCGTTAAATAAAGGTCAAGTTAAAGACCACTTAACGAAAAAGATCAGCCCATCAAAGCGGTACGATATCAACATTGTGGCAACGTCTTATCTCTGTTTGGTCCGCGATAACCCCACCTCACTTCACTCCTACTTTCACAAGCAACAATACTCTTTTATTTTTAATGCTGAACACTTGGCAAGTTTCTGAACACGGTCTGTCGTGCGTCGTCAACGCCTGGCACCGATTCCCAAGCGTACGATCTCTCGTTTTTCGGTGTCGACATTTTTTTTAATGAGGCATAAAACAGACTTTGCCACAACGTAGATGGACGTCCCTACCATGATAGCCCGCGTACCGTCTTAAATGTTTTTATCTTCTTACATAACCCACTTGTCGTTAGGTTGCTAGGAATCTAGGAACTCTACAATTTGAGCATGGTATGATACACTCACGACCCACACACGCATCACTGCACGCGCTCGTGTTTAGTGTCGACCACGGGCGGGGCGGGTAAGCTCGCTTGGCGACGGCGTCGAATCAGGATTACATGCATATTATTATATGGCTAGGTCTAGCGCCCCTAGTGGCGGTCAAATGATTTTGCCATTAGGGAGTGGGCGAGGAATTTTCTCATTCCCGACGCATGACGTTTTCGTCTGATGAGTATTCGAATCGTTTAACCGTCGTCTGACGAGCTACAGCTGCGATATAGCCACGGCAAGACGGTTTATGATCATTTTGGACATGATATCGCGAAGTTTGGTCTCGGGAATAGTGCTCGATTACACTGCAGTACGAGAAACTGAGTAATTCTTTAAAAAATTCCCAATCGAAGTGCGACGTTGTCGATATCTATTCATTTACGAGTATGCGTCTTGATTACGGTCTCGTACAGAAACTGAAAACAAACCAAATTATTTCAAGCTACAAAACTGAATATCGTTTATCAAACACAACGACGATAATATTGATATAATTGAACAAACGGTTATCAAACGCTGTTCGTCTGTATTGTTTATGATAATCGCTGCCGTAGGCGACGCCGAGAACGCTTATAACGGCTGCTGCTGCTGCTGCTGCTGACAAGATTGGAATTGCAGTAAATAATATAATATCGTGCTATGAGATTATCGATGAAAATGTATTTAATGACGTGCACAAGATATTAATCACTTAACAAAAAGGTCACGGGGTGGGTGGGAGGGAGGGGTCGATAAACCACTACAACATACACATTCCTCTCTCGATCGTTCGCTTCTGAGCGCCCCCTCATCGCGGCCCGAGGGTTTTGTGAACTTTCGTAAAAATGCGTTCTCGCGAACGCGTACACACGCGGCGGCGGCGGTGGCGGCGGCGGCCATAGAGGGCATTTGCGGTAGTGTGGATGGGTGACGGGGAGGGGGGGGTAGAGGAGAAAGACCCGACGCTCGGAAGCGGGGCCGGCGCTCGGCAAAGCTCAGTGAAATTTGGGGAGTGTTCCGGCAGCACGGCAAAGCGTTAGGGGGGTTAATCGATGTCGGAGGGCACACCGCCATGGAAATCCCTACGCGACGGCGCTTTCGCGAAACGCGCGCGCCGTTATGCACGCCGTCGTATTCGACGCGCGCGGGCCGCGGCAGGCTGTCGCGTGACCCGTACGGACGCGCGGACCGGCCGGCAGAGCGCGACGCCGCCGCCGGAGCGGCGCTATCGATTTTTCGCGTTCGCCGCCACCGCCGACACACACATACACGCACACAACACACACACACACACACACACTGCAAGAGTACATTCGCTCGCGACCCCCGGGGAAAACCCCGACGACGGCGCGGCGGCGGCGGCGGCGGCCAGCCCCGGGCAGTGAATTAAAATTCGTACCGCCGCCGCCGCCGCATAGCAGTCGGCGGTGGCACAGTCGGTGCGTTGCGTTCCGGGTCGTCTTCGGGGTGGCGGCCCGCGGGGGGAGGCCGAGCTCGCTCGCCGAAATTTATTGCGTTTTTCGCGATATTATCGTCGTCGTTGTCGTCGTCGTCGTCGTTATATTATGTACGTGGTTAATATGCAAATCCAGCTCTATCCGGCGTGTATAATGATTACGACAATAATAATTACTAATATAAGTATAATAGCGGTAATGGCAATAACGACAATGGCGGTATTGTCGTGTGTACAATAATAATAATACTATATCGTATTTGTATAATATATACCTATGTATATATACGACGATTAGCGTCGGTCGTCTGCGGCCCGAGGGCGGTACGGGACGTGCGTTGTGCGTGTGTGTTGTGTGTGGATAAGACCGAGTGGTGGCGCATTAAACGGGACCGAACGAAGTGGCCGGGAATTTAGGGGCGGTATATGATGGGCAGGGTAGGGGGGGAAGTTTTCTGCCGGGACCGATCGGACGAGCTGCGCGTACCACCCGTCGACGTATTATATTATATAGTGTTCTGTACAAGGCGAATGGGGGGGGGGGCAGAAACGGTCCCCGGGACGATGGGGATAATAAAATGTTTTATTGCTGCCCCCGCCATCCACACGTCGGGTGATAAAGGGCGGTGGAAGAAATATATGCGCTGGTGTACTAGATTTGCCTATCCGAAACGCCTTCCCGTCGTATCCAGACGTACCTAATACCTAATCCATACGCATTATAATGTGTGTATAATAATATACGTCATAATAATATACAGACACAGAATATAATTTATATTATCGTGTATAGCTGTACATCAAACCGTAAATACAATGTTATTATTGTCGTAATAATAGTAATAATAGTTTAACGATAGCAATAGTAATTATTATTATTACTATTATTGCGAAACGTTTCGAACGAAATATTGTCGTATCGAATTGCGTGGGCCAATGCTGTTACGGATTTTGCATTGTACACACACTGTTCGCGTTCCTTTGTGTGTGTGTGTTTACTGAAAGGCTTATAGTGCGTCGGGTTCATCCCGTTGGCGCACACAATTGTTATGGAAATTCGACAATACACACACACACACACACAAACGCACGCGCGCGACGTGAGTCCCGTTTGTCTATATATTATTGTTGTTATTATTAATATTGGAATACTCTAAATAGACAAATGATCGCGGAAACGATTTAAACGGTTTTGCGATAATAATTATTTCGTGCCGGTTATTTATTTGAACTCGTCCAAATATAATATATTATACTACCGCCGCCGCCTGCTGCACACCGCAATCGCTCGTCCCCATTGTGCCGATGACAATCTATATCGACACGAATAGGTATACTAATTAAATTAAACGAAATATATGCCAACGCGTATAATATAATATACCTACACGTTATATACTTAACCTATTATATTGATTCATTGTATTATTTGTCATTTACACGCCCCCCCCCTCCCCCTCCCCCTACACACACACACACACACACCTATATATGTCAACGAGTTGATGTGCGTACACGTTTTAATAGTTGTGTTTTTCGCTTGCATACACTTCTGCAATACGACATTAAGTCTGCCATATGGATTATTGTTTTCCTTTAATTTAATTACATCCATATAGGCGTGGTAGACCTTCGTGGCCATCGAGGCAAAACTTAAATTTATAATCATATATATCCTTCCAGTCTTCAAACCTCGTATTGGTTTCCTGAACAATAATAATTTTATCGACTTACATTTTTTTCTCTGCTCAAAAAATCGCGTACCACACTCCGCTGCAGCATTTCTATTCTAAATTTAAGTCACAACAAATTGTCATACTATCAAAATATAATGATATTATTAAATTGATCTATGTACAAAAATGCGACTGTTACATTACAAATGGTATGATAGAAAAAAACCACAATATCTATTCTATGAACGAAACGTAACAATAATTAGATTCTTACAGTAAAGCCTTATAATCAAGTTTCTTTTTGTGTCTGTTGACACGTTCCGGAGCAAAACAAATTATTCGATCTTCCACTTTGAGGGTGGACTTGGAGTGGAAAATGTCGTCTAGTTGGTACTTTAGGACTTATAAGAAGTTAAAAGTAAAAATTTCGAGTACTATTCAAAATAATCAAAATATTTAAAAATGTATTTTTTTTTCGATTTATGAATAAAATATTTGTTTTTACGCCAAAATATTGAACATGCAATACAAGGTACCTCAAAAGTTGGTCTTACAGTAATTCAAAACCATTTAAGCTCCAGTCAGATTTTACTTTTAGAGTTTGAAGTTAAGAATTTAAAGATTTAGAGCACGAACGCTTAAAAATTATTTTTTTGTTAAAATGTTATTAAATTTTAAATCACCACAACTGTATAAGGATTAAAATTTTAATGTAAGATTCATAAGTTGTTCTTATAGTAATTTAAAGATATCAATACTATTTTAATATAAGTAGGCATTTTTATTTGACATTTTGATGAATTGAATTTTATTCAACCCTTTTGAGAACAATTGAATAGCAAAAATGTGTGATCAATTTTTTTGGTGCACAGTTTTTAATCTCATCAGGTTACTCATAGGTACACGGTGACACTATTATATATATTTTCATAGAAAGTAATTAATTATTTATAAACGATAATAAATTGGAATTGTTTAATATAGAAATGAATATTTATTTTTGTATTAAAGATTCAATCAAATTCAGTATTTTAATAAAATCGTGTTTTATATACAACACACTATAGGTAATTAAATTGTTTGTGATTAAGTATGCAAATATAATTAATTAATATAAATTTTTCCTATTTTTTCATCATATAGATAAGTATACTTACTTCTTTATTTTTTTTTTGGTAATTATTAATACTTATAGAATAATGTTTACTTGTAAAATAGATTTTTTCATAAAAATATTATTTTTGAATACAATTATAGGTAGATATTATATAGTAGTTACCATAGTTAAATTTTTTAGAAAGTTGTTGGTTATTTTATTTAATAATATAGTAACTTAAACTAGCTATCCCATGCATAAATAGTTACCATTTATCATATTTCAATAATTATTTATTAGGTGAAATTGTGTAACTATTTTTATAACGGATCAGCAAATTATTTTTCTGATTAAAAAATGCATTTTTTATTTTTCTCGATAGATTTAAAACTATGTGATCAACACAATTAAATTAGTAGAAAATATATACATTAGTCTAAGAATACAATGATGTCGTGACCTGCTTATCTAAAAAAAAATATAGATCATTATAACATAGAACCATACAATATTTCATGACAAAGTACCTCCAGTGGGAGGCCTCTTCAAGCTTATTTTTCATGTTGTTATTTATTTTACCTATTAAGCTTATTTTACAGTTTCCGTAACAGATGACCTGAATAAAAAAATTTGTTTAAAAAAAAATGTTCATTATTTTCTAAAAATGCACCTCTGTAATATAGGGCGTAATACCTATTAGATATATTGTATGCATGTATTATGAAAAATTAAAAATAAGAAATTATATTTGATATAGTAATTTTACATAATTTCATATTTTTTGAAGTCCAATTTATTTTTAAACTAAACCTCACAAACTCATATGAATAATTTAAAATATATTTCTATTGGGTAAATATTTGTTGAGATTTAAAATCATATCATAATATCGTCTAAATATTTTTTGTCTGCGATGCCGTTGTTTATAATATCATGGCATACGTCATACAGTAAAATTTAATTTGGGATACCTTAGGTAAATAATGTTAATTTTTACTTTGAACCATCATATTCTTGTTTAAATTCTCCATACTTCAATTCTTTGACCCCAAATCCCATGACACCTTCTCGTTCCGGGAGGTTTAGTCACACCGTTGTGTATATGCTTTCGCACGAGAGTATTTGTTTTTATGTTTTTTTTAAATTACAAGTAGCTAGGTATATACGCCGAGGGGGTAACAAAAATATTAATAATAATAGAAGTGGAACAATTGAGTAGGTACGTGAAGAGCCATTGCTTTGTATACATTATATTATATACCTGCACATTTGTAAGTTTGTAACATATTACTATGTGCCTGGCCAACTACATATATCATACACATATTATACAAACACGTGAAGATAACAAAAACCCTAAATAAATATGATATGTGACGCATAAGGTTATGTACACGCTTGTCACGAGAGGTATACTCATAAGATAAAATAGATTATAAGATTACATTTTTTAATTTTTGTTTCAGCACTTATATAGGTTAGGTTACCTACATAATAATATTATATTATAATATAATATGCCATAATTATTCCAAAATTCCGAAAAACCATAGTTTTGGGATAGAACGATTAGGTTACGTTGCGACACACACACAACATGATATAACTACCGAGAAAAACCACGTAACTCAAATTGATAAATTGGCGTGTTCAGTTTAGGTTAACAGCTTATTATTATACATAATATAAAATGTTTACACTGAACTCTTTGTGGTGATAATCACGTGCCAACTTTTAATACTCCTCTGGACTAGGATGACTAATGGAGACGCGTAAAAGCGTTTCATTATAGCATGGTATCAGCTGCTGTTCCGTCTCATCCAGCTAAATAAATTTCATTAAATATAATTTTATTATTTTTCGTTTCGTTGTTTTTCTTCTCACAAATAAGAATGAATTCGTTTACATTAAAAACAAAAATAATATAATACACTTAAACTATAACTTAAATGTTGACAAGATTTGAATACGAATAATTCAATAAGCATAGCAATTCAAATATAATATTATAATATGCTATTATGAGACAATAGTGCACAATTATATTATATTGGTTAAATAACTAATATCTTCTATCCTCGGAAGAGTTATCAACGTAATTGATGTTATGATTTATGGCTGTATCATACTATAATATAGGTATTATTTATCCATCAAACATTACATCAGTGTAAATTCATAAATAATTCAATAACTACAATAACGGCAAAATGCAGACGCAGTCTTTTGTAGAGATTCACTAATTTAAATCTGACTGCTCTGTATATTTCATTATCGCAACAACATTTAAATTAATAAACCTTCCTGAAATATCTCTCGGTATTATTATTGTTATAATACAATACCAAATCGAAAATACGATACTTAATATTATGTTTCTTCTAAAATCTGTATGTGAGTGCAGAAACTGAATCGAAGACGTACATGTTTTTGATGATTTTCAATTTATATACATGGTTAATAAACGCGAATAAATATATCATACTATACAAGCCAACGAGTAACGACTAAGGTGAAAATTCAACAAAATAATGATGTATAACGTAATATTATTTATGATGAATAAACTATTTATTTTTTTTAAACATAAAAAATCACACAAATAGTGAAACCTTTGTATAATTTATGCTCAAAGAGAATCTCTTTTGTGCGCTTTCGTGGAAAAAATTCACTTTAAATATTCATTCATCTATATATAGTCTATAGGTACATTTAGCATTCATATGAAAAAACCAGATTCTATACGATGTGAAAGAAAAATCGTTTTCATGAAATATTTATAAAAAAAAAAAAAAAGAATCATTTACTCGGGGGTTATGATTTAAAACGATATAAATAACCGCGTTAAAAAATACCGTTTTCTTATAAATGGAACACAATATATCAAAAAACCTTTTTCGACGTTTAAACGATATTATACGTTATTTGACACAGTGTTTTCTTGTTTCTGCATGCAATTAACAGCATTCTATTATTTACTATGTATTCATGATTTATTATACGAGGTGCCTGCATTTTCTAGCAACGCCTTTTCATTTTTTTTCTTAACCAAAACGGTCGCATTGTGTATTCATTCTTCGGTAGACTGAACGCGCCAGATTAAAATATAATTATGTATTTCGATTTCGAGTCATGCCTGCCGACAACAGTATTCGAATGAAATACCACGATTTTAGTGAACACATTTTATGTAACATCACGAGCAATTATTGGCAAACCTCTATCGTATTCACCATCGCGAGTACGAGCAGTGCGATCCATAGGCGCGATTTCAGTTTTTAACTTGGAGGGGCTCAACATATTCAAATGGAACAAACATATTTTTTCACCCACTTTCGTACACATAATATATTACACATCTATTATTGGAACTGAAGATATTTGTATCAAAACAAATTACATTTAGGTATTTATGTGTTACATTATCTATAACTTCGTGTTTGTGATGTTCGTGATGTTTGGGCTCGTTTCCATGTTTAAGTTTGAGAACAAAATAGAAACAACGTTTACTCTACTAGGTATGTGGATTAGATTTAATACTTTAATTTAAATTCAAATTTTTGGAGGGGCTAAGCCCCCTAAGCCCCCCCCCCCCAAATCGCGACTACGGACTGTAACCGGTATTACAGGTAAGCATGACATTACGTTAAGAAGTCGCATAGGAGTAAAAAGACTTCGAACCAAACGTAAGAATTCAAAAACTACACAATGTCACGACTCGCACGTCACCACGTCAGTGCCTATATTATGTAGTTTACTCGGCTTAGTGGCGTGTTTGCGTTTTTAATGTGCGCCGCAGTGTATGCCTTACCTATTATTATAAACATATAAATACACTTAAAATAAACGCTTTCTTTAAACATCAATATGGGATTAATCTCCCGCTAGTGGTTCTAAGCACGAACGCCACGTCGCGTTATTATTATATAATGTTTTCGGCTAATATAGTAATATTATAATAATATACGATATATAATATTTTGATGAACGCCCGTTTTGAAATAAGACGGGTTAGGTATTTTTATAGGTGATTTGGTGAAAAACGAAAAAGAAACACGCTAAATTTAATATCGTAATCGGTGCAACAATTCGACGTTTTGTGTTCGTGAACGTAACACGATGACGTAATATACAAATATGATATTTAAACGTGTGCTTTGGCGCAAAAGAAAATGCCAATGCGAAAATCGAAATAACGACTATATATAGGTACGCACTCCTACGCGCGCCGATGTACCAACCTGCTACCTGTCACCCGGTACCTATTATTATTATTATTATTATTATTACTATTGTTGTCGTCGTTATTATATCGTATAATTTATATCGAATAACGGCAGTAATAATTATGAGCGAAGAATTTTTGTCAGACTGCGCCCCCGCCCTGCCGATTGAATGCTCAATGTATACGTATCTATAATAAATTATAATATTATATCGAAACGGGGCAAAAGTTTGAGTTCACCCTCGCGATACACATCATCGTCATTGTGAATTTAGACGCAACCGCGCGATGATTGGTGTCATTCGTTTGAAAGCAATCGCCCACACAATTACGACGAACGTACAACAATATAAGACAAACTAATTTATCAACACTTATTCGCCTGTGTGTTGTTGTTGTTACCTTTTATGCGTTTTAGTATTTTTTTTTTATTTTTTCTATTCAAAAATCGCTCGCTCGTTCGTTATTGCGCTACATGTTTGGGCACTCGTTATTTTATTATTTCTTAGAATATTTTAATAATGTGCCGGCCTGCCTTCTACGGTTTAGGGGTTTTCGTTTCGTACAAACAACTGCGGCTATCACTGCTCATTATGAATAAAAAAAAAAACCCCCAAACGGAAAACCGTCTCCGAGTCGACCCACCCCGTGATAATGCGTCCTGCAAAATTGTCGGTCGGTCGAAATATAGTTTTCCGTGTTTCTCGTTTTTATATTTTACATATTCCGTTACGATTTCCATTATACGCGGTCATATATTAATCGAATTTTAACGGTTCACGATAATACCTACTATATGCGGCGGAACGTCTAATCCTAATTTGTTTTCACGATCGGTTATCATATCGTAATAAACATCGAAGCTCTATATCTAGTCATAACGCTTTGTAATTTGTATTTTTTTGCGATTTATAAAACATACGTATCCACATCGCGATTTAGTAATTCGCCACACTACCTACTACTAATTTAACCCTCTCCGAGAGTGTTATTTAAATAAATAAATAAAAACGAATGCGTAGTGTAGGTATAATATGCTACGGCGAGTAAAATAATTCACGCTGTTAATTATATAATAATATCGTGATACAAAATTAATTGCACATCGCAGATTACGTTCATATGCGTTTTAATTAGACAATTAAAATCCAGCCGTCGCAAAATCGTTATAAATATTATTACGAATATAAGCAGAGTGCGAACTTGTGCTGTAACTTGTCACTGCGTAGGAATGCCCGTAGCAGTGTAATAATATTAAAATTATGATTTTCCGGGGAATTGAAAATTCCAACTTAATAATATAAAATTTTAAACGATTCAATATGTCTTGTTATTTTTACCATCGACTGCGTAGCGCCGGGTGGCTACGAGTTCGCTTGTATCTATATAGTAAACAAATAGCTTAGAATAATATCATTCGGAAAATTAACACTATTTACTATATTACAGTCGACGAGTGAAAAGCGTATAATATTCTATCGTTTTTAATCATTCCGCTGCGTTGAACTCCCGCTACTACTATTCAGTTATAATATTATAATGTCCAATGTCGTCTATGTCGAAACATAAATTGTTGTTTATTAACAGTGACACTATACGTCTTTCATTCGAGAGAAGGACAGTCGAATAGATGTGAAAAACTATCTATTTACCCTGCAGTAGCGGCTCGTGGGCGCTGGTGGTTGGGGCGAGACTTTAAATACAATAGCGGTAGCCATATACGCATAGCAAATTATTTAAATATACGGTAAAATGTACATCTTACCGTGGTAAAACAGATCTATTTTGTGTCGCATCTCACTTTTTATGCGGTCGCACGTCGCAGTAGAAAATGGAAATTGAAATAATAATATAATAGCGATTAGCAACCGACAACGCTGTTAATTCAAAAACAAATTACCCGATATGATAATATTATGTAAATATTTTACTGTACATGGACGACGCTGCCGGTCGTCCAAACCCGTATAATATATTAACATCGCAGCAACAATAAACGTACCCGAACGGTTGCGTGCGTCGCTTATAAGTTATTATATACGAATATTCTGAATATTGCTTGTACGAAGCTGCCGGTCGTCCAATATCCATATGTAAGAACGCAGCTTAAACGTACCCGCTCGTGTCAGTGGCGTACCGATAGGGTGGCACGATGGGCAAGTGCCACGGGCCCAGAGGGAGGAAGGGCCCTTTAAAAAAATGTGGCGAAACAGATCGCCATTATTATAGAATATTTTAGTTTTAACAAAGTCCTAGTAAAATTAAATCACTTTAAAACAAAATTCATTTAATAACTAGAAAAGTATACGCGTGGCGTCTGCGATGTTAGTGTTATAGACAATATATAAATATAATAATTACTCTGGAACAGAAATAACAAGGAAACGCACTCTATATTTAGAGCTGTATAACCTCAAGTCTAGGGAACCGTATTGAAGTCTGTCGATAACTCGATTCCTTATCCGTTATCCTTATTTGCAGTCTATTATAATACAGCCCGGCTGAAATATCCGTCATTTTTCGATATTATTTTGTTATTCTGTTGCCAGTCGTCGTCACCCGTCAATCGAAATAAATATGGTCAATTGTCAAAACAATTTTCATAAAATGAAATATTTTATCTTATTTCCCCCTAACCCGGAAATTTTCCGAAATTATACCAATTCCAAAACCCAACAAGCCTCCAGAAAAAGTTACCTCATATCGACCCATAAGCCTATTACCAACTCTGTCAAAAGTATTCGAAAAGATCTTATTAAAAAGACTCATTCCTCTGGCTATTATAGCAAACATGATCCCAGATACACAATACGGTTTCAGACCGAATCACTCAACGATCCATTAACTCCATAGAGTAGTCGACACTATATCTCCGTCACTAGAAAAAAAACATTTCTGTGCTGCCGTCTTCTTGTATGTAGCGCAAGCGTTCGATAAAGTCTGGTTTGAAGGCTTACTGTTGAAACTAAAAAAATTTCTGTCTGCGCCTTATGACTTGCATATAAAATCGTACCCTAGTGACCGCATTTTCATCGTACGACAGAAATCATCCTACTCAAATTACTTTGACATTCTTGCCGGAGTTCCCCAAGGTAGCGATATTGCCCCTTTTCTGTATAATATATTCGCACACGACATTCCCAAAACCTCTTTCACCGAACTAGGTTCCCACGCGGATAGTTTAGCAACCAATGAAAATCCCATCATAGCTTCAAATATGATACAAAGACACCTCAATATTATAGACCTCTGGACGAAGAGGTGGAAAATCAAAATCAATGAAACCAAGTCCTCCTTCATAACATTTACCTTAGATAAAAAAACATGTCCTCAAATTTCAATGAACAACATTCCAATCCCTATTTTCACAAAAGTAAAATACCTTGGTTAGTCCCAGATCAATACAACCCTTCCAGTCCATCTGTCTCCGTCTAGTTTCTTCTGCTCCTTGGTACATGAAAAACTTCAACCTCCACAAAGACTTAAAAATGCAAACCCTTAATCAAATCTCTAAAACATACTACATCAGATTTCATAATAAACTCTACTCACACACTAATCCACTAATCAAAAAGTTATCAACTAAAACTCTACCCGACAACCCTCGACGAAGACTAAAAAGAAAACGGTGTAGGGATCTTTTACACTAATAAGTAATAATCATTTGTCAATAACTAACGCACGTGCTGGGTGTTATCAATGGATAGCTTCCCAACCTTAATATTCACCGTCAATTTTATATTCTCTTCTTTTTTTATCAAATCTAATTATTGTACAAAAATTGTATAGATTGTATTTAAAAAAAAAAAAAAAAAATATTTTGTTATTGCCTTATTTATATTATTTAAAAAAAATGAGATACGTATTATAATGCATAATAAAAAGTGACCATATTATTATTCGTAATTGTATAATAAATATGATTTTAATTATTTATTATCTATTACAGCGGGGATGGATCTAGATATAAATTGTGTGATTAAGTGCATGCTCTTCATATCACAAATTTGTAAGACGAAGGACCCGCTGGATTATTTTGCCACGGGCAATTAAAGTTCTAGTTACGGCACTGGCTCGTGTGTACCTACATGCGACATGCGTACGACGTACCCATATGCTCCAGGTATCTGAGAGAAATAACCAGTTCGCACACGACAATTTATTAATGTAATAGACAAATGTAAAGTATAGGTAGTAACTAGTAGGTAATTTATTAACTATTTTACTATTTAAAAATTTGCATTATTTTTTAAAAATGTAAAATTAAGAATATTATACAATTAATCTTCTTCGTTTAATTAATTTTGATAGGAGGTGCGATCGTCTCGTCGTCCAAACCACGAGCCGCCACTGGATTTACCCAACTGTAGGTATAACATAAGTCAATATTTAGGTCATCCACGCGTTTGTTGTCTTCGTCTTATTAAAAAACGTACGACATGAGCAAACTTCCGTTCGCCTGCAGTTTCAATATTGTGATGTTATTTTTGATATTAGAGTGGTCGACCAAACTTATACGTAAGAACTTTATCTGTGCTTAATCGTCGGCTTTTATTCTATATTTTCACTATCAATACGATCAGTTTTAAGTCGCGATATTTCACACATCCATATTGATATGTATGACCATATCTATCCAGAAAAAAAATACCTCAAATGTCTTAATTATTTTTTCTTAAAATATCTAAAATATCGCTGACGCCTAATCACAGATAATGTTCTTAGGTACCTACTCAAAAGTTTGATAACAGATATATACACTATAATATCAAAACCAACAGCAGTCCACTGTTGAAAGTAGTGAACGAAAATGTACCATATATGTCGTACAGTGTACAAGACGGAGACAACAAATGCATATGGGTGGGCGTCCTCTTGAATCATTATAATACTTTATATTGTTCATCGAGCGTGGGTCGCCAATTTCAGACTCGGTAAGCCGTTTTGTTCATAACGTCTTTAAAGTCTGATACGTAAGCGATGGCCAAGTTACAAATATTATTGTACATTGGATATTTTAAAATATACTGTCGTACAAAATATCATGCATAATACGTGCAGTGTATGGGTTCGATACAATCGACTTTTCAGTACAAAGAAATGGTAGATATGCATAGAATCAAATCGTAGAATAAGTCCTATACACGTCATGCTGTATATTATTCATGACCAATAATTATTATTGTGTTTGAGTTGCGCGCAATATAATTGGAGGAGTAATAAATATTTGACTAATACTACTAATAAATTATTATTTCCATAAATATTATATGAATAAGTGCGGGAGTCGGTTATATATTTTTGACGAACGATTTATAACATAAACAATTCACTATTTAACACTCGTTATCCACCTCACACACACACACACACACACACGCATATTTATATTATTATAATATATTATATTAAATAAAATATACAACACTATAGTATACCGACGGGCTATATTATAACGCGTTAGTTCAGTTCACAAAATACCGAATAGGTTTAATGGAATAGGTAACGTATAGTTTCTTGTATTTTACTTTTTTTTGATCACTCAAAGCAATTCGGGAAATATACGGTTTCAATTTCTGAAAATAACATAACATATTTATTATAATAAATGAATGTGTGTGAGTCAGTGAGCGGGTGGGTATATATGTAACGCACCGAGCGTGTGGGTATGAGTATGGCGTATCGAGTGTATATCTGTGTACTATTATTTATTACACTAGCATTTTATATATATTTTTTTTATGTGCACTCGGCGGTATTTCGGTTGACATTTCCTGAAAAATATCATTTTTGATACGCAAAACTTTTCACATATTGTTTCTCTCGAAAAACAACATTAATCGAAAAAATCAATCTACTCGAATGTATATTTTGTATTTTTTGCCGTAGGTGTACGTAATAAAATTTATCGCCGGTCGTTGGATTTGAAACAGTAAGTTCAAATCTTTATCCCTTACTTTTAAAAGTTGTACGTTAACTGCAGTGAAGTTTCTAACGATTCAATTATTTTTCAAAGTTACATACTTATATTTAGTTATATACCTACGTACATTTATTTCATAAAACACGACAGATAACTGCACTCGTTGTAAATCTCAAATTATATTATTTTCGTGCGATGGTAACCAGCTAACGGTGTATTCCCCGGTTGTTGATAATTGTAGTAAATTAGTTTAATCAGAGTGTCTAGAGATACTCATTATATTTCATACCGCAGTATACCTACACATATTAATAATATATATTATGTGTAAATGTATAATATTATTCAATTTTATAAGTATAAGTGCTAGGCGCCAGTTGAGGTATAACAACTAATAATTATATACATTAACTCGTACACTTACTTGTTTATAGTAATGACTAATGACTGTAATGACTAACGCATATTAATACAATTTACTATTAAAAAGGGGGGGGGGAAATGTAGGTAACCGCTCTGCTGTACAGTGGGTGTCGAGTGTATCATTGGGTAGGTCACAGTAATGCATAATAATATTATGTTAAAATTGAATTCGACGATGATTCATTGGATGTAAAAATGATTCTGAGCGAAGACGATCTGTCCCCCCGTGTTATTAAGTATAATATTTTATTCTATGATATATTTATATTGCTATGATAACAATTTATTATCCCGGTAAGCGTCATACGATATAAATAGCTGGCTGAATCTTAAATTGTCGAAATTGTCATTGTGTGTATCAAATATTATAATACAAGTAAAAGTTACAAGTCGAAGAACATTTTTGAATATTACGATAAAAGAACTAAGACCGTTATTCTCGATTAAATTATTTAACCGTATCGTATATTAACAGTGTAAACGTTTTCGTAATATTGATAAAATATGTTATCAAAGGTTCAAATGTATATAAAAAAAATATTGTGACTAATGTATTTTCGTTATCTCTTAGTTACTGTAGAAATAACTATTACTTAGGAACCGCGCATTACATTTTCAAGCATAGTAAAATATTTTTATCGACATTTATAGCAAAAAAAACTAAAGAAAAAATTCATATATTTAAAATGTCTATACATTTCTCAAAAAGAGTTAATATAATTTAAAATGTTTGGTGGAAATTTCAAGAATCTACGTTATACGTTATAAGTTTTTGAGTTCCTTAATTTTTTCTTGTTTTTCCCAATTATTTTGAAAAATACTGAGAATTTTTAATTTCAGCTAAGCAAAAGTACCAACTAGAATCTAATTATCTAGAATCTAGTTATCAGAAACCACCCTCAAAGTCGAAAATCGAATTATTATTTTACGATAAATTGTGTATACATACACAAATCAAAACGCTTATCATTGCAAAATCAATGTATTCACCTCTTTCATCAGAATAAAAAAATATTCAACTATGTACTAATAATTATAATTTTCATGTTCTATTACAACCATGTAATAAGATATATAGATGTTGGTAAACACAATAGGCATACCTAGCTAATTTAGGTTACATCTAAGTACTTAGGTGTAGGTATCCAATATTTTAAGCTAACAACTAATTTTACCAAATTTCGTTTACCTAATTATTAACACTTTGATGAAAATATCTGTTTTTAAAGTGAATCCAATTAACCTAATAGTACATCGCGTTATACATAAAATATTATCATATAATGCTTGTGTTTATTGTATAATGTATAATACTGTGTGTATTTTATGATATTATACTCTGCTGTGTCTCTGTCAACTTAAAAGCAATTTGATAATGATTACATTTTAACTTAAAATTGCCAGACGTGTGTGCATACGCTATAATGAGGATGTGCACTGAATACAATGGAAAAATTAACTGCCCTATTTTCAACAAGCTATATCCATCTACAGCATTATTTACAATTAAATAATCTAATATTTTAAACGCATTGCACATTTCGCATTTGTATTCATAACTAATATGCGAATTACGTCACCGTATTATGCATAATGCGTACGGTGTTATAACTTGTATGGATATAATGAAATTTGTCATAATAATAGATTACAATGACACACCAGAACCTATTCTTTAGGGGTTGTAATAAAAACCATAACTGTAAAAACGATCGTCTAACCAATATTCAAAAAGACGCTATAAATATTATATATTTATTTATTTTTTTCAAATGGACTGGTTTTATACGCTAGTAAAACGTAGTTTATTTGTTTTCAAAAACAATGGCAAACTTTTTATATTTTTTTGTTTTTTTTTTCAGAGCATATACAATATGACTTTTTATATGAAAAATGAATTTATTCTGTTAATGTTTTTAAGGTTCATGCCGTGTAAAACATTTCGAGAGAAGTGACTTTAAATAATCGCAACGAACTTTGAATATATATAGGTGATTCGGTTCATGAAATGTTTGAGTGGAAATAGATATTACATTTTTTATGTACCTACGCACTTCGTACACTTCTGCAGCTATAAACACTTTGGAAATGTGTAATACTATAATAGACATAAATGCATAATCGCACACGAAAATACATTAAAAAAAATTGAAGACTCAATTTCGAGGAAGGATTAACTTCGCATCGCCCACTCACTAAAATACGTCACTACTCGCCACCATGCTCATTGTACATGTAATATTTTGTACACTTAGGGACACTAAAAAAATAGAAAATGTTTCATTTTTACCATATTTCTATTTTTTTTTCTTTTTGATATAACACGGTACTGTAGGTATGCCAGGTATATATTATTTATATGTAGTTATACGTAGTTTACAATGCCTTCTTAGTTTCACCTTAAACTAGAAATTGCTTTACTAAAAGACTTCTACGATCGTAGTCTACTACCAAAGTGTAATTACATTGTAAATTTTTAAATAAGACCGATCGTGTCTCGAAGTTGCCTACTTAATTACATCGGTTCAATATAGTGAATAGAAGTATATAGGACCTATGTGAGTAGTTTTATTTGTAGCTGTGAAATTGACAAAAACGATAACGATGTGACATTAAACAATTTTATGATATCAGACCACCTAAAATAATAAATATAATTTTATAGTGATAGAAAAGTCTTTTATTATTACCAATGTAGGTATTTCCTATTATACCGTAGGTATATTATCCTCGGTGTAATAAAGTATGTGGATATCAAACAGATAAAATATTTGCACATTATGATTTACATTTTATGTTTAAGAAAACAAATGGAAAACATAAAAGTTCATAAGAAAATATTTATATTTTTTTATATTGGTATAAAAAAAGAAAAAATAGTGTTGGTTGTTCACACGTTATGGATTTGTTTTTAACAATTTTAATAATGTAATAAATACTTTCAATACGAACATAATATAATATATATGTGTGTAATGACTTGGCTGCTACCAGTCACGCAACGTGACTGAGAGTGAGTAACTTCCGCTGCTACTAGTTGCCGGATGGGTGACCACCCGGGTTCGTAGTAGCAAAAACCTTGCCACACATGCACGTGTTGCTTTCCAACCGTAACGACCGTAACGACCTTATCGTACCAACCCTGCCAACCGCATAGTCCTTAAAAATAGCTAATTTCCATAATTGTCGAGCTCAAGTTAAAATATATATATACACTTGGGTGTGGAGTTGGCCAAGTCCCTAGGTCGTAAATTTTTTAAAGTCATAAATAAATATGATTTCTTCGTGACGAAAAACCAAGTAATAGGAAATGTACCTATAATAAACATTCGGGGATGAATTGAACACGTCACGTCATGGATTGAGGTGGGTTGGAGCTATTAAAACTGTATAGTGCCTCAACAAATTATTATTATTATCGTTATCATATAAATTAAAACGCATAATAATGTTTTACGACTGTGGGCATGATGGCAATAAATTCGCAATAACAAAGGTAGACAATCAAACCTCCGTTTTCACTTTCAAACCTAATTCTATTGGCCTTATGCTAACGACGAATGATCTCCTCCCATTCTATTATCTAAATATATTATAATATGCAGATCGAGATGATGGTGACAATTACAATTTTCAGTCGCTCATTATTTTATGGACCCCAGTGTACAGAAGTCACGTCTGGAATCGTTGTTTTAACATAATATATTATAGAACTTGGCCGAATAAACCCAAAAACTTCTACGTAATTATTTTTAGTTTATGTTAATAATAACCTTGAAACATAAATTGTAAAATTTTGAAACTACGCCTACTTTGTAGTATTTTATATAAATTAGTTAAATATAATTTCATAATCATTTAATATTTTTTTTAATTAGGTACGGCCAACTTGGTCCGGGAACTACGTAGTTTTGTCAATTTTCAAATTATGAAAGCATCCGCGTCGGTAATTCGTTTTCCTCGGTACGAAAAACACTAATAATATATGCTAAATATGCGTTGCTTGGTTACAGTAAAATTAAGAGCACGACGTGCTATATTTTTTTTTAAAGAAGTAAAATATTTATAAATATCAATATCGATTTTATTAAACTTTTGTCCCAATTCATTATCGATTTAAAAAGTATTCATCACTTATAATTCATAAAGTAGCTAATAAAATATGAGTTTTAAATTTTTAAACCTTCATTTCAGGTGCGGGTACTCCGTTATGCATGTAACCTACCTGCAATATTCCTGTAACGGTGAAAATTAATCTATTAGAAAATGCGTAATTGAGGAAGAAAAATTAGTGAAATTAAATATTGTAGCTTATAACGAGATTGATGGATTAAATATTTACTGTCTACATATGAAGCAAATAATATATATATTATATGTGAACACTGTAGCCGTTTGGCTTTCCGAGACTAAATATTAAATATATATAAAAAAAAAAAAATATAACGTCGCCATATCGGTCTCGTGTTCACTAAAAATACATTTTAAAAATGGGTCGACGATTTTATATTTCACATTGTTAATATTTTTAAACGGAAATAATAAATATATAATATCAATATAAAACGGAAATTTGATTTTTAGCATGTTGCTTTTTCAGCCGAACCAAAAGACCTACACCATTGGCCATTCGTATTCAGTACATGGATATAAATTATAATCATAAAATATGATATATATATATCTGTATACGTCGTTTGCATTTAAATAGCACATTTAAAATACCCATATAAATTGAAAAATCATAATAATATATAAATAGAATAGCAGTAGTTTATCATAAATACGAATCGGTCGATTTTTTAACGACGGAAAACTTATTGTGCGCTTTTAAAAGAACGATGATACAACAATGATGAAGAGCTTCGATTACGAATCGATGTTTCGAAAATATATTATATCTCGCATAGGTGGGGGTGTATATAGTTCATCTCAAATATAGGCGCTTCCGATTAATTACAAAATATCTGCCATAAAATACTGGTGCATCGCGTACGTCGTTTGTTCGTGATTTAGTGTAAAAACGTAACGTGGTTCAAGGTTGTTTTTCGAAATACAGGATACACGGAGTAAATTGAATCAATCGGAGCAATATATATATATATATCGACACACAGACCCAGACAGAGACACACTGCACACTAACACACACGTCGTCGTCGTTTTTGAACTGTTAACGGAAATGAAACAATGCACGCCATATATTATACTTTCCGTGATGAATAAGTCTGTAAATTAATTTAATAAATCATATTATGGTATAGAACGATAGGTATCGTAATGTTTTGTTTTAATTTTTGATCGATATAATTTATAAAGTACTTATAGGCACACGACAGACTGCGCCGAGCGAGAGACGAACGTGCGCATAGTTATGTGATATTGCTGCATTCACTCGCTTAGTTTTTGATAAAAAGTTGAAATGTTTTCGTTGCAATGATCCATCGATCTCTGTGCACAGTTTCTACAGAGGAAAACGGAATGCTCCTATAGTCGCTTTGCATAATATCACATACGAATACTGTCGAGTTCAACTCGGAGACCTGCGCACACCTAACCTACTTATTCGAGTTCAAGACGAATTTGGTTTTCAGATTTATATATATATTACAACTCGTGAGACGATAATTCTAACGCGGATAATGTCTCTCAGGTATGCCTGCATTGTGCATTTCATTGTGCCGTCCTGCCGGATGTGACGACTGTACGAATCGTCGGTATATGGTACAAAACATAATACAAATTGTATATCATATTATATTATTATAATTTATATAATATATTATATTGTCTATTTGGACGGGAGGAATAAAGTCGTCTGCTTGTTTGCGTTAACCATACCGTTATTGCATCATGTTAACTTTTTCGGTTTAGTACCTACCTATATACGTATAGCGATAACAAAAGATAAAAAAAAATAAAAACCCCAAAAAAGCGAAACAATGACATTTGTGTCAACAGAAAATTTACGCACATTATTATATTATGTGCGAGCACATTTCTGGCGTAATGGAAACCATATATTAAAAAAAAAAAAAAATATATAAACCATAATAATGTACACACACGAATTGTGTCTTATCGTACTTCCGATCCATCTCAAACGGGAACTTGCAGCTCTCCGTATATTTATATTGTTTATGAGCGAACCGAATAATGGAAAATTTAATAAAATGTCACGCTCCAATATTATTACAGCACCGTTTTTTGAGCTCAATGATTTTAAATTTATTTTATAACGTTGCAGTGCGCATTTTTACCGCCGCAGTGTGATGATTTCCGTTTGCCGGCAAATACCTACTCTGTTTACCGACCATAATATTATTATACGAAATCAACGGCGGGATGATAATAATTGAGTGGGATGAAAGAAAACAATATATTGTTATAGTCGTGCGGCGATCGACGATACGTTTAAAACAATATAAATATTATAATAATATTACAATAGGTACTGTTCTTTCATCTTTCACGATATTACATCGTTATCGCGACGTTTTACGGTACGAATAATATTTTCGGTCGATCCAAAATATTTCTGACTTGTCGCGCTCATATTGCTTTTAAAAATTATTAAATCTAGGTCAAGCCCCGGCACACGGTAATTTACCGAACAATGCACGTACGGTCTAAATGAAATATTTATATATATATATATATATATGTAAAATGTTTTCGGCATACCAGCTATGTACATACGTATAAGCTCAAGTCGTTTAGTATAATATACGACTGTACCGTCGTCGAACTGTGTATATTATTATTATTATATAAAATTTGATATCTCAATTCATCTGCTCGGTTTATTATATATTATTTACATACATTTTTATATTGTTTCTCGATTTTCTACTTTCCAGCGAATAATAAATTCGTATTCTACTCACGAAATAATACATCGAACCGCTACTAAATATGCTACAATCACAAATTTACGTGATCCGCGGTAAAATCGCCGCACACATAAGACAATAATCAATACCCACTTTCAGTCTCTGAATAATTATCCGATTTTTTCCAAATAAATGAGTACCATAGGAAAACGTGAATCATCGTATGAACCGATAAATAAATTCGTTTCCATTCGGTCCGCGGAAAACGTTTAAATTGCCAAATTTCTATCGTGTTTAATCGACGAAATCATATCACGTCCCTCGGATGATCCCATAGTGTAGGTGGGTGCCTATTTAGTCCGAAACTGGAACAAAGATAAGGTTTTATTAAATATTATTAATCACCTATCGGGTCGGGAGGTTAGTGCATTATTGTTTGTAACACAATATAACGTTGTGTCATTACATAACCAGGGTTCGGGACTTACAGTAATTGTATTGGACGTAAAGTTAAACTTAGTAGAGTATAGTACATAATATATGAGAATATGTTTTAATGTTGGCACAGCAAAATGGCACAGCCAGTGGGTGGGGGGGGGGATCTGGGTGAAACGAATCACAATTAGTTATTATAAGGATGTGACCCTCCCCTTGATATTATAATATGCAGTGCTTAAAAATCTTAGATTGAATTTAAATAGGCGATTTGACTTTACAGTTTACATTTAATAACATAAATGTACTGCAATATTAAAACTAACGAAACTAAACGTGCAGTGCTGCCGAATGTAAGTTTTCCACGTCATGCACTTGTAAGACAATGTTGAAAAAGAGGATAAATTTAAAATTCTTATTATTTAAATACTGTAATATCTATATTACAAATTTACAAACTACACGCCAGTTCTTAATATTATCTTGATCACGATGAGGCGTATCGACCCATAAACTAACTATATAAGGTATATTTAATGATCCGGGGGTACCATAATATTATACTATGGTGTATTATATATAATTTATAATGTCAACAATATTTTTATGGTACCTATATAATTTTTGAATATTTTAAAACAGCCATCTAACTCAATAGTTTTCCTTTAAAAAAATCGTTATTATATTGTTATATCATATATTTTATTACTATCGACTATTTTAGTAGGTACACTATATTGCCACCTTGGGAAATAAATTTAAATTTTAAATTATAAATACGAAATTTTATTTTGTTTATAAGAAAATTTGTGTTAGTAAATTTCACTCTAGGTTACCATTTATAATTCGTTTTTTCAATTTAAAATGGTTGCAACATTTCTCCAACTATGTTGTAAGTAGAATAAATAATGATTGTTCATTTTAGAAGGAATGCCTTCATTCTTCAAAAACTTTTCTGGTTGTCGCGGGGAGGAGGGGGTAATTTTTATTGAGCGAATCTTAGAAGTCCCTTTTTTGTACATAAATATTAAACTATACACAATTGTATGTATATGAATACTAAATATTAGGTATATATGTGTAATAAATATTTTAATTTTAAATATCATTTTGGTAGGTAATTAAAAAGTTTTTAGAAAAGAATATTTTTATTGTTTTTATGGAATTTACTAAAAACGTTTTTCGTAAATGCTATTATACAATAAGTGGGTATGATAATATATTGATATATTTTAGAATTTTGAGTATTAAAATCGTAAAAGTGTAAAATAAACATAAATCCTATAAGTATTATAAATATTATAATTTTGTAAAAATACCTTTTTGTATTAATATCACTACATTATTGCCTTTATAATTTTATCATAATTATTATAATCATTAATTATCATTAATCTAACCATCATTATTTCCTAAAAGGCTAAAAGTAGTAAAAGCTCATTAGAATAACACTATTACTATACAATACGAGTAGGTACGTATAATATGAATTTACAACCCCCATAATAACATACTTATTAAGTCATAAATTATTTATGATATAATAAATTATGTATCAGTGCTTCCTATACAAGATATATAAATATTAATTTGTCATGTTTATCATCTATAAATTACAAAGCCATCATCTACCAGCTATTTGGTATCAAAATATTAAAATATTTTCCCGTTAAACGTTAGGTATTTATTTAATCTCTGCGTAGGAAACAAAAATATTTTTAATTTTGGTTATTTTATATTATAACAATAGATAATAATCAAAATGATTCAAATTTATATCGTAATTATAATCGAAATTATTACAAATTAGATAGGTTTGATAAACTTAAAACTTAATATTTATGCCTACTTTTTTTCAGATTTTAAAATTAAGACGATAGCATACAAACAAATTATTAGTCATAGACAATTATGTATTATATTATATTATGTTTATATAGTTTATTTTTAATATACATAACATTCTAATATAACAGTGATAATAATAACTTTTATCAATAGTAAATAAAACACTTAGCATTATTTCAGTATTTTATAACTTTTTATTTCTTGTATTGTTCTTTGTATGGCCCAACGACGTGATCAAATAAACAGAATTAATTGATTAGCATATATATATATATTACTTATTATAACATAATGCTTTAAACTTTGAAGCAGGTATTGAGTAGTTATAAACAATGTCATTGTCCAAAGTTTAGTTAAAATACATCATTGGAAACCTTGAACTGTCATCTTATGATACAAATATTGGGTGTTCTTAATATAATTTTATTGTTTTTGTTAAATTTGAATAAACTCTCATTAACAACAGAGTCCTCTTTTTTTTTTTAAACTTTGAACACTTATTTAAAAAAAAAAAATGAAAAAAGACCAAAGAAACTTGAAATTATATTTGTCATTAATCACCATTAAAACTTTTGTTAAATAAAATAATATACATTGTGATATAATTGATGAATTCAAGGGGCTTAAAATAACTATTATGCCCATCCTTTTTTTATTGTTATTATTACAATGTAGTTTATTTATCAACATAACAGATTGCTCCATATGAGAACTATTTAATATGAATAGAAATAAGTAATTTATTTTAGTGATAATTTTTATCTGAATTTTTATCATTGTGCTTTTCATAAAAATTATATATTTAGAGTCATATATTTAATTTGTTTAATCAAACAATATTACATTAGTGAGTACGACACAAAGAACCAAATTTATAATTAATTTTTAATTGTCTTGAATTTGCTTTTAAATAAGATACTTTTGAAGTATGGACAGTAAAAGTAATTGTAACTCTTTTATTTTTTATTTTTTTATTAATTTTTCGTCAAAGTAAAATGCCATTTAAGTAATGATAGAAAATGAAAAATCTAAAAAAATTATATTTGATAAAAAGAAAAATAATTACGTATTTATTTGTTTATTTTAAATACCGTATTAAAGATTTTTTTGTTAATGTTGAAAGATTTTAGTCTTTGCTGAGAAAAATAATTTTTTCAATATATACGGCGTATGCTGTTGAATATAAAGTTATTTTTCAGATATTTTATGTAAATTTTTTGTGAATACAGTTTTGAAAATGAATAACTTTATTGACGGTTTAATTTATTTCGTTTCGGTGTACTGAATAAAGATGATCTTAAAAATTTGACTCCTAACTACTTTTATGATAATATGTTTTGATGACCATCTTGCGCCTACCATTTTATAATATAATAATAAATTGTTACCATTTTATAAGTTTCTTTTTTTTAATGACAATATATATTTTTAATATGATATTAGCAAAAAGAATTTTTTTTTTTAAATGTTGATGTATAACTAGTTATTAGCACCACACTACCACCACCGTGCAAATGTTGGTTCAATAGGCCATCTAAACTTTAAATACGTATAACTTATAAGTTATAAACTATAACTAATTAACTAGAAATTGATTCAAATTTGAATTTCTCTTCTCAGAAAGAATATTATTTTTTTGGAAAATGAATTTTAAACATTTTAAAAACTTGAAAGAAACAACAAGGATAGAAAATCATTTTTCCCCCCGTTCTTGTCGTAATGTTTTTAAACGAAACGAGAAAATACTTTGGACAACATAAATCTATCGAGAAAATGACTGTGTAGTGATATAAAAAAAAAAAAATCTGGCCTTTGCACGTACACATTATCATCGCACCTACTTGGGCCAGAGGACGCACTGTCAATGGATAAATCTATAACAGCTATACACCATATATATATATATATATTATATAGCTGGAGAGGAGACCATCGCTATATATTATTATATACTCGCAGCAAACATCACAAGACCCCACACATATAATATCATAAGGTTTTGCGAACTACGACCCTTTCCCTCGATCCGTTTTCGCCGCCGCCGCCGCCTTCGACCCGACCCAACACGCGCACAACCATTATGCTCGTATACATATGTATATTGTTATCCCATCGTCGTCGTCGTCGTCGTCGTCGTCTGTGCACACACAGTCTGCCCGAACAATAATCAGACTGTATACAATATTATTATTATACATAATATACACATGTGTGTACGCATATATAGCCGGTATATCATACGCGCGTGTACAAACTAAACACGTAAGTTTTTGTTATTTCTACCTCGTCGTCGCGCAGTGTTATACGACTTTGCGCCGACCTTGCCCCGTTTTTTTTTTTCATTTTTTTATAGGCCCACATAATAAAAATATGACGTCGCACGCATGCGCCGAGTGAACCTATCTTTGCAGCACATAATGCCCATACACCTATATACACAGCTCGGTCCGTATATTTCCGTCGTGTATGATAATAATAATAATAGTAATAGGTAGGTATATGGGTATTATGTAGAGCCCTGGATGCGTGTGCATGATGTATATACCGGCAATAAACCCTCGAGACTCGCGCCCACCCACACGCAGACTGCACTGCAAAGCTGATAAGATGAAAACGTGCATGATACACCTCGTGTGTGTGTGTAATATAATCGCATTCTTTATGGCGACGGGAAGCTGCGAGGAGAAAAAAAATCGTATACGCTGCACAACGTCGTCGTCGTCGTATATCGTATACATCACATTGTATTGTATATATATATAATAATACGAGCGTGTACGTGGGGACACGCATTATTATTATCATTATTATTATATTCCTACAGGAAATGATTCGTTATAATATGTGTATATAGGTACCATCCCCGCAGCGAGAGCTACGCGCACGGCTTCACGCTTCTCCGATTGTGTGTCATCTCGTTTTTTATTTTATTATTTTTTTATTTATCGTTATACATATATAACCTGCGTATCATATATATAGTGTGTTATTTCGTTTGTTGACTTTATTTTTTATTTTTCCAAACCACCGCGGTTAGTCATCGCCGGCAGACGATATAACTATTCAAGGTCAGCCCAACCCCAGCGAGATTAGACGACAGAACACAATAAACGTTCCGTCATCGGTCGCTACCGCACAGACTTTTGACAATTATTATAGAATTGGTACACAGTATAAGTATATTATTATTTTAATACGCCAGTACCCATATTAGACAGGATGATGATTCACCGAGAACGCACAATCCTATTTTTTTGTTGTTGTTGTTCAATAATGGCCGTCAAATGAAAACCCCCATTTTTTAATGTAAATTATTTAGCAGATAATTTTTTTTTAAATTTTGACGTATCGAAATCGATATTTCGAACACGTAGTTTCTAAATTATCAAAGTATTTACGCTAGTAATAATCCTTAAAAATCGTTTAACCCACAGAAATATAAAACAGCTAATATTGCAATATTGGATATTTGGATGTAATATTTATTATAGGTACCCATAACTATTAGGCCATTTTTACAAATTATAAATGTCGGTGAATTAATATTAATCACTAACTTTTTCAAATCGCCATTATAATGGAACTATTATTCTTAGTACACAAAATGAAATAACTCAAAAACTCAATATTTTGGTACCGATACATCAACATTTTCAGAAAAATTTTCCACTAAATAATTTGTAGTAGAAAAGGGGGTTCTCATTTGAAAAATATAAGTCTGTACTTCCACAGAACATTCCTTAAGTAGTAAGAAAATCTCAAACATTTGTAAATATGATTTTTTAGTATATTTAAAAACATTCCAAAAATCAGATTTCGAATACGGAATAGTTGCATTATTGGAGAAAAGGGGGCACGCTTGGTGAATCACTCAGTATATATACAGCAGAAAGTTTCGAAAATTTAATCAAATGAGAAAATAGGTGTTTGTATGATTGGGGAGGGGGGGATGGGGGATGATGACAAGACAAATCAATTTTTCATTAAAAAAACTATCATCAATAAAGTAATTATAGCGTAAGAACCCTTAAAAATCTCCAATACCTACGCAAAACAAAAAAATTGGTTTACGATTCCACTCGTAGCAATTTGGTCTCTTTGTGTAAATTAGAACAGAAACCTCGAAAACGTCCTGTATAATATATTATATGGCCATATTATGATATATTGATATACATATAAATGTTTTTTGTCATCTAAAAATAATGTTTATAATATGTATTGTTTTTGTTTTTTTTTTTTTCATGGACTTAACGATGGATTGTGTCTTGGATTTTAAATCGAACACCTATTTTCTATCGGACGGAATATTTACAACTTAAAACCGTGTGTCCTCCTCAACATCGCAGTCCTATAGGTATATAGGCTACCTTCAGCAATGGCGTAGACAAGGGGGCGACGTGGGAGGTCTGATCCCCCCCATTGGCTTTTAATTATTTTTTGTTCTTTTAATTTGTTAATTTAGTTTTTATTTATTTTATTATACATTTAATGATGTACCATTTTGTAATACAGAAGTCTCGACTTTATGGAGTATTCGAGTAGATAATCTTCCATTGGAATCAATTTCAAATTATACTCAATGTTTCTTATTGCTAAATATTTTACTGGGTACCTTAGTAAAAAGTTTTGAGAAGGAGGGGGATTTTCCAATTTTCCCCTCCCATCTAAGCCACTGACATTCAGATATAGGTACTAATATTAAACGTATTATCGTTATTGCTTATTAGGTACATTATGTTACAAGTACATCGACTTCACTATGATGATGATGATGATGATGATAATAATAATAAATAATATATTAATATGTAAATCGAATTAAATTAAACGTTCGTACAGGTAGATATATATATGTATAAAAAAAAATGTAGATTCATGAGGCGTATTTCACGTGACATTTGTTCGTATTTATATTATGACAATATATATTGGTTTTGACAAATAATTGGATTGTTTCACATCCTGTTTAATTATATAAGTGCATGCACAGTCTGACATGGCGTCATATAGAAGAACATTTGGCAATACCCACGTTTGGAATACATTTCACGACAAAAAGTTTCCATCTCAAAATGACAGTAATATTTTAACAACAATTGACAGATGACAAGCAAAAATAACTCATTATTAACATACCTGCCTATATATTACCATACTTAACAAATTACCGAGATTTGTCTTAAAAATAATGTTACATTCGTTATTAACATCTCAATTATTTGTTTTCATCGTGTATCTGCCTATTTTCAAATTTTTAGTTTTTACCGTACAAACGAGACTGAAAAATAAATAACCGTCATTTAATTTATTCAAAATAAAAATAAGAAAATATAAAAAATATGACAAAGCGCAAATAACATTAATATAAAAATGAATGATGTACAAAATATCAAATTGTTTTGTAAGTACACACACATTAATTTCATAAATCAAATTATTCTAAGAATATTTTTATTTTTTAATGAAATCTAGGGTATTACTGTTGTAAACATCTTAATAACTGTATACCATAATATTGACCTTTATAATTTATAAATTAAATACTTAAAAAAATTAAAAATGTTTATAATATTTGATATTCTGTTACACAAGTAATTAATTGTGAACAATTTGGACCTTAGAAACTAACATCCTTGAAATGCTTGTATATTATTTTAATTTCCTGTAAATTCTACGCATTCAGCAAGCTCTTTACATAAAGCATACGTTGTTGTTATTTTTATATTTTTCAAGAAAATCCGTCTAAATCACGTTCCCACTTGAAAAGACCCAATTAATGCCAAATGTCATTAACAATAAAATTACTAGTACCTTCATATTTTGGATACAAATGTTCTTATAATAGTATAAAAATAATATTTGTGAAAAACACAACTTTTTAATTAGATATGCGTACCTACATAAAGTTATTATTTTTTTTTTACTTGAGGAATTCACCCATTAAGTAAGTAGGTGCCTCCATTACTTTTTAAATAATAATTGAATAAATACCTGGGTAATTAAAAAAGTTGTTATAATCGTTATATGAGTACCTACTTTTTTTTATAGTACATAAATATACCACAAACGTTCTGTATATAAATATTTGTATTATTACTACAGCAAATGTTTGATGAGCACACAACATTGTCCAAGTACCCAAATAGGATTCATATAGAATGTGTCTACTGTCAATCAATTAAAACGCGCACCTATTCTAATTTGGTTTAATAGGAAATTTTAACGACACATTTTTTAGTAGGTACCCATCTATTAATATTTATGAAATATAAAATATAAAATTAACCGTTGTTTACCATTCCCGTGTCTTTGGCCGAGTGCCCACTCTAAATTTACTCGTTACGAAAAAAACTAACAATAATAATAATAAAAAAAGAATGGCAAAAGTATAATATTATAATGATGCGATTAGTCCAGTATTTTTATTAGTGTACAAATAACTGAAACCCTAAACCTCCCCTTTGAGAAAAAAAGTTTAATATTTTACAAATTGCACATAGAACCTAAGATATAATTTACTGTGCATAATATTTAAATTTCGCTGCCAGAAACTTGTATTCGTTTTAAAAATATTCATATTGTTACAGTTTTAAAACTAAAACTACAAACTCAATTATACACTGCAGTTTAAATAAATACTCCGTCTATACTTTTTAAGTAATATATTTTTTGATTTAATTAATCCAGCTGCTATAACTTATGAAAACAATTTAATTAAGAGGACGCCACACACGCGCGTGTCGTCTCCGTCTTACAGAAGTTTAATATAGTAAATTTGTGTTCGGCATTTCCAGTTTTGTATTATCAGCTTCGATAATAGAGCGAATTGACCTATTATCAAACTTAAAGGTAAAAATACATCTGTGCGTTCTTTCGTTATTATTTTTTTTCATGAGATTTCTATTTTAAGCGAATCATCAGTACTTATGTATAATATTAAAATGTAAAAATGTTCATAATAGCAATTAATATTACAAAGAACTGACGACGAGAGAACACTGGTAATATATGCTTACCTTAACATTTTGTAACAAGTCAACTTACTCTAAATCTAATATTTTTACACGATTTTTCGAGATTTAGACGATTTCGGATATTATTTGAAAAATAACCTCTGCGAAGAAAAATCCATACAGGTTGGGTTCGGATATCGTATTGCCATTATTGCGCAGAGGTTTTGAAGTTTTAATTGTCCCGAAAATTAATTTCAAAAAAACCACCTCATCTGAAGACCAACAACTCCTCTGTTCCATTCAGTATCTCTAAATAGTAAACTGTCAAAAACCGTCCAGTTAACTGATTGTTATGTGTACCGTACATATAACTAATAACCAGGGTTCAGAACTTACAGAAATAGTAAATTATCTGTATGAATTGTGGTATAGAACATGGCAGAGTAATAAGCAAGTTCGTTTTAAAGTAAATATATACCAAATATGAAATTTTAATTATCTTGCATATTTTTGCATATTATTTTGAAGGTTTTGGCATATTTTTAGGATTCGGTTACGTACCTATATCCACGATTTTTTTTTATCACATTGCCATGTATGATGGATAAATATTCAAAATTAAATAATTTAAATTTCCATTGACTAATTAAAAATATTAAATAGTTCTTTCAGGCCTTAAGTATAAAGTTTAATAGTTTGGTCACGCAATCAAAATAAGTAGTTTGTTCAAAATCTTTGCATTAATTATTATTTATTTTACGACTTTGTATAGATTTTTTCTAACACTATGAAATAAACTGCTGACTCTAAGGAGAATAAAGTCTTTTCTTATAATCATATTTCATATCTAAATAATACCCAACACTTTTTCACTTAATAGGCTATAAATTATAACCTACGGTGTTATTCTTATGAAACTTTTAAAAACTAATTAAAAATGTATTATTTACAAAAAGTAGTTATGCATATATTTTTGTGGTCATATTTTGGCCTTTATTTTAATATTTTTTTAGCGTTACAATTTGCAAGTTCCGAACCTTTGTACTATCTAACGACAATACTGATACGTCGAGTTATCACGGTATATTATATAATATATACAGTAAAATGTAGATAGTCCCTACAAAACGATTATAAAACAGGTGGCGAAATTATAATAATATAATAATAATCATTAATCATCATCAACAACGTATTTAAATGATAACAAACATTATAATTTTAGTTAACGATTATGGTATGGAAATCGTATGATATATTATTAAAATCGTAGACCTATGACCTACCATTAACACATGCATTATATTTAAATACTTTTCGTATAGATTAGTAATGCGTTTAGTTGTTAGATGAAATTCGCACCACCACCGGCACGTATTAATTGTTATTATATTGTGTAGAACTAATATCTCACACATTCTATTGTTATACACATTTTAATGAATGCCAACATTATGGTCAACGATAGTATAATATGGAAATCTTATAAATATAATAATATATTATTAAAAATCGTAAGCCCACGACCATTACACACACATACATTATACCTAAATGGTTTTTGGCCAGTTAGAGTATAGATTAGTAATGCGTTTAGTCGTTAGATGAAATTCGCACCACCACCACCGTCGGCGCGTATTTGTTATCGCATTGTTCTACACTTATAATATAGTTTTATATACACCTGCATAATATATTATTGTACAGGTACGCCTCTCATCTCTACACGGCGAACATTAATGCATAATAATAATATTGTGTTTCGAATACGACTATACGAGAAACGACAATGGTGTTAAACGTGCAAATTAATCGAGTCTGCAAATTATTATCGTTGTTTATGCGTTGCACGAGCCAATCACATTACACACATATCGTATTATATACGGTAAATATAATATACAATGCCCGTTAGGCGGCGGGTTGGTATGGGTGGTAATAACAATAATAATATGTCAAACGGGACGAGAAGAGAATAGGAATGATAAACCGTCGCCGTCGTCGTCTTTATATCACATTATATTATCATTATTGTCGTATAAGACAACGCATGTTATTGTTTGCTGCCGAGTGCCCGCGCATTGGAACTGTATATAATATTTCGCGTTTGTACGACGCGCCTATAGTGCCACCACCTCACCTAGGTATGCATTTCGATGGTTTATACACAAAAAATTAGTGTTCGTCAATAAAGGTCCGATTCGATCAAATTCGTCGTCGTCGTCGTTTGAACGGTCCAATACTTTTTGGTCGTCGTATTTTAGTTCGGTTCGAAATTCCGCGTTTCGCGTCTCACATTTAGACGATATTTTTTTGTAAATCCCCCAATCGTCAGACGTTATTAGAACACCGGCACGCGTTCGTGCACACCTTTTGGGCGTGGGGATTTCGTATATATATATATAGATTTCGCATGTAGTCGAGTCTGTATCATATCGTCTGGTACCGATTTGAGAGTGTTAGTCGGAAGGTTCGTGGTCGGAAATAGGTTTTCGGGTGGGCAAGGGATTCACTAGCAGCTGACACGGTGTCCCATTAATGATGTATCGGCAAAAATAATATATATCTCATAGTGTGACCGTGTACGACACTCGTATGCGAGCCGATGCGTTGTAGGTAGTGGGTTGACGAGCGTCAATATTTCGTCTCTGCAGTTTAAATAAAAGCGATGAAAGTTGCAGGGGACGATTTCTATATAATGCGCACACAGAATGGCCAAAGAAATTAAATCGTAATGTCGATAATAATGTCGTGAACAAAAAAAAAAAACAGGAAAACGTACCAAAAATGATTTTATTTCGCGACTTAATACGGTGCAATAAATAATAATGAAAAAAAAAAAACGCTACGATTTTTATCCGAAATTAAATACTATTATTATTACCGTCGTGTATTATATCGACGAAAACTAAAAAGTTTTTTGACGAATTACTTTTCGTGTTTTTGATTTATTATCGCGTGCGAGAGGAGACCCGTCGCACCGTCGTAGTCTTCCGACGAAACGTTTTTGATTAACTCTGTCCTAGATTCGACGCGTACATAATAATATTATATATTATAATGTATTATGTACGAGCAGAGTAGTAGTCGTCAGCTGGCACATCACATCGCCGGGGCCCCGCGTTAGCTGTTTTTGTGTGCAATATTTCGAAAACGCAAATGCGCAGTAAATAGAAACAAACATAATATTATAATATACATTCCGAGTAGGAACATCGCGAATTCTTCGGAAAAAAAAAAACGTAATTTCTGTATATTATTAATGTTTTATGGGTCGGAGATTGGGACTTTTACACGATAATAATAATAATAATAATATGCGCTCACTCGGGCCATAATAATATTATGTGCAGTTCGCTGTAACGTTACATATTTTGTATTTTTTCATAAAACGTCGTTTGTGTGTGTGTGTGTTGTTTTTTATTGCGTTTCTGCTGCGATGTTATATAAGAACAACAATAATATTACCTATCTGCTACAGCGCAGTACCTACATATTATTAATACTTTAACGCAGACAGTTTACGAACGATTAAGGTGTAGGTCACGTCTAGAGTCTGCCCTGGCAGTGCAGAGCGTATGTGGACGAGCTGCAGAACAATACGTTTCGTAAAAAAAGAAAAATAATAAGCGCTGTGTATTATCATGGCCGTCGTCATCGTCATCGCCATCGCCATCGTCGTCGTCGTTTAGCACCACCGGTAGCGGCGATAAATAACATTTATCCGCCGCGTGCGTTTCGAAACGTATATTATATTATATTATTCGTTAATAAATAACGATATTAGACGGCTATTATGACAGCTTTCGTCTCGTCTCGTCGAGGCGATAACTATAAATAAACGCCACGCCCGCGTGCGAGCTAAATATTATTTCCCAAGAGTGTTTTCGTTTCGTTCGCTAACGCGCGGCACCGAAGACGTCCAAACACGGTCCGACGCAGACGGATATCCGGACGAGCACGCAAATCTTCGCCGTGCATTATATCATCTTCGCCTACCTATTAATCTCCGGCGCGAACCCTTAAATAAAAAACGATCCCCCTCCCCCATTTCCAACCGTACACCGTCCCCGACGAGACGCGACTGGAGCACCGATGTATAATATATCAGGCACCCGATAAATAAATAATCGAATGAGTTACTGTACGCAAACGGGTAATCTGCTCCTATTCACGGCTCACGCCAACTAGCGCCTCTTGAAATATTAACTATTTTCGTAATAATATACAATCATAATATTATTATTATTATTATTACTAACCGTGTACACACCGATTTGTCTTGCGTTTTAATGAGAAAAAAAAATAAACGTTCGTCGTTGCAGTTCGCGGCAGATTGCATTTGCGACGATAATAATATAATTTTATCACCGGGTATTTAATCGACTTGATATCACACCGATCGCAGTGTGCGTATTGTATGATATAATCGCGTTGTAATAATTGTAAAAAAAAATTATATTAATCAAATGATGCAAATACAAACGCGGTATTCGACATTATTTCTCCGCGGTCAGGATGTTACAATACAACTGACAGATGTGCTGAACTTCTAGATTCAAAATGTTTGACAGCATTTTACCGTGAACCGGTAAGGTCCACTTCGGAATTCGGTTCTGTGGTCTGGAACCCGCGTCACTCTGATGGAATTGAAAAGCTTGAAAAATTACGAATACTTACTGTATCAACCCGTTTGGTACGAAATTGGCTCTTTACGCCCCCTCTGATATTGTAAGCCCTGAATTAGTCGGGTGGTTAATAATTAGTCGCCGGAAGTATTTAGACGTATTGTTGTTCGTGTACAAATTAATAAACGGCTTGATTGACTGCCCCGGGTTCTCATCTCCAATTGATTTTAGAGTCCCTGCTTTTGATTCGAGAAATAAACAAATAAAACCAGCTTTCGCGTTCTCTTTAGCGCTAATAGGAATTATGTAAATAACGGTCAATTGCCTAAGTCGTCGTGTAATGAATTTCGATTCAGTCATCAAACTGAAAAAAAAAAACGTCTGCAGTGTTCAATTAATTCTACTAATTGCACTCTATTATATTGTATTATTGTTTTAATTGTACGTTAATATTGTGAAACTCGCGCTGTCTCTTTACCCCTCGTGGGTGTTCGAGGTAGTGATATACATAAAACATCAAAAGTCGTCTCGTCGATCCCTCCGCCGGACCAACGCCGCAATATCGACCATCGACCCATATTATCTGCTGCAGTTTGCGGGGTGCGCGCGCCGCTCGTCGCAGTTCGAGGCAAATAATTGCATCGGCGACGACGATATTACTGTAATATTACATTATCACATCGACGGGTATTTAATCGATTCGATGATAACGCTGGCGACCGCATTACGACGTTATAATACCGATCACACGGTACAACCGCGTCGTAATCGGAAAAAAATAAATAAATCGATAATCGCCAGCGTTCGCGTGATATTATTACCACCGTATAGGTATTCGAACGCTAGAATAAAATGATATGCATTTCTCGCGAGTGTGCGGTGCCGTCGTCGTACAACGCATGAAATACGGCAATATACGCGATGTATACGATATAATAATATATCGTACGTTTACTGTGTTATGACAATATTATTTGTACGCCGCGGTGGTATTATTCGCGGTGTACAATATGCGCAGTGTTGTCGTACATTGTGATGTTTGACAAATAATATGATATATAATATTGTACAGGTATTACACCGGTGGTCGAGTGGATAAACGGTTTGCCGGTAGCACATTCCCATACGTGGCCTGCAGCATTATAGCATCGCATTATCTGGGTGCATGCGCATTATTATGATTCCGCGTGCGTACGACACTATATGCGCATAGGTGGGTACATAATACGTGTGTAGTACACCCATACGATTTGTAGAAAACCGCAGTGTGGCGGTTATAGAATTTCGTTGATTCCGCGTGAGATATCGGTAGGTAAATACCTGTGTAATTATTATCGTACGTTTCCGTACAACGATAACGACTGCGATAATAATGGATTCGTGTCGAGCCGCCGGGCGCCACGCAGGGGCGTCGATTTTTAAGCGCCCTCCGCTCAAGCCTTGCCTAGGGATGATTGTCTGTGTGTCTGTGTGTGTGTAAGGGGGGGAGGCTAATCCTCCCCCGGCAAATTTTAGATTCCGATCGGAGCGAAAGAATGTATATCGATTCTGCAGCCTGTCGGGGCAACGTTTCGACTAGTAAAAATGCTCCGATTTTCGAGATCAGCATGTTTTCCAATAGAAAAGCGAATCTAGTTGGTATTTTTGGGGAGTAAAAATAGAAAACTCCTAGTAGTTTTGGAAAAGCGTGAAAAAAAGGGGGAAAAATGGTAATTTTTACGCAATACCAAAAATTATTTTATTAGTATAACTCAAAAACTAATAACCGTAGTCCTTTGAAATGTTCACCAAACATTTGTATATTAGCACTTTCAACGAATGTTAAAATATTTGAAATATTTTATTATTTACATATATAGGCCACAACGTCTCCGCTCAGAATCTTTTTTCGTATAGAATGATTTATCATTGAATTCTAATAAAACAGATCCATACAACGACATGCTCGAAAACTACTGTACAGCAGAGCGGTACCCACTTGTCCACCTTTTTTTCCTTTTGCGGAACAATACGAGAACAACAGAACTTAGTTTCACATTATCGACTGACTATTGTTTTTTGCTTACCATTTATTTTTAGCATTTCACTTGTTAAATAATGTATAATGACATATTGACATATAATATATATTTATTGCACGTTAAGCACAGACCTGAATTCTCGAATTACAAATGTTCAAATATGTTTCGGATGGAAAAATTCTGACCAATTCCTACGTCCATAATTGTATTATCCATGAAAATATAACACCAACCAAAACACTATTTTCTGTACCATATATACATACATATATATATATATATCTAAATCAGACTCACCGAGAACGCCTGCTGTTATAGAAATTCTCCAGTAAAGGGCGTGGAAAAACTAATTTGTTCATTATTAGACATGCGATGTAGTAATTATTGTTAGTAAGTGGGAAAATAATACTCGAAACAATGTTTATTTTTTTGCCAGGCTACCGGAGACATCGTCCTTCACGGCGGACAAGTCATTTAATTATAGAAACATGTATAATAATATATTAATAATCTAGAACGACTAAAAACAGAAAATACATCGGTACAATATAATATTTTAGTTTTAATTGAGAAAGTACTAAACCAAATAATAGTGTATTCGAACATTACTCAATTTTAACCAGAGTGCAATTCGATAATTTTGGTTTAGTGCAATTCGGTAACCCTCGTAACAGAATTATAAAAATACTCACGGATATAATTAACTTTACCATCGGTTCCAAAACTATTCCTCCACCGGCGGACCCCTTAGAGTATAGTAAAAATTATTGCGGACTCCGTAATAGAAATAACCTAAACTAACAATAATAAATAATAATAATAATAATTCACGAACCCCTTTTGGCATACGTGTGGACCCCCAGGGGGTCCGCGGACCACCGTTTGGGAAACACTGAACTATATACCAATCTATACTTACATATTATTTCGATTACTTCTATCGTTATCAGTGTTGTACATTTAGATGTTATAATGCGATTGGTGATAATTACACATTTAAAAAAAATTTGTAATGTCGGTAAGAACTTAGGTTATTTAATGACAGTTGTCAGATATTTCTGTTACGCTGTTTCTGTGTAGCCTGTATTGTTCGTTTGTTCATTTGCAGTTACCAGCGATTCGGATCATTATACCGATAGAGAGTGGATGGTGGCGGATAATTGAAGTTTTCAATTGAAATCGTATTAAAGCCATTTTTCTTTCGTGCGTAGGTAGGTACTAATAGCCAATGTAGGTACTACAGTAGTATTTTATCTTCGTATCGCAACTGAAAACTGTCATATCAATACGTCGTTGTGAATTATTGGCAGGAACGTGCAGTGGAAATGTGAGGTGTGAGGTGGCCCTCAAGCACGCATTGTATATTTACAGCGAATATACAATTAGTATAAAACCATTCTAATAAATTTTACATTTACTTCAAAACAAAATTGGGACTTTGGTGAGAAATGAAAACAGACCAATGTATTTCATCGGTCGATTCAAATACTTCAAATTTCACAACCCGTGTAAGAATCGTTTTTTAAATGCTGTAGACGGCCTGCACTGTAATATCTTGTCACTACGATTTATTATTTTTCGTCATCTTTGTCGGACTAGAAAAGTGTCAATTTTTTTTTTTTTTACTCATCCATGAATCGCTATAAATTATAACAGTAAAAGTAACCATAATTGATTATTTTAATTTTAATAAGTACTTTATATTCTTTATTATTTAATTTTTAAAATTTTTTTTATTACAGTTATAAAACGTTACAGATTTACCACTTGTAATATATCCGACTATTAATTTTTGAACACACGTCTTTAATACTTAAACTAACTAGAAGGGAATTAATATTTTTGACATATTTGATGAATTATTAACTTTAATTTGAATACTAATCGATCATTTAATTAGTCCCTTGTGTTTGTTATATTATAATGCGTAGTAAATTAAATATTAATGTACTTTTAAGTCCATTTACATTTTATCGGTTACCTATGTAATTAAAACTTAGCTATAAAATATGTTTATAAAATTAATAGTTATTAGTTAGGCATTACATAATATACTAATTAGTGAAATAAACATATATATCAGAATATTAAACATAGATTTGCCAACTGAAAGAATGATGTAGGTATTATTAATTGGTATCACCGTGACACCGTGAAATATTATCAAGTAATACTATTAGGTATAGTAGATAATAAGGTTCTGGTTCTTATTAATGTTATCCTAAAGAGGGCACAACAGTCTAATTTTTGTATACGTCTTACACACGTCCAATATAGGTAAAACCTATTTATACGTTTATAAAGGATAGGTAGCATTATACTATGCGTATTGTCTGCAGAAACTTTGTTTAATATTTTTATTTTTGAGAAACTAATAGGTATTATTTAATAATAATTAAAAACAGATAAACAAAAAATTAAAAATTAAATACCAGGTAATTACTTTCATAAAAATCAAAATATTGATAAAAGCTTCTGACAAAACACACATATTACTATTATTCTTTATAACTACTGATATAATAGCGGTAATGATACCTAATCATATAATGAGTGAGCAGAGATGTTTTTAGTGTTTTTACTATTATTCTACGAGTGTAAGACGAAGAAAATGTTTACTGGGGCACTGGGCCATCTTGGCTCTTTTAATGTTTATAGTTAGTATTATTGTTATTTTGTTTTCATATAATTTGCTGAATAATATTCAACAGATTTTTGGTTCTTTTTTCAGAAATATAATACGCTAGATTACGAGTTGACTTAAATTCTAATTGAATATAACGCGTTGTACCAGCAACGTTGTATAATAGCAACTTATTTGCTATTCACATATAGCTAGGTACCAAAGTTTTATTTACGAAATCCTCACTTAAAAGGATTTAATTCTCGTTATGGTCGGAAAAATAGACTAAGTAGTTAAAAACCAATTATATAAATACTAAACCAAATTGAAAATCCCTTCTGTTTAGTTCACAAAATCCGTTACATTCAGATTTTAAAATGTTTTTGGTCATTTACTGCTACTGCATATATATACTCGTCTATATAATTGTGTGTATTATATATTATATCGATATATACGCCTGATGTACACTATTATAAATATAAAAACGAAAAATGTAATGTATTATTTTGATGTTAATTAAAACTATATTTTGAAATTGACATTTGAAAGTGAAATTATTTTGCTCGTTTGAATAAAGTAAAAAACTTTTTTTTACGCTTGTGTAAATAACATGTATCTCCTGCACAACTCAAGGATCAGTAACACTTATCCATTATATTACGTCGGATATTTTGAAAGTTCCGATTTTTATAGTGAAGTTAAAATAAAAAGATTCCCTTTTAAAGTACTGAAATAAACAATAGGGAACAGATATCAGAGAACCTTTTTAAAAATGTACAAAAGCTCTTGACAATCTGAACAAAAAAATAAAAACTTATTTTAAAATATCAAATTATTAAGCTGTTTAAAAACGATGAGTTTGTTTTTAAAAAACTGAAATGTATCAGATGTAAAAACACTTGTCGAATGAAATTAAAATATATATATTTTTAGAAATTTTTCAATATGCGTTAAATTGTTTGTATAATTAGCCAAAGTGTAGGTACATCAGTGTTGGTGAGTCTCGCAAGAAAATATTTCTCATTACAGGGTCTATTAAATTTGAATAATTTAATTAATTTCTCTGGTGTTTAAAAATTCGAACGATTTTTCCGCACGTGCCGAGGAAATTACATAAAAATAAATAGTGCATAATATATTATACATCAATCACTCACGCGACATGTTTTGATTGTCAAAGAAATTATAGTTCAAGATTTTTCGGAAAGTTAACGTTTATGAATAATGGATATGAGTGCGTTGTGCGTGTGCTGATAAAATAAAGTTTCGGTGTTAATGAACTATTTTACCACCGTACAATTTATTTTACGAATGTAGAGTAAACGGAAAACCTTAACCGTTCACATAGAAATCGTACAGAGTTCTTAAAAACTAACGTACTCCTGTAATTATAGTGTATATATAGGCCATAGCTGTAGATGTATATAGACTTACAGCGCGGAACTGCTATCGAGGTTAATTATTATTATAACTCAAAATAATTTAATTTAATCGTATTGACGGAGCTTGTATAATTTATCAATATAACGGGAAACTATATATACAGTAATTAGTAAATAATTAATAAATACTACCTATACAATAAGCAATAATCATTCATTATTAGTTCAAAGTTATATAACGATAAGATATTATAATTTATTGTCTTAACGTAATTACGAGACATTTCAGATTCTTCTTTCTGTTTGAAAATATTTTTAATCTAATTTGACAACTGTAATAATACGATACTACTGCGAATGTTAATCAATTACGAAATGGACTTTTTGTTTCTCTCGCAAAACGGTTTTTTTTTTTTAAGAACAAATATAATACCAGTAACTACCATATATTATATTATACAATATACCTACCTCTAAACCGAGTAATACATTGATCTAATCATATAATGGCCGATTTCAAAAAGTAATACTCGTCGTTATTATTTGACACAGTTATCCGTTTGATGCAGTTACCAGTTACTCTCAAATGAACCATGAAAATTTATCGAGCTCGTTATTATTGGGGATACCAATCTGTGCTATAAATTTAGCGTGTTCTCTCTCCCCTTTGATTCCGGGAAAATATCGTGGGGAATCGACACGACCCGGTCACGCTGCGAAGGAAGATCAATAGGTTTCTTTGGTGTTGCTGAAAACTTTGTTCGGCGTGACTTTGAGAAAAAAAGCAAAAAGGTTGGGACTTTTTATAAGATTTAACACGGTTTTGAAGTTGCGGTTTTACCCTCAAATAGTCCGACGACGTGATATACGCATATATTTATATACATACAACCCTATGGGCTGCGACTTTGTACCTTCTTTAGAAAAACAACTGACACACACAGCATATTATATTATTCAACACTAAATAGCGTACACATTACTTACATGAATAGTAAGTACATCTCTGAAGTTATTTTTTCAACCATGACGGTTTCAAATCCTATATAATGTTTTGAAGAGTCGACTACGGTGTTTTAATCAAATAACCGTAAAACAATAATCAACACGTCTATCTGTCGTAATGGATTATATAATAGGTACTTAGAAAAAGTTAATAAAAAATGGCAATAAAAAGATTGACGTGTTTTGTTTCGGGAGGAGGGGGATAGACCTGATTATACTTCAGTACTTACTGAGGAAGTATCTACTAATCAATATTACTATTGTGGAAATTAAACCTTAAAATTAATGTCATTGGATCTATTTGAAATTAAAAAACATATTTTTGTACAGTAACATTTTACTGGACTATATTATAATTTGATATAAGATTTATAATAATTAAATTGTATCACTTATTACGTCTTATATAACACGTGATATGTATTATGTATTATGTACCTATAGCTTATGGTCGCATATCTTATGGTGGTCTTTAATAAAATAGATAATGGATGTGTTTAAGTATTATAATCTTATTATAACACGTGATATGTATTATGTATTATGTACCTATAGCTTATGGTCGCATATCTTATGGTGGTCTTTAATAAAATAGATATGGATGTGTTTAAGTATTATAATTATATAATGCCCATTATATATAGTTAATAAATTTTAAATGTTTTAAATTAAAAAGTTTTAAGAAAAAATTATAAATATCAACAGAGAGAAGATTTATAACTTTGGTGCAAAATTTGCCAGTATTACACCCGCCCCCCCACAATCAGTTTCAAAACAAGTTACCAAAAATATGATGTTATCTATTCTCTCAAAGTTCAAATTCCTCAACATCCATTAAAAACCATCTAAAAACTATAAAAAAAACTTATATTATTGCATAACTTTATAACTTGAAAATGTTTAGGTACTCATTAATTTACAATGCATTTGTGCAGCAGTAAAAATTAATATTCATATTATGTTGTTATATAGCAACAGCCGGTTATCAATTATCATTCGCTATTGTCTGAAGAAAAAATCATAAAATACATGCACTACCTATACCGTAATAAGTACCTATAAATATTTCATTTGTATGCGTGTACACATTTCTTTAGGTAATATATTGTTACGGTAAAATGGTTTATCTGTCTACGTTTTATTATGGTATCTAACACTTTTGTATAGGTATTGTTTTTAAGTTATCCTGTCTGAGAGGAGCGAAGAAAATAGTTTTATAAGACTTTATTGTTATTTCTATATATTATGATACATCGGGCTAAACTCAAACCCCAAAACGCTTAAACCGAACTTTATGGTATGGTTTGTATGGATAAGAACACGCCGCGCTAGAGTAGCTCGCAAGTCAATGTTTTGCTTAACTAAGATCAATATGGGTGTGGGACTAAAACAGAAAACCCAATTTTCATCTCGACGCTTGTTCCAAACAATGTTGAAGGTAGATATATTGATAATAATTGTTTAAAGGTTAAAGAGCCGTCAATCGCCACGCATATATTGGTTATTGGAAACTCGTTTGTACAACTTTGGGATTTATACCTATATGAACGATAATATATTATGCGATAAGTAAAATACGATTGGTGGTTATAATGTTGATGTGCATTACACCCTGCATTGTATCAGAATAAATCAGTAATAATTGTCTTAATAAATTTTTATTTTTTTTAAATACACTAATTCCGTACATACGTTTTTTAGATATTTTATTTAAAACTAATTTTAACTTTTAATCTTTGAATAGTGAAAATTATAGAGTGGATATTTAAATAAAAATTCACAACAAAAAATATATTTATTTGGAATTTTCAAGCATTGATATTATTGGAGTGTGTTTATATTAGGTACCTAGTTACCTACATAGTCGTTTAAAACCTTACAAAGCGTGTGCTGTGGAGTGGTTAAAAACTGGTTTTGCATAAATATTTTTTGTCTTACTCGATAATTTGAAAAAACTGAAAATTTTTTTACTTTTATCAACCTCAAAGTAATAACTAGATCCAATTTTCTACTAGAATCCACTCTCAAAGTGAAGGTTGGATATCCAAAATGTGACGATAGACACAAACATTTTTTCTTTTTAAAACACTCATTGTATAATCAATATACATTCATAACTTCACTCAAAATCTAAAATTAGATTTAATGCAAAAATAAATTTAAGTGAAATAAGACAAATTTAAGATAATATATCATTTTATTTCCTTATTTTTATAATACCTATTGTATATAATATATTCAATCATTATTATCAGTTTTGATTTGAGAATTTTTTAATTTTCTAAATAAAACTATAATTTCGTGATGCGATGCGTGCAAAATTATTTTTATGATTGGCATATATTTTATTTAATACAACAAATTTAACTTAGAAATATACATTGTAATTTTCAATAATATCCTTTTTTGACGTAGAACATTTATACTTGAAGTTTAGTATTATTATTTTTTATCTAAAAACTAATGGAATAGTCGATTTAACTACAATACATAATATTATGCTATTTTGTTTTTATAAATAATTCTAGTTAATTTCTTAGTGACTCTTGCAGAGACAAATTGTTTTATACAAAGCTGAAAAAAAATATGTGTATATACCTATATATTATACTCTTCACAAACATTAAAAGTTTAAATCACTCAAAATCTAAAATTAGATTAATGCAAAAATAAATTTAAGTGAAATAAGACAAATTTAAGATAATATATCATTTTATTACCTAATTTTATAATACCTATTGTATATAATATATTCAATCATTATTATCAGTTTGAAGAATTTTTAATTTTCTAAATAAAACTATAATTTCGTGATGCGATGCGTGCAAAATTATTTTTATGATTGGCATATTATTTTATTTAATACAACCAATTTAACTTAGAAATATACATTGTAATTTTCAATAAATCCTTTTTTGACGTAGAACATTTATACTTGAAGTTTAGTATTATTATTTTTTATCTAAAAACTAATAGAATAGTCGATTTAACTACAATACATAATATTATGCTATTTTGTTTTTATAAATAATTCTAGTTAATTTCTTATGTGACTCTTGCAGAGACAAATTGTTTTATACAAAGCTGAAAAAAAATATGTGATATACCTATATATTATACTCTTCACAAACATTAAAAGTTTAAAGTTAAAACCAAGTGAAGTAGGAGAGTAATATGATGGGATTTCATCCCTACAATTTTTTTTCCATTGAAATATTTCACCACCCTACTTAATTTCTTTCGAGAATTATGGCGTACACTTCAAAAATAAATCATATATATGATATATATATATTCTAACCACGTTTAGCCTGTATACATGTATACTTCCTAAATATTAATTACTATTTTTTTTTACAGACGTTATATTATATATATATATATTGTTTGAAAAATAAAATATTAAAATCTGAGACATTTCCCATTTCTTTATGCGTCTCGGGTTAATTTTTTTATACTTGAAAAAAGTTTTATAATCTACGTAATATATTCTACGTCGGTATATTTCGTCCACTAAAATCAATGGTAAAACTGGTTAAAAATACAATACGGTTTGAATCGTTGTATACCACGTGTGTAATGTGATTTTCTGCCGATGTTTTGTAACTTTATAACAAACGTGTAATATAAAACCACGCTCGGTGTAATCAAAAATAATATTAATCACACGCCGAATCAATCGTAATAAGATAATATCAGATTATCAGCAAGAGATTTATCAGATATACAGATAATCATATACCTCAATCGGGCTGTATATTATATACATATAATATAAATGTATGTAAGATACTAACAAAGTATATATAATTCTACTGGTGAAGGTTTACGAACATAATCATTATGTATAATATAATGCCAGTAAATGAGTTTACAATTTTTTTTTATCGAAATATTTTTAATTTCATATTTGCAAGCGCGGTTTTCCACGATATTGGTCGGGACTCGGGGGTCTATACTGCTCATCAAGTCAGTCGCAATATTCGTAAATATGCGAACCCGCATTACACTGCACAACAAAATATGTATCGACGGCCAAATATTAGCGAACATTGTGCAACTTGACATTTCAAAACGATATAAAATGTAAACATATCCCTGTCAAATTACGATGCATATTATATAATAGAATAATATTATAATTTTAGCTTTTCAGGTGTCCGAATGAACGCGCCGGAATCGCGACCCGGTGTTGTTGTACTATACACTTGTTATATGCCTTATATATTATGCGGGGGTGTACGAGCACATTATACTCTGTTGGTCGACGGCGGCGGCGGGGTGAGGCCACATAAACGTTTTGGATTATTTTCGGGGGGAGGAGGGTGGTAGCGACGGGCCGATGTCGGGCGGGCGGGGAGCGACGATGGGGAGGGAAGGACGCCCGGGCCGTGCGACGATTCTTTTCACTTGGCCTATTTGCAAACCACCACCACGCCGCCGCTGTCTATGCCTCGTAACGGCCGGATTGTTGTATAATATATATATTTTACTGTATAATAATATAATAGAGGTGACGGCGGCAGTGGCAGACACAGAGCAGCAGCAGCAGCAGCTTTCGCCTCTCTCCGCGCCTCTCCGCTCTACACGCACCGATGCCTTGTTCTTAAAACTCTCCTCGCGCGAGCATCCATTCGGCATGTTGTAATGTACAAGTATATACATAAGCGAAGCACAGACCGCCGCCGCCGTACGTACGAGAAACAGAGAAATAGAGAGTATACGCGTGCGACGACGGCCGGGGGGGGGGGAGAAGGGGAGAGCTCGGAAAGCGGGTGTCGGTGCGAGAGGGGTGGACGAGGGGCGGACGGGAGCAGAGGGTGAGAGAGAAATACGCGCGCGCGTGGTAAAGCTTCACCGCCGCGGTCTTCGCCGCGTCCACCGCGGGTAGGGGTAGCGGCGAATGGGTCGCGCAGTGCGGCGCGGCACGGGTCGAGAAGGGTTCGTAAAAACGGGGACGACGGCGAAACGAGATCGATACTGCCCCAGTCCCGGGGACGCGGTCCAAAAGCTCCACCGCCGCACGATCGCACACACACACACACACACACTAGCAACTCCATATAGAGCTCTGCCCGGTTCGCCGACGCTTTTTGGCCTCGTTACGTGCCGCGAATGAGAGGCGTTTCACATATACATATTATATATGTATTATATTATTACACGCACAGCGTATATAGCGCTTTTCCACCCCCCCCCCCCCCCCCCCACCCCCCCACCCCCCCACCCTCGCGCGCTAACGCTCTACCCGCCCGTCCGCGTTCAGAACCCATACACTATTATATAGTCGTCCCCGGACCACTCCCCGCCCTCTTACCGCCCCTCTCTCGTAGCCCATATATATTATACACACACACACACACCAGCTACCTACCCATTATACACGACACCATCCCCGTGTCATCGACACGCAAGCGGCAAGTTACCCGCGCGGTATATATGTCGCGTGTGTGTGGCAGACAGAGCGGAGTGTACCGAGAGGCTCATAACGCTCACCCCTACCGATGCACCGCTCGCGCACTCCACTCACACACACACACACACATATACGTGCGCCTATGTGTATAATGTGTGTGTATATATATATATTATTCCAATCAAAAACACGCCAATGGCTTCGGTGGTGGACGAAGATGATTCTCCATATACTTCTCTCTTTCTACCCTCCGTTTTTCCATACCCTGTTCGGGGCATTGCAGTCGAGCGATGCGCTTTCGATCGGCATTCGTCACTATCGCTGTCGCGAGGTCGGTGGAGAGATTTTTAGGATCTGCGTTTTACCAATTGTGCTTGCGCTGCTATTCGCTCCTCCGTATCCATCATCGCGTGCACTTCCCCTGCGTACCACCGCCCGCCGTCCTGACAAATAAAGTTTCCGTTTTTTACGATATTGTTATCTGGTCCGTCGAGTTTTATTGCTCGTATAAGTCATGAGCTGTTGCTTTAGAAATATGTTCATTATTACATATTTTTACGGGTATGAGATTATAAACTATTTTCGTTTCGAAACCGATTTTATTCATAATTTATAGTAATACAAACGTCACACGCACATAATATAACCGTTAGTCTTACCTTTAAGATAAAACATAATATTTTGTTTCATAATGTTTGACTAAAAAATATGTCTTTTAAACCTTGAAACATATTATACATTGCATGTGTTAGTATTCTGACTAATTCAAAGTAAAACTCTTACAATAATTGTTTAAAGCTACCTATACAATATATCAAATAATCAAAATCAAACGAATGTTGGTAAAGTGCGATAAAGTTATTCTTTAATATTATTTCATATAATATTACTGAAGCCGTTATATTAGCTTATTATAATACCGATATCTCATAGAACAGCGTGAGCATAGGTTCATGCAGTATAAAATATAGCTAGCTTACAATTAATCGAAATATTTTGAAAATTTCAATCAATATAATTTTAAGTAAAAATAATGTACGTAGAGATGAATATAGTTCCAAATCCATACAAATTTTTCGGGGTACGATAAATTAACTAAAACCTTAATATCGTTTAAATATTTGATTTTGAAACATCTACAAAAAAAAAGTTTTGCATAATATTTATTTTTAGATTTTTAGATTCTGAGCGAAGCGATGAATGTATTGAATTTACAATGATGTGTTTGTTTTTTATTTTTTTTTGTGTGTCTGTCATCACCTTTTAGGACAGTAAAAGTGCTTGGATTTTCTTCAATAGTAACTTTTCTGATAGGAAAGTGAATCTAGTTGGTACTTTGGGGGGTCAAAAGTAAACATTTCCCAGTAGTTTTCAAAAGCGTCGTGAAAAACAAAAGAAAAATTAAGGAAAACCGGGAATTTTTACGCAAAATCTATTTTCGAGAAAATCGATTTTGGTTTTTGGTGCAGCTCTAAAACAAATGACCGTAAGTACATGCAATTTTGACTGAATGTTTATATTAGCATTTCTTAAACACAATAAATTTTGAAAATAATTTGAATCTTTTTGAGCTGTTTACGGACATTTTCAGTTTTTATTTTTTTTTTCTATAAATATCAATACAATTTTGTTGGTTAAATAAGCTTGAAAATTTTAATTTAAAATCCTTAGTCAGGTTATTATTTATAAGCATTTAAGTTCGAATTTTGACAAAAATTATCAATTTTAAAATTAATAACTATTTTGTATTGAAAATTTATAATTGTTTCAACTTCTATAGCAGGGGTGGCCAACATGACTATGTACGCGAGCACATGTATTAATAAAATTATATCAAGAGCAAATTATCTAATCTGTACTTTTTATACCACAAATAATAAAGATAGCAAACAGCCGATAAACATATCAAATTACGAAATATGAATTTATATCGTTTTTATATAGTCTGTAGTCTGTGTTGAATAGTCCTATTGTAAACACCTCAATTTTTTGTAAAATATTTGTAATATTTAATAATTATATTTGTAATATTATCACATTATCACATCCTATCATCACAAATAAAGCGATCTCGAATAGAACTCTTGGAGTTATTAGAAGATGAAGGTCTTAAGCAGTTTATAAACAATTGTCCCTCTATATTGGAATTTTGGAAGCATATTTCTATATTAAATACCCAAATATTAAAAACTGTGCGGTAAAATGATATCAATTTTTGGACGACGTATTCATGTGAATCACTTTATTCAACAATGAAAATAATTAAGTCAAAATATCGTTCAATTTGACTGATGATCATCTTACAGAATTACTAAGAACTGCTCTTACATCAATTCAACCAGATCTTAAGAAGATTACTAAAAAAGTAGACACGAAAAATACCACGCAAACAAAATTAAGCTTAATGTTTAATTTTTTAATTATTTATTCATATTAATTAATTTTTTTTGTTTGATTTAATCTATATTCTATGTTCTAAGCCTTAAATAAATACAATCAAAATATTTTTTTATAAATGTATATCAAAAAAAATTAAAATATTTTGGTTTTGGTAAATAAGACCACGAGCCGCATACGACTGTGACGAGAGCCGCATGCGGCTCGCGAGCCGTGATTTGGCCACCCCTGTTCTATAGCTAAGGATTGAACATTTAAAACAAGGGTCCACGCAAATAGGTAAATATATAAATTACTTTCTTCACAATAATATCATCAATTATACTTAGTAATATCACAGACTGACTGACCGTTTTCGCTCAGAATCGTTTTTCTTATACAATGATATTATATCATTGAATTCAAATTTAACATCATCCATTACAGTGACCCACTTGTAACCTACTGTACAGCAGAGCGACATCCACTTACCCACCTTTTTTTTTTAATATGACTTAATAGGTTATACTATTAATATTATAACTAACAGAGTAGTTTTAAATTAAAGTAAATATATTTTATCAAAATGTATTAAATATTTAAATATCCATACAAGAAGTCAAGAACATAGGCTATAGAAAAAACATTAACTTGTTTATTATTCGTTATATGTGTTAACTATTATTATATATATTAAATTGAATAAATTATTGTGACATTCATTTTTATTTACGAATTAATCTATGAATGTTTATTGTTTCACATCATGCATCAATGTAAAATAATTAAATCATTAGAAAAATATAAAATGGGTGTAACGGGGTTAGGGAATACCTGTATGATATAGGTAGGTAATTCGGAAATATATATTTGCAGTAGGCAGTAGGTACCTATAATAAAAGAATTTTAATTTTAGTGCAAATTCTTGACTTTTTGTATTGATATTTAATGGATAATTATAGGTATTTACTATAATTTAAAACCACTCTGTTAGTTATAATAATAATAGTATGAGGTAATATTAAAATAATAAACAAAATATTATGTATGCAATTTAAAGTTGTTATTTTTACTTTAGTAAAATACAAGAACTCAAATTTTATATGATTGAATGCTGAAGTTTTGTATAAATATAATCAGGTCATGTGGTATTATATTCGAGCAACTTATGTAATATAACTTACAACATTTCCAAATTCATAACATGTTTAATGTTCATTGGACATGTTTTAGTATTCATAAGCTTTAAATTTTTGTTTAAAGTTACAATCGAAAGAATAAACGAGTCTTAGTCACGATATAGGCTTGCAGGTTTACTATAATATATGCTACAATTGCTACAATAGCAATGTGTACCAACAAATTAAATAACACCTGTAGTTGAGAAAAAATGTAGGTTGGTTGGTAATTGTTTTTTTTTTTTTTTAAGCACAAAACTCTTTAATATTAAATGTAATATTAAAAATACTGTTTTCATTATTTATCCAAAAGTGAGATTTTTGAAAAGATTTATTACGAAATTAAAAATACATTAACAATGCGTTAATACATTTATTATTTATAAACTGTAATAAAAAATATTTTTCAAAGGAAAGTTTTTTTTCAAAAAATGCCAAACAAAAGTACAAACACGTACGGTCACACTGATACATTTTAAATAAATTGAGCGAGGGAATTTTACTTATGTTCACGATATTTCAAAATTCCCTTCCTAACCAAGTAAAAAACTGCTCAGTCGTCCATTGTTTACACCGGAATTTTAATACATTTTTTTAGGTAAAAACGAGTGTTTTGATTGTTGCAAAAGTTAGAAGTACATATGTTTTTGTGTATTGTCAAGCCTGTTATTCGGTTTTTTTACGAGTATTACAAAAATTATTAAATTTTTCTACAAAACAACTGTAATAAGAACATTTTTATGAAACAAAATACATTTTAAATTATTTCAAACGTTTTTACGCGCGTTTATTTCAATCATGGGCTATACTTAACAACTTGGCACAAATAATATCTTGATTTACCGTCTACATTTTTAGCTACATTACTTCTTGATGGAATTCGCACATTTTAAATTATCTTATTTACCTACTTCATATAGTATTTTATGCTGAAATTTCAAAAATATGAATTTACTATAAACATTATTTTATTATACCTATAATGTTTGTTAAATATATATTATTTTTATCTAACATAACCTTCGGAAACGGTGTCCATCGGGATCTAAAATTACATAATATGGTTGAGCATATATATTGGTGAAAATGATGGATTTGACGGTTTAGTGAAGATGGAGTCCTGATTGAATGGTTCGGCCAGTGTTTCCGGAAGTTTAGATTTTTTTTCTTTGCTGGGTGTTTGTGTGGAATTCAGTTAAGATATGTTTGATGTTGATATTATTATGAACTCCGCAGGAAGTGTATATTATATGGGCGTCTGCTTTTGTCATTCAGTTGTTGTGTGGCCAATTCTAAGTCTAGTATATAACTTCGTGTTATATTATATTATATTATATTATCATCTATACTTATTGGTCCATTTCAAACATTTAAACATTGAACTTATATTTATTGAATACATTTTCAGAATATCACAAACATCATTCATCACTTATAAACTCATTTTACATTTAAATAATATGTAGGTACATTGTACCTATTTATATAGGTTTGTCGGAAGTGTAATAAAAATCACTTTTTTTTGTTGCGGATCACATTATTATATTATTTATTTTCCATTTTAATAGTTTAATATTTGTATTAATCTTATCATGAATAAAATACAGGTGTATCTAAACCTAACATTGATTTTTATTCTCTATAAACATACATGCAGTATACCTATGTTGTATAAAGTATAATAAATAATAATTTACGATGTAAATTCATGTCATAAACGTTAGTGTCTTTTTATGTAAAAACATTTAGAAGACCCTAAACATACAACAATTAGTTTCAACAAGTATTTATGTTTATCATAGTTTATTGCTTTACTATTAAAATGGGTTGTTATTAGTTTATTACATTGGAAATTTTTGTATTTTGACTGAACACATTTTGGCATCGTTCCCATTAGGTACTACTGAATTACAACTGGAAAGAAAAATAATATACATGCATTTATTATCAAACCCAGAATTATAATCACAGCGATTAAATGTTGAACAAAACTGAACATCTGTTTTATTTAGATGATCTTTTTTTGGATATAAAAACTCCGGCAGGTGTTGAAGTGTCTAGATATAGTTTTAAAGTCATCTTGGAATAGCATATTTTGTAAAACACTTATCCGTGTTTTATGTTTAACAAATTAAGTAGCATAAATAACAAACAACATTTTCTTCTCAAACTACAATAGCAGTTTTGAAATGGCTTATTGAAACACATTTTAATTATATAAAACATTCTAAATTATGAATAGACAATAGAATAGAAATTATAACAAATAACAAAAATGGTTATAATACGTTTGAAAATACAATGAAATAACAATTTAAATTTTAAACGCTTATGAAAAATGTAGCTAAGTAGATGCATTTACGCTAAACTATTTTTTCAAATTTTATGAAGAAATACTTTTCCGGAATCTTGTGTTCCAAACCTTATGTAATGAAATTAAAAATATTATAAATATAAAAATAATTCTAAATGATTTATATATTTTCACGATGTTGATGAATATTATCAAAAATTTTACTTTAAATGCTTTGTGGCTTTAAAAATTGTGACCATTTATTAGGTACCTAACAACTTTATAAACAATACATAATATGAAGAACTTATAGCATTTAGCTTTATGACTTAAAAAATGTTACTATAAAATAAATTTGGTACAATTTTCAATATGTAGAAATGTCTATATGATTATTCATTTTTGAATTACAACAAAATAACAAAATGTTGTTTGAAAAAGTAGTATTCCATAAATATTCCATTTTTAAATTAGTTTTTTTTAGTTTTTTTCCGATTTTTAAAATTTATGAAAATGTCAAGTTGATAAACGAATTATCATGTAACTCGTTATGCTATTATTGAGTAAGTTTGTAATCGTCATGTTAAATTTTAATTCAATAAGAAACACAATGGCCATAACAGAAAACAATATTTGGCTTTTTGAAAGGGAAGTCCAATTTTTTTTTATATAATACAAATAATATTTTTTTGCTTCTTCATATGTACATTTTTCAATATTAATATTTTTTTAAAAAAATTTTCTTGTAGTTCAATATAGTCGCATACTGAATAAATCGTTATAATATATGACGAAAATATTTTAGCAAAGGAAACTGGTTATTCATCATATATTTAAATAACTGTCTCGTAAAGTAGCTTATGACTTATGAGTTATATTTATTATCATACGTATATTCTTAATTTGGAAGGTGGAACAAATTGTTGCCAAAAGTATTGCATAAACAAAAAAGTCAATAGTTTCAAATATTTATAGGTATAATATGCTGTTAAGCGCTATAAAATACTGATATATGTATATATTGTAACGGAGTAGCAAAGTGGCTTTGGTAAACGAAGAATGAACGCTGGTAAACCACCCCATAAACTCCGAAGATTAATAAAAATGGAAAACAATCGAAACAAACAAACAAGAACTTAAAGAAGATGTGTGATTCTTAATAGTTAACCTAAAAAACAACAGCGAATCAGAAGCCAAATATGTGATGGACGATCAATATGTATATAGATATGGTATATGGATACTTCATCATCAACACTCGCGTCTAACCTAATCTATAACCTAACAAAAAAACCTAACCTAACTTGTTCTTAAAGAATAGATATCAAGCTCGTTGAAAAAACGTACAATACCAACGACAATGAAGATAATAACCACTAATCAGTGGCAATTTCATCCAACATCCGCCGAAGTCCGCAACCATATTCCCTTAAACATTAGTTTTGACTTGCACAATTGACGCCAATGCTACTCTGAATATTAGCAGCCATCGCATGAAATCCAATCCAAGCAAACCATGAGGTTAGGTAATAACCTCTTGTCTGCGTTGACACGACCAAGACTAACCAGGGCTAACCAACGCTACCAACCACAAGACGAAACAATCAACAGACAATCGCCATTCAAACCCCGTCATTTAGGACACCAAGATTTCCAACAGTTTTCCAAGTGTCGACCCTTAGTGTAAACTTTAATGTCCGTGAAAACGTTCCGTCTCTATTCGTACGGTTATTTCTTTCTTAATTTATTGTAACAAATAAAATCAATAGCGATTTTTTCAAAAATAGTTTTGCGTAAATATTTCCGTTTTCCAGCGTATTTGTTAGATTTTCTCAACTATTAAGAAAAGTTCATCTAATTCTCTAAAAAAAATCAATAAATCAATGTCATTGCGGTAGATCCAATCATTCTTGTTCTACTCAGAATCTTAAAGATACTTCCATTGATTAAATTCGATATGAACTTTTTTTCAAATATTAACATTTGTTGTCCTCATAATTATCATTATTGTTTTTGTCACATATTTACACTAGATAATATGTATGTTTAAAACTAAAAAACAAATCACTTTTACCGTCATTATATGACCTCCTACAAACAAAGTTGAATGAACTTAATTTATTTACTGTATAGTGTATATTTTATAATAATTTCATAATTGTTCAGATATTCAGTGAAACGAAAAAAAAAAAAAGTTTATAATCAAACGTTAAAGAATGGTAAGCGTAAGGCCAAAAAGGGTGGGGAGCTTGGAGAAGAGCTTACTGATTCCATAACGATCGGTAAAAACTTGATAGACTTGAACGACCTGAAATTCGAGTTTTTAAATAAAATTATAAACTTAAAATAATATGTATTATATGATTATATTATGGAATTATAATATGTTCAATTTGTCTTCAAAATATTTTATAATTAAGAAAATAAATATGTACCTACATTTTAACATAACATAAAATATTTTAGTGCGTCATATGGAATTAAATCAATTCTCTGCCATTCTGATAATCCTATTATTAATTTCTTATATCCGCAGGTATTGCTTTTGCGTGCTTGATGATAAGTCCTTGTCATTTCATATTTAAACGTACTGAAATTGAACAGTCATCTTGGCGTGTCAGTTATAACTATTTAAGTTATTTTATTTGAATATGAATGTTTTTTATTGGGTAAATAAATAAATAAATTAATGTTATCATGTATTAAAACTTAAAAGTATATAAATTGTTCTTATTAGTTGTTATAATATTATGTAACTATTTTGGGGGTTTTATTTGTTCATTTATATATGTATTTAAAGTTGATTTATATTTATACATGTATAACGAGTACTAGAAATAGCTTTTCGAATAGAACTAAATCATAAGGTATAATACAAAATTGTTATACAATTTTAGAATTTTATCATGAAATATCTATAACATAATTTTTTTACCATGTCCGAGTTCTAGAAAAAAAAATTATATCAAAGTATATTTTAACAATTATTTAGAGTGACCTTGCAACTATAGAGGATTAAGACTTAAATGATTAATTGTTTATTAGGTATAATGGATAAGGTTTTAATGGAAATTTGGAAACAGTAGGTAGGTACAGCTGTACCAGTAAGAGTAAAATTATTCAAAATTATCTTGATACTTATGTATGTATCGATCCTTTATTATGCTGAAATAAATACCATTAATGATAAACTATTTACAAAAATAAATTGCAAATATCAAATTTGTTTTAAATTTTATACTCGCTATTAGTGTAGAATGTTGATAGTTAAAACTAAAAAAAAAGTGGTATCAAAGAAATATTTACACTGTACCTATATCCTATTATCGTCATATACATGATTACATGTCTATAAAGAATATTCTATATAGTGTACATTATATAATGTATAGGACATAGGTCTAATGGACACAACACACAAACGTTAATAAATAAGTTACTGTTTCATGTTTGAAACATTTTCTAAGTCCGTCTAGTGAATAATAATATAAAATATAAATGTATACGGAAGTGGACGTGTAGGACGTTACCTACATCAAATGAAAACCAAAATAATTATATTATCAGGTGCAAATACGAGAATATTATTGTATATGTAGAGCAAGGCCACGAGCGACTCAAATAGACAATTTACACGCAATCGATCCATAAGGTTAACCATTTGTATCATACCGTACCAACAACTACCACCCCTTATCCTAGAAAAGAGACAATTATTTGAATTTATAATTACTTCTATATACGACTATAATTATATGCGATATGAAGTGGATACTCAAAAACAAAGTTAATTGACTACTAATTTTGTTTCCATTCATTGTTCTTGTGCTTGAAAATTTATGAAATAATGATAAAACAGTAATATTATACTATATACTTATAGATAGCTACCGTCGGTTTATTATAAACATTCCAAGTGGCAATTTCAATTGTTTAGCATCACATATTTAGATTTAGAATTTTGTGAATCCTGAAATTTACTGAGCTAAATTACAGAGAAAATATTAATTTGAGATACGAATATTGAAATAAAATAGAATCGGGAGTCATCTGCAGTGTGCATACAATAGTTGATGAACAGTTCGCCATGCTTCCTCCCCGCTTTTTAATTAATATGAATTGTATTGTCACTTGTAAAAAAAAATTGTAAGTGCTGTATTATAAGAGATTTTTTACTTTGCCCCCCCCCCCACCCCTCCGCCCGGCTTATATTTCTGCAGGCGCCTTTGCAGTCCACAACATTGAAGTGGTCATCATGCCTAGAGCTCACGCGGCAAATGAAAAAGTGGAAAATATGTGTTTAGTTGGCAAGTTCAAATAACTGAGAATATTAAAGTAATTTTGTTGTTAGAATCAAACATTTAATTCCATAATTCAAATGTAAAGTAAAAATAACACTATACACAATGCGTCTACGTAATAATTATATAATACGAAGAAGAGGGATTCGGAGGTTAAAAAGACATCACCAACAGAAGAAATCAATATATATATATATATATAGATTAGTGTACACCAAGTATTTGAAATATTACCGAGTAGAGATTTCCGGTAGACACTTCCTGCTGCTATTTCAAAGGGTTCTCGAACATTAATAGCTGCTTGTTGTTATTTAAAGACAACATGCACTACGCGATACTAAAATGTATATATCTAAATAGCGACGTACAAAGAGTACAGAGACCCCCTTGAAAGTAAAATGTATCCTTTGAATGATTACTTATTATTATATTTGTATAGAGTTCATGGAAGGGACGACTGCGCCCGTTGTCATTAGTTCTAACATGCAATGTATGTTATAAATGTCCATTCTCCAGACACTGCTCAACAACTGAAATATTATAGCGACACTGGTTTATAAATAGTAATGACACTGAGTCACTGACACAGCAACAAATGTACCTACTATATAGTTGCTCTTAGCGAAACTAACAAGACACTTCACTGCAACTCACGGACAAACATGTGTTGGGGTACTAAGTATACAAGAAATAATATTTTAGTTTTATAGTTATAAATATCAAGTGACAAGTTTCAGAATTAATTTACTTTTTTGCATAGGCACCACAGCATTTTAACTGTCAACGCTACTTAAAAAATATATTTACTGAATAAATAAAAAAAATAAAAATCGGTTCTGACTCATTTTTGATTACGTTACATTGTTGCCTACTACCCACAATAATATAACGGACACGGACAGTTCCAGATCTTTGATCAATCTGTACATACACAGTTTCAAATTTTTTCTCGTGTGAACCGAACAAATTTATTCTAAACAGGGTGCGAACCCCAACCCCAAACCACTGAGTGACCACTCCTTACAACAACCTTAAACGCCTTTAATATTTTGCTGACATTTTTAAGCCACATTTTATTGATAAACAGTCATTATTACTCAGGTATGTCCCGTGAGTGGATGTAGGAGTTGTCGCCCCCCCACGAACACATATACCTGTAACAAAATAAACGATAAGGAAATAGAACTAGCCAAAATCAAAAAAGAAATGGCCGGTTAAGTTACGCTTTAAGACAATATTATATTAAGAAGATAAAACATCGGTGCATTACATTTTGTTTTCTCTTTCTGGCCTCACGTGCAACATGACGTGCAATTTCCGTTAAACCAAACAAATCGGTTTTGTAAGCTTTAATATGAGAGTAAATTTATCTATTATCAAACTTTAAGTTAAGAACATTATCTATGTTTACATATAGTGTTTACACGCTGGCTATTTTACATATGTACCTATCAATTCGTCAGTGATACAGGTATTTTTGGAGCATTTGTAATATTTTACAAACTCGTGACACGGATGTCAATTTAAATATACTGAAAAAAATGTTCTTAATTGTAAGTTCAATAATAGATAAATTCATAGTATAGTAATACAACGAACAACGCTTCCAAAAATTTGAACGTTGTAGGCTAAGACCCATCATATTGCATTTATGACAAAGCGGTTTATATCGATTAAGAGTCTAATACTTTAAATTCTAATACAAAATAAGCATAATATATATGTATGTATTTTTTTTAAATAATAGTTAATTATCATTTTTATAGTATAGTTGCCTATCATTAGTAATTTGAGATTCATCCTCTAGAATCTAGATACCAAGTAATATACTATTGTAATTTGTTTCATATTTGGCTATAATTTATTATTTTATAGCATAAAAAATATTGACGAAAATACAGTTATAGATTATGCTGTGTAAACTATCTATTGTTTATATAAAGTACTTTTTAAAATTAAGTGCAAAAAAATAGAATATTAATATCAGATTTTCAAAAGTGTATAAAAATTACTTCAGTGTAATCGGAATTCTCTATACAAGATATATTTATTTATATAACATTAAATATAAAAACCTATAAAATAACCACTTTAATTTGTCTCTCATTCGAAAACCGTACGTGCAACTATTTCTAGAGTGGATTTATTTTGTAACTTTACTGCGTTTTTGGAAACCAGTTATAGTCAGTTAACTTTTATTGACGTTTTGAATTCATATTTTTGATGTTATAAAAATGTGGTACCAACCATTAATACTGATAAACACTACCTAATAATATAGTCTAGTAAATAATAACTCTGAAATAATTAATAATATATATAGGTATCTTGTATAACTATACAATATATTATCAAATTTATTAATATATTATAAACTAACAGTTTTAGATTGGTTGTAAGCAACAGGCAGTATGTAAGATTTCTAGAGTTTCTATTTCATACCTTCTATATGTTAATATGATTGTGTTGCAACGATCGATTTATTTTTCGATTTTGTGGTGTTGTCTTGTATTTTCATATTTCTAATTACCTAATACGCACTATAATATTATCATGTACATATTACAAATAGTTCAAAAGGGTTAGGAAATGTTGACGTCAACGGTGATAATGATCGAGCACGTTAATATGACGCGATAAAAGTAAACTTACTTAAACATTTACCACAGTAGGTATATATAGAATGTATATTATGATTTACGTTCTATACCCTTATTGGACCAGATTCTACAGTGTATTGTAATACACGTATATAATAATATAATAATAATATAATATAATATATATATAATATCTATGATAATACCATGCGTATCATATTTCATTGATATTTTACAGATTAGGAAGATGCTAGTATGGTATCAGCGTGTACGCATTAGGCACACACGATATGTAAATGACAGTGTAAGCTTTATTCGATTTTTACATGTTTGGCGTGTGGGTGCCAGCTGAATGAGGAAATATTTGAAGCGTTTATAGGAATTAGGGGTAACTATATGTATGTAGACAGAGTCCCAGTACTTAGCCAGTGACTATAGATTTTCGTTAATCTACATCCGATTTTCTATTAACATTATTATTGATCTAATAAGCACGTTTTCTTTTGTATTTACAGATACAATATAATAAAGAACTAATGCCGGGTTGCATGAACAATCACAAAACATTTAACGAATCAATGGTGAGCTAATGGTCTCTTAAACATGATTAAGTGGCTCACGGATTGGTTCATTAAATTTTAATGAACCGTTAAACTAATCGATTTTTTCATGCGATCCTGTCTAAATGTTACAGTTTGTTATAGAAAATAAAATAATAAGTATCTTATTTGATGTTTGGTATTTTCGTTAAAAAAAATAATTTAACCTTACTCCTAATCGTTTGCCTTACCTATATCTTTTGTATATTTATTTTCATGAATTCAATTTAATTTTCCTAGTCACCATAACTCTTTATACAATTTTTTTATTTAATATTTCTATACAAAAAATCTGCAATCATTATTACAAGCTATTATGTATTATTACTTGGTTACCACTTACTACACATATAGCCCTTGTTATACAGAGTAAATTATTCCTATAATTATACTAATTATTAAAGTGAAGTACCATTGAAATATATTAAGTACCTTTATTGACATGTTATAAATATATAATTTTCTTAATATAAGTACCTGCCAATAAAAAAAAAATATAAGTATTTTATTTTGAAATGAATAGGTACATAAAATCCTTCGTTGATGAAAGAAATATTTGAAGCTCGACTGTTCGAGTTCTTATATATTTATTTTATTGAAATCAGAATGAAAATTGTTTCGTTATAATAAACTAATAAAATAAAATTTTAGATTCTGAGCGTAGCAATGAATTGAATTGATTTTAAAATGATGAGTGTGTGTTTATTTTTGTGTACACGATGTACAGAAGAAAAAATGCTTCAATTTTTAACTTCAATATCTTTTCTGGTAGAAAAGGAAATCTTGTTGGTACTTTTGAAAGGTCAACGTTCCTGGATTTCTTATAATTGTAAAAACTAAAAAAATTAGGAAAAATGAAACTTTTACGCAAAACCAATTTTTCACAAAATCATTTTGTCTTAATCCAAAAATAAATGATCGTGGATACTTGAAAATTCAAAAAATGTTAAGATTAGAATTTTTATACATGATGTCATTTTAAGAAGATTTTTTTTCACTTTCTGAGTTATTTATGAACATATGACGTTTTTGATTATTTTTTTAATTTTTCTATAAAATATATCAAGGAATTTTTTTCTTTTTCTAACTTTTTAGCAGGGCTTTGCACCCGAATGATTTACTTGGGTTTGGGGTTTCGGGCGCTGCATATATTCGGATGTTCTAACACTAGAGTAAAAAAATTAAACGTTTGGGTGTTAATAACCGTTATTATGCGGGTTAATATTAATTAATACGGGCATTTAGAAAATCAGAAAAAACATAATTTTTTATAGTTATTTTTTTAAGGTTTTTAATTGTCTAGCAAAATATCCTAATATTGTTATTATTAAACAAATAATTAACTACAAAATCGAACTAATCACATAAAATATTCTATACAAAATTATATTTCACATGCTGCATATTTATATTTATACCACGAACCTATTCAGACGGCTCAACGGTAAGCCGGTGTTGAGTATTGACTTATAAGTTATAACAACATTAATATAATATAATTTAAATAGATGCTATTACGATAATTAAATAATAATAATATGATAAACGCACTGTTTCCGGCAATAATTAATTACCGTACCTATTAGTTATTACTAATAAGAGTACAATTTAAATGTATCATAAAATATTAAAATGTACTTAGTAGATATATGTACTATACTTAGTGAATTGCTTACTATGCTAAGTGCTGACGGTCTGTCAGGTTAGATTAACCTAACCTAACATGATCTTAGCTCATAACCGTTTTTCGTATTTTCGCAATCAATGGTTAATCAATAATCAATGAATCCAAATTTAACATTTACATTACACTATTACAGTGACTAACTCGATGGCGATGTACACTCGATTTTGAGACATTTCTGCAGGCAGAACGGATACCTAATTTCCGCTTTGTCCCTTAATGTTTACATTATAATTATGTAATAATATCTATTATTAATATTAACACTAATTACAGAAGTGTAGTTTAATTTCAAATCTTTATTGTTTTATAGAGATACTGCTGGTATAAGTCTATAACGAGTAAGTGCCAACCTACCATTATAATTTATAGTGGTAGACTGGTAGAAGTGTATAATTTGAATATTATTAAAAAAGCCAACATTTTATAATTAAATATACATTTTACAAGGACTATTAAAAGCATTTTATTTTATAAAAAAATACATAGTGGCCACCTACCTAAAATGCACTGCTTGTTATGAAATTCGAAATATATATTTAGGTAGCTACCTACTAATTAATTCGTGGACAATTTATTTGAATACTGAATTCAACCTAAATTGTTAAATAAAATATTCAATTAATGCGTTCTTCGAAATAAAAAAAAGCTCTTCACAATAACATTTATTACTTTCAGTATCAATCTCGGTATTTTTTCAATAACTATTTAAATGTCATTCAAGTTTTAACTTCTCTTTTGGTATTTTTTATTTTCAGAATATATTATAACAAAAGGTTACCTAATTATTGATTTAATATATTCTGAGGCCACTATAACTAGTTTCTTAGGATTTTAAATTTTAATACAAATGATTGTAATGACATTTTTACAAATATTTAAGTATTAAATCTGAAACATATTTACACTAAATCGAAATACCTTACAAGTGGTTCCATGTTAGTACCATTGTTTATTGTTACGTAATTATTCTACTAGATTATAAAAAAAAACGGTATCGCATGAAAATAACTACTTAAACGTTAAAGTCATAACTCATAGTTAAGAAACCAAATTTATACTCAAGAAAGAAGACAATATTTGCTGTTACGTAATGGATTTTTTTTATATCGTTTATAAAAAAAAAAAAAAATCGAGAAGTCACTCTGCAGTACAGATGATGTTGAGTGTACCTCGTCATTGAGTAGGTCACTGTAATAGTTTAATGGATGTGTCAAGACTGAGTTCACTGATAAACGATAAACCATTCGATACGAAAAATGATTCTGATGCGGAGACTGTCTGTCTGCAGTCTATATTTCTAAGGATATTTAACTATATATTTATATATTGCTATTAGTAATTTATTTTTCTATCAATAATACGGTTGAGCTAATTTTTAGCAAAAATCAAACGAATGTTGGTAAAGTGCGATAAAGTTATTCTTTTAATATTATTTCATATAATATTACTGAAGCCGTTATATTAGTTTAATTAAGTACCGATATCCCATAGAACAGCGTGAGTAGGTTCATACAGTATAAAATATAGCTTATAATTAATCGAAATATTTTGAAAATTACAATCAGTATAATATTTAAGTAAAAATAATGTACGTAGAGATGAATAGTTCCAAATCCATACAAATTTTTCGAGGTACGATAAATTAACTAAAACCTTAATATTCGTTTAAATATTTGATTTTGAAACATCTACAAAAAAAAAGTTTTGCATAATATGTATTTTTAGATTTTTAGATTCTGAGCGAAGCGATGAATGTATTGAATTTACAATGATGTGTGTGTTTTTTATTTTTTTTTTGTGTGTCTGCCATCACCTTTTAGGACAGTAAAAGTGCTTGGATTTTCTTCAATAGTAACTTTTCTGATAGGAAAGTGAATCTAGTTGGTACTTTAGGGGGTCAAAAGTAAACATTTCCCAGTAGTTTTCAAAAGCACCGTGAAAAACAAAAGAAAAATTAAGGAAAACCGGGAATTTTTACGCAAAATCTATTTTCGAGAAAATCGATTTTGGTTTTTGGTGCAGCTCTAAAACAAATGACCGTAAGTACATGCAATTTTCACTGATTGTTTATATTAGCATTTTCTAAACACAATAAAATTTTGAAAATAATTTGAATCTTTTTGAGCTGTTTACGGACATTGTCAGTTTTTATTTTTTTTAGTTTTTTTTCTTAGTTAGGTTATTGTTTCAAAGATAGATGAAAAAAATTAAAAATCCTTAGTCAATGTTTTTATTTATAAGCATTTAAAGTTCAAATCTTGACAAAATACGGAAAAATCTCGAAAATTAGCAAATTATTTTAAGTTGAGAATTCATAAATATTTTTATTTTTAAATCTAAGGTTTGAAAATGTAATACAAGATTATCCATAAGTTTGTCTACCTTTATTATATACGGGGGGAATATCCAATGTCGACCTAAATTATATGTCAATCGCTCATAAAAATATATTTTTAGCATATTAAATTGTTTTTTAATTTCCAAAAAAAGTATGACTAATCATGTTTGTAGTACATTTTTAGATTTTGAGTGGAACGATGAATGTATTGATTTTACAATGATGTGTGTTTTTATATTTTTTTTTATTTTTTTTTGTATCTGTGTACACGATAAGTAGTCAAAATAATGCTTCGATTTTCAACTTCAGTATCTTTTTCGATTTGAAAGTGAATATCGTTGGTGCATTGGGGAAAAATTTAAAATTCCCAGTAATTTTCAAAAGCGCCAAGAAAAAAAAAGAAAAATTAAGGAAAAACGGGACTTTTTACGCAAAATCGATTTTTCACAAAATTGAATTTGGTTTTTGTTGTAACTTTAAAACAAATTACCGTAAATACATTAAATTTATACTGGTTGTTTATATTTTCATTTTCTATACACCATAACATTTTCCAAATATTTGTCTTATTTTGAGCTGTTTACGGACATTGTCAGTTTCCATTTTTTTCAGTTTTTTTTTCTATAAATATCAATACAACTTTATCTGTTGAGTAAAAAAGCTTGAAAATTTAATAGAAGGCTCCTAGTTTATTGTTTGTTTCAAAGCAGATGAAAAAAATTAAAGATCCTTAGTCACAGTTTTTTTTATAAGCATTTAAAGTTCAAATTTTAACAAAATTTACCAAATTTATAATTTAATAATTATTTTGTAGTTAAAAATTTATAAAATGTTCAACTTTTATAGCTAAGGATTGAAAATTTAAAACAAGGCTCCACATAAATAGGTTATATATAAATTACTTTATGCACAATAATATCATAAAATATACTTAGTAACATCATAGTCTGACTGACCGTTTTCGCTCAGAATCGTTTTTCTTATACAATGATATTATATCATTGAATTCAAATTTAACAACATCCATTACAGTGACCCACTTGTAACCTACTGTACAGCAGAGCGACATTCACTTACCCACCTTTTTAAACTTAGGGCTTATGTGTTGAAATTAAATTTTTTAAATTTTTTATTGCAAAATAGTTTACATATTTTCGTTTTTTTTCGTAATTTTGTAAGCAATTCGATTTTCAAACGATTATAAAACAATTTTATATTTGGGGTATTAAAAACTTATAGGTAATTAAATTAAATTAAATTTTCAAGCATTTTTACTCAAAAATAAAAATGTTCTCTTAAATAAACAAAAAAAAAACTAAAAAATTTCATACGTATAAATTTAATACAAAAATAGCAAAATTATTTAAAACAATTATACCATTGAGTATATGTATAATATATTGTATATACAAGAAAATGCTTTATAGATATTTTGTGGAAAATTCGGGTCAACAGTTAGGTATTCATTTTTGAATTACTAAAAAAACAAAATCGATTTTAGTTTTTCCCGATTATTTTGAAAAGTATTGGGTTTTTTACTTTTGACTCCTCTAAGTACCAACTATAGATAAAATTTTTCAATAGAAAGTAGAAACTACCATCAAAGTTGAAAATCGGAGCAATATTACTGCTTCTAAAGATTACGTCAGACACACAAAAAACACATCAAGAACAAAAAGTTAGTTAAAGTATATAATATATATATAAGGTATAGACTGTAGACACTAAGGCCGTGGGTAAAGTTCATAAATTAATGTCCAAACTATTTTCAGACGTCTAATGGAAAATTCATAGAAGATAAGCCTAAAACACGGTTTATTTAAGGGGAATATTACAATTAATTATCGCACGCTTAAAAACATTAGTTGAATTTAAGTAATTAATTATTCGGCTTAACTACTACTATTTGAGTAATATAGATACCTTCACTACCTACCTATACTATTAACATTAAGACGTATTTATAATTTTACATTAATTTTCGTTACTATAATGTTGCTTAATTTTAAAATGTTTTAAAGTGGGTAGGTTTAACAGCCATCAGGCCCCATGGAATTAATAGGCAATATAGGTGCTATATAACAATGCATTAAACCAATGTTTTATTCTGATATTGATTGAAAAAATTAATAACACGGCGATCATAATAGAAACTAGTAATATAAAATATTTCCGTGCCCAGAGGTTATATTTTTATTTTTTTATTTGATATCATTTTTTTTAGTATAAAAGGATTAAGGAATGTTCTCACAATATTATGTGACCCTATTTTTGGGTTGGACCGTCGAAGAGAAAACTACTAATAATTACTAAAAAATGGTGAAATGTACGGCGTATCTTTATTTTGGTTATATTAGGTATTGAAAATTAAACGGTTTGATAATAATTAGGTAATAAATCACTGCCTTGCGCTACAGCACAGTAACTGTGTCTATCCTATAGTTAATCGTATTCCGATATTAGAGTGTAATGTGTATGGTCTACAAGTATGAGGTAGGTATAATAAACATTTTACATCGTTAAAACTGTTTATACCGTTTTAAATAAATATGATATTTTTCAGGTTAACCATATGGTATACTTCCAATTGCACAGATGGCCGTTTTTGAAAAGCAATTTATCATTTTAAAACAATTGTCTTATGATCGTAATTGTTAAATATGAAAACGATTCACTATAAAAGAACGCAAAATCAAATTGTAACTAGATTCAATTTTCATAAAAATTACTTTTGTAGTAATACCTAATCAAAAATCATTGTGAGAGCCGAGAGGTGAACTTAGTTTTTTCCACGTATAAAGTATTTTTAAACTTAATTATACAATTTCGTAATAAATATTAATGCCATCTCATTTTATCGTGATTATTTGCACTTCAATCATTTTCAATGCGAATACAGGCGGCAGATGCAATATGCATACTAATTGCGATACCTTTATAACAAAATTACTAACAATTTTATAATTAAAATGTATCTATACCTTACAATATAACTATTAATTCTTCCAGCAACAAAGTGTTAGATAAATAATACAATTTTTATAGTATTATGATTTTACATTCATTTTATTTATTGTGTATAATTAAAAACCCAGCTTAATACGAAGTGCTGACAATAATTTAATTAAAATATCAGTATTACCTAAATGGCTAAATATTTATAAAAATAGTCCAATTCTATTTTCTAACACTAAATCGAATGAAACTAATTTATTTTTTTGACTAAACTTTAAATTTAAATTAAATAACAATAGGTAGATATAATATACACATATATACTAACATTACCTATAGTAATTATTGTATTAAAAATTAAAATATTTAACTAATTTCTATTTTCATGTACCTATGCCACATAAGTATTTAAAAATTGTTATAGTTTTAATTGTGAATTGTTATAATTTTTAGTTTTGAAACAATAACAATTTATTTTAAGCCATCAATATATTTTGCTTAGTCTTTAGTTTATTCTGGTCACATTTTGACGTTCTCTCTTTCACCTGGCAGCTGAAAGTGTGACTACCTATAAAGTAAATGCCCATAGTTGAATTATTTATCATCATATTTTGTTTGATTCTCTATTGTACTCATTAAAAAATAACTCCATTGCAAATTTTATTTTACTTTATATGAAATATTTACGCCTAAACAAATTGTTATTTTGTGTATAATAATTATTTCATTTAAAACGTTCCGTTGTCCCAAACTGAAGACGAGCATGGCAGGTCAACTTTCTAAGTTTAATATCGTCTAGGGCAACAGGTATATATATATATATGTATCTATAGAAGGTACACGTTTACTCTCTTTTTCGATTTTTACTAAACACTTTCTCTTTGATCATTTACACCTATGCATAATAATAATAACAATGTTAAACGATACATTTTATGATAACGCGTTTATATCGACATATTGTAGTACCGACCGTACAGCTTGCAGTGGTGTAAGAAAAGAGGGGAAAGTATAAATTTAACAAAGTTTTTACAGTTTTCGTATATTAATAAAACATTTATTTAGGGAAAAAAAAGCCAAGGTGAGGGGGGAGATTAAATACTGAAAACCCCTTCTGGTTATGCCATTGACAGCGTGACATTTCCTACCAATACCAAGACAAAATGTCTGAACCGATATAATGAAAACGTGGTTTCGAAAAAAAAAAATAATAAAACAACAAAATTGCTTTGTGTACCGTATTAAATATTCAGTCAAACAAGTAAAGTTTGGGCTAAGGTATAACTTGGGGAAAAAACTAATTTCAATTTCCGCTCATTAATTGCGTGTTATTATACTTAATCATTTTCTTATACATTCAAATAGTTTTTCCATAAAAGAAAAGTAGTTTGAAAGTGGCACGTACTTATGAAAGGGGAGTTGCGAGATAAACCTCTAACGTTTTTGGGGATGTTCCAATTTTTTCTGAAATACCTTTTTTTGTTGATCAGTTAAGTTTACTCAACTCCTAGATTTAACCCCACCCCGTCACTAAAAAAAAATAATTTTAAAATAGGTCTAAATAATATGTCACTGAGTCAGTGAGTACGTTTTTAAAATCTTAATATTTGAATAATATATAGATAGCCTTTAATAGCGGAAAATCTGATTGTATCTACCTATATATAGTGGTGATTTTATGACTGGTTCGTGTTCGACATGGTTACATGTGGACACCGAGCGGGGTTACTCGAGGGATTGTCTAAAAATTAAAATAAAAAGTACGAAGGACTTGTGGCAAGTGTAGTAGGTTATGTATGATATAGGTATAATATTCTCATGGATCTAATTAATGGATCCCGGACGATTTTTGTGAGTGCAAAATTACAAAACTGCCGACACAGTGGCAACTCTGCGGACAGACTTGTACACAGGTACGCGAGTAACCTGTTATCAATTATCATACTCTAAAATGTCGGTTAGTGTCGACAAAGTGTTGGCGATTGAGGGAAGATTTTCGAAATCATTAGCGTGCGGCGGCGGCGGCCGACGCTCGCCGTAGCTCTGGTAAAACCCGGCGTCGCCCCGCGTGTCATCGCGCCGCTTGGCGCATTGCAGGTGCCGGCGGGCCAATGGCTGGCTGCCAAGGTCCGTTTGCCCGCAAAAATCCGATACACGGTGGCGCGCAACGCGTCAACCCGAAAATATTCCGGCCGGGCGGCGGCGGAAAGGTTACCTAAGCACCGCCGCCGCCGCCGCCGGACAATATAATAATAATAATATTATAATGCGATATCGTACGACGAAATAAAATATGATATTTTAATTGATACGGTATGATATCTACACACAACAGTCTAGATTATCGCGCCGGGACCCGACGAAAAGAAAAAAAAAACCGTTGGACGATCGATTGCACGGCGATCATTTTTATACTCGCCGAAAAAGGCGAAATAATAATAATATAAAGAGTCGTAAATTAATTCGCAGTAATACCGAGTTAGTGGTAGTAGTAGTAAACTGTAGTAGTGCATGTCGGAAGGTAGGTAGTATGATATTATAACAATAAATATATACGTTATATTGTGTGTGTGTGTTTGTTGTGTTGTGATAGTAGTAGTAGTAGTAGTAGTAATAGTAGTAATAGTAGTAGTAGTATTAGTAGTAATAGTAGTAGTGGTTCGGACGTGTGTGCGAGTGTTATTTCGTATTTCTCCTGCGCAGAGCCCGAACACATCCGGGGCGTACGAGAGCGCGCGCGCCGCCGGTGACGTCACGGCCGCCGTCGGTATCGCCCCGGTCGCGTTCCCTCCTACCACACACCCACCGCGGCGACCGACACCAGTTTTACACTGAACGCGGTTACTGGTACTACACAGTCTACCTTTCGCGCACGATCCCACTACGACACCAGTGCGACTACAGACTACACATACAACGCTGCCGTGTTGTAGGTACTACAGTGGTTATATTTTCTCTCTCACACACACACGCTCGCGCGCCGGGTCGCATCGCATCGTTTTCAGTTGTTTTCCGTCACCAAACGGCACACATACCGTCGATCGTTTTTCGAAATAAAAGTACTCTGTCCGTCGCGTCCGACAGACATATTCCGACGGCACCCCACGTTTCGTTGACACGATACGAGGAAGAGAGGCAGTGAGCAGCCAGCGAGCTACCGAGTGAGAGGTAAACGGAGCGGAGTTGAGCGGCAAGTATCCCGGCCGGCAGACCTGAACATTTCATTGGAAACGCGGTTATCGCGGTATCCGTCGGAAGCGCGCGCGTTACTACAGAGTAACCACCGTCGCTTGTCCGGGTGACATACGCACCGCACACGCACTCACGCACACATACACTCGCCGCGTCAGGAGCAACGCGTCGTACAACACGCCAAACGTGTCCGTTATTGAATTTCTCGTCGACGTAACACCGACATCATAACTAAAATGGTGAGTGACATCAATTATTCAGCGTTATTATTACAGCTATTATGTTATTATTAGTATTATTCGTTACGATAAGACTCGGGCGGCCGCGTACGCGGCCAGTCGGTGTCCGTTAAAGCAAAAATATATAATAATATTACCCGAAGGTGGCGGCGGCCGCGACCGTTGTTGCCCAGGCCGTTTATTTTTAGACTGACCGTTATGATTTTTTTTTTTCGGTTTTCTCGTAATCGGTTTGTGCCGTTGGTGGTCGTCGAGACGGTCCCAACGCTGCCCGCCGCCTTAGTCGTCGCCAAGGTGTCCAACATGGCGCCGCCGCCGCCGTAACGCGTGCCTCATTTGCGGCGGCGGCGGCCGCGGCCGTTTCGAAAACATTTTCGTCGATCATATTTTTCTCCGATTACCCGTCCGGCCCCCAAAACAATGAGACTTTATATTTGTGCGGTTCGTCGGCCGGTGGCCTTGACCTTTGCGCGCCGCGAAGATTTTGTTCTCTCGCGTAGGTAGTAGGTATTTATCGCGGTCGGGTTTTTTTTCGTTCGTTTTAATTTAACACCGATGACGATGGCAACGATGACGGCGACGGCGACGACGTGGTTTTCTGTACAGTGTGCCGCACGGCGCTAGTCAAAAATTCTCGTCGTCTGATATGGTTTTATTAATTTTTCGACTCCATAAACGCCGAAAACGTGCGCAAACGCCGTCGTGCATTTTTATTATTTGTCGCGCGACGACGACGACGCGGTGTGTATTATATTAATATATATATTATTATTAATTCCCCGGCCGCCGACCGGTGACCACCACGATAGCGGCCGTTTCGGCGTCATTGTGTGGGGGGGGCGGTAAGGCATTCTGGTGGCGGGGCCCCTCTGTCTGATGCGGCGGCGGCGGACATTCCCAGAATGTGCCGGGTCGGGTCGTCGATAACTCTGCGTACACAATAAAAATAATAATGGTCTGCCCATGTAATATTATTATTATTATTATTATTATAGTCGTTTACGAGTCGAGTAAAAGAAAAAATAATAATAATAATAAACCGGCAATAAGAAGGTAGCACTTGGCGGCGGTTCGAGTTTTTTTTTCCTTCTCAATTTTTTCTTTTCCTCATCCGTCGCCCGCACCCACACGGTCATCGCAGCGCGCGAGTGCTCGCGATTCGTGTTGGTGTGTAGTACAACAACTGTGTAGTGCAGTAGTCCCCCGTCAAAGGCGGCCCCCGAACGCTATCTAGCGCCGAACTTCTGCACGTCGACGGCCCTCCTCCTCCTCCTCCTCCCGTCCCCTGACCGTCGTCGAGCCTTCCCCTTTTTACCTCTCGATAAAGCCACCACCTTACGCGAGACCAGGATTTCGTGCGGGTCCCTAGGGCGTTTCTTGTGCCCCCCTCCCACCCCCTTCCCACACCCCGTTTAATTGTTTTCGTATTTCTAGCAAAGTCGTCCCCCAGCGACGACGATAACGTGTCATAGCGAGCTTTTGGACGAACACTTCTGGTTTTGACCAATGTGTGGACCGTTTTTTTCGACTGATTTTTGCACAGTCGATTTTTCAACGGTCGCGAAATACTAGAGGAGGGTTTCCGTTTTTGAAAAACGATCGGTTTTAATTATTTAACCGACAGCTATTAACCAAGTTAACACTGCTGACTTCTTGAGTGCACTCTTTCAACCGAAATATTTTTACCGTGGTCAATTTTATATTTTATATGTTTTTGTTTTGTACCTATCCAATTAAAATTTATAGTTGATCCATTGATATTTGGGTTGATTGTTTTCGTTAAGCCCTAGAAACAAATGCCCGGCTATAATTAAAACAATGATCTCCTGATAACAAATTTATATCGTAGTGTGATGGGGATATTTTACCTGTTAAAGGTTATGACCTTGGCCTTTTCACCTTTGATTGAATTTTTTTCAATTTCTTGTTGTGTTTTTGATTCTGTTGACTAGAGCTTGTAACCGTTGTTTTGGATCTTGAGGTTAAACATAAGCTCATAGGTACCTTAGGTTCCTACTTACTTTTGAAATGTTAACTTACATAGGTACCTGGGTACTCAATTAGATTTATTTTTCATTTTTAATCTGTACTCTACCTACCTACAATTAAATCTACCATTTTAATCATTCGTAGGTTTTTATTATTATTTCTTGAGCATTTAAATAAATTATCATCGATAATAGATAGGTACTTACATAATAACTGTAAAATATGTTATGGTATTTTGTTGTGTACCTACCATATGTATTAAATCTGTAATTAAAATTCTAAAGTAGTACCTACTTAAAATTATTATTTATTAGGTATTATTAAGATAGTTAACCACTATCTTAACACCCTCACAAATTAAAACAAAAAAAATTATCAAGTTTTTATGACAACTTTATTACTTATAGTTAAATGTTATATCAATAAATATAAACATCATTGACCTAGCTATAAATTAAATAAATGCCAATTAACATTGTACCTACTTGTTTGTTTTTTTTTTTCAAAAGTTTTATTGTGATAGTGCCAGGAACATTTTAGGAATGTTATTAAGATCTTTTTGCGCATTTATAATAATAATACACATTGTTAGTGGTATTTGGTAAGTTAGGTATTACCTATTATTATTTACTGTTATTTGTTAAATACCTATATAGGTAATTTGGTTCTGGGATAGTTGAGAAGGTACATCAAATATCTCCTTAAATAATCTCATAGGATAAAAATGTTTTCAGTTCCCCTCTTCATTAAATTTATTAAAAGTGATAACAATTATATAGATACCTATAAATAACAGCAATAAATTGTTACCTCGATTAACTTAAGATTAGGAATGCCTACTTATATAATAATAGGTATTTTACTTCCATAAAATAAATTCAATGTTTGAAGTTTTATTTAATTAATACGTAATACATTTAGGCAGGTAGGTAATTATTTAATAATAATTCATATAAAGACATTTAACTTTAATAGAGAAAGACATTTATAGGTCCTAGTTACATTTAATTGATGTTATATAGTTTTCATCAATTATACCTATCTAATCTAGGAATTTTATCCTAGAAATATGTAATTTTATTTTATAGCTTTTAGAAATCATTAATTTTGAATTATTTTGTGATAGGTAAGCTTAGTCTGATTTAAGTTGTAGGTACATTGTAAACAAATCATCACAATAATTATGTTGTATCAGGTACTAATAAAAGCAAGTGAAAAATAGTTAGGAGGGTTAAAAAATAATAAGATTTTTTAATAATGTTAATAAGATTACTAATTCTAAAATGTATGTTATTAAATAATCTAGGCTGATCAACTAACAGAAGAACAGATTGCCGAATTCAAAGAGGCGTTTTCGCTATTCGACAAGGACGGAGATGGTACCATCACCACCAAAGAACTTGGAACCGTCATGAGGTCTTTAGGCCAAAATCCGACTGAAGCTGAACTCCAAGATATGATTAATGAGGTCGATGCTGATGGTAATGATACATTATATTATAATATAGTATATTTTTTTTATTTTTTTAACCAAAAAATTTGTTAACATTTTCCATAGGCAACGGCACGATAGATTTTCCAGAGTTCTTGACTATGATGGCCCGCAAAATGAAGGATACCGATAGTGAGGAAGAAATCAGAGAGGCTTTCCGTGTATTTGATAAGGATGGAAACGGCTTTATTAGTGCAGCTGAGCTGCGTCATGTGATGACTAACCTTGGAGAAAAGCTCACCGATGAGGAGGTTGATGAAATGATCAGGGAAGCTGACATTGATGGTGATGGTCAAGTCAACTATGAAGGTATTAAGTGTGAAGTTAGATAACCACGTATTATGATATTATAAAAATGTTATCACAAAATATGTTATTATAAATGCCTATAGAATCTGTATATGTGACATTATAATAGGGGAAGTGACTGCAGGGTTGGCAGAGAAGTGTATAACACATATTTTGACCTCTTGTTGAATAAAGTATAGTAATCCATTAACTTTATTAGTATCAACAGATTCTATTGATTCATACTATATTCTGGCCCACAAAAGGAGAAAATTCGTTTTTACTTAGTTGAATGTTCCAGTGCTGTTTTCTTCATTCAGACAGTGGGTAGAATGCAACACATGTTCAAACATCAACATTGATTTGGGGATACGCAAGTTCAAAATTTTTTTTTTTTGTTGAAGCGCGGGTTCCTCTTCTTGTAGGTTGGGTATATAATATGTAAACAATAATTGGTACAAATTCAATAAAAAAAAATTTCTAAAATAATTATTAACCTATTTTGACAGAAGATAAAATCTTGCGCTAAATGATGAATTATTTTTTATTTTATTTTAAATACCCATTACAATTTTGAATATTGACTTATACTAAGGTAACAGTTTTTTTTCTAAAATGTATTGGTAATATATAATTATATAGGAATTTATACATTTCAAAATATGATAGATTGTTAAAACATTTGAAAGCCTTGAGATTAAATATTATATTTAACCTAAAAATGTAATATTGTGTATTATTTCAATAACATGCACCTACTTAATAAAAATCATGAAAATATTTTTCCAATTTATTTGGTGGTTAAACTATAAAAAGTTTTACAATACATTGCCCATATAATTAAAAACAATTAATTTATCTACATTTTAATTGCTGAAATAATTCCTATATTATTAATGTATAACTTAATGTATTTATATATATTTTAAATTACTTTTTTACTTTATCTGATGGGTAGTAATGGTTTGATATTCCATTATTTGTTTTGAAGAATTGTGTATGCTAAATAATTTGTCAGGTATATAAAATATTTTTGTTCCACTTGCCCGAGTTGCAATTACTTTTATTTAAAGTAATAAACTATTGGGTGGTACTTGCATCAAAATGTCTTATGGTAATTAAAAATATATGGCCATAAAAAATTGAAAGTGTTAGATTTATATTAATATGTGAATGAAACATACTTTGTAATAATATTTTGTTAAATAGCTTATCCTGTAAATTCTTCTGAATTAATCATGTATACACATTTTATTATTAACTGTATTGAATCAATACCTATCAATTGGATTTAAAATAATTGCTTTTAAACATATTTTGTTGAAAATTGTTGTTATAACTTCTTAAAAAAAATCTGAATTTGTTTGTACAAATCTGTATTATGGTCATTCCTAGTCTGTGTTGATGGTATCAAAAATTTTTAATTATTGTACTAAAATTAATACGGTACTTAGTGAACAAAATTATATCAGGCTTCTTATCATTGTGTTTTAAATTGGTCAGAATGTTCAGCTAGCTGACATCTACTCAATTAAATATTTATATAACATTAAATTAGTAAATTAATTTCAATTAATGACATAAACGCCCACTATAAAAGATAACATGTATAAAAAGATTAGTAATTTACAGACAGTATTTATTAATAATAATTAATATGCTTTCATAATGATACCTATTAAATTAAATTTGTTTTAATATAATTTTATTATTAATAATTAAAACAGTAATTTAGTTTATTCACATTGAATTGTTTTCAATCGCTTATAAATATTTGAACACAATTTTTGTTTGGTAATTAACAAGTTAAACGTCATAATATTTAGTATTAAAGCATATAATGAAATATTTTAGTCAAGTGAACTATTTCTTTATTAGTTTCAATTTAGAAATGTTTGACATATGTAGCCATTAGCACTTACTAATTGACGACACAGATAGTTAGGTGTTTTAGTTTTTTTCTTTTTTAACTTTGCAGATTTCCATACTTTAGCTCGGACCATTTTTGTACGTACTGTGACTGTGGTCAGTGCTCATATCTATATTTGTGTTTTGATTTTTTTTTTTAATTTCATCATAATTACACATGATATCTTAATTCGTTGAATTGTGACGTACCATCATTAATGTGTTATCAGTATTTGATTGACATCATCAACCTAGAAAACCCCACCTATTATACAAAATGTATGATCAACATTTTTATTGTTTACGTGATTATTCCATTTCTAGATATATTATGCATGTAGAAATAATTGATTGAAGTGAGAATTTAGATGTAGTCTTGTGTTAACGCATGAGTGTCACTTCTATTTAAATACATATTCCTATTTATCTTTGTTTACTTTCCTTTGCTCCTTGGTTGTGTTTCTTTGTTTTTAGCATACATTTTATCGGTGAAAAACCGAATGCAAAAGTACCTTCTGAAAAAAACATCACAAAAGAAATCAAAAGGCAAAAAGAACACTTAGATCCATGCACCCCATTTCCTGTACTTTGGCCATTCAATTTTTTACAAAACTTTCTTTGTTTCTAATTTATTAGGTAGAATTTGTAAATGATTGTAACCAACTATTATACTATTGATACTTTAAGTGTTTGTATTAAACTTATGCAATTGTTTGTATTTTGTTTCAGAGTTCGTGACCATGATGACTTCTAAGTGAAATGTGTTTCATTATTAATTATTATTATGTAATTTTTTATCATCATTTTTTTTTTCAAAAAAAAAAGGAAGAAATTAACCTGCATTTTTTTTTTTTTTGTTCGAGTAAGCTTTAAAAAGATAATGTTATTATCGAAAAGTAAACAAAGATTAATTATCTTTTTACCACATGTGGAACTCTGAACTTTTTTTTGTGTTGAGATATTCGTTATACTATCATCTATATGGTTAATTTTTTTCAATTTCACCAAAATCAGTTCTTTTGTTTGGCAGTAAATCTGCCGTGTAAATTTTGTAAAAAAAAAAACAAAAAAAAACTATCCGACGGCAACGTGTTTTTTCTTTTTTAAATATTACAATTTTTTTTTTCAGTTTTTGCTAGCAATGTTTTCATCTTAACATATTATATTATTATACATAAAATTATGGTAATATGATATAAAAATAATAATAATAATCTTAAGTATGAAAAATTATATTATAAATAATTTGTTGTTTTACACTTTAAAACATAATTTTAAAATCTTGTAATTTTTACGATTAATTATAATCTCCAGTGTTTTAGTAATTTATTATTATTATTATTATTATTATTATATAAATATTAATTATTAAATATTAGGGACGTTTTCACATTCCTCACTCACCGATAAAGTTTAAAATTTTTTTTTTAAAACGAGCTATAATAAATCAATCAACGATATTAAAAAAATTTTACATACTATTTTGGCATGATAATATTTATTAGCCTATTACAAATTATTGTAATTTTTTTTTATGATTATTATAATTTTTAAAAAGTATACAAAAAGACACACATTAAACGTTTTATTTCTTCACTTGTAAAAAAAGAATTGAAATTTTTTTATTTAATCCTCAATTATTTTCAATTTTTATGGTAACATAATATTATAATATGCACGTCTGCCACACACGCATACACACCCACATCCATTTGGTTAAATGTAATATGCAAAGAATACACTGTATTGATGTATATACTATAATATATATGAATACACATAATATATTTTATTGTTACTATACCATTTCTTGAGACAATACTGTATACATGTATACTGTTTTGTTTCACCTTAACCTTTGTGTAATAGTCAAAAGTCAATGGTATATCAAAATATTTTGTGGTGTCGGACGTGAATAACTAATTTGATTTTTTTTTATACATAAATACCTAATGTATTCGAAATAAATTATTTATTAATATATGTTTCTGCGGTGCATGGTGTATGTCGACAATTATTTGTTTCGTTTTAATTAAAACGTCTTCGTCTATAATGGAGAAACATGTTCAGATGAGAATGAATACCAGTACAGAATTGCCATGTGTACCGGATGATTGCTGCCATTTACCGACTTGAGCTTTTTCCGTTATCTCTTCACCATCCTGCGCCTGCAGTATTATAATAATTGTTAGTTTGACGCGCATTAGTGTACTGAATTTGAATTTTTTTCTTCGTATATATTATATAATATATATATTTTTTATTTATTTATTTACTAGGTTATTTTATATTTTAATCTGTTTTACTAGACTTTTGTTTGATAACTGCAGTTGTCCTACTTTTTGTCTAATAAACACATTTTATCATTGTTTACTTGTTCTTGGAATGGTATGATAGCTGATTAAACACCTTAGTTGTAATAAATAAAAAAGTAATAAATCTAACTGGAGTTTTAAGGAACATTTAAAACGAAAAGCAGTAAGCCGACCGGAAGTATATTGGCTATATTATTATACCTACTAACAGTACAAAATTCTTTTTGGAACCACTGTTATCTATTCTGTTATTGTTAAGGAGATAATCTTTTTTGAAAATATTGACTTAGGGTATTTAAATCAAAATTTAAATGAGTAGATTATGAGTAATTTAACTGTATTTAACTAATGGATAATATATTAGGTTTGGTAGATGTACGGACTATTATGATTTTAAAATTATATAAATTAATATTAATTTATCAATATTTTATAGTTTGTTAAAATTGTCCGAGTATCTATAATAAATACTAGATTCAATGTTATGTCTATTTTAAATTTTATTAAACTAATGATAAATCAAAACGATCCTTTAATGGTATGAACAATTTTAATAATTTAAAATGGTCCTTATAAGTAGGGATACTTAAAAATTCCAAATATGAGAATATAATATATATATATATATATATTGAATAAACTATCAAGAAAAATGGGAATGAGCATGCTTTAGTGAATCATTGTATATTGTCTTCTATACACTTCTAATACACTTACCTACTTTCTTTTTTGTGATTAATATTTTATTTAAACTTAGGATTTATAGAAATATAAGATTTAAGGTCCCCATCCATAGAAAATTCCTGAACATACCACTGTGGCATACCTAGGTACCTATTGTCTATAGCATATAATAACAAAACTTGTTTTTATTTTCACAACTTTTTTTATTTAATTGTTAGGTAGGTAGTTAAAAATGATAATAACTTGAAAAAAATTCCAATTAAAATCTTCAAGAATTTATTGATAATGAATAACGAATAATCAACTAGATAGGTGCCAATAGCCAATTTAAATCATATTATAAACCATGAACTACCTATACCTACTAATACTATTACTACTCGATGGCGTACGCAGGGGCAGGGTTATAACCCTCCCTGAAATGTCTTCCTTTTACAAAAAAATTTCATTTACAACTATTTCAATTTTCAATACACAAAGTCGATCAATTGTTAGTCATTTCTTAATAGATATAAAATAAAATGTTAAATAATATCAAAGATGTCAATCATATTTTCAGTTATTTGGCTGATTTAGAACATTGCTAAATATCTGCAATAATCGTCAAATAGTGCATCATCGTTCATCAATTATTACCATGTTTATTACGACCTGAAGAGGCTCTACAGATGGCAAAGCTTCCAGATTAAAAACTCAATTATTCTAAATGTAGACTAAATTTGAAACCATCTATAAATCGTCATAACCATCAGTTAAAAAAAAAATTATATACTAATAATATTATGTAAATTATATAGTCAGGTAAAACCCTAACCGACTAAAATCCTGCATACACTACTGCTAGTTCATAATAAAAACATATTATTGTTTATGAATATCAGATTAGTAATTAACAATACATTTTAAGATATTCAACAAATACTGAGATAGGTAAAACTACCTATGAGTTATGAGTGTTATGACCTATCTATTATGTCCAACCAAGATCATATTAGTTTATGATTTTAAATCATAGTACTAGTACCTACATAGGCACCTAATAATTAATATAAAAGATGGCTAGGTATAAAAAGTTAACAATTGTAAAAATATAATAAATCATAAGTACATAATAATGTTAATTACATAAATATACAATACGTCGTGCAGTAATAATTATACTATTGAAGAGCTACATTTGCTCTACATCATATACACTAACAACATATACAATTGTGTTACAATATTGAAACTTGGAAGCAACTACTATTTATAATATTATAAACACTATTCATTATCAATCATTGAATCGTTATACTAATCTAAATGTATACTATAAGAATTTGAGCTCAGAAATTAACGTTAAAATTGTTTAAATGTTTGATACAAATGTGAAACTTTATTTTATATTATTTAAAAATAAAATAAAATAGTTCTTACTATTATTTATAACTTAATGAGTATAAATACTGTATAGATGCTTAATTTTAAATAAATATTGTACTATTAAAAAAACTGCAAAATCAAATCAAATTTTTATTATTAGCAAATTTATCAATTATATTTTCAATATTATTATAAATATTTATATTTTTGTGAAAGTATAACAATAAGATAGACCTGTTAACCTTCCCTCGCTCATACCTATATCTTAACCATGTTTTCAGTAAATTTAGAGCAGAAAAGCTTCTTTCCACAGTAACAATAATAGATGTTGGGATAGTGATTAGGATTTTAATTAATAAAGACAATACTGAAAAATAACTTCAATCAAGATTCTCTAATTGTGATGTCAGTATCGTCATTGCCTGGAATTGGTTTGAATGTAATGTTTATTTTTAGCTTTAATATATTTAATACTAATCACATTTAGGATATAAAAATGCAACTTAAGCTGTCACACAATTATTTTATGAAAACATTATTTCGACCAAAAATGTGCTGAGCCACACCTCTGGATCCACCACTGGTTAGACTATAAATAATTAGTTTCACATTAACACTTTTATAAAAATATTTTACTATATAAGTACCTGCCTACCACTGACTTACTCAGTTAATAGTTGTGTATAACTACTAAGTATATTTTCTGATTTCTTATTTTAGAAAATGTAAGCAAATTGAAATTAATTACTTTAGTCTTTCATTAATGATACAACAACTGGTACCATTGAATTTAAACTGACATCAATTATGAAAATATGGCTCGACAAATCCCACCTAGGTACATCTTGTGAAAAATAAGAATTTTTTGTCGGAATACAAAATGTGTTAATAGTCACGACACATTGTCGGAATTAGAGTAATCTATTCAAGTAAAATTTAACATTTTCATTTCATATACAGTAAATACATATATTTAAATTTAATTACGTTTCTAGAATACCTACTACCTTGTAACTTATTGTTTTTAAAAATATATTATTATCTGTTATTGAAATTTACCATTAATTGACCTTCCAGTCAAGTACTATTTTATTATTTTAATTCCAACCAAAGTTAAATAGGTTGTAGGTAGGTACCTATTAATTTAATTTATTTCAATTACGTTGTGTACTTGTGTGTACTGAGTACTGACACACACAAGTATCTTTTTCATAGATTCGATACAGTATGATTTGGTTGAAATGTAGGTACCTATGCATCAAACTATCAAAGATAATAACAAATAAATACATTTAAAAGAAAAATTTATTGTACAACTTAAAAAGTATAATAATTAACAAACATTTTCTATATATAAACGGAGTTTTTTTTGGCCAGGTAAAAAAAAAAGTGAAAAGATATGACTTGAGTTCAAGTGTCGAAGACATGAGGGCCATTCCGGTACCATATTTCGCGGGCGTATTCAGCGCATTTCGATTTACTGAATCTTGACTCATTCACAAAATCTTCAATGTACCACTCGCACCCTCTCTCGTAGGCGTACACCAGACAGTCAAATTGTTCACCGTACGCTGCGTAGTTGCACGTGGACGAATTCCAAGGACACCCGTTTTCCCGTGCGTATCTCAGGCACTTCAGGTGACCGTTCATTGCGGAGTTGCTGCACGTACCCTCGTCCCAAGGACACCCGTTTTCCCGTGCGTAAGTTAGGCACTCCAGGTGACCGTTCATCGCGGCGTTGCTGCACGTACCCTCGTCCCAAGGACACCCGTTTTCCCGTGCGTATCTCAGGCACTCCAGGTGACCGTTCATTGCGGAGTTGCTGCACGTACCCTCGTCCCAAGGACACCCGTTTTCCCGTGCGTAAGTTAGGCACTCCAGGTGACCGTTCATCGCGGCTTTGGTGCACGTATTCTCGTCCCAGTGACACCCGTTTTCCCTTGCGTATCTCAGGCACTCCAGGTGACCGTTCAGCGCGGCGTTGCTGCACGTATCCTCGTTCCAGGGACACCCGTTTTCCCGTGCGTATCTCAAGCACTCCAGGTGACCGTTCATCGCGGCTTTGGTGCACGTATTCTCGTCCCAGTGACACCCGTTTTCCCGTGAATAAGTTAGGCACTCCAGGTGACCGTTCAGCGCGGCGTTGCTGCACGTATCCTCGTTCCAGGGACACCCGTTTTCCCGTGCGTATCTCAAGCACTCCAGGTGACCGTTCATCGCGGCGTTGCTGCACGTATCCTCGTCCCAAGGACACCCGTTTTCCCGTGCGTAAGTGAGGCACACTAGGTGCCCGTTCAACGCGGCGTTGATGCACGTAACCTCGTCCCAAGGACACCCGTTTTCCCGTGCGTAAGTGAGGCACACTAGGTGCCCGTTCAACGCAGCGTTTCTGCACGTCTCCTCGTCCCAGGGACACCCGTTTTCCCGTGCGTAAGTGAGGCACTCCAGGTGACCGTTCAGCGCGGCGTTGCAGCACGTATCTTCGTCCCAGGCACACCCGTTCTCAAAGGCGTACCTTAGACATTCTAAACTGCCCGATATCGCCGCCAGATCACATGCATTACCTCTGAAAACGGTCCATCCAGGCACGATGTCCCAAGGGACGCCAATCTCGTGTGCTAGTTTCAGGCAATCGATGTGCCCGTTGAACGCTGCCTTCTCGCATATGTGTTTAAACATATCGTTATTGATGACGAACCGAGACCGCTCGAACATTGTCTGCCTATCGTTGTGCTCGTCTTGGTCTTTGTCGACTTTGAATAATTCTAACAGCGACTCGCAACAATTTCGCATGTCGATATCCGGTGTGTTCAGCGAGTCATACTTGTCGCGTTCGATGTCGTTGCACGCGTAGTACGCCATTTTCGCCAGGTTGGGTAGTGGGTACATTTTTTCGGATATTGAAAATCCGCGGTACGGAGTAGGTACAATGTACAAACAACTCAAAGTATTTCAATAGTTAGATTATAGAATATAAAATCTAAAATAATTTAAAATCCATGCAAACAATTAACACGTACGAACTATGAAGTAACAAATAGTAACTACTAAGTCATCGAAGACAAACAAATTACAAAGAACTTCAGTCTACGGATGCTGCGGGTTGGTACAAACTACAAAATATGACATAACCTATATTATTTATCGTGAAACAGCCATACAAGTCTCGTGGATATCATGGAATATTATATGAAAAGTTGTTTTTATTCCATGATATTATTGGCATGGTCCATTCTTTTGACCGTCCACGTCATCACGCTAGAAAAAACCGTTTCCCAAGTTTCTGTAAAAGCCATGCTGGTTAGACGTTTTTTTGAGGTTAGGAAATATTATTAAAATATGGCCCTCGGGGTTGTTTTTTTGGACTATATTATTTTCTTGGACCATATAAACTAGTTGGTTTATAATAAACTAATTAAATTATATATGGTCAAAAGTTATTTTAAAGTATTATAATACGCTATAATGTCATAACCTCAAATAACGTCTGTATAGAGAATCACTAAATTGTACAATTCAACTCACTAAGTGGCATTGGCGCAAAATGACTAAACTGTTTGGGGGGACTCAAGCCCTCTCTTCATAGACCATATTACTTAGTACCACACTATATAAAAAATAGTACTAATTACTAGATTTTGTACTGTGGGGACTTTATTGACATTTGGGGGGGACTAAGTCCCCCCAAGCCCTCACTCCTATTTGCGTCAATGCTAAGTGGAATGCTGATAAGGTATTGTTATTATAGCGTCGAGTGTTGCCTACGATTAACGAACCTTTGTCGTTGAGTGGGAGATTCGCAGGATCAGACGCGTTTTGGTCTGGATATGGTTATGTTCTCTCGTGGGTCGGGGTATAATACTGTGACCGGGACCATGATTAAAGATATACATTTCATGTTCCACAATTATTCGTTCCTATAGACATTAGACCAAAACTTTTTTGGAACAATTAATATTCATTAGAGCCAATGTAAATTCAATAAGAGAATATTGGAACAAATATGTACGAACGACTGAGAAAGAAGGAAAAACAGTTAAACGAAGAAATAGCTAAAATTAATAAATCTAAAACTCTTTGAAAAAACATTACTCAATTTACTTTATACTCGAAAAATCTCTCATACGTGTTGTGAAAAATTAAAAGTTTTTGTCGGAATACAAAATTAGTTAACCGTCGCGACACATTGTCGGAATTAGATTAGTCTATTTAAGTAAAAAATATACATTTTAAATTCATAATAGTAAATATATATTATACATATTATATACCTAATCTTATTGTAACTTATTGTTTTTAAAAATAGATTATTAACTTCTATTGAAATTTACTATTAAACGACAACCATCCAGTCAAGTACGGTTTTATTATTTTAATTCCAACCATAAAGTTAAATTGGTAGTAGGCACCTATATTAATTTAAGTAAATTCAATTACGTTGTGTACTTGTGTGTACTGACACACAAAAGTATTTTTTTTCATAGATTCGATACAGTATGATCTGGTTAAAATGTAGGTACGTATGCAACAAACTTTCAAAGATAATAACAAATAAATACATTTAAAAAAATTGATGAAAAGATATGACTTGAGTTTAAGTGTCGAAGACATGAGGGCCACCTCTGGGGCATATTTTGCGGGCGTAATCAGCACATTTCGAGTGGCTGTATCTTGACCTATACGAGAAATCTTCAATGTCCCACTCGCACCCTCCCTCGTAGGCGTACACCAGACAGTCAAACATGTCATAGTGTGCTGCGTAGTAGTACGTATACTTGTCACAAGGGCATCCGTTTTCCCGAGCAAAAATTTGACACTCCAGGTGACCGTTGATCACGTAGTTGATGCACGTACTCTCGTCCCAGAAGCACCTTTTCTCAAAAACGTAAGCCAGGCACTCCAGGTAACCGTTCAACGCGGCCTTGCTGCGCGTATCCTCGACCCAGTGGCACCCGTTTTCCCTTAGGTATTTCAGGGTATTTCAAGGTCTGAGAAAACTCTTAATGTTCATTCAAGACATTTTAAGAATAAGTACCGATAAAACAATAAACCGCTCGTGTTCACTATAACAATATTAAGAACTTGCGGGAAAAACAATGTTCAATGATAACAATATTATTGACTATGGACGTGTGTGAAGATTTAGGCAAAATAAGTAAAGCGTTATGGATCTAAGATGGCGCACGATAACGACATTGAAAATTCACGGTACGTAGTAGGTACAATGTACAAACAACTCAAGGTATTTCGATAATTGGATTACAGAATAGGTACCTATAAAATCTAAAATAATTTAAAATCCATGCAAACAATTAGCAAGTACGAACTATGAACTAACAAATAATAACTACTAACAAGACATTGAAGACAAACAAGTAACAAAGAACTTTGGTCTACGGATGCTGCGGCATGGTACAAACTACAAATGACACAACGTATACCTAATAAAGATCTCATACATAATAAAGATCTATGGAAATGGACCACTATGGTAACAACAAGAAATCTAGATTTTAATCTAAATCTAAACAAATTATAAAACAGAAAAATATTTTATTTTATCTTTTATCAGTTTTATTAACAAAAATAGGAAAATTAACGATTTTTACATTAATTCATAATTTAATAATTTTGATTTTGAGTTTTTTAAGTTTACTTTAAGTTGTTTTATTTTGTACAATTGTGTCGTGCTACTGTGTTAGTGTATTTTCTGAACAAAAAAGACCTACTCAATTCCAAATGAAGTCTCTAGTTGAGCTTATAGCCGAAGATCCATAATTATGTGCCGGTAAGTTTTTGTTTGATGTAACTATAGCTAGTACCCAACTTGATGAACTTTAATTTGATCGTTCCAAAAAAAAAAAGATGACTTAAAAAATCTACTTACCTAAATAAGTGAGAAGAATTTAATTTAAATATAATTACTATGATTAGAGATATGGGAGTGATAATAAATTTCAAAGAAATGAAAAAATTTACTGTAATAGACAATACTACAATCGTTAAAATCATTTAAATTTTAAGTTTAATTTACAGTAAAAAAAAATTTATGAAATTATTATATATAAATTTAAAAAAAAGTAGAACTAATAAAAAATATTTTATTATTATTATAACAAAAACCCACAAATCTAAAATTTGAGAAAAATGTTCCACATTGTACAAACACTGAAAAAAATGTCCTAAAATATGAAAAAATATTAAAAACTGTAGTTTATTAAAAGCTAAAAATGCGAAATCCAATTAGGATATTCTTAGAACATGAAACAAATTTTTAGTATTTTATAGGAGCTAAAGAAAAAAATTCAAAAGTCATCAACATCCTACCTCTAATTATAACATATACATAAAAAAAAACGTGGGTAAGTGGATGCCGCTCTGCTGTACAGTAGGTTACAAGTGGGTCACTGTAATGGATGGTGATTTGAATTCAATGATATAATATCATTGTATAAGAAAAACGATTCTGAGCGAAAACGGTCAGTCAGACTATGATGTTACTAAGTATATTTGATGATATTATTGTGCATAAAGAAATTTATATATAACCTATTTACGTGGAGTCTTGTTTTCAATTTTCAATCCTTAGCTATGAAAGTTGAACATTTTATAAATTTTTAACTACAAAATAATTATTAAATTATAAATTTGATAAATTTTGTCAAAATTTGAACTTTAAATGCTTATAAAAAAAAATTGTGCCTATGTATTTTTAATATTTTTCAACTGCTATTGTAACAATATATCAGGAGTCTTTCATTAAAATTTCACGCTCTTCTACCCAAGAAATAAAGTTGTATTGATATTTATAGAAAAAATAACTAAAAAAATTGAAAACTTAGAATGTCCGTAAACAGCTCAAAAAGAGTCAAATTATTTTCAAAATGTTATCTTGTACAGAGAATGCTAATATAAACATTCAGTGAAATTTTCAAGTATCTACAGTCATACGTTTTTTAATTACAACAAAATAAGAAAATCGTTACACAAGAAATCGAGTGAATATCAAATGTTGTAAAAATATGAATTTCAAACGCACATAAAAATTTAATTTGACTTTCTTGTAGACATTTTTTTTTTTTGATAAAGGTAGACAAACTTATGGATAATCTTGTAGGTACTACATTTTCAAATTTTAGATTTAAAAAAAAAAATTGTTACGAATTCTCAACTCATAATAATTTGCTAATTTTTTGTGATTTTTTTGTATTTTGTCAATATTTGAACTTCAAATGCTTATAAATAAAAACTGTGACTAAGGGTTTTTAATATTTTTCAAATGTTATTGTCACAATATAGTAGGAGCCTTGTATTAAATTTTCAAGCTATTTTACCCAAAAAATAAAATTTGATTAATATTAATAGAAAAATAAACTAAAAGAAATAGAAACTGAAAATGTCCGTAAACAGCTCAAAAAAAGTCAAAATATTTGGAAAATGTTATGGTGTATAGAAAACGCTAATATAAACATTCAGTTAAAATTTCATGTACCTTCGGTCATTTGTATTAGAGTTGCACCAAAAACCAAAATCGATTTTCTCGAAAACAGATTTTGCGTAAAATTTTGCGTTTTTCCTTAATTTTTCTTTTGTTTTTCACGTCACTTTTGAAAACTACTGGATTTACTTTTGACTCCCCAAAGTACCAACTAGATTCACTTTCCTATCATTAAAATTACTATTGAAGAAATCCAGGCACTTTTACTGTTCTAAAAGATGATGACAGATACAAAAAAAAAAAAATAAAAAACATACATCATTGTAAAACCGCTTCGCTCAGAATCTAAAAATCACCAAAATAATTTAAAATTATTGGTATATATAGTTTCTATTTTATTATTATTTGTATACTAGTAAACAACTATTATGATCAAAGGTTTTTATTTTATATAATTTCATATATTGTTCTTTTATATCTAAAAAAAAGTTGTATAGGTACTTGTTAAAGTTTAATAAAATATGTATCTAATAATAAAAACATTTGTAAATAATTTGAATCTCAAATGTTTTAAAATAAGATAATATCTGAGTTAATTCTATAAAATAAATATCCAACTATTTTTCTGGTATAAAATGTTAAGTCTTGTATTTTAATAAGCATCTAAAACCAAAATATTTTGAATCAAAGCAATGTTAGACAGTTCAATTTATAAGAGATGTTACCTAAATTTTTAAAACTCCATTACAGCTCAATAATATACTTCTAGTTGCCATTTGTCTTATATTATAATATACTTCAGTGGCTTAACATCAGTAGTAGGATTTGTTGTAGGTGTCAACAGCCATTGACGCAAAGGCTAACCAGAATCTCCCAACATTTTTATGAAAATAAAAATAATAAGCATACAGGAGTTTACATTGAGTATTTTGAATTTTGAATCACAAATCTAAGTTAAAATATTATGTTTATGCTGTTAGGTATCTAAATTAATAGGTAGGTGATAATATAATAATATGATTTTAATGCTCACACAATTGTATGTTAATTAAATGATATCAAATATGATTCACATAGTATAATATGTATTCAATACTTTGTTTGTCATTCAGATTCAAATTGGTTGAAGAAGATACACGTATGTGTACATTCAATAAATAATCATATTTTACATTTTTTATTCATATTTCATTCACTTGAGTAACACCACAAATTGACAATGTAGTTAATATTAAACCAGTATTTAATGGCTTCCAACCTGTACTATTAAACTGGGTATCACATATTGTTGTAATTAATTTCAAACCACAGGTATACTAATTTTATTAAATCAGCTGTCGATAATGTATTTTCTGGTAATATTTGTAAATTGATAGCTACTTGAATTGCTACAACTGTTTGCATACTAAAAAAAAAAATGGCAGCTCGAACATGCATTTTTAAAAATTATCAGGAAAAATGACTTCTCACTTAAGATGATACAGTAATCTCAATTATCTTTCTTCTGTTACTTCTCTATCCCATAATTGCTTAATATAAAATCCTAATACCGTTGATATGGTATATTTTCTTCAAATTTAAAGTATTCTGGAATTGTTATATTACCATTAAGTAAAGTTAATTTCAAATTCTTCAAAAAATGACACTGATTTGCAATAACATAGATCGTTTTTTCTTTGCACTCAAATTTGTTCACATTTTTAATTCATTCCATAAGTTGCGATTTTCACCTCCCATGTCTGAAGTGATTGCTATCACTGTAAGCCCTAATTCTGTAGCATAATCTATGCTTTCATAAAGACATTTTTTCAAGTCAGTTCCACTGGTTTTATTGCTTGTTATGTGGCAACCTATTACTTGTTTTCATAGTTCCATAACTCCTCCTAATGCCACTAACAATTGGTTACCTATTGTCTCATTGATATTGTTTTCCCCAGCTTTATCTGTGGAAGGACCCAAAGTTACACCTCCACTAAACTTAATATTATTTTTATAGATACCTACGCTACCGTTGATATACATCTCATCAATACTGAGGATACAAAATCTATCCAATTTATCTACTTTGGATACAAGTGGGATTTTCAATTCTTTGAAAATTCCAAAATTGAATTCCAGTTCACGTAATCTACATGTAAGTGTACTGGACCCAGGCAGAGGATAATATTGGTATTTCTTAAAAACTCATATCCATGAACGCATAATACAAAGCGAAACTTCAATGCTGCAAATACAAATAACAAAACATTAAGTAATCAAATTTTCAATAGGCCTACAATATTGCATGTATTGGATGGTCTCATCGAAATAACATTAAATTCTAACCTTTTATTATCGTTTCTGGAGACCATACTCATGTTCTTATATTATTTAATGCTGCTGTTTAATCTTCATTTAGGAAGTTCTTCAGCTTGTTCACTTGTTCTTCAGAAAGTAGTTATTTTTTCTAGAAGTCTCAATAGCATATCTGTTATAGCTTTGAGATCGTCTGTCAATTTTGTATTTTCTTCTTTCATGGTGTTAAATAATTTATAGGTGTTTTCCATATTCGCTTCCTAATAATAATCAACAGTAGGAAATAAATGTAAGAATAATTGAATTAATAAAATATATATATATATATATATACACCTGAAAAGAAACTGGAAACATACAATAAAATTAAAATGATTTAAAAATTTGTTAATAATTGTGTTAAAAATTGAAATCAAATCAAATGTACTTCTATTGTGTAGAGTAAGTTAGACCAGTAGCAGTAAAAACCAGGGATGGAAAACATTTTTATTAACGTTTTTATAAACGTTTTTTTCCATGTTGATTTTTATCAACATTACTTTCCTATTGTTTTCAAATAACGTTTTTGATAATTTTTTTTTTTATATATAGCTAATATGATATATTCTTATAACTTATAATTTTTAACTTTTAAGTTATAATAGTAACCCACAAAAAAAAGTAGGTCCCCCTCTCATAGAAAATTCCTGAATATGCCACTTTACCATCAAAATTTGTTTTACTACTTAATATAAGTACCTATTATCTATAGCATATAATAACAAAACTTGTTTTTACTTTCACAACTATTTTTATTTAATTGTTAGGTAAGAAGTTTTAAATGATAATCACCTGAAAAACATTTCAATTAAAAACGTCAAGGATTTATTAATAATAAATAATGAATAATCAACTAGATAGGTGCCAACAGCCAATTTAAAACATATTCAAAACCATGAACTACCTATCTACTAATACCATTACTAATCGGTTGCATACGCAGGGGCAGGGTTATAACCCTCCCTGAAATGTCTTCTTTTTACAAAAAATTCTTATTTACAACTATTTCAATTTTCAATACACAAAGTCCATCTATAAAATGTCATAACCATCAATTATATAAAAACAGTTTGAAAAAAAATTACATACTAATAATAATATGTAAATTATATACTCAGGTAAAACCCTAACCGAACTAAAATCTTGAAACACGACTGCAGTACTACTGCTAGTTCATAATGAAAACATTATTATTTATGAATATTAGCTTAGTATTTAACAAATGCATAGATAATATTTGAAATCATTTTAACCTAACCTATGAGTTATGAGTGTTATGACCTATCTAATATGTCTAACAAAGATCATATTAGTTTATGATTTTAAATCATAGAACATAGGCACCTAATAATTAATATAAAAGTTGGCTAGTTATAAAAAGTTAACAATTGTAAAAATATAATAAATCATAAGTTCATAGTAATTTTAATTACATATTATTATAATATACAATACGCCGTGCAGTAATAATTATACTATTGAAGAGCTACATTTGCTCTACACCATATACACTAACAACATATACAATGGTGTTACAATATTGAAACTTGGAAGCAACTACTATTTAAAATATTATAAACACTATCCACAATCAAACATTGAATGGTTATACTAATCTAAATGTATACTATAAGAATTTGAGCTCAGAAATTAACGTTAAAATTGTTTAAATGTTTGATAAAAATGTGAAACTTTATTTTATATTATTTAAAAATAAAATAAAATAGTTCTTACTATTATTTATAACTTAATGAGTATAAATACTGTATAGATGCTTAATTTTAAATAAACATTGTACTATTAAAAAATCTGCAAAATCAAATCAAATTTTTATTATTAGCAAATTTATCAATTATATTTTCAATATTATTATAAATATTTATATTTTTGTGAAAGTATAACAATAAGATAGACCTGTTAACCTTCCCTCGCTCATAGCTATATCTTAACCATGTTTTCAGTAAATTTAGAGCAGAAAAGCTTTTTTTCACAGTAACAATAATAGATGTTGGGATAGTGATTAGGATTTTAATTATTAAAGACAATACTGAAAAATAACTTCAATCAAGATTCTCTAATTGTGATGTCAGTATCGTCATTGCCTGGAATTGGTTTGAATGTAATGTTTATTTTTAGCTTTAATATATTTAATACTAATCACATTTAGGATATAAAAATGCAACTTAAGCTGTCACACAATTATTTTATGAAAACATTATTTCGACCAAAAATGTGCCGAGCCACACCTCTGGATCCACCACTGGTTAGACTATAAATAATTAGTTTCACATTAACACTTTTATAAAAATATTTTACTATATAAGTACCTGCCTACCACTGACTTACTAAGTTAATAGTTGTGTATAACTACTAAGTATATTTTCTGATTTCTTATTTTAGAAAATGTAAGCAAATTGAAATGAATTACTTTAGTCTTTCATTAATGATACAACAACTGGTACCATTGAATTAAAACTGACATCAATTATGAAAATATGGCTCGACAAATCCCACGTAGGTACATCTTGTGAAAAATAAGAATTTTTTGTCGGAATACAAAATATGTTAATAGTCACGTCGCATTAACGGAATTAGAGTAATCTATTCAAGTAATATTTAACATTTTCATTTCAAATACGGTAAATACATATATTTAAATTTAATTACGTTTCTTGAATACCTACTACCTTGTAACTTATTGTTTTTAAAAATATATTATTATCTGTTATTGAAATTTACCATTAATTGACCTACCAGTCAAGTACTATTTTATTATTTTAATTCCAACCAAAGTTAAATAGGTTGTAGGTAGGTACCTATTAAATTAATTTATTTCAATTACGTTGTGTACTTGTGTGTACTGAGTACTGACACACACAAGTATCTTTTTCATAGATTCGATACAGTATGATTTGGTTGAAATGTAGGTACCTATGCATCAAACTATCAAAGATAATAACAAATAAATACATTTAAAAGAAAAATTTATTGTACAACTTAAAAAGTATAATAATTATCGAAAATTTGCTTTATATAAACAGAGTTTTTTTTGGCCAGGTAAAAAAAAAAAAGTGAAAAGATAAGACTTGAGTTCAAGTGTCGAAGACATGAGGGCCATTCCGGGACCATATTTCGCGGGCGTATTCAGCGCATTTCGAGTTACTGAATCTTGACTCATTCACAAAATCTTCAATGTCCCACGCGCACCCTCTCTCGTAAGCGTACACCAGACAGTCAAACTGTTCACCGTACGCTGCGTAGTTGCACGTGGACGAATTCCACGGGCACCCGTTTTCCCGAGCGAAAATTAGACAATCCAGGTGACCTCTCATCGCGGCGTCGCTGCACGTATTCTCGTCCCAGGGACACCCGTTCCTAAAAGCGTAAGCTAAGCACTCCAAGTGACCATATCTCGCGGCATTTCTGCACGTATCCTCGTTCCAGGGACACCCGTTTTCCCGTGCGTATCTCAGGCACTCCAGATGACCGTTCAGCGCGGCGTTGCTGCACGTCTTCTCGTCCCAGGGGCACCCGTTTTCCCGTGCGTAAGTTAGGCACTCCAGATGACCGTTCAGCGCGGCGTTGCTGCACGTCTTCTCGTCCCAGGGGCACCCGTTTTCCCGTGCGTAAGTTAGGCACTCCAGGTGACCGTTCAGCGCGGCGTTGCTGCACGTATCCTCGTTCCAGGGACACCTGTTTTCCCGTGAGTATCTCAGGCACTCAAGATGATCGTTCATCGCGGCGTTGCTGCACGTACACTCGTCCCAAGGACACCCATTTTCCCGTGCGTAAGTGAGGCACACGAGATGCCCGTTCAACGCAGCGTTGCTGCACGTATACTTGTCCCAAGGACACCCGTTTTCCCGTGCGTAAGTTAGGCACTCCAGATGACCGTTCAGCGCGGCGTTGCTGCACGTCTTCTCGTCCCAGGGGCACCCGTTTTCCCGTGCGTAAGTTAGGCACTCCAGGTGACCGTTCAGCGCGGCGTTGCTGCACGTATCCTCGTTCCAAGGACACCTGTTTTCCCGTGCGTATCTCAGGCACTCAAGATGACCGTTCATCGCGGCGTTGGTGCACGTATTCTCGTCCCAGTGACACCCGTTTTCCCGTGAATAAGTTAGGCACTCCAGGTGACCGTTCAGCGCGGCGTTGCTGCACGTATCCTCATCCCAAGGACACCCGTTTTCCCGTGAATAAGTTAGGCACTCCAGGTGACCGTTCAGCGCGGCGTTGCTGCACGTATCCTCGTCCCAAGGACACCCGTTTTCCCGTGCGTAAGTGAGGCACACGAGATGCCCGTTCAACGCAGCGTTGCTGCACGTATACTTGTCCCAAGGACACCCGTTTTCCCATGCGTAAGTTAGGCACTCCAGGTGACCGTTCATCGCGGCGTTGCTGCACGTATTCTCGTCTCGGGGGCACCCGTTCTCAAAGGCGTAAGCTAGGCACTGGAGTTGACCGGTCAACGCGGCGTAGCGGCACGTCTCCTCGTCCCAGGGATACCCGTTCCTAAAAGCGTAAGCTAAGCACTCCAAGTGACCATATATCGCGGCATTTCTGCACGTATTTTCGTCTCGGGGGCACCCGTTCTCAAAGGCGTAAGCTAGGCACTGGAGTTGACCGGTCAACGCGGCGTAGTGGCACGTCTTCTCGTCCCAAGGACACCCGTTTTCCCGTGCGTAAGCTAGGCACTGGAGTTGACCGGTCAACGCGGCGTAGTGGCACGTCTTCTCGTCCCAAGGACACCCGTTTTCCCGTGCGTAAGTGAGGCACACTAGTTGCCCGTCCAACGCGGCGTAGCTGCACGTCTTCTCGTCCCAGGGGCACCCGTTTTCCCGTGCGTATCTCAGGCACTCCAGGTGACCGTTCTTCGCGGCGTTGCTGCACGTACCCTCGTCCCAAGGACACCCGTTTTCCCGTGCGTATCTCAGGCACTCCAGGTGACCGTTCTTCGCGGCGTTGCTGCACGTACCCTCGTCCCAAGGACACCCGTTTTCCCGTGCGTATCTCAGGCACTCCAGGTGACCGTTCTTCGCGGCGTTGCTGCACGTACCCTCGTCCCAAGGACACCCGTTTTCCCGTGCGTATCTCAGGCACTCCAGGTGACCGTTCATCGCGGCGTTGCTGCACGTACCCTCGTCCCAAGGACACCCGTTTTCCGTGGTGCTTCAGGCACTCCAGGTGACCGTTCATCGCGGCGTTGGTGCACGTATTCTCGTCCCAGTGACACCCGTTTTCCCGTGAATAAGTTAGGCACTCCAGGTGACCGTTCAGCGCGGCGTTGCTGCACGTATCCTCATCCCAAGGAACCCGTTTTTCCCGTGAATAGTTAGGCACTCCAGGTGACCGTTCAGCGCGGCGTTGCTGCACGTATCCTCGTCCCAAGGACACCCGTTTCCCGTGCGTAAGTGAGGCACACGAGATGCCCGTTCAACGCAGCGTTGTTGCACGTAACTTCGTCCCAAGGACACCCGTTTTTCCCGTGCGTAAGTGAGGCACACTAGGTGCCGTTCAACGCGGCGTTTTTGCACGTCTCCTCGTCCCAGGGACACCGTTTTTCCCGTGCGTAAGTTAGGCACCTAAGTGACGTTCAAGCGGCATTTTTGCACGTCACCTCGTCCCAGGACACTCGTTTTCCCGTGCGTAAGTGAGCACTCCAGGTGACCATTCAGCGCGGCGTGCTGCACAGTATCTTCGTCCAGGCACACCCGTTTCAAAGGCGTACCTTAGACATTCTAAATTGCCCGATATCGCCGCCAGATCACATGCATTACCTCTGAAAACGGTCCATCCAGGCACGATGTCCCAAGGAACGCCAATCTCGTGTGCTGTTCAGGCAATCGATGTGCCCGTTGAACGCTGCCTTCTCGCATATGTGTTTAAACTATCATTATTGATGACGAACCGAGACCGCTCGAACATTGTCTGCCATCGTTGTGCTCGTCTTGGTCTTTGTCGACTTTGTCTTTGTCGACTTTGAATAACTCTAACAGCGACTTGCACAAATTTCGAATGTCGATATCCGGTGTGTTCAGCGAGTCATACTTGTTGCGTTCGATGTCGTTGCACGCGTAGTACGCCATTTTCGCCAGGTAGGCTCGTTCCAAGGACACCCGTTTTCCCGTGCGTAAGTGAGGCACTCCAGGTGACCGTTCAGCGCGGCGTTGCTGCACGTATCCTCGTTCCAGGGACACCCGTTCTCAAAGGCGTACCTTAGACATTCTAAATTGCCCGATTTCGCCGCCAGATCACATGCATTACCTCTGAAAACGGTCCATCCAGGCACGATGTCCCAAGGGACGCCAATCTCGTGTGCTAGTTTCAGGCAATCGATGTGCCCGTTGAACGCTGCCTTCTCGCATATGTGTTTAAACATATCATTATTGATGACGAACCGAGACCGCTCGAACATTGTCTGCCTATCGTTGTGCTCGTATTGGTCTTTGTCGACTTTGAATAACTCTAACAGCGACTTGCAACAATTTCGCATGTCGATATCCGGTGTGTTCAGCGAGTCATACTTGTTGCGTTCGATGTCGTTGCACGCGTAGTACGCCATTTTCGCCAGGTAGGGTAGTGGGTACATTTTTTCGGATATTGAAAATCCGCGGTACGGAGTAGGTACAATGTACAAACAACTCAAAGTATTTCAATAGTTAGATTATAGAATATAAAATCTAAAATAATTTAAAATCCATGCAAACAATTAACACGTACGAACTATGAAGTAACAAATAGTAACTACTAAGTCATCGAAGACAAACAAATTACAAAGAACTTCAGTCTACGGATGCTGCGGCTTGGTACAAACTACAAAATATGACATAACCTATATTATTTATCGTGAAACAGCCATACAAGTCTCGTGGATATCATGGAATATTATATGAAAAGTTGTTTTTATTCCATGATATTATTGGCATGTTCCATTCTTTTGACCGTCCACGTCACCACGATAGAAAAAACCGTTTCCCAAGTTTCTGTAAAAGCCATGCGGGTTAGACGTTTTTTTGAGGTTAGGAAATATTATTAAAATATGGCACTCGGGGTTGTTTTTATGGACTATATTATTTTCTTGGACCATATAAACTAGTTGGTTTATAATAAACTAATTAAATTATATATGGTCAAAAGTTATTTAAAGTATTATAATACGCTATATTGCCATAACCTCAAATAACGTCTGTATAGAGCATCAATAAATTGTACGATTCGCCTCACTAAGTGGCATTGGCGCAAATTGACTAAACTGTTTGGGGGGACTCAAGCCCTCTCTTCATACCATATTACTTAGTACCACACTATATAAAAATAGTACTAATTACTAGATTTTGTTCTGTGGGGACTTTATTGACATTTGGGGGGGACTAAGTCCCCCCAAGCCCTCCCCCCCTATTTGCGTCAATGCTAAGTGGAATGCTGATAAGGTATTGTTATTATAGCGTCGAGTGTTGCCTAAGATTAACGAACCTTTGTCGTTGAGTGGGAGATTCCCAGGATCAGACGCGTTTTGGTCTGGATATGGTTATGTTCTCTCGTGGGTCGGGGTATAATACCGTGACCGGGACCATGATTAAAGATATACATTTCATGTTCCACAATTATTCGTTCCTATAGACATTAGACCAAAACCTTTTTGGAACAATTAATATTCATTAGAGCCAATGTAAATTCAATAAGAGAATATTGGAACAAATATGTACGAACGACTGAGAAATAAGGAAAAACAGTTAAACGAAGAAATAGCTAAAATTAATAAATCTAAAACTCTTTGAAAAAACTTTACTCAATTTACTTTATACTCGAAAATTCCCTCATACGTTTTCAATACACAAAGTCGATCAATTGTTGGTCATTTCTTAATAGATATAAAATAAAATGTTAAATAATATCAAAGATGTCAATCATATTTTCAGTTTTTGGCTGATTTAGAACATTGCTAAATGTGTGCAATAATCGTCAAATAGTGCATCATCGTTCATCGATTAATACCATGTTTATTACGACCTGAAGAGGCTCTACAGATGGCAAAGCGTCCAGGTTAAAAACTCAATTATTCTAAATGTAGACTATATTTGAAACTATCTATAAATCGTCATAACCATCAGTTAAAAAAAAATTATATACTAATAATAATATGTAAATTATATAGTCAGGTAAAACCCTAACCGACTAAAATCCTGCATACACTACTGCTAGTTCATAATAAAAACTATATTATTATATGAATATCAGATTAGTAATTAACAAGTCATTTTAAGATATTCAACAAATACTGAGATAGGTAAAACTACCTATGAGTTATGAGTGTTATGACCTATCTATTATGTCCAACCAAGATCATATTAGTTTATGATTTTAAATCATAGGTTAGTTAGTCACCTAATAATTACCTAAAATTAATATAAAAAGTTGAATAGGTATAAAAAGTTAAAAATTGTAAAAATATAATAAATCATAAGTTCATAGTAATGTTAATTACATATATATACAATACGCGTGCAGTAATAATTATACTATTGAAGAGCTACATTTGCTCTACATCATATACACTAACAACATATACAATTGTGTTACAATATTGAAACTTGGAAGCAACTACTATTTATAATATTATAAACACTATTCATAATCAATCATTGAATCGTTATACTAATCTAAATGTATACTATAAGAATTTGAGCTCAGAAATTAACGTTAAAATTGTTTAAATGTTTGATACAAATGTGAAACTTTATTTTATTATTTAAAAATAAAATAAAATAGTTCTTACTATTATTTATAATTTAATGGGTATAAATACTGTATAGGTGCTTAATTTAAATAAACACTGTACTATTAAAAAACTGCAAAATTAAATCAAATTTTTATTATTAGCAAATTTACCAATTATATTTTCAATATTATTATAAATATTTATATTTTTGCGAATGTATAACAATAAGATAGACCTGTTAACCTTCCCTCGCTCATAGCTATATCCTAACCATGTTTTCAGTAAATTTAGAGCAGAAAAGCTCCTTTCTACAGTAACAATAACAGATGTTGGGATAGTGATTAGGATTTTAGTTCAATACTGGAAAATAACTTCAATCAAGATTCTCTAATTGTGATGCCAGTATCGTCATTGCCTGGAATTGGTTTGAATGTAATGTTTATTTGTAGCTTTAATATATTTAATACTGATCACATTTAGGATATAAAAATGCATCTTATGCTGTCACACAATTATTTGATGAAAAACAATTGACTCTTTTGATTTTTAATCAAGTAAGTATGGTAATTGAAATGAAAAAAGTTTGAATTTTGAAAACTTCAAGAATATGTGTTAAATAGGAAAAGAATAAAAATGTAACTCACATTGGCGTAATTATGGTGGGGGGGGGGGGGCTTCAGCCCTCCAAATTTCTTATAGCCCCTCCAAATTTTTGGGTAAATGTATGTCAGTATGTGCCTAAAAACATTTTAGTATTAACTTTATTTTTTCCCACAATGTCAAAAAATATAATGTAGGTATCATAAAAACGAATACACCAATATACAATGAATAATTATCTAATAAAAATAAAATGTATATATTGTGTTTATTAGGTATTATTATAATATATTATATTATTATCGATAGACACTCGATAGTTATATCAATAACACTATCCAAGACCTGTATTTATGATTTGTTTTTAGAACAGTGGATTTACTTTATACATTTAAATCTATTTTTAAACATAGGTACCTTATTAAATGAACTCGTGTGTGATTATTTTGTTTTAGATTCTAGAAAAAACATTTTAAATAACCGTTTGTACATGAAAAAGTTCATTGATATTATATTACTATTATCTCGTCAAGAAATTGCATTTAGAGGCCATATAGAGAATACAAATTCCTTAAACAAAGGTTAGGTATACTTAATTAATTTAATAATTATGATAAATTAACTATGTATTAAAAAATGTAATTTAATTACTGTTTTGAGTTTAAATTAATTTGATTATTATACATTACTATTTTAGGAAATTTTCAAGAGATGTGTTCATTTTTTAGTAAATATGATTCTGAATTTAATCGAATGTTTAGTAATTCGATAAGCTATTCCAGTCCTAAAATTCAAAACGAAATTATAGCCTTATGTTCTCAAAAGACACAATATTTTCTGAAATTAAGGAAACTGGATTTTTTCAATCATGTGTGATGATGCCAGGTAACAACCAATTTAATTTTTTTATTTGCATTTAAAACAAAATTTTCTAGTGAAAAAATTCATTATTTCATAATTTGTAACATTTTGTATTAATTGTATCCTTTATATCTTGTTAGGTGTCACAAAGAGGAACAAATGCTATTTGTGTACGGTATACAAAAAATTTGAAGTGTTTGAGAGGTTTTTAGGATTTATAGATGTTTCCCAAAAACAAGATGCTGAGTCTCTTACATCAGCTATTTTAAACTTCCTTGAGCAATCAAATATCCAAAATATTCCAATTGTAGCCCAGTCGTATGACGGAGCAGCTGTCATGTCTGGTAAAAGAGCAGGAGTGCAAACTATTATATTACCCAAGTGCCATCTATGTTCATTGTATGGCTCATAGAGTTAATTTAGTTGTCACAGACATGTGTAAAAGTATCAAGGTACCTAATATGATTTTATTGTACATAGAATTTATTTAAATTATTCAAACAAATCTTACTATTCATTGGAAATGATTAAATTAATTTCTATTATCATGTAGTTTTAATAAAAATATAAACCTATATTTTAAAATGTAATTCACTTTTTAAGGAAGCAAAATAATTTTTCAATTCTATTGAAGCATTATATGTACATTTTTCTCGACCATCAACTAATTTTAAATTGAAAGAAATGCAAAATAAACTCAATATTAAAGCCACCACATTAATGACCATAAGTGATATACGTTGGGTATGTAGAATACAGAATTGTGATGCAGTTTTTAACAATTTTGCAGTACTTATTGAAGTTTTAAACGATGAAGTTGATTTAAATAAAGACATGGATGTAGCTCAGGCTATAGGTTTGTAATTAATAAGTAATAATATTTTTCATTTACTATTTCCATATGAAAATGTAATCCAAATTTAATTTTTCTAGGCTTATTAAGTTCTATTCAAAAAGCATCATTTATAATTTATTTAATTATACTTCAAGATGTACTTAAAGTTATAAATATTCTGAGTAACCAGTTACAAAAAAAAATTCCACATTAGGTGAAGCGGCTAATATTATTTTTGGAGTTATTCAAACATTTGAAAATTATAGAAGCTCCAATAAGTTTTCGGAAATATGGTCTAAAATAACAAATTTTGCTGAAAAACATAATATACCAATTGAAACACCTTCTAGAGGTATCTACTTTTTTAAATAATATTAATTATTATTCTTAAAATGTTATTAATCATGATGTTTAGTAAGTTTGATGTTACATTGGTTTATTATTATGTATTTAATTTAAGGCTCTAATTTTAAGCGTAAAAGAAAAGAAAGCACATATTTAAGAAATTATTATACCTCTACTACTACTGGGAATGAATACTCAGAATTTGATGAGTCTTCTTTAAATATAGGGATCAAGAAAACTGGAAAATTAATGCATATTATAGAATTCTGGGTGCAATTATTACCAGCATGAAAACTAGATTCTCATCTGAAAGTTTACATTTAGCGTCATCTGTTGACAGTTTTTTTAAATTACAATTAAAGAAAGTTTACCATTCATACAATATTATGAGGTACCTATTTAAAATTATGCAAAGTTGAAAATTAAAATGTGTAATTATTCACATATAATTATTTTATTATAATATATCTACTAATTTTTTTAATTTTATATTTAGAAATGTTGGATATTAATATTGAATCATTAGAAGCTGAAATGACTGTAATTAAAAATAGTAAAATAGTATTCAAAATTTTGATTTTGCTCTTAGTGATGTGTTGCAAAAATAGACCAGAACGTTTTGGCCAATTTATATAAACTCATGCAAGTTGCTTTAACTCTGCCCATCAGCTCTGCTTTTTGTGAACGTTCTTTCTCTGTAATGCGGAGAATAAAAAACATGGATCAGATCTAGTATGAACCAGGATAGATTTACAGATATGTCAATTTTACATATTGAAAGAGATATTTCAAATAAGATCGAGTCAGAAAACATTTAAATAACTTTGCTTTGAAGAATAGGCGTATAGATTTGTAATCTTCATAACTATTTTATTATAAATATTTTACTTAGGTATAGACTATTATCTATTGTGTATATTTTATTTACTGTTATTAACTGAAATAAAGTTATATTTATGTTTAAAATGTCAAAATAAAGAAGTATACTGTATGTACAAACAATTTTTGATTTAAAATATTATTATTAATTATTACATTAGCCATTAAGTATAAATGGTATAATATATATTTTATAGTTTTGTGTAATTCAGGTAAAACAAAGAATTTTTATGCATTATTAATTATTCTAAATTTAAAGTTTTTTTAGATAATTCATACAAATTAAAACTTATATTTGTGTGGGCCGTGGGGGCAATTGTGTTTAAACAGATACCTCAAAACTTTTGGGACTCCACCCCCCCCCCCCTATTATAAGGGCTAGTTACGCCTATGGTAACTCAGTTTTGACGAGTAGGTGGGTAATTTAGCTACCTTTAATATAAAATATTAATGAGAGAGATTTGATATCACACTCAAGCAGTATAACCACTTGAATCCATGAAAACGTTGGCATGAACAGTTCCAAAATGTCTATTTTTTAACTTTTTTCCTAAACTATGATAGCTAGAAAGTTTGTTGATAACTCATTAAAAAGGAATCTTGGGTGTGATATATTAATATCAGTTAATACATTTCTAAAATTAAAAATCTAAAAAGCTTACATGCCGATTCCCTGACTTGTAAGCGTTTTTCAACCAAAAAGTACCGAGCCACCCCTCTGGATCCACACTGGTTAGACTGTAAATAATAAGTTTCATATTAATACTTTTATAAAAATATTTTATTATATAAGTACCTGCCTACCACTGACTTACTCAGTTATAGTTGTATATAACTACTAAGTATATTTTCTGATTTCTTATTTTAGAAAATATAAGCAAATTGAAATGAATTCTTTAGTCGTTCATTAATGATACAACAACTGGTACCATTGAATAAAACTGACATCAATTATGAAAATATGGCTCGATAAATCCCAAGTAGGTACATCCTGATGAAATTAGATTTTTTGTCGGAATACAAAATGTGTAAATAGTCACGACGCATTGTCGGAATTAGAGTACTATTTAAGTAAAATTTAACATTTTCATTCATATACAGTAAAGACATATATTTAATTTAATTACGTTTCTTGAATACCTACTACCTTGTAACTTATTGTTTTTTAAATATATTTATTATCTGTTATTGAAATTTACCATTAATTGATCTTCCAGTCAAGTACTATTTTATTATTTTAATTCCAACCAAAGTTAAATAGGTTGTAGGTAGGTACCTATTAATTTAATTTATTTCAATTACATTATGTACTTGTGTGTACTGAGTACTGACACATACAAGTATCTTTTCATAGATTCGATACAGTATGATTGGTTGAATGTAGGTACCTATGCATCAACTATTAAAGATAATAACATAAATACATTTAAAAGAAAAATTTTATGCATAACTTTAAAAAATATAATAATTATCAAAAATTTGCTTTATATAAACAACAGTTTTTTTTGGCCAGGTAAAAAAAAAGTGAAAAGATATGACTTGAGTTCAAGTGTCGAAGACATGAGGGCCATTCCGGGACCATATTTCGCGGGCGTATTCAGCGCATTTCGAGTTACTGAATCTTGACTCATTCAAAAAATCTTCAATGTCCCCCCACTCGCACCCTCTCTCGTAGGCGTACACCAGACAGTCAAACTGTTCACCGAACGCTGCGTAGTTGCACGTGGACGAATTCCACGGGCACCCATTTTCCCGAGCGAAAATTAGACAATCCAGTGACCTCTCATCGCGGCGTTTGCTGCACGTATTCTCGTCCCAGGGACCCCGTTCCTAAAAGCGTAAGCTAAGCACTCCAAGTGACCATATCTCGCGGCATTTCTGCACGTATCCTCGTTCCAGGGACACCCGTTTTCCCGTGCGTATCTCAGGCACTCCAGGTGACCGTTCATCGCGGCGTTGCTGCACGTTTCCTCGTCCCAAGGACACCCGTTTCCCATGCGTAAGTGAGGCACACTAGGTGCCCGTTCATCGCGGCGTTGCTGCACGTATTCTCGTCCCAAGGACACCCGTTCCTAAAAGCGTAAGCTAAGCACTCCAAGTGACCATATCTCGCGGCATTTCTGCACGTATTCTCGTCCCGGGGGCACCCGTTCTCAAAGGCGTAAACTAGGCACTGGAATTGACCGGTCAACGCGGCGTAGCGGCACGTCTCCTCGTCCCAGGGACACCCTTTTCCCGTGCGTAAGTGAGGCACACTAGTTGCCCGTCCAACGCGGCGTAGCTGCACGTCTTCTCGTCCCAGGGGCACCCGTTTTCCCATGCGTAAGTTAGGCACTCAAGGTGACCGTTCATCGCGGCCTTTCTGCACGTATTCTCGTCCCAGGGACACCCGTTTTCCCGTGCGTATCTCAGGCACTCCAGGTGACCGTTCATCGCGGCGTTGCTGCACGTACCCTCGCCCCAAGGACACCCGTTTTCCCGTGCGTATCTCAGGCATTCCAGGTGACCGTTCATCGCGGCGTTGCTGCACGTACTCTCGTCCCAAGGACACCCATTTTCCCGTGTGTAAGTGAGGCACACGAGATGCCCATTCAACGCGGCGTAGCTGCACGTCTTCTCGCCCCAGGGGCACCCGTTTTCCCTTGCGTAAGTTAGGCACTCAAGGTGACCGTTCATCGCGGCCTTTCTGCACGTATACTCGTCCCAGGGACACCCGTTTTCCCGTGCGTATCTCAGGCACTCCAGGTGACCGTTCATCGCGGCGTTGCTGCACGTACCCTCGTCCCAAGGACACCCGTTTTCCCGTGCGTAAGTGAGGCACTCCAGGTGACCTTTCAGCGCAGCGTTGCTGCATGTATCTTCGTCCCAGGGGCACCCGTTCTCAAAGGCGTACCTTAGACATTCTAAATTGCCCGATATCGCCGCCAGATCACATGCATTACCTCTGAAAACGGTCCATCCAGGCACGATGTCCCAAGGGACGCCAATCTCGTGTGCTTGTTTCAGGCAATCGATGTGCCCGTTGAACGCTGCCTTCTCGCATATGTGTTTAAACATATCATTATTGATGTCGAACCGAGACCGCTCGAACATTGTCTGCCTATCGTTGTGCTCGTATTGGTCTTTGTCGACTTTGAATAATTCTAACAGCGACTCGCAACAATTTCGCATGTCGATATTCGGTGTGTCCAGCAAGTCATACTTGTGGCGGTCGATGTGGTTGCACGCGTAGTACGCCATTTTCGCCAGGCTGGGTAGTGGGTACATTTTTTCGGATATTGAAAATCTGCGGTACGGAGTAGGTACAATGTACAAACAACTCAAAGTATTTCGATAGTTAGATTATAGAATATAAAATCTAAAATAATTTAAAATCCATACAAACAATTAAAAAGTACGAACTATGAAGTAACAAATAGTAACTACTAACAAGACATCGAAGACAAACAAGTTACAAAGAACTTCAGTCTATGGATGCTGCGGCTTGGTACAAACTACAAAATATGATATAACCTATATTGTTTATCGTGAAACAGCCATACAAGTCTCGTGGATATCATGGAATATTACATGAAAAATTGTTTTTATTCCATGATATTATTGGCATGTTCCATTCTTTTGACCGGGACCACGTCACCACGATAGGAAAAACCGTTTCCCAAGTTTCTGTAAAAGCCATGCTGGTTAGACGTTTTTGAGGTTAGGAAGTATTATTAAGATATGGCTCTCAGGGTTGTTTTTATGGACTATATTATTTTCTTAGACCATATAAACTAGTTAGTTTATATATAGTTAAAAGTTATTTTAAAGTATTATAATACACTATAATGCCATAACCTCAAATAACGTCTGTATAGAGCAGCACTCAATTGTACAGTTTGTCTCACTAAGTGGAATGCTGATAAGGTATTGTTGTTATAGCGTCGAGTGTTGCCGAACATTAACGAACCTTTATCGTTGAGTGGGAGATTCCCAGGATCAGACGCGTTTTGGTCAAGACATTGTAATGTTTTCTCGTGGGCCTGGGTATAATACCGTGCCCGGGACCACGATTAAAGATATATATTTCATGTTCCACAATTATTCGTTCCTATAGACATTAGACCAAAAACTTTTTGGAACAATTAATATTCATAAGAGCCAATGTAATTTCAACAAGAGAACATTGGAACAAGTGTTTTTTATTATATGAATCTTTCGGAACAAATATGTACGAATGAATGAGAAATGAAGAAAAACAGTTAAACGAAGAAATAGCTAAAATTAATAAATCTAAACTCTTTGAATAAACTTTACAATTTACGATAATTTATCTAGTTTGAATGCTAAACGTTTAGTCATGATACATCCATAGAAAATGGACCATTTGCATTTCATCCAGCAGCAAAAGTTATATGTCTATAGACCCCGCAAAATATGTTTAATTTTAATTCTACACCACAGGCTAAGAAAGGTTCTGGTTTATATAAAGATATAATTACTCAAACACAATTAGTATACTACTAGTTACCAGATTAAATATTTTATCATCATCAAAAAGTGTTGATATTACTGGTGTTAATAATGAAATCATATCTATTTTAGAAGAATTAAGTGAGACTGGTGAGAGGAATATTATAATTTAATTACGACATTAGTTAAAATATTTCCTAGACGTATTATGATATGCAGTGGCATATTTAGGGAGGGCGACGGGAGGCAATTGACCCGGGTGCCAAATTCTGTATTTTTTTTTTTATCTTATTGTATTTGTTGTGTATTTTTATTAGTTATAACTAGGGCACGGATGTTGTAGTAGTATAAAACTAGTAAAATTGATTGCAGAATTGCACTAAAAAATACCGAAAATTGCACTTAAAATATTAAAAATTGCACTAAAAAATAACTTATAATTTATAGATGTTTTATTTAAATTCTTCCAAAAAAAATATAATAATAAATAAAAATTAAATAATTTTAATTTTAAACATCATTGCATTGGACTATAAGTGTTTGTTTTAAATTTTCGAATTCGAACGCTCTTCGATTTGGAGCCAATAAGTTCTTATACCTCGAAAAACTTCGTTCTACGTCGGTTGATGTAAGCGGAGCGTATTTAAAATAAGCTATATCGCTTACTGTCAAGTCTTCAGGTAAACCATCGAAACATTTTCCTTGTCCAGTGAGTATATCATTTATTTTAATAATATTTTCAAATCCAGTATTATTTTCAATAACTTTTTTGAATTTTTCATGGACTGAAATTCCGATTTCACAAAGGATATCGCCTAATTTATTTTGAACATTTTTAATTATTCCAATAGCTTCAACTATTGAAAGTCCTTGAGTTTCTAATTTTAAAATTGCGTCCGGCAAAAATCTGTAGTTCGAGTGAATAAATACTAAATCAGCTGAAGTTGAAATCTGGATAAAAATATTTTGTGAAACTTTTATTGAAACAGCATCGTCAGGATCAAGTTCTTGCACGACACTTTTTACCTCATTAAAATATTTACAATAGTATGATGCAGCCTCAAGCCATGTGCCCCAGCGTGTGATAATAGGTTGTGGTGGTAATGGTGTACCTTGTACTTTATTTTTAAAAAGAATAGTTCGGCTTGGTGCTTTTAAAAATATTTGTTTAATTTTTGCAATAAGTTTATCTATTTCTGGAAATTATCCTCATATGTGTTCTGCAACTCGATGTATACCATGGGCCAAGCAGGTGACATGGATCATTTTTGAATACAGTGCTTTAATTGTAGTCCCTGTTTTTATCATACGAGTATATGGAGCTGCGTCACTAAGAAAAAGCAAGACGTCATCATGACGAATACCATGGGGCCAAAGAAGGAACATTGATTTATCGAATAATTTTGTAATTGTTGAGTAATTTGCCCTATCGAGAATTTCTGTATTTAATAAATACACTTTTCCTGGTTGGTCGGGTTGAAGTGTTCCAATCACAACGTTAGCCACATATCTTCCATTAACATCTGTGGTCTCATCAATTGAGACCCAAATTTTATTTCCCTTTATATTGTCTCTTATTTTATTTAAAATGTCGGAGTACACTTCATTTACGTAATTTTTGCGTAACGTAGACGTTTTGGTGTTATTTTGTCGATTAACCGTTCGTTGATGCTTTGCAGTTTCAATATGGTGTGTAACTGTATACCTTCGTTCGGCATTTACTTTTGTTTCGCACAATTTACAGAAAAGTACGGATTCATCACATGAAAACACATTCTCACCAAATTCTAATATGTATTTTTTTTAAATAGTGGAAATAGTTGGCTTAATTTTCGGCATATTATAGAACAATAACAGAGCACGATAGTTTTTTTCGATAGTTTTTCACGAAAATTCACGGAGTGATTGAAGGACAGATTATAACAGTCAAACAGCCTCGTTTCACAAATTATTTTTGTATTGTATTGAATACAAACCGACTTCATATTATCGAAATAAAGATAAGATACCGTAATAGGTACTATATATTTTACTACTAATTAAATTGTATGGCTGGAGTTATTAAAGTATTATCTTATCTATACGACTGTCGAGTTCCGAATGTAGGTAACTAAAATAGTTGTATAAATGATTAAATTCAACAAAATTGCAATAAAATTGAAAAAAATCCAAAAATTGCAAAAAATTGCACTTAAAACTTTTAGATTTGAATTCGTACTTACATGAAACGTATTTAAAACTTACTTAGCAATAAATTGGAAAGGTAGAAGAAAAGTTGCAAATGCAACAACATCCGTGCCCTAGTTATAACTAATAAGTGATAACCTGTATTTTTAAAAAAAATATACATATATTACGTATTTTATTATATTGTCATAAAAAAGGCTAAAATCTAAAAATATAATTTATTTTATTTGATTATAAAGGTTGCCTTTTTACTAGGAATAAATGAAGTGGTCAAAAATAAAAGTGTTCTCTAAATTAGTGGAAGCATAAATGCAATAAGAAGAAAATATACATTTTGGGTTATCACTTTTACAGGGCTTGAAACCGATTGAAAAAATTTCAGTTTCAGTTTCGGTTTTTATTTTTTTCGATTTTAGTCTAAATATTTCAATACCGGTACTAGGAAATGTCGGTTTTTGTTTCAATTTTGTGTACCGGCTTACAATTTTTTTAGGTTTCGGTTTCCAATTTTTTCCAATTTTTTTTTCGGTTTTAGTTTTTAAACGGTTTATACCGGTTTCTAAAATCGGCTTTAAGGTCTGGACTATTTACGTTCATTCTTAGTTTATTAATTTTTTTGCATCGCTGGATCAATCGTTTGAATTGCCTGTTGCGTAAAGAAAACTTTCCAAAATGTCAAGATACAAAGATTTTCAAAAATACCGTTTTTCAAATTATATTCGGTTTCGGTTTTTAATTATAATACCGGTATCCAATTTTTTTCGGTTTTGGTTTTGATTTCATACCGATATACAATTTTTTCCGGTTTTTTTGGTTTTGATATTGTTTTTGGTTTCGGTTTTATAACGGTTAGGTTACGTTAGAGGGGGCTTAAAAGTTTTTGTGACAATGAGTAAAGAAAACTGAAAAAAAAGCGCCAAAATCGTAAATACGCTTCTGATGGTAGGTAACTAAAATATATTTAAAACCAATAAACTGTTTATTGATGTACTCTGGCAAGCTGATTTATTATGGATATGCAATTCTAAAAAAAAATATGTTTATAAGTATAGGTATTTTAGTAAAATTGTTATAGAGACATACTCAAAATATGTGTGGGTCGAGTCGCTAAAAATAAAACGGAGAAAGAATGTACAAAAGGTATGTTTTATATATTGAAAAATGCTAATCCAAAAGTGTTACAGACAGATAATGGTACAGCATTTAATAATACTCAATTTCAAGATTGAATTAAACAATATAAAATTGGACATTTTAGTTCATAAAGTGTTATCGACGTGTTAAATTGGTGAGCGTGTTATACAAGCTCTAAATATATAAACATTTCACTGAAACTACAGGTACATGGATATATAATTTATAAACACATTTATCGTTGAACTTATTATAAAAAAGTTGGGAATAAAATTTTTGTCAAATGGTTAGGTTTTGATTCATGTCAAAAAAATATTGATAACATCATCAGATATCTAAAAATAAAGATTTTTTATGTTTAATGTGCAATACTTTTTAAAATAAAAAATATTTAGTTTTTAGTTTTAAGTCAAATTAATTATTTTTTTATAACTAGCTGACACGGCAATTTTCTATTGCTATGTCTTTGTGATTGTTCACTTATTTTTAGGTGTAATATATGCTATGGAGGCAATGTCTTTTTAAGGTTAAATTATATTATATCCAGACAGGCGTTATTTGTGAGATTCGCTTGTGATTATGCAAGCACTATATTATACTATTATAGCCAGGGATAATTTCATCGCAATCATATGACAATCTCGCTAAAACTCAAAAATGGCCCAACAGATTTGAATAATTTTTTTTTGTTCTGTTCATAATAATTGTTAAGATAAGGTTTGTATGAAATAACATTTAATGAATATCCACCGGAAAAGTAGGAAATCTGGATGGAAAAATACAACATCGACGCTGTCTGTCCAGCAAAAAAAAATAAACTAAATAATAATATGTTTTCAATTCTGAGTGGAGCGATGAATGTCATGAGTTTACAATGATGTGTGTTTTATTTTTTAGATTCTGAGCGGAACGAAAAAGCTGGCTTTACTATGGTGTTAATTATTTTATTTTTTTTTTATCCTGTATACAAAATTTCTACCAGAAGGAGTGCTTTGATTTCAACATATAGTGCCTTCTCTTTTAGCGAATTGGACCAAGATGGTACTTTAGGAAGGTAATTTTTCAGTTTTCTCAAAAGTTATTCAATTCCACGGGAAAAACCACCGACAAATTACGAAAAACCGCTAAAAATGTGATTTTGATTTCTAACTCATTGTCTATCACCATAGAGACGAAAAAAAAAATAATCATATATCTTAATATATATAAATCTCGTGTCACAATGTTTGTCCTCAATGGACTCCTAAACCACTTAACCGATTTTGATGAAATTTTTACTATGTGTGTAATTTGGCCGAACTTAAAAGATAGGCTAATTTTAAAAGGGAAAGGATTAATCCCGGGAGGTGCTAAGACGGGAATTTTGAGATTTCAGATGAAAATTTTTGTTTATAAATGGTTGCCATGGGTTTTTAATGATAAAATAATAAAAAAAAACTATTTGCTTTACTTTTTAAATATAAATTATAATATAATATCAAACTATAAAAACGTGAAATGAAAATCTCTGTACAGGCTTAACTCTGAAACTACTTATCAGATCTTTTTGATTTTTTTTTTTAAACGTAAGAGTATTTCACGAAGAAGGTTTATATGAAAGAAAATTTTAGGTAGCTATTGGTTAATCGGTCATGTTTATTTATTTGTATTATTATTTTTTGTCAATATACATACATATAATATAATATACAAGAAGATCTGATAAGTAGTTCCAGAGTTTAGTCTGTATAGTTATAGTCCCTGTATTTACATAGTTAGATATATATATAAATTAATGTTCTTGGGTAGATTAGACCTCTGGGAAGAAGATAAGTTAATTTACAAAGGGTTAAATTTGTTTTTTTTATTCATCGGTACGGTTAGATTAGGATAGGATTTTGTATAGGTAAATTGATTATATTAATCCATCGTAGGTAGAATTAAATAAAACCAATAAACTTGGTATAACTTTGATACTTTAGAGTTAAATCATACACCTACGTACTAACAGCACGGCGGGGCCCGCGATCTACCACAGGTAGATTGCCTACTTGATATAATGTACTGCTGCGAATCAGAATTTGTATTCTGAGCAACGGAAAAGTTAAGATAAATTTTGAACACCATACACCGAATATTAAATAACGACGAGTTTGAGTCATACAGAGTTGATACATTTAACGGGCAACGAAGTGCACGGGATCAGCTAGTTATATATAAACTTAGAGTCTATAATAATAATAATAAAAATATAAAATATCCAGATTGACAAACCATCTCCGCTCAGAATCGTTTTCCTTATACAATGATAATATTATACCATTGAATTTAAGTTTAATACAATCCATTATACATTGACCCACTTGAAACTTGTAACCTACTGTACAGCAGAGCAACATTCACTTACTCGCTTTTTTATTTATTTATGTGTCTGTCATCACCGTTTGGGTCAAAATATTTTGACTTGTTTTGAGCTTTTTACAGACATTTTCAGTTTCCAATAAAAAAATTGGTTTTTTTTCTATGAATGTCAATAAAATTTTATTTATTGGGTAAAAAGCTTGAGAATTTAATACATGACTTCTAATATATTGTTACAATAGTAGTTAAAAAATATTAAAAATACATTAGCACAATTTTTTTTTATAAGTATAAGTAAATCATTTTGTAGTTAAAAATTTATAAAATGTTTCACGTAACTACGTAAGTAGATCATTTTGTAACCAAATAATATCAAAAATATAAAAACAGTTTTTTATTGTTATTTTATGTAAAAATTTGGACGAAATTACATATTAAATAACCAAAAATAACGACTTTAGTTATTTGGTTGTCATTTTATAATTTTAACTCAACTTACCAGCTACCGTAGTAACAACAATATACATAATAACCAATTATATTATATCATTGAATTCAAATTTAATACCATCCATTATATACAGTGACCCAGTTGTAACGTACTGTACAGCAGAGCTTCACTCACTTACTCTCTTATTTTAATATTAAAGTCATGTTTTTATGGTTTTTTTGGTACCTATTGTTTTTAATACAATATACTCTCCTTAGTATTATAATGAATATCAAATATTGTGATTTATAGTGGAATAATATAATATTATCTTAGATACCTGTTTGCTTTGTGAGTTAAAAACGAAAACATTAAAATTTATATAATTAGTACTTTTAATTAAATTTTTAACACACCATGATAATAAAATATTTAGATAAGCCTATCTTGATGGGTTACTAGAATTTTATCTATATAAGCTGAAAAATTAATAATCATTATAATATTTTAGTTTAAGAGTGCAACTTCCAGCATAATTAGTATAAAAACTAATGGTCTATATTATTATTTATTATTTTCGACATAGGTACCTAATACAAAACGTGCTATTTTTCACTGCCAGTTTTTGTGCTCTGGCTGTGACGGCAGGTTTCTTTTATTCTAGACATTTCTAATAATTTAAACCTTTAGTTTATCAAAAGTACGCAAGCAGAAAAACTGTAAGCCGACAGTGTGCTTTCATTATTTACATATTATTTTCACGTCTCAATTGCTAGAAATAACGTTTAAAACCGTACCTACACCACAGAATATAACAACAGGATATGCCTACACTATAAAATAGGTATGGGTAGGCATAGGTGGTGTAGGGCATGCAAGTGCACCACCTGCGGCAGTGCGGCTTTACGGCCTGGTGTTTGTTTTATAGAAACACATTTTCCAAATATTTTACTGTTAATAAATCTTTTGGAATTGATCAATTTAAAAAATAAAAATGACGTTTAAAATAGTAACGTATAGTAACCACGGTCTTATTTCAGTTTTAATGATTCATAACTGAGGTATTTTTTTTTTTATCAAACTTGGCCAGTGGCACCCATAGGGTGTATATAATAGGCAAATTTTTTCGAAGTCCCAACTTAAGACGTCTAGCTTTAAAAGCGGACTACTGAATAAAATAATACCCCCCCCCCCCACGACAAAAACCTAAATACGCCACTGAACTTGGCATTATTGATGAACGGTGTTGATGATATTATGAAAAAATAAATTATAATTTGTTAAAAAAATTATCTCAAGTGAAACCATGCCAATAGCGTTTTCCAATATTTTTTATAGGAAAACATTTCGGATTATACCGAAAATAATGGTAAATATAGTAAAACAGGAATGCACCACCTGCAAGCACGCCTAGATATGTGGGTAGGTGGGTCGTAGGTAGGTACTAGATTGTATAATAGTATTATATTCGCTAAGGCCGCTAAGCTATTATTATAATAAAATTAACTATTAAAGTAACATATAATTTTAATAAACATTATTTTATTTAGACGTTGTGATAATAATATTACCATGCCTGTACAGCCGTTGGACCCGTAATTTCCCCGCTACAATAGGTAAAGTCATTATATTGTGACATTGTGTGTAGCTGAGTACGCTTGACAATAATGATATTATATATTAGGCGAATTTTGAAATGGCTACAAAGGGTTGTTTTGTATGTAATTTTTTAATTGCGTATACTGTTGAGTGTTTACGGTGGAAAACGTGTATATTATATACCACTGTGGAACGCTCGAAATTCCGCGAATATAATAAATAATATATTCCGTAAAATCAGAAAATCTTTTTATTCGCTGGATTACACTGCTATTACTACTGATTCGCAGTGATTTGAACTAATGTGTTCACGACAAATTATGCAACGAATCTTCCAAAAATATAACTGGTTTTAATTGCATTATTATTTATTCACATCCGTGTCCGAATATTGTATTTGGCTGTCATCATAACATGCTGCAAAAACAATTCAAACGAGGACAAAAGTGTAATGATTTCAAAGCGGCGCCGAATGGGCGTATAATAACTATAGGATATTTTGTAGTTGGTATTTCAGAGGCTGGTGGCTCCTAGAAAATCAAAGTTCAAAATAAGCCACGGGGGGAGGGATATTATTGTCTGCCACGCCGCTTTTCAGCGACGGATTTAACTTAAATTTTAAACGACGCGATTTCAGTTTAAAACTTAAAAGGTATAAGTATTTACCACCACCCCACAATATATAGGTTACCTGCTCTAATATAAATCATTTACTTATAACGAAGCGATGATGTGAATGAAATGTGATCTAAAAATGCCGGGCCGTGGCCGGATCTTAGCGTATAGATTTCACTGCCTCCGCCCCTCATCGATCCTAAAAAACTACCTACGCCAATGTTCAGAAATCTCGCTGACCAATGCAAAGGCGAAAAAGAAAGCGACACTTTCTAAACGATTCGCCGCAGCGTTCAGATAAAGTGCATTTTCTACACGGTGGAAGACTGAGCTTATTGGCACTCTTCGGGCAATTATTTCTGCTGTTTATGGGCCAAAAGGTTGCTGGGTTTCGATATCGCCTACAAGTTATATCAAACGATCGGAAGTCACGGAAAACTGTACGCTCCATTGGCGTCGTTGTACATTGCTAAAACAAAATAGGTTTTTAAAATGTCTACGTTTTCAGTCAAGCCAGACAATATGTATAACTGGTATATGCGCATTACCTTGACCTATATATAAGTACACAATGTTTTTTTCTTATTGTGCGATAATGTTATTCGGTCTTTGGACACCATAATCATAGTGCCGGATCTAGGTCACGAGGCGCTCTGGGCTGATAAAAAAAAATTAGCGCCCTTAATTTTGTGCAGTATTTTTCTACGACAAAATGACATTTTTTTTTTACACATCTCAAAAGAATATTCGTTTATTAAACATGAAAACAGTATAACATTTTGTCTGTTTTTTCCTGTCTTAGATTTGTTGCCAAGCGTGTCGCCGCCGGACAGAAAATCACGCGCACCGCGTCTGTCAGCTTTGCGACCACCGTAGGCACCTATGAATCGCTGATGACCTGTTGCTGTTCTCGAAGTTGATATACTTTACCATATTATAATATAAATGATTAAACTTTTACAGTCGTTTCGATTTCGTCGTAGAATGCGTCCATTGCGATGTCTGACTCTGAATTGCAAATGAACCTAATTCGAATATCGTCAAAAGCAGTCACTGCAGAAAAATTAAACTATCTCCCAGACGTCGTTTATTACCTATACGCCGGAAGAATTAAAATTGTTTTAATTGTATTATAATTTTACTCTATTTGATTGTATTAATGGTTTAATAATTGCAGTGTGTCGGGATTAAGAATCTTGTTGTATAACCTTTAGCCTTTGTTGGTGTTAATTGAATAAATAAATAATAATAATATTACATTATAATCTTTTTGAAGAGGATTCTTGTTTCGATTCAAATTATACTGAACTTGCTTTATTTTTTTTTTTACTAATGCCCACTTTGAGCTACTTTTTTGTTACTATTAATATATCTTGTTTTTTTTGTTTTTAAATTTTTAATTACGTTTAACAATGACATTTTTTCACATTATTTATCTGAAATATAACATTTTCTGTTAGTGCTAATGTGAGCACATTTATAAATCCGAAAAACTTTGTTTGACGTGCCACGTTTGTTACAACAATTCAGTTGTTACTTTTTGTCTACACAAAAAAAAATGTTGTTTCTTATTACAAACAAATATATTTAAATTTATTTCGACTTAATAATGGGCCCCAATAAACATGCTTAGTCCATGAAGAATTAACTAACAATGTTTTTGTTACTTACCAGATCTCAATAAAATATATTAAGGTTTTTGGTCTTATGAAAGTACAAGTTTACTGGTAGCTTTATACGCATAATGCATATGTATATATTAAAAAGGCAATATGGCATAATTTAAAAATACCTTTGTCCACCATGCGCAATATTTATATGATTTTTACTTTTTATTTTATTTCAAGCCAAAATCAGCATGCACCTGAAAGAACAATTATATTGGTTATTATAAAGCTGCATTATTGATTAAATAATACAAAAGTATAGTATTATATATAAAGCATTTAAGTTAAGCATTAAGTTTACCTTTGTAAAGCGGAAAAGACCTTCATCGTGTGTGTGTTTTTTTTTATACTTTATGTATTATTATATTTACTTATTGTGATTGAAATAGGTGCAGGTTGTAAATTCTTTTAATGAAAAAAATAGGAAAAAAAAGGTAAGTATTAGGACCGGAAAATGTGATACAATTTTTTAATTAGATTCTAATTGGTTTTTTTTTCGTTTTTGGAAATAAATATCGAGGTGCTCTTTTAACAAACGTCGTCCTGGGCGAATACTTCCACCCCCCCCCCCCCCCCCCACCACTATATCAAGCTACAAAACCTAAATGACAGAGGAATGGCCAAACGGGAAACTTGCCAACAGACGCAAAAGATGTCGGGAAATATATAGCGTTTCGCTGACCATTATAATACGCGTAGCCGTTCATATATATATATATATATTTATAAACAACCCTCTGTAGACGCGTATAAGGCTGGAAAAACGCAACACCATTGGAAAACCGTACAAAAAGTGTACATTATACACATCGTATTAGATTCTGAATGAAGCAAGGAATGTATTATTGGTTGTACAACTGCGAAGTTTATTTTTTTTTTGCAGACACTTTTTCGCGCTGAAATTGCACTTTTTCGGAAGGCTATAATTTGTCGGACACCGTATAACCCTCGGTACATATATAATATATATATATATATTATTATATAATGGAAAATGGTTTTCTAGAACCCGCATATATATATATCGAGAACTGCTACGTTTGCTACAGAGCACACACAATTCAATATTGACATTTTTATTTGAAACATAATATTATTATGCACTTACATAGTAAAGAAAATATTATAATTATAAATATATTGAAATTGATATGGAAAAGTCTGAGTTTGGAATATAATACAACAGCTAGTATAATATTATATTACTACTAGTTGACCCCGTGCCCTTTGTTTCCCGTAAAAATGCCATCTCTTATATTGTTTACGATTCAAAGTTTGTCCGATTCGTTATTTAATATTCGGTGTAATGATGTTCAAAATTGAAAAAAAAAAAAATTTGATTTTAACTCTGATTTTAATTTATTTTTCAACACATATTGCACATTTTATCATACTTATTGCACTTGACATTCGTGTTAGTTACATTTTTATTGAATAATCCCATAAAATGCCTATGAAAAAAACATAACAATTCTGCATTGCCTCGAGATAAATAAAACCGGGTTGGACAATTCATTTGCGGCGCATAATAATTGCCGAAGTAACTGCAGTGTTCGGATTAGATAAGTAATTTTTTATCTAGATAAAGATAGAGATAATGCAACTCAAATGTATCTAGATATATATAAAAGATAACTTAACTCACATTTATCTAGATAAAAAAAGATACAGTTATTTTTTAAATGGTTTTAAATTTAGGTATATTTTAGTCGGGCTCTAAGTACATAATAATAATAATGGTATAAATAAAAATAATTACATTATTTATAAACTATGAACTTTTTTTGAGAATCTATAAATATTTAAAATGCGTTTGCACAAATTCGCAATTTTTATCAATAAAAAATGTATCTAGATGAATTTATTTAGATTAGTAAAAAAAATATCTAAGATGAACATTTAGATACCTTGTAACTATTTATCTAAATAAGATAAAAGATGAACAAATAATTATCTAGATATTCATCTAGATAAATTTAGCTAGATAAGTACGAACACTGGCTCAAGTAAGCGAAAGATAGTGGAAGTAATAGCTGATACGTAATAAGTAACTTAATTTTTTCACGCGTAATCAATTGATAGTAGAAATAAACAAATACGCGGTTATGATTTCAATCTTATTAATAGATAAACTTAAAATAACTAATTTAATCTATTTTCTTGAATCGTCAAAATCCATCTATTATTTTTTGATTCCATAAGCGCAGGTAAAAAAAAATTATTTGGGGCCAAATATCAAATACAGGTTTAAAATTAATATGCTGCAATCACAATAACGATTTTATTTTATGCAACCAATGACAACCATTTGTACAAATAAAAATTTTTCGTGAATCTCGAAATCTTTGGGGAGCATCTTTTTAAAAAATCCATTCATAGTGCACTACTTCATAGTGGTACGAAGGTACTGTCAAAGTGATAAGTATTGTTAGCTAGCATCTATTTATCATAGGCTCTTCGTTGGCCAGTCAGGACCCAGGACACGTTCGGTTAAACAGACATAGATATACATTCTGTTTATCACAATTTCAGAACTGTATTTAAAGAAACAAATATTAACTATTGAAAGCACCATTGCTTTCATCAAGTTCGCTGCAGTATACTGAATACTATTTAATAAGTCACTTATGTTATAACGTGATATTTTTATTTTATATGAACTTACACTCGTCTCGGTAAGTCAATTTTAATGTTTTATATTTTTTCTAATAATATACAAAAATATGGAGTTTTTAATGATTTTAAATAATACCATGCGATTAACGTTTTTTTTAGTTTTCAACAATACCTATATCAGCTGATACAATTATAATATATTATTATACATATAAACCAATGTTACGTTGTTAGACTCATTCAAAATTCAGTCGAATTGACAAATAGGCACCTAAATATTATAAATCAAAATTCATTAAAATATTTTAAGTTGTATTATAATGTAATGGTCAAAATAAAAGCAATATAATCATGGGTAGTTTACCGATGAATAACGTTTCCGTGTTTTGCACGCTCTGTTATTGGTCTCACAGAGAGCACCACTCATTCATTTTGAGAACGAATAGAATAATTTATTTATTTATTGGAAATATAACGTGTATACTCTTACAAAAGAGAAAATTCTTAAGGTTTAGATAGCCAAAGTAGTTATGCTTGCAAGTTATTTTTCAATCAGAACATAATTATTTTGTAACCGTTCATACGCAGTACAATTTTATGGAAATATTCCATTTATATCATAGAACAACAATCAAGCAATGTGTTTTAACGTATTACGAAAAATTTAAAATTCACATCCAGATACCTAGTATACCTATACCTACCTGGCTACCAATAGCTGTTCATTTATCTACAGAATAATTTAAAACGTATTATTAAAATTATCATTAATCATAGAATCGTGACATACCTATCAATAATCATTCAATGTACAAGTAACAACGCATTAGTGGATAATGTATCTACATCGGAAATGTATATGTATAATATGATATATTGGTATTAACCATTACCAATCTATGGCATGAAATTGGTAATTAGTCGAATTTGATGACCATTCAAATTAGGCAATAGAAGAAAAAATTCAGTCATTGTATAGATAAAGGGGTAATGAGAAAAGGTCGAAGATATGATTTTAATGTTTGAAAAAAATGATTATAACATTTATCAGTTACTTACAAATTAAGGATGTTGGTATCACTACTTATTTCTAGTGCTACTCAACGTGACAATGTGTATTACTATTAATATACATTACACAAAAATAATAATATCAATAACTGCGGGTACTTAAGAAATACTTCGCAAATTAACCATGATTAATTATATAAAAGCATAATATTCCAAAGATATAATTATAATTATGCAATACAATTGGAGAATTAAGCAGCTAAGCAGGTATTTCGCGTTTAACAGTAGGTACTTACATTTGATTAAACAAATAATCAGAAATAATCCGGCGTTGTTTCATTTTATTTGTAACTTACTATTTTAATAGTTAGTGGAATCATTAATTTATATAATATACCTTCTAAGAAATACACCGCTACGAGTTATATTCAATTTAAATTAAACATATTTATTTCAAAATAAAGTATCTTAGATAACTATCGAATTATAAGGTATAATTAGAATATTTTTTGTGCACGAGAAGTCCATTGTCAATATCTATTTTTCGTAGACATGTATACAAGCACAATATAGGTTTAAATGGTTTAATAAATTATTCATTTTTAGTTATTACTTATCAGTAGGTATTCAAAATATAATAATAATATGTATAGTATTTTTGTAAGACGGCGCATTAGATATGCAATTCTTATACCTATGTAATCAAGCGAACAATGCTATAAAATTAGTATGCAAATCGAAAATATGTCTATCGACTATGACTGATGACAGCTTATAAATACAGGTAAAGGATCATATTATTACGGTTTACTAATAATTAGTAATTAGTGGTCAGGTATGAAATCCGAATATCTGATTTATTCGAATCAGGATTTGAATCAAATTCTTATCAAGGTATGCCGAATTATTCGGATCATCAGGATTTATGAATATGGTCTTTTGATTTGACCTAGCGCAAGACTCTAGTAGTAAAAAGGCGTCGGAAATAGAAAGTATTAAAAAACATTTGTAGCAATCAGATTTATTAAAATATAAAAATTGGCCATTGAACGGCAAAATTGAATCGGATAATCCGAATTATTCGGATTATCTGTGAAATCCGGATTTCATAAATCTGAATATACTCATCACTATTACTAATACATTTTCTAAACATACATCATTCACGAAAAACTGATGCTTTATGGTGATAATTCGAATACTATAATATTTACAGAACAAAAATTACTATCATCCGAGTTAATGTTTCAATTTATTTTATTAAAAAATTATAAATCTCGTATGATTTTAAAGTATCAGTATAATGGGTACCTATATATATAAAAATTATAAGTTGAATTTTGAATTTTGATTCTTACCTACTCAAATTAGCCATTTGTTTTATTGGTGTAAACTACGGCTAAATTGTTTCGTACCAGATATTTACATACTATATTATAGCAAAAAAATCCAACTAATTGAAATTGAAATTTTTAAACGTTATGAATTCATCTTAACTTGTGTCGTTGATAGAATCTACTAATTTTAGTCACACAAAGTATGAGTGTGTAAAGTTCATATCTTTATTACGAACTTTAATTTTGATTATTTCCGTTCTTATTCTTATCACAATTATTTACTTACTTTAATTAGTTTTCAAACGAATTTTTGAAAATGTATTTCGGATTCTCATACGTATTCTAGTGCATATCATGAACATGTAGATTTGGTATATGAGATTGGCCAAACTTCAAAGTTGACGTACGTCCCTGCTGGTAGGAAATGTATAGTAAACGAATATTTCATAACTTAATAGGTTCACAGAGAGTAAAGGCCGGCGATAATTAATATGGTAATGAAGTTCCACGGTGTTCCTTTTATGCTCAGTCATTTTTTGATAAATAGAGACGTCGTATAATGCTAAAAAAATAGTTTATATGCAGTAATATATAAAATATATTAGTACATGAATTATTAAAAATGTGATTCTAACGAATTCGACACATATATTATAGTCACTTCATTATCTAGACGATCATAGTTATTTATTCTAACTTCTATATGTGACTTGAAAAATTAAATAAATCATAAATATATATAAATATATTATTGTACAGCAGCTATACATAATATAGTACAAATATTTAAAACAAGTTATGTAATAGGTACTTGCTTGAATATATTATTATATTAGACTTCGGTACTAGAATTTCATCCGGAAATAATATGTTTTTTTTTTCCATCTACATAATATGTAGTTTAAATCTTGAACACTATTATGTTTTGATGACAAATCACAATTTGTAGTCTCTCGTCGAAATTATTCGTAAACCGAAATCATAGTTAGTTATTTTAATTTTTTGAACCAAAGAAATGTCCTCGTGCATTTTTCAATTTATTCGACGTCAAATCGAGTGGAACTCGGCATATATCATTACAGTGAGTGTAACTCTTTGATAATAATAGCAATTTGGACCCTATAATAGAATTAAATTATATACTCGTATAATATTTCTATAGAAATGTATGTGAATAATACACATAATTATTTTAAACGTGCATCACTATTATACTCAATACTGTATAGCTATAACATTTTGTAAATCGATTTAATCTAAAAGCGCTTAGTCCTTAAAACCATTTCGAAAACTAACCATTTAACATTGTTTTACAAACTTTTGATCGATATATCGATAATTCCAAAAGAAATAAGCTTAATAAACCTAAAACAACTTTCGAAACTTGTAACTTGTAACGAGCCACAGAAGTAATTAGGTTCTAAAAGGTTAATTTTACATTATAGTTACCTGCTCAATAAAGAATATCATTATATAACGTATAAACTTAAAAAAAATATTCTTACCAACTTTTTATATTGTTGTCAAACATGACTTTCGGGGAACCGAGCTGAAAGTAATTTATACTGCATTAGACATTAGTATAAAAGTTTTAAAATACATGTGACAGATGAGAGAAGTAGCAGAAGGAGTTTTCATACACATAATTTAATAACGAAAAAACATTTGATCTGAAAGACCATTCGTTCTTGTTTCATTTTTCTAAATTAAAAAATAAATTGCACTACACTTATGCATAATATAATATGCTTGCCTACCTATATGATTAATCAATTAAAATGGTCAATAATGTGTACCCCCCGGCCCCGGCTATATTTACATTATTATTATTATTCAATAAGACTAATTTGATTTATGAAGGTGTCTAAAAATATGGACTACCGATATTTATCGTTTGTAGTTTGTGTGAATTAAATATGGGCACATCCAAACAAATGAAAACTTAAAACCCAATGGTAGACAATATTAGAATAATTGAGTACCTGTTAAACATGTTTTACAGTGTGTATCTGGACTCTTGAGGATTTGACAATATTTCACAGTGAAATTACTGAATTTTAATACTTCATAGGCACCAGATACACTCTGTATATAATATATAACTAATTAATACATGTATATTGTATAATGTAAAATATACGAACACGAAGTTGATATTTATACACACTGCACAGCCATCAAAATATTATTATAATACTATAATATAGTAGACACTAAACTAGTATGAGTGAAAATTAATTTGAAAACACTGTGGCCCATAAAAATGAATGTAATACGCATAGATTTTGAATAATGAGATTCATTCACAGCCGCCGGATGTACTTCGGATTAAGCCACGCATATAAAATAATAATAATAATAATAATGATATTACGTTGTCTTAAATATATAAATATGTAAATAAGTATTTCAATCTGTGCCCCCCCCCCCCCATCAAAGAAAATCAATAAACAGAGAAGTAGGGAACCCATTTAATTAACTAGCCTTCTGCTAGTAGTCGAATTAAGTACATATGCGATTGTACAACATTTTTTTTTAAAAATTATTTTTATCGTAGAATCGTAGTTTTAGTGGAGTAGTGATTCACTCAGTATCGTAAGACACGAATAAACGCTTCACTATAATACCGCTGTTTCATAATATGAAGTCGAAATCATGGGTTAATGGTTAAAAAAAAAAACAATTACTATGATAAAAAATTGTAAAAACAAATTTTTTTGCAAAAATATTATTAAGTGTAGGTTTTTTAAGTTGATTTCAAAAATTTAACGAAATACCTAATTTTTTTTAGGTTATCGAAAAAACTATCGACGATCGTTTTAGAGCAACCGCACTGAAATATAGTGAACAGCTATTATCAAAATATTATGTGACGCCGTTACAGCTAAAATTTAACAATTTGTATAGTTGTATTTACTAATCACACCCCCATTTATAATAAGTCCCAGCGTAGATTATTGTCTCATTTTTCTGATAATAGTATTAGATTATGTAACGAGGAAATGTAAAACAAAATGCCTACCAGTAGAACCGGCGTAGATATCTGCAGGAAATATATTTTTCAAGTCCTTCATCGATATAAGTATAGTTGGATAATTGATAAAATATAGGTAGACCAAATGAAATCCAACATGGATTCTTATTAGTCCGTATACGGTAACTGTTCGAGTATTATATAATAAAATAATTATTTATTAACGTCGTTTGGATCGTATGGGAAAAAACTCAATTAACTCGATGGCCCTATAAGAGTAATACGATAAAAAAAATAAACGTCAACACAACCGAATACAAAAAAAAAAAATGTATATTGCCATAATAATAAATTACGAGGATACTTTTGTAGTTCTTAAGGGGGGGGGAGAACCCTTCTCCGTAACTGCGCTACATATAGGTAGCCTATATATGAGCCGGAGGCGTTGTGGAGGTATAAGTAGGAAAACGTGTAAACTTAACGACAGTGTATGATATGGTGTACTTGCAGGTTACACCGACGGCACATTGAACATAATATAATTGCTTAATAATATATAATAATGTCGCCTGTCGGTAAAAAGGTGTCTGCGACAAGTGGCCTGCAAATTAAATATACGTAGGCATACGCACGTGTATAATACGTATTCAACATCATAAATTATAATTTATTATAATGGAGGGTCGGTGCAATTTCTATAATATCGTCGTGGAAAAACGACACGGACGACGTTCGATCGGTCACCGCGATGTGTGATTCTATTGGTCGAAAAAAAAATTGAAAAAATATAATTCGTGCAAATCATACCCGAAAGGATTTTAAAAACGATATAATATAATTAGGCATTATACGACTGCGTACGACATCTACACTACAAAAGATAACAGCGGAATAAAAATAAAACGCTCGCGGGATCTATACGTTTGACGTGCGGACTTGCGGACCGTGCGCGACCTCATCGAACGACTTAATTTCGGTCTAAACGAAAATTTTGATCGCCGGCAAATGAATGTTTTTCGTCGATAAATAAACGTCTTGACCGTTATAATAATATTATTAACAACACCACTTCAGGTCGGTTGCGATTAAAACGGGCTTTTGAACTGGCATTTGTATTGCAACTGCGGAGCGACGGCTTTTATCTCGACACGGTTGAAAAAAAAAAAAGGTACCTGCTATAATATTATTATTATCATACCGGGTCGAACAGTTTTGGATCGTATTGGCAAAGTGGTTATCTCTGTTCAAACGCGGGGTAGTAAATTTGCAAAATAATTACAAATTTTCCGCCCGAGGCAGCATAATATAGACTCTATACATTGTAGACGAGTATATACCACCTACTGCAGTTATAATATTTATACCCATTCTTAATATATGATATCGCGTGTGCTGCATATACTGCAAATAAGTTCTATACCGGATCTCCAACCATTTGAATTTGTCTGTGTGACGTATTACAAAAACTGAACGTCGGCTTTTACTCCGCAGGGAAATTCTTCGAAATAAAAAATATACATATTGTAAACACGGGACAATCGATAATAATACACACGCAGTCGTATAATATAGTCTTCAATTTTTATAGATTTAAATAACAATCGAATAAAACCGTTTCCTATGTTATTTTTAAGCAACGCGTGTGTGTGTGTGTGTTTGTTAAACTTTATCTGAAATCCGATGTTATTGACTTAAAAAATGTCACTCGAAAAAATATAAATACGACGATTAGGATATAATATTATATCATACTTGGGTATTTATAAGTTTATAGACTCGACTAGAGCAATTGAATCGGGTCCAGTAACTGATTATATTGCTATAAAATAGGTAGGTAGTCAATGTTTTTAGTGGATAAAATTACAACCGCGGTTTCGTCGTGCCCCGTGGGTTACGTTGAAAAGTTTACAATAATATCACTATCGAAGTTTACATTGATATCACCCTAATCCTGCGATCCCATAACTATTGCGGGGCTTCTAAAATAACATCTGTGTTCGGTTTCCAATCTATACTCGTACATAGTGCTGTTTAATTTTTTTTAACTATTGTCAAGCTTTTTCACGACCTACTCAAAAAAAAAAAAAATTCAAAAGTATAAACCGAAAACAAAGCACGCACATATTTTCATGAATATTCATGAAGTACATCATGGCATAAAACCAATAGCTTCATCCTCTTTCATCTCTGAACTTACAATAATCCTCAAGGGGTTAAAATCACGTTTTAAATTTCGATGCATAGTAAATATATACCTACGACTCTAATCAATGTCAATACTCATTAGAAGTTTTGTCTATACATCACGTCACGTGAAGTACGGGTAAACGCGATCCTCTTGTTTACCCCGTCCACTAAATGTTAAGCAAACATAAACAGATTAAAATCATTTCAAAAATAAACATACATGGATTGTTATTTGTTATATAGCTTAGGAGTATTATATAGTATCGATAATAATAATTAGGTAGGTAGGTATACTTCAATATTAATTGCAATACTATTATTTATATTATTTGTTTTAATAAATAAGGATATGTGTAAACATAAAACAATCACACAACTTCCGTTGTGTGCAGTTTGAAAGTACGGATAAAATGTCCACGGACTTCGTTTTATTTTTTTAATTTCCAGTTATTTACACATTACGTATGATGTACGTTAGTGGACTGGGTGTTTTCGATTCGGGGTGCAAAATCAATCAGGAGAGGCCCGTGAATTTTTTTCAATCCAACTGAACTTAAGAAAGAGTCACACATTACAACAAGAGTTAATTAATAAGGGCCCGACATCGGCGGCAACCGGGGTCATAAATATGGATGGGGGAGCTCGGGGTGCTACTTGGCTTATGGCACCCTGGGACGGTCCGCCCCTGACGATGTGTACAGGCAACAGCACATTTTGAATTATTGTGATCGCATGGTATAATTAGCATACCTATATATACATAGATTTATGACATAGTTCCGGTTTGGAATTCGTGGAGTGAGACCACACAGCGAAAGCAAAACACATGATAGAACATACGTCACCGTTGGGGGCGGATACGCCGCCTATTATAGAGGTATAGACTGTGTGCGACGAGTGGAAAATAAAGACTACACATACGATAATAATTTCTTCCACAATATATATATATATGGCGAGAATAAATTTTAATATTTTAACCGAAATAGCTTTAGGACGTCAAGTATACGATTGTTGTCGAACACCAGTTGTCGGGTGCCGGCGGGCTATACTGTCGCTGGTGAATATTATAATAATATATTCATTGTAATGTTATACGAATATACAGGATGATTCACCGAGCATGTGTTTTCGTCAAAGTTTTATCTTATTTCAATATTGTAATTATTATTTTTGAAAACTCTATATGTACCTATTCGTTTAAAGACGAGACTTTATTTTTAAACGCTTGGATTGTAAAATATTATGCCACTCGGCGAGTGTCCAGTAGAAACTTCTTTTTTTTTAAACATTACCGCCGTTTTTCTATCATATTTTTAAGCACAAAGATAATAGTATAGCATTTTTATATACCTACTTATTATGTATAAATTCAAATTCAAACGAATAATATTATTATCGTGTTATTAAACTGGGATTTTATGAGATCTATAAGTAAGACGTGTGCTCGGTTAAGTTTCCAGAAATCATAATATTTTAACTAACTGAATAATCAAAGGGTATTACATCATGTGGGTGAACGCGTTTTCACTTTGTATACTATTATGGATGTAACAAAACAAAATGATGAGGCATACTTATTTATAATCGACTAGGTTTACGCGGCTCTTTACCTCAGGGTTATCCACGCCCGTCGTTCAATATAATAAATTGCGTACGACTGACGTATATTATAATAATGATGATGATGATGATGGCGATGATAATGATGATGATGATAACTATACCATAGCTGCACACTGTTAAATGTTTCCGAAATTACACCTTAAAATACATAAAATAGAACTCGACCCACGTGATGATCGAGGGTTTTTTTTTATATTGCATTAATGTTTTACCAATGCCATTCTTGGGGGGGGGGGGGGGTCTGATTCAATAATCGCGTTACGTACGTGTCTCGTGCAAAATTGTATAAAACATTCTGTGGCTTGTCTGCTTTATTGAGAGAAGTAAAAGCACAGTGGTCTAGCTAAAAGTTTCATGTAGCCGTATATCTATCGATTACAAATCGAGCCGACTTGAACATTTCTTGATTTTCCAATTAAATATAGCGGTAGGTACGTCTCTAAGAGTAAGGGTTTTAAAAATGAAACAGTTTTTGTGAAAAAGCATTTCTTTATACATTATACACAATATACTGTAGTAATCAACAATACTTTAATTAAAGTTTTTAGTAATTTCTATGCATGCGACTAATAATGAAATAAAGGCTAACTATATTAAGATCGTTATTCTCTGCTCAGATATATGATTTCAATAAACTTTGAAATTCCAATATCTATAACAAACAATGTGCTCATATATTATTTAGAGTTTTTGCTTTCAGTATGAATTAGACGATTTTTCGGGAAAAACAGTTAAGTCTTGTGAGTTGTGACGTTATCTATTTTTGGTTGATAAGATATATAAATACGTTTGTAGTTTTGTACAGTTATAAAAAAATTGTAACTAATTACTTTACACATTTTAAGAAGTTGAGTTTTGGCTGTCTGAGATAGTAGATCCTTTCTTGTTTAACACGAGTCAGATACTTACTTATTTAAAAAAAAAATTGTATATGTTATAGAAATAATAATAATAAAAGAGACGCATAAAGGCGGCAATACGGCGCACTGTTTATGCAATTTTAATACACGCACGCTAAGAAAATGATTAAATAATTTGAAATGTCTATGACTCGTGAAAGATTATGGGAAACCCTTCAGCTATTTTTTCAAGTTGTTTATATTGTTGTGTTAAAACTATTTCTCCATTATAAAAGCTTTTATTTTTTCGTAAGTTCATAAATGTTTATGAACTGTAAACAGTACGTTGTACCCATGATGTAATAATAATATGTATTGTATACTATTCATCAAATACACGTTTGTGTATATGTGTAAGACATTTTTAAATTCCATGATACTATTGTGACAATGACAAAAAACAAATAACTATTGCAGTTTTTTTTAATGAATTTGTATAATTCATAAATTTATTTTTAATTCAAACGTTACCCTTTTCATCGAATGCCACTGGTCCACACGTAAACTTCAGGGGTGTCATGTCTGGTAATGTTGATTAGTAATTACATCAAACAAAGTAGTCTATGAATAAATTTATAATATTTTTTCGTTACAATTAAATTAAATATTAATGCTATTCTCTCTGGTATATTGCAAAATTCCAAGCAGACCGTAACTATACAACTGTTATTTAGTTAATCAAAAAATGTTTTAGCTATCAAGCTAATGAAAATTATAATATCCTAGGTGTTGTTAACTTACATAATGTTCACAGGATAATGTCACCGACTAAATGCTGCAGTTTAAACACATAAATTGGATATACCATACAACAACGTGTTAAAAAATAATCCACAAACTTAAGTGCCATTAATAGGTACTCTATTTATTGAAATTTGTACGTATTTGTTTATTCGTTGTTGCATATAAATTACAAAGTGACTATAGTCCCAATCGAACTACAGGAATAATATTATAATATCAACGACACACGTTAACGCGCTGATGGAAAATTTACTAATTATTGCTGAACGCTTGGACATAATAACGAAATCATATATAAAGCCGTGTCGGTATACAGCACATTTGCACAATAATACATAATATTATATTAATACGTAAATACATATTTTGTTTTTATACAATGGTGTCTATACCTACAGTCGGTATCTGCGACAGTGTCACGTATGAGGTACAACCGAAAATACCTATAGTCTATACACTAGGAAATTAACAAGCGTAATGTAGGTAATATATAAACAAACTAAAGTAAAAAATAGCAAGGTATTAGGCAGGTGGTTTAAACCATAGAATCATATTTTTATATTAAAAAATGTAAAATTCATTACATAAGTTAGCGTTTCTCGACCTGTGTTCGATAAGTCCCTAGTCCCTACATAATATTAATAACAATACAAGCTGAATGAACGCCACTGTGCAAGATTGACGAGAAATCTAAATGGCAAACCACATTCTGAACAAACTAAAGCCAAATATATATATATATATATATTATACAAATATAAATGTAATAATTACTAAGCAATTTGGAGAAATGCAAACCGCGGAGATCGATATTACACGTATCATTCTTTCCATGTTATCGCAGTGTTTTTGGTTTTTTGGGTTTCAGGGTGTTGATAACACTTTTTGTTCTTTGGTCAAAAAACCTTGATAATTTAATAAAAAGTTGCTCGTGAGATTTTACACTGGTTAAAAAAACCGTAAGTATACCTGAACAAAATACGTAGAATTTCCACAAGCCGCATTAATTAATTTTACACAAGCGTGTTGACATATTTATTAATAGTATTATCAAATAAAAACCAAATATTATATAACATAACACACAATTTTAGTCAAGCAAATTTACATAATATACAATTTACACTTTACATAATATACAATTTACATTTTACATACTGTAACATCACAGCATTTGTTGGCACATTATTTTATCAAAAACAGTCCCCGAGCGTTAGTGGTTACAATCTTCGGTTGCGCGTACCCTCTCTCATACAATGGTCGTTATATAACAAATAGTATCGCACGCAAACGATCGCAGTGTTATATAACAGATATCCCCCGACCCCCACAACCTGCAGTGTCCGGTGTCCACACGCTGTTTCTCACGGCTTCCATCGCGCCCGACATCATAACACCGGCAGAACACAACCTGTCTCCAAAAATGTAATTAATTGTATTATTGTAAGACAATGACAACAACGCCGACACTGACCTGCCCCATTTTTCCACGACAAACACAAAGTCGAAGCCGATCTCCGTCGTTATTTGTTATATAACGACCATTGTATGCTCGGGGACTGTTTTTGATAAAATTATGTGCCAAAAAATGCTGTGATTTTACAATACATTTTACACAATATACAATTTACATTTTACATAATATACAATTGACATTTCACACACATTCGGTGTCCAAATACCATCGTCATAAGATCGTATTATAAGCCCTATTCGTCTGCGCGGTCGAACGCTATACTAAACCTCTAACCTAACGCTTCGTCCGGTTCCAAAGTGAACGGCGCGCGGACGTCTAGGCGTGACCGTTGTTACCGCCAGGTCCGTCCCCGTGTCACTACGGCCACTGCTGGTTACCGTAACACCGTTACTCCGGCTTCTACGGCGAAGAGACGGATAACGGCGTTTTATGACTTATAAAACACTCGTGTCCAAAATTTGATTTTTATATAATAACCTCAAGTACTCGTGCTATATTCTGCATTGGAATTAAAAACGTCATTGGAAAAAGTTAAAACTTAAAAATATTACAACAATAATACTGCCGTGCTAAGCGCAATAAGCAGTATCTCTAATTTTGGTCAAATAATAAACGAAGTTATTTAAAAACTTATTAAATCAATGCTATGGTATAAAATAAGTGTATGGACGTTTATTTTAGGATTGAATGTTAATTATACTCGGTGCACGGATCGGGTTTGTGTCTAAACCTGTTCAGTGGATTACCCAATATTTTGGTTGAATGGAGATACTGTTAATCCACGTAACACAGCAGAACACACCGTGAAAGATTGAATTTCCTTATTCAAAGATCTCGTTTTGCAACAATTAGACCTTAGGTATAATATGTTATTCTGAGTTTAGGTCTTTATGTTTGTAACCGCTTATACAAAGTAATTATATGTCCAAAAAATATTTTCTGGGTTGACGTGTGTTGATCGATAGAATATATAATCACCAACGGTGTGCCAACCATATATTTTATTATTATAACGTAATAAAGGTGAGGCGTACTTACCTGCTATAACGTTCCAGAATTTACATATTATATTAATAATATTATTACACTATTATCATTCGACACCGACGATACTTATAATATAGTCGAGGGCAGTGGCGTGACGAAGGACTTTATTTGAGGCACGTGTCTCAGCTTTAAGGGTGGTGGGTATCCTGGAGACTAGGAGCATTTCAAATATAGTAAATAATTTATTAAGTACACACTAAGACAGTGAGACTGAGCCAATCATTCTCAGTTGCCATTTACTTAAATAAGTAATTATTTATATTATATAAGTATTTATAATTACTAATATAAATTATTGTGCGTCATAAGTCAATGAAGTTCGCCACGCCACTGAGTACCCGAGTCATATAAGTACAAAAACAATTACGTAATATTATTAGAATTTATTATTATTTATTTACTTTCGTAGTTTGTTTGAAGTTTTAATACACCAGTATTATAATATTGAGTACATTAACCATATGAAGATAAGTAATAAGTATAAACGTGTTTTTTAGTAATTTCTATTAAAATGTCATATATTGTGATAAATAAATTAATTGTAAAAATATTTGGTCAAAAATATCTATAATTTTAAAATAAAATGTTATAAAATACAAAATATCAACTGGTGAAATTCTGTTTGGTTATCCCTTGAAAATCCATCTATATTATAATTTGTAACGAAAATTCGGTTACGTTGAAATTTATAGCCAACATAATACATTTTGATACCCCATAATATGAGACCTTAAACTCATAATTTTGATATATAAAATATGTACTTTGAAGAGCGAAGTCGTGAAATTGTTGTCCGATACTCCGTTCATCTAAATTTTAAATGTTCATAACTAAAAATATTTCCGTTTTATATTCAACATTATTATATATGTATATAAATATTTTTTGAAAAGTGTTGTGCAATACAATTTAATTTCGATATTTTCAAAACAACGATTTTTATAGGAAATATTTTTATCAAAAGTTCAAAGTAATTACTAATTAGTCGGTATCATTAAATTGACATTACAATTTATATGTACATTATATTTTTTAAAGATAATTTTTCTCTTAACAATAACTTTATTCAAATTCTTATTTATAAAATTTTTAAATATACTTTAAGACCGTACTTTAAAATTCTTGTAATTTTTTTACTCCTTAAGAAATATCCTGCGGTGATCCAAAAATTTATTTTTCAAATGAGAACCCCTTGTTTGCTGTCAATTATTTGGCAGATAATTTTTGTGAAAATGTTGACATATTAAAATCAGAATACTCAAACGAATAGTTTAATCGTTTTTAAGGATTATTATCCTTAATTATTTCTTAATATAAATATTTTACTAACTGAAAATCTAATTGATCGAATTTCGAATTAGATACATCAACGTTTTCCACAAAATTATCCACTTGATTATTGACAGGAAAATGGGGGGGGTTTATTATTTGAAAAACAGAAGGTTGTATCGCTGCGCAACACTCCTTAAGCGGTGAAAACTATTTCAAGAATTTGAAAATATTGTCTTTGAGTGTATTTAAAAGATCCAAAAATCAGAACTATATTTGAACAAATTCATTATTAAACGAAAAAAACTGCAGGGTGAGCGTGCTTGGCGAATCACTCTGTATACGAATCAACTACAACATAATATCATTTAATTCCATTATATACTAGGTTAAATTATATTATAATATTATATTCGTAAATCACAATATTGTTGTATTATCGTTTGTTTTTCATTACACTGCTAATTCCTTTGGTGTTGTCGAGATCCGACGATTGCACTCCATCCTATCCAGCCCGTGTTGTGCGTCTAATGGTTCGGAAGCATTAGTGTAGACATTGTAAAAAAACTAAGCAAGTCATTAGCTGATATAAGGCATTATTATGTACCGCACATTATTGTTGTGCAAACATTATTTTTCCATCAGGGTCTCGGGGTTATACGAGGTGCAGACGCAGACATTTGTTGGGATAGGCTAATTTATCTGAATAACGGTAATATTGTACCTACACACCTATTAGTCTATTACCGCGGGGTAATGATATTACCTAGCTATCTGCTTTATATTATATTCGTGCAAATAATTTCAATCTTGTTTCCAAATCTAAGAAATTTCGTGTATAAATTTACGCGCATATATTACATTAAGGAAACAATAAATTTAAATTCGGTTAACGGTTTGTTTTGACTGCACCACATACGCATGTGTTATGCATGATATAATATTATAATATATCGATTCTATCACGAGTCACTTTGTAGCGCAAATTGCACAGACGGAAAAAAAAAACTCAACGCGCAAATAAAATGCATAATTTTGATTTAAAAAGTATCAAAGGATCGCACTAGCGCTGCGAAATGTATTCATTATGGAAACACATTTTTTTTTATCATCTTGCGAGCATTTGCCACTGATCTCGACGGTTTTTCTTTTCGTGTTGTAAAAACGTATTATAGTCGTGTATACATTTGTAATAGACACTTGAAGTAGCGGACCGATTAACAATTTATATTTAATGACCCGATATGAATGCGATAATAATTATGCGTTTGTACTTCACGACGAAGGTACAACAGTACTTATATATTAATCGCGTGCATTTTTTTAAAAATATTTTTCTACGTCCAAATGTCTGGCTGTACGGTGCATATTATGTTTATAATACAATTGGATAATACGATGATCAAACAATAATTATTGTTTTTACTTTGCATGAATAGGTAGTCCGCTGTCCACTTGTGATTAAAAACTGATATTATGCTACTAAACATCAATGAATAATACAGAACAACTTTCTATTTGATCAACAGCAAATAATTATTCGTGAATTAGGTATAGATAGGTATAATATCAATACGTACCTATGTAAAAAAAATAAATTAAAAATTCTAAAATATTTAGTTTCTAAGATTTTACAAAGCGGTGTGTTGAACGAACGGACTAAGCACTGATTTTATAATTATGTGAATTTGTTTTTTCTATATATAATGTATTTGATATATCCACATATCTATATATGGCTTTAATCTTGTAGAGTAAAAAAGTTTTCCGAAAGTTAAATTCACCTCTATAAATTAAATTATTAGAAAGTGAACACAGAACGCATGGTAGGTATTATGTACTTTAAAGAGGACATTTTTAGGACAATATTTTACTTGTTGGATTTAAATAGATTTTTGTGGTCTTGCGACCAAAAATATTTTTGAACATTTATAAACGAAAATAGATTTATTTCTTTTTCAGTTTTTATACTAAAAGTTTTTAAGACCTAAACCAGTAGGTACATAATAAAATCTATAGCTTATAATATGTGATTAACTAAAATTTTATACAAAATATAATTTTGCTTCATGCATACTCATTTGTATTATGTATTTAGTAATTATGATTTATGATGAAATTATTATTAATTAATTGTTACAATCATTAATCATAATTCACGAGTTAACTGCAGTTATTAAATCGATAACAATTTGTGTTACAAGTGAATTATTTCTATGATCAAATGTAAAAAACTTCTATAAACACAATAATATTATTCAGTAAACTGAGTGAGATAACTCACTATGATAATAGTTTTAAAAAGAAAAATTTTTATTTAATACGTACTTATGTTGGTTTTATCTTCGGGGTGAATTGCTTTCAAATTTAAAATTTTTACACTTTTGCAGCCGCGGGCAAGAGTGAGTGAAACGAGGTGGAGCACTCAGCTACATCTGCAGTACCTATCTGCAGTAACACCTCCTTGTTTTTACTTTTTTCATTTTGTTTAATATAAATTATTATGCTTCGCAATAATTGTTTATTTAATAATTATGTACAGCCACAAGTCGTGTATAGATAACCACAAGTTGTAATCTCAAGAGGGAGAGCGTACTTTATATTTAAGAGTTTTTTGAATCTTATAACCGAAATAATTTGCATATCTTAGAAAACAGACGCAATTGTGTTTGTTCGAGTTGGCGCATCATTCCACAAGTTTCCGTAAAACCTGACGTGTGTGATTATTAATTATTGTTGGACAAGGACGAACGTGCTCGTAATACATTCGGGACTGTCGTGGTTTAAACGAAAGTAATGATGGTTGAAGTTTAATCGTGATCTAGATAACCCGATGATTTGTCGACCTGTAACATTAGACCCAATTTAGCAAATGAACATTAGTACAACAATGCATTTTAAAATAAAACAACTAAAAGCACTTCGTGTCGCTGACTATAAATTATCTGGTCCTATACTATTGTTTATATATACTCACCATGATAATATGGTTACGGTGACAATACTAAAAGTTCGGTTACTTTCGTCATCGATCACCTGCTGAGCTCTGAGGCTCTTAAAAGATCTTAGATTTTCCAACCAACCGTTATAATAATATATCCTTTGGTGCTCGGAAAGTTCCTATTATTGTTAGGCATAACCCATTTATACATAAGTACATATTATATCTTTATCGTTTAAATTTTTTTTTTTTAAATTTTTGTCTTATAATTTAACACGTGCACACTACGGCACGAGCGTAACTTAGTGGTGTGTGACTGGAAAAAAAAAAATAAAACAATATGGCCGCCTAACGTCCTAGGATACTCGAAGTATATAATGTCGTTACGTTTTTGAAACATTACTTTTTAATAAATCCAATTTTGCGTAATGTCATAAGTACCTACACAATTCTCAATTTAGTTAAGTCGACGTTTATGTATATTTTCGCCGTCTCTTCTGGAATTCCTGAAGCCCAGATAGTATTTATAATAGTAATAAGTTTTTACATTTATTTTTTTTACTACTACCTACCTAAACCTTATTTAATCTAAAATGTGTTACACTGTACATTATAATATTATAAGAACATCAATAACACAATAGGTGGCAGGCTGTACGAAAATAAAAACAAAATTTAGAATACATTTTTAATATTACGTAACATTATAATTTATAAAATACGTTTTCGAAAAACTCTATGCGTGGACAAAGTATAATGACGAAACATATTAAAATCAAATTGTTTTTTTTTCACATGGTCCATTTTTTTATTTCTATAAAATATTAACTTTGTACCAGTAAAAATACACGACATGTTTGTAACTTGCAGTGTCTAATACCATTTAAAGTTATTTTCTACGTTTCTTTTACTGCCTGGGTATTAATGGTTAAGATAGGTCCAATCATTCAAAAGACCAAACTTACAATCCCGACTACAGTTAAATAACTTTATAACTTTAACTATTACTATATAACTTTAATTATACTATTCATATTATTGGCACATTGTAATATGAGTTTCAAACTCAGAGTTCTTATTATTATTACTTACATAGGCCCCCTTATAGATACTATTTTATTGTTTATATTATTAAAAATATTAATATTAGTGCCTAGTGGTCATTATATAATATATATATTGTGTTTTTTATATCTTTTGCGCTAATATTAGCCGATGAAAATATAAAGTTTAACAATAATTGTAAGTCGTTTTTGGTATACAACTATAACAAAATAAGCATTGTTACTTACGATTATACGAACATCAATAAAAATATATGCGTAACAACTGTTGCCATAGAAATACGTGATAATTGTGCTAATTATATTCTCGATTTTAATCTGTAAGAAGCCGCAAATACTTACAAACTTCAAACTTTTATTGTTTTTTGTTGTTGTTGTTCCGACTCATATGAAGTTTCAGTGAAATAAAAATAATATTACTATGGGGGGACGGAGTGGCCGACTGGATTGTGGCGTCGGTTGCGATGCATACCGGCGCCGGTTCGATGCCGGCTGCGGGTGGCATTTTTCTTCTGACAAGTCACGGTGTCTGGAGAGAAGTACCCTACGGGTACCCACTAAAAAATCTGCCAAACCAAAACCCACATGTTTAAACTTACAATACCCTCTCCGACAGTAAAAACCATCCAAGTGGCCGCGGGTTAATTAATAAAAAAAAGAATGAAAAAAATATTATTGTGTAGATATAAATATTATAAAATACACTTATATATTATAGATATGGATATGCATTAATAATAATGTAATATAGAAACAGCTTCTTAATGCTCAACAAATATTGAAGAATATAAAGGTAATCTATAATGTTTGTTATTTCATAATAAATGTAATTATATATATTTTACACTGATTGTATGAATGTCTGTAATCGTATTAAACATTAATGAGACGATTAACTTTCGATGAAGAAAACCTATTAAACTATAAACATCATTTTTTTTTCACGGCTGACAAAACAAATGTGTTCGATGGATAAATCTGTTAAGAAACAACGTTGATTGCTCTGAAACTTCAATTAATTTACACACGTATATCGACTATATATTTTAAAAACCTGTCAGAACAGAGATAACGGAACATAAAAACGTTACTCAATAATCAAAGAACCGTTTAAAGTTTCTAAATAAAGATATAAGAAAAATATAAGTTTGGAGAGAAGTTGTTGCTTGTTATATAATGGTTTTGTAAACTTATTACTATGTGTAAAAGTGTGGCACAACTGCAAACATGTTTCATACAATTAAATTATTAAGTTTGGTTTTCATTACATATTTTCCTTTATTATTTTCTCAGAACATGTACAGCGTTATATATTTAAAATAAAACAACGCATAAAGAAATTTAACAATTGAAATTTTATATTTAAACTCTATATACCATAAATGAATTATTTATTTTTACAACAAAAGTGGAAAAGTTTTCACACTTTCAACAAATTTGCATCAATCAAATTCTATAATCTAATAAAATTATTTACACAAGGATAAAAAAGAAAAATAATTAATATAAAAATAAACTATTACTTTCTTAGTTAATAAACTGTTTTACTTTTTATAGCTGGCCGTTGAACTATAGCTTTAAGACGCATATCGGATGAGTGATCCTAAATTATATTTATTCAATTATTCAGAGCAAATAATACTATAGACTTATTGTTATTGTGTATATAATATTATAAATGTGAAATCTTAAATAAAATTAATTTTCTTGTTTTCTTACTACTTACTATTTATGCCTATGTCAGAAAACGTAATTGATGCGTAGTGTTATACATAAAAGTAATATTGTGCAATTCAATAAATCCTTTTTATTATCAAGAACCAAATATGAAAAGTATATTTTATAATTTATAAAATAAATTAAAATTGATTTAGTGACTTACAACTTTATAAACCTAGGTAGTAATATCATTATATTGACGTTTTTTTTTTCAAATAATAAATTATGGTAGATAATATTCGTATAACTCATTATTCCCAAATCCCAACTGTAATCACATAAATTTATAATTCATTGTCTATTGATAACTAATATGATAATACTATTAAGTATTGGCAAAAAACATATTGATTTCGAAATTAATTTTATACAACCATATTATCTTTGGTAAAGTAAAGAATTGTATAGGTATTCTAAAATGTATGTAATTTTTGTATTCCCATAAGACTTAACATTCTGTAAATCTGTATCATTATGTACTTTTCATTTAATTAAATAACATAATTCTCATTTGAAAAATATCGATTAACAAAACTATACGAATTAAATATAATTTTTTTTTTTAACCTTCTAAAGTCTCTTAAATATAAATCTAAAACGAACGATCACCGATTATCACATATAGAGACAATAATATCAATGTTTACGTTTATACACCCACAGTGTTGCCTATATAGATTATTAATCACGTTTTAGTCGTATTGCTTATAGGTATTTACATACCTACCCACTATACTAATTACCTACAAAATTCAACGTGTGTGTCGTGTATGGGTCGTCAAGGCGTATTGATCATTATTTATTACCTAAATAATACAATCTATATAATATAGTACAATTCATAGACTTTTTTAGACAAAGTAATTAAATCGTCGAGATAAAAAAAACAATTGGTTGCAAGCAGAAAAATATGTATTTTGTAAACCGTAAAACAATTTAGATTTATTTTCAATAATAATACCCATCGATATCACTGGCGCAAACGAAGGGCATTCGCAACTCTTGTCTAAATATGCTTACGAATTGGGCGGGGGTGCAATATTGATGTTGTTAATTGTTAGAGTATAATCCTGAAAAAAACAATATAACTGCGAAATTGTAAACTACTAAACGTTAATATTAAATTTAACATAATAACTATAGGTGTTCGAACATTGGTTATATATTTTATCGTCAGCTAAATTTGAATTTACACTTAGGGTCACTAACCATCACATAATATTGTATCGATATACCACGAATGCATTATCGATGCGTCACAATAAATATAAATTTGACTTTCGATTTTTGTTTCCAGAATGTTTACTTGGCGTTTTCTTTTATACATTAAATTAACTCGCAACGTTTTCTGTTGAAGAAGCTCACGATATGGTGTTTTAAAAAATATTAAAGAACTAGATTCTGAGTCCAAACATTTTTTTGTAATTTACACGACATACATTATGACATGTTATTATTAGTATATAGGTACTACTATTACGATAGCTAGGTGAAGCAACAATTTACAAGGTTTGAAAAGTTAAAAATTTTAACATTGATGTCCGCAACATAGATTTACACAAATGTGACAATTTTATGAGTAAGTATCTGCATAGGAGCGAGTAAATTTAATGGAGTTCGCCTAACAATCATGACCAAAATGTTTACTATTCGGGTCTTGTTTACGACAACGTTTTTCGCAAACAATGGATAATCATCAGTCACTAATAAAATGTAATAATATCACTTACAACTCTTGTAACCGGACTCGGTCAAACGAATTATTGTTTTAGGCTTTTCAGCTTGAACTCGTGCAGGTGTCACACATACTTTGGACGTCGTTAACTTGATAGTTGTCGATACATTATATTATATGCGATATATTATGCATGCGAAAGTTTTTGACACGAGTCATTTATTATATTGTTTGAACACGACTAAGGATATTTTATCACGAAATAATATATTATTCGTAATTGTATAGTCAGAGCAGTTATTGGTTTGGGAGGCAACTGTCCGTGGAAAAAAAAATTAAGAAAAACTACAAACTAACGGCGTTGTCTGTCATATGCTATGCATTTTCACTTATTTTTATTTGATAACGAGACGAGTCTTATCTAGGTGAGTACTTGATTTCATTGATGTGTACAATCTTCGAATACATGAGTAGCGTTCCATAAACATTTAACGTCCTATATACAATAGGAACATTGACATCGATTGTGTAACTAAATAATATTATGAAATACTAAGTTTGGCTCATAAATTGTTGATTTCATCGTTCTAACGTTAGGGGCACCGGACTAGGTACTGATTAAAGAAACAGAGAAAATATTACGAGAACTAAACAAGAATTGTAGATGGGGCTGCAGGAACCCTAAAATTAATTCTACAAAGCAAGGCACAGGACCACACACTTATTGGCCATTCGATGAAAACTTGAGATGGACACTAATTAAACTTTTGGAGAATTGACTGACCAAAAAAAAACCTGTTGATTGGTTATACATCATGTAGGTAATTGATCATACCTATTAGCTAAATATACTCAAAAAACTTGAGGTATTTCGTTCGTTTCGCGCAATCGGCATTATTACTACGATGACTGACGAGTATATATAACGTGGTAATTAATAGCTTAGTAGATAGCCAAGTAACCATAAATAGCTTCTTATATGGTATAATATACCATTAAAAAAATAATCAACTCAGGTATTGAATTCGTTTTCTCGTTTTTAATTACTAATATTATGATTGGGATTGCTACAGAATTTAAACGTTCGGTTTTTACGATATTAAAATTTTTAAGCTATTGATGAACATTTTTAAAATTTTTATATTTCACGACGTAGGTATAATATGCTCATCTCGTAACCCCCTTTTAAAAATTAGAATATCGTAAAAAACACAGATGAGGTTCTATTACATTTAAATTTGATAGTTGGTTAATTCGCTGTTATAAAGGTAACTACACAAAATTGAAAATTAGTTCTTCTGAACGCAAATTCACCATTTTGTATGGTTGTGAGACTAAGACGACACGTGCGAACGTGAATGATTCAGTCTGCGTATTAAATACAATTATTTATTTTCTTGCATTCAAACGCACCTCTGTATTCCGTTGTTTCATAATTAAATTATTCGTAATTAATCGTTATAGACGTTAACTATAATAATATATAATATGTATAGGTATTATTAATCATTGCCTACCGTTTAGGCACCTACTACAACATATTATGTTTTGGAGGCACTTTAAAATAATGTTCAGAATTTGTTCGTAGTGTTGTTTGTTAAATAGTTTAGAATCTGTTATTACTTTCAAACTCCGTTATTAATACGTTCTCCCCACGAGGTTAACGACAGGGACACTGCTGAGTCGTTTGATCGATTACAAATGAATGCAATCTTCTAGATTTCGTGTAAGACGTGTAGGTAAACTCGTAAGTAATAATAACTAAGTTTGAGCTGCATTAATTAAAATATTATAGAGACCACACCGGACATCCATACTTAACGAATTCACGCGAACAGTGTATATTGGTATAGTCGCATTATTGTTTAGAATTTGCAAAATATAATATTTATTAACGGGTAATATCTGTATAATAATGCCTTCATCAGTAGACAGTAATATAATACCACTATGATGCCCTTAAGTCAGCAAAAGTTCTTTCTACCGATGTACAAGTAAAATAAAAGTAAAGGTGCAGACTGCAGATCAATTAAAAGTTATCAAAATTGTTATCCCGCCGTTGATTCGTACAAAATATTTAACTGTCCACACTAAGTATAAATGCATACAATTATAATAATATTGTTAATTATTAGTGATTTTATTGTATTTTGTAATGTTTAGTTTATATATTATTTTGTTAATAGAACACGATTTACATTAATTTACATATTTACTTTTATAGGCACCTATTCATTTAGTTTAGTAGTATATAATATAACAAAAAGTATAAAGTGTTTTTTTTATAAATTATATTAAGTATAATATTATATGCACAAGTTAAAAAAAATAATAATAATAAAAATAATCTTCGAAATATATTTGCATCCAAACGACACCCTCTTTTCCTTCTGGAATAACAAATTACCGTCGAACGTGGACGACTTGTGAATGATATTATCATTTGAAATAAAATTTTTCATTCGTCCGATGTTTATATGAAAATTATAGTGATTCAAAATATGAAGTGAGCACTGTAAATAAATCCTTGCAGTCGAAAATAATAAAAATTCCCCTGCACATTATCTCTATTTTAAAACATTTATAAAAGGTTTGAATGGAAGGCATTTTTTAACTCGAAAACCGTTTTACCTTTTGAGGATTTAATTGTGTACATTTGCTGTGGGTGTAGACGTATTACAGTGTACGTGAGAAATGAGGAATATATACGTTCGTTTTATGTTTTAAAAAGTGTAAAAAAAATGTATGAGATCCACCACAAGCGTCGAATGATTGAATAGAGTGCATTAGCAACGCGTTGGTAGTATCTGTAAACCCTGAAAGTGAAATGTTTAAAAGTTTGAATTTGGGAAAACGCGTTATACAGTCTTCTAGGAAAAGTATGAGGGTGAAAATGTTTCTCAAAAGCGTTCTATGCAGTTATCTATGTATTTACGACCGTTTAAAATAAATTTCAAGCCTATATAAGTAAACGAAATGTATATTGTAGTTTTATAATAATATTGGTGGAGTAAATATTTCTTTTGTCCCCGAAGGTTGATCTGGTCCTATCGTCCATACCGTTTTAATGAGATTAAAATACACAATTGACAAATTACGGTCTCCGTGACGAGACACAAACTGTGGAATTATTGTAATTTACCAGGTATTATAGCAATTATAATATTATATCCCGGTGTCCACGTAACTTTTGTATTTTATAATTTTTATTTTTCAAGCAATAAATAATTTCGTAAAAATTACTCACCCAGCTCACGATTCGGTCGTATTACTGAAACACTCAGGCTTGAATCACTGCAGGTCGGACAAAGGCGCACGGATTTGGTGTCCGTTGGTTTAGCGGATTTATATGTGGTTTGATCGAGGATCGAGTTAATGTCCCGAGACTACTAAAATGTCTGAACAAAAAAAAAACGGCAACACCTATGGTTTCATAAATCTTTTTACTTCCCGGCGGCTCGTATATATTATTAAAAACTTCTTGAAGTTCTAAAGAAAATTAGATCTCATAGTTGTAGGTACCTTTAGTCATATTTTATTCGTACGTATGAAAACATATCGTAAATGCTCGTTGGCGTTGCCGATTTTATACTGCTACAGTCCACTCGCCTATAGTTATATCATCTATAAATTTAATTTCATCATCGTCCCATCCCCATCTTCCCATTCAAAAGTCATGTATACGCTACTAGTTGTGTACATGTATACGGAATGCCAACAACAGCGTATAAATGTATTAAATCAATCAAACCAAAAAAAAATTAATAAATTCTAACCATAATTTACGGACACACGTCGTGTAGGTATATTTTATAAGTTCATTATAAAGTGGTCGCTGTACGAACGTTTACTGTCTGTCCGCCGAGCATACAATATAAAACACATTTATGAAAAATAAAGTGGCTTCGTATTTCTATCGTGGAGGGTTGTATAGACTAAAATAACAGTACAATTTATGACTTATCGTCAAGCTTAAACGAGAGAATTTAATCTACGATAGTACTGGGTACAATCATTTATACAATATTTTAATTTAAAAAATATTACACATAAACCAATGATACTATATAGGTACCAAACAATAATTCTCGTGCTCTAAAGTTATACATTATTATTGTTATTATCATCATTACTGTTAACGTATTTTTGATTTCATCCCGAAATTATGTTGATGGACAAAGTTTTATTTTTTATAACCCATCTAAAAGACGGATTCGATAAATCTCGTGTGGTATACATAGTTATATTTAACGATGATCTTTAATGATCGTGTTCAAGTGAGTTAATAGTCAGTTTGTTAAAATCTGAAGTCATTCTAAACATTTTTCCAAGTTTGTTTTGATTGTAATTATACTCATAATACTATACTAAAAGTTAGATCGTACCGGTCGTAATGTAATAAAAAAGAATCATTACAATAATTATAATGTTTTCGTATATTGTATGAGAAATATTTTCTTTGAGTTAAACTGATAATAATTTGTTGAAGATATGGTAAAATGTGCACAGTATTGTATTAATTGTATATACATAAATATGTTTAAATAATAGCCATTTTCAATTGGCCAATATATGTTAATAATAAATAAAATCAAAATAAATACTACCTTCCGATCCATTTGATTTAATAATAACTAAACTAAACCTTTATTTAATTTGTGTAATAAATATTAAACCAAAATTAGACTAAAAAAACTTTTTGAAAAACACGAAATAGTTTCAAAATAAAAGTTTAAGTTAAAATAACAAAAATCACAAAAAAATTATGCACACACGAATAGAATTAACGACGAATAAAAATAAAAATATCATAGTATATAATTATTTTGAGTTTTATGAAAAATAAAATCAATAGAACACTGCAATTAAATTTATAAATTAATAATTCAAGGAAATAATAACACCTCAACAGCGAGTTAAAATCACAAATATGGCAAAGTAGTCCATAAGCGCAAAATATGACCCAAACGCAACCCAAAAGCGCAAAAAAAATTACCTTTTTAATAACCTATAAGCGCAAATTAATTTTATAAAAAAAGTGTATTTTATTAAAACCATATAGTTATTAATACTATGCTATTCATGATTATAAAATTAATTTAAAAATTTAAAATACGTATAAGTAGTAAATATTAATTAGTATAAAAGCAACCACAATCAAGATAATCAAAGTTATCTTAAATGATTATCAACCGTCACCGCAATTTGTTACGATAAAATTCGATAATACTAAATACTAAATTAAACTAAAATAATACTAAACTTCATCTAAACTCAATCACTGTTGTTGTATTTTTGAATATATCATAAAAACACCATGTTATATACATATTTAATTTAATCTATTAATTAATAATTTTAAAATGAAACCTATAGTGTGACAGGTACAAAATTGTATTAGGTAATACAATTTATTTTTGCGCTTTTATACCATTACTAAGGTACAAAAGCGCAAATTCGTTTTGCGCTTTTGGTCTATTGGACAAAATAGACAATTTGCGCTTTTGGGCTTCACCGACAAATATTATTGTTATAAAAAAAACTTCGATTCGTATACAAAAAACGATATGGTCGGTGTGCATTAAAACCGAAATACATTCAAATCGTATCATTTTTTCCGTTCGCCAAATCTACCGGACGGGAAATAATAATATTATCATAATGTTGTTGTAACACCGAAAATTATAATTTTGGTAATCGTGTTTATCGCGAGGTTAGGAGAAAAATAAAATATACGAGTTTATACGGCGGAGACAGAGAGAGAGAGAGGAAAACTTAATTTTATTCTTAAACTATAAAAAAAAAAAAACGCGCGCTTATCTATAGCCGAACACGGCGTATAAAAAATAATAATAATATTATATATATAATAAGCATATTGTATACGAATCGGGTACACGTAGGTACGTATATATACGACACGACTGTTGCGAATATTTCGGACAAACCCCCAAAGGGAGGTGGGACTTGTTGCGCACGCTGAAACGGGAGAAAACACAGAATATTACCCTCTCGGACTGATCCACCCGCGTACGGATGCGTAGTGTTCGTAACAACGTAGCACGTACCTATATATATAAACGGAAAAGTAGATTTCACTCTGTACAGTATCTCCGTTTGTACCAAACTGGTCGCGCTCTGGGGCACAGGTAAGTGGCGTTCAATATTTTTTTTTTCCTCTCGTTCGTTCTTTCCGGCGTAGTAGGTAGGTACACGTCAGTGTCATGAGTTTTTTTTTTTTCACTCCTTCTCCTCCGTGTCTCTACGAAACGCGGACGGATATCTTTGATTTGAAAAATGCGCCTACCGCGCGACGCGAATTACAAAATATCGTGTAGGAATAGGTTTCGTGCGGATTCCGTTTTTACTGCGTTGTTCGTAGAGTTTGATGCGCCGACGATTACCGCGGAGACGTACGATATTTTTTTGTAAAATAATATAATCGTTTAATAAAGTCACCGACCGCCATATTTACGTAAACATATGGCGAGACGTATAGGCGATGACCGTAACGATATTTTGATTTTAAATACATTTCACCAAAAAACAAACGACTAAAATAATTTAGACATTTTTTTTTTTTGGTCCACTAATAAAATAATAAAACATTTTAGTAAATATTTACTTCGAATTAATTCTAGTTTTCTGGTGGTAGGTCATACCTAAACGATACCAAATACGTTTTAAAAATTAATTAATGTACGTGGCTTTTGCTGTTTTTTTCAAAAGCTTTTAATAATATTTGAAAATGTTTAGTGTTTATGAAGTTTTGATTCGTGCGTTTGAATTTTTACTAGGGAAAACGTCAAAAAAGAGTTTTTTTGTTAATTAATAATAATAATTTATAAAATTATATTGCAGTAAATTAAAAATTGTATAACATAATAATGTATATAATATCAATACGCATACTATTTATACCCTACGTTGAGATAAAGTTATGTTTTAAAATTATATTTGGCGAACTAGAATAAATAATATCCAGTACCGTTACAGTGTTCGGATTAATATTGAAGGAACTAGAAAGCACAGAAGTACAGAATTATGTTTAGTTTTTATACAACGTACAGTATGTCAGTATGTTGATATTTACTGTGATAATTATCTCTGGTAAGGGTTTGATACAAATTAAAATAATTTGAGTGCTAAAAATTACTGCAACAAAACATCTAACAAAGACCGAGAGAAGTTTCATTTTTTTTTTCCATAAAAAACATTGTTTAACTCGTTCTGTAATTCTGTTTTGTTCGTCTCATTATAATATGGTATTAATTCAACATTCCATTGTTTTGATTGTGGACTGTAAAACAAGTGTTTTCGCTGCCAATTGTTATCATTGAATGTACTCGAATAGACGTATGGAATAATGTGATAACCTGAATAATATTTGATGTTTATTATCAGAATAAATAAATAGCACATATAATTTAGTATACTGAAACAAAGACCAAAAATTCTAATGTTCTTTTAGTTTCCGAGTAATCGAGTAAAATTGGTATATTTCATAAAAAATTGTTCATCCGATTTTTAATATCTGCAGATTGAATATATTTTACAAAAATGCTGGCATTAATTTTTAACACTTTTTTTCAATTTATCTTTGATTTGCTCCGACAACTTGCCCAATAGCCGTTACACGCATTTACTTTATTATAATTATTACCATTATGTATTAATGACTTATCATACGGATGAGTGAAAAATAACAAACTTCATTTTCTATACAAAACTACATAAATACCCGCAATCAACATTTTAAGTTCACTCCGACTGCTGTTGTACACCTTTCTGAATATCCTCATATGTGGGTGTTGATCACAATATAATATTTCGGTTCTGGGCATGGTTTTTTGGAACATCTGAATACCGATAAATACCATACATAATGGACAATACCGAATATACTTTTAATATTATTACGCTAAGGTACAATATTAAATTCGACGCAAAGACTTAACATGTTTGGTAAAGATGTTCGAGCGTTAGATGTTTGCCTAATTTTCGGCCGATTTATTACACTTAATAACAATGTTCAATATTATGTATTATGTAGGCTAAATTGATTTTTTTTTTTAAAAAGGAAAAAACCATTATAATACGTTTTAGAATTAGTCGAGAATTTGAAAATTCATAACGAAAAAAAGTTATCATACGATATTATAATGCTTCAATAATACCCAACATAAATTAGTGCTACAGCATAATATTTATTGTTATATTATCTTATTAATGTGGTCGGAATTTCATCCAATCAATTGCCTTGGCTCATTGTATAATAATTTATACTTTGATGTGGGTAATAACTAACAACTATAATATTAATTTAAAGATAAATCTAAATTTCGTACAGTATCAGAGTAAATCTATAAACCTACCTAATACAGTATTATGTTTGATTTTATCGAAACGTATCTACGTACTGGCGTACTGTTTAATACAATTGTTTGTAACAATATTTAGGAAATATGTAATTTATATTAATTTACTTTGAAAAGTTTGTTACCTTTTCGATATCTTTTTTTTATTTTATCATCTAAAATGTATATTATTTAAAATCGTACCTTGGAAAATTCTTTTCACGAAGAGAAACCTTAAACTAAACAGTGAATACACATATATGTATGTTATTTCATCTATATTATTACACTATTCTTTAGACCTATAATTGGTAGACTTAAGTGCCCATTCTAAATGCAATTAAAATTGACTATTAAATATTTAAATTTTGAATCCGTTGATCTGTATCAACTCAGCTTTTCAACAATTCGTCCATCTGCTGAAAATAACAGTAATATTATTTCGTGTTCATCCGAATACGATTTTAAACAAATATTTACCAATAGTGTTTGAAGTGGACAACACGCCATATTATTTTTGAAGATTAACTTTGGAACTAATTAACTGTTTTAAAATAAATCAACGAAAATTGTTTATTGTATTTTTCTCCAGTGTTGAAATTATTTTTTTACAAACATTTTGCTTTATCGGATATAATGTGAAACTATTGAAAAATATTATTTGAATTCAAACAAAAAAACACTGTTTGAATTGTTAAACAATAACGTTCAGGGAAAATGTATTTGTTTTTTCTTAATAGTAACAATGACTTTTTTATGATGATAACAAAAGAGCTCTACGTCTATACTAAAAATACCAAAATTAATATTAAATGAGGTTAGGTTAGATCTTAAAAACTAACAAAAAATCATATCACGTTTTTTTATGAACAACTGGATTTTTATTATTTTTTGATGAATCAGTGGTTTTTTTTATAGTTGATACCCTAAAGTCGTTATAGTTGAAAAATAATACTTTGTAATTACTTAAAAGGAATAAAAAAAAAATAAAGCTTTTTGTTCAATTGCTTTCATTTTCTTTTTAAGACTCATTATTATACTAAATGGGTAACATTGTTTATATCATAGTCAGTTAAATTAAAGTATGTGTATTTATTTATTCTTTAAAGATTTTTGTGTGATGGTTTTGGTATATAATTAATATAACTTTTAAATGATCACAATTGATTACGTCAAAATTCATAATAATTAAATGTATACACTTCATAGAAATTGTATACATTATAAATTTCATAATAATTTAATTTATATAGTTTTTAACTGGGAATTATTTCAGTAGAATTTGTACATTTCTTTAAAATGCTAGTAAACTGTAGATTACGCAAAAATTTGTTTTGTGATTAAAAAAATGGAAGTTCAAAATTGTATTTCATGTATTATAGTTTTACATGATAGTTAGTGGTGTTATTACTTATTGTTGTCTTACATTGTTCCCGCCATGGCGCCATGTATTGCAAAATGTTTAACAAATGTATAATTCGAATTATCAATGTTTGTAATTTTGTATCGATTTACAATGTTTTTCTTTTAATTTTTAAAAATTGTGAAAATAATATAACTTCGCCAACCGTCGTTTACCGAGTTATTCCTATAATTTTGTAACATATTCTCTATTGGGGTTTTTAATGAAATTTACTGTGAGAAAGTCGCTGTCGTTGTGGAGAGTTTGATTTTATGCACCGGAAGGGCATTTATTGTGTGTATATAAAAATCTTGTTTTTATTTGTATTTGTTTTTTATTTGGCAATGGACTCTCGAGATTGAGTTATCTCAGAATTTGATTTACTACGTCCACACGAGCTTCAAAATTTGGTTTTATCGTAGGAGTTTAGTTGAAAGGGTGATCCTAATTTCAGAATTATTCCCTAAAGGGACGCCTACTTATCAGAGACGCCTACGTATATTTACTCTTTTGGAATACATGTTAAACTTTATACGTCTTCAAACTTCATAATGAGTTCAAGGAATTCAGTTTTTGTAACATTCGGCATTTGAAAATTACTAACGATCGCGAATTTATGAAAAGTGATGTTCACGTTAAACTATTTGATCTCTCATTTTTCGTTGACGTTAGATTGTATTAGCTATAGTGTACGATTGTAAATTGTTCAAAAAGGCGTATTAAAATATTGCGATATTAGCTTCATCGTGTTGTGATGGTTAGACACAATCGAATATTATATTCTCGCACCACAATGACGTCTATGAATATTATCGTAATTTGCCGAGTGTTGTTATCAAATCCAAATTGATAGTATCTATAGTTATTAGTGAGGATTTTACTTAGCTAATTTCAAGAAATGCATTTATATATTTTTAAACAAGTTTTTTGTACGCCTTCCAGAAAATGGCTATGAATGTATTCATAAGTTTACACGCGTTCCAAGAACTTACATGTGTGCTGATCGTATAAAATTAAGTAAGTTTTCGGGTAGATTATGGAAACGCGCATTGTTTGCAGTAGTAAACCAGTGGCCCGGGATAGAGGGGAACCGTGCACAGCCAGCTGTTTAATGTTAAAATATATCGAGGAAGACAATTAACCGATGTAAAAGGAATGGCCATACCACTTAGGTAAATTTTTTTGACGCAAGTTTATGGCAAAGTTTTACAATAACCAAGGTATAGATATAATACTTCGAGGATGATTTTGATACGAAGGACGGCCGCGAGGTACATAATGCTTAGAACATAATAAAGTTAGAGAGAAATATTCTGTGGATAGGAGTTTAAAATGCAAAGTCTGTGGATACATATAGAATATCCAATCGTTATTTAAATGAATGTAAATAATATAATTGAACATTTCTAATAATAAAAACTACATACATTAGATTGATTTTCGTACGTTTTTCAAAAATAAAAAACCACCGACATCAAACCGTCTCATTGAATTGATAGTGAATTTGTGTAATTTACATAGCTTGTTGTTATTGTTTGGCTATAGTTCAATTAACATATTATTATCTACTGTGTAATTATAATTAACTATAAAATGGCGTATTTTGTGCGAGACAAATATTTGATTTACGTATATAATATATTCAACAAATATTACGTATAGGTACCAACTATTATATTATTTATATTATAATCTAAAACAGAGGTTATACCTTTTTACATTATTTGGTATACCAAAGCCATATATACATAGGTCGAATACATAATATTTTACATTATGATGTTAATTGATTTTCAATTAGATCTCTATTATACATTTTCTGGGCGAGTACTATATACGAATAAATTTTCTACAACCAAATTGTATGGTTATTAGTTATTATAGTTATTAAATACAAAATGTAAACATCCTACTTAACTTATACTCGAATAACATTTTTGAGAACAATTATAGAAATTTCCGGTGCATATGAAATATAAAAGTGACTCACTACAATATACTATCAATACTTATGTCTAAAAAAGAAGTACGGTGAAGTATATTTATTTTGATGATTAAATATTTTATAGTAACATCGTTTTCCTCAGCTAAACACAGGCAAAATAGATAATGCTCACAGTATTTGTGGAGTAATGGTAATGGTATTAAAAAACTATATACTAGGTATATTATATGTATAATTTTATCTAATCTATTGAAATATTTTTATTTAATATTTTTCATCTGTATATATCTAAACGTATAGAAAAAAATCCAGGGGGAGGGGGGGGTGTATGTACGCCACTATTAGGCTCTAAATTTACTCTAATAATCTTGGCATAAGATAGTGTTATTGTTTATTAATTATTATATTTAATTCGAGACGAGAGAGATATAATCACATTTGTAATATGATTCTGTCTGGAAGGTTCAATGTACGAAGCGTTGTCGTTTATTATTTTTCACTTAAATGATCATAAACGAAAAAAATGCTAGGTAGTCAAGATTTTAGAGATGTCATAAACACAGTGTTATATAATGGTGCGATAGATACTGTTGTACATGGTAAATAATACTATGAGTTGAACAATTTAAAAACACAAACAAATTATTTAACCTGACTACAGTTAAAATATTGTAATAAAATCAAAATTTAAATGATATTTCGTCCGTGGTACATTTCACCGTGTTTTTGCTATTTTCCCGTAGCTCATACTATACATATCATCATCTCAGTAGTTATGTTGTTTGCAATAAATTCAAAAGTTATTTATACTTAAAAATTTAAATTATGGCAGTTTCAGTTTTATCTTAATTCAACGCTAAAATTTATTTTTAAGCACCTATTACTTTATTTTAAGTATACGCGAGTAACGTAGTGTGCACAATTTCTACTATGATTTATGACTAACGACTAAGGGTGGTTTCAAAGTAAATTATTAAGGTCATTAAAATGTATATAATATGATAATTTTAAATAGCTAATCATCAAGTTTTTACATCTTGTGTGTAGTAATAATAAAATATCTCGGACGTTTTATACGATTGTAAATTTGGTATTATAATGTGCACTCCTTTACCCTAGCTACAGCTTATAAGAGGTCCGACAAAATATTCAAACGTTTATCACGGAAATGCCATTCTGCAAATATCCAACAGATGTTTATATTTAATAAACTGTTTTGGTAGGTATTCATTATTTACTTGGACACTTCGCGAGATTTTTCATTCCATTTTCTGGGATTACGTGATGTGATCATTTTTTGAATTTTAGATCCATCTTGTGTCATAATAATAAATGCATTTGATAATGAAAAAAAAATTCACATGACTGCGGTTTTCTTCTATTATTAAAATATATGATGCAACTAAAAATTTAAATAGTTCAATTTTTTTTTTTATGCTTATATCGTATCGTTTTTTCTATGTATTTTGAGCTTATCGAATTCTTTTAATTGTCCATTCGTATTAATTATTTTCTGTAAAAGTATTCACATCAAATAGGCCACAAAATTCTTTGAATAATAAATATTATAACGTTGAAGTATTTGAGATGTATAGTTGCATTGTATTCATTGGAATTAGCATTGTAAATTATCATTCCTATTACATGTACAAATCAGTAATTTTCAATAATCCATCATCCGAATCTGATTCACAAGGTAGGAACTTACTGAAGTCATTTCAAAACTATTGGAATATATATACGCTATTCTATTTTCAAACTTCTTTAGTCGATTGTTGCTGGGTGGTTTTTAATCCTTTTTCGTCTAACGGAACTTAAAAGTCTGCCTCCAAAATAAATTGGTATAAAACGATATTATGCTATGGTTAAACTGCATTTTGGGACTTCATAGTCCCGTATAGTATCAGAAAAACAAATACATTAGAGTATGGAGGTAAATTATAACTCTTATTACCGTTGTTGGTTTTTTTTTTTGCTGGATATAAACGAAAAATAAAAATAAGTATATACATACTAAAATAGTAAATATTACTATTTGAATCGTCAAAAATAATGTGTTTAATTAAATTTTTTTATATTTTCTGAGACTAAATAATGAAGTGTCATTATTTTGATCCTTAAATGTCCTAGACAGTTCATATGTACAAGATTAACTGCCTGTCGGGGCTTTGAGTCCAGACCATGGATGCCCGACGGGGACTACAAAGGATGAAGGGAAAAAAAAGTATTTATTTTTTTTCATATCCATTCTTAAATAACTAATTTAAAAGATAATAAGAAAACAAACATACATTTTCAAAGTTTTTCAAGCTAAGAAAGGGTTAAGGTTTAACTCATGATTACACCGAAACAGATGCTGCAGTGGCGGCCACAACTGTTTTATATCAGGACACATATTATTTTCATTACGTCTACAATTTCCCCACAAGCAAAAAACTCTATAGGTACTTTAGATCGGTTCTGAGCGAAGTAATGGATCTATTGCCGACGGCGTATGATGCGTGTCTTTTGATTATTATTAATTAATTTACTTTTCTGAGCGTTTTTTTTTTTTGTCTATCATCACTTTTTGGAGCAGTAAAATGGTGAACCTTCAACTCCGGTAGCCAATTGGATCTAATTGGTACTTTGAGGGTCAAAAATTGTCCGTGTTTTTTTTTTAATAAGCGGGAAAAGCCAACAAAAAATAATTACTTACATGAAAAACGGGAGCGTATTTTATGCAACACCTATTTTTTACAACATTTTTTTGGAATTCAAAAAAATTGTTTATCGTAGAAACTTAATTATTTCATCAAAGTGTTTACAATTTAAATGTAATTTGTATAGTGCACATGTATATGTATGTATGTACCAGGTACCTCTATACATTTAAACAAATAAATTATACTCAATATTGTACACAACAGTTGTATTATATGCACACAAACTTTATTATCATTAGTGAACTGTGAAATAGTAATTTCATGTTAAATTTGCATAAATATATCGTTACTCGTGAATGTTACAAAGTTATTTAAGATATTTTAGATTAAGACTTATTTATGGTGCAGCTATCGATAATAGCACTTGATCCAGAAATAAACTTTTAATTTCAAAATGTTTGTTTATATTATAGCTATTATAACGAATTCGATTTTACTCGTCAAATTACCATGTAAACCACACAATTGATCTCCGACAAGACGTATAACGGGACGTATATTTCAAGCAAATTTTTTTAGCGTTTTCTTCTAATACGATAAGTCAGGGGTTTCTAAAACACGGGACACGGGCCACTTCTGGTCACTATTATCATACTATATATTAAATTTTTTTTTCTATTAAACTCTATTAAGCTGGTACAATAGACAATATACCCCTACGTTTAATATAACAACTAAACATAACAATCAACAACAATTAATGCGTATTTTAAGTAGACGGAAAAAATACTCTATATTATAGATTTAAATGTTTCTCGTCGTATCTGGAAACGATGAGTTACAGTCATAATAAATATCAGTTGCTATCATTATAAACCTAACTTTTATTCCATGCCCAAAATGTGTTTTGCTGCAATAAAACCGGAAACCCGCAGACGATAGAGTCGTGGTATTCTCGCAGAAATGATCGCTGAATTAGAGCGACGACGTCAATATCGATAGCAGAGGCGTTTACGACAATTCTATTATTTTCCTCTAACGGGCAGCATCTATCGATTTTACGGGGTAGCTAGGTCCGAAATTGTCGTATAATATTTTCTAATATTATGTATTTTGCACTTGATTTAAGTTTAACGTTCAAACCGCATTTTATTTTCGAGAGTACCTATGTATATGAGTACATAGATTACACTCGCATATTATAATATAAGCTAAACACGTGAATATTATTATGCTCGTAAATAATATAATAAATCGCTAATACCTACGGCACTGCCAAATCGTGCGCCGCGGACGTTTGTTCGCATTATTTCCGCGTGATAGTAATACAGGTGGTCGTATGGTATTAAATCAATTTCGGGGGGAATATTATTGTGTGTTGTTAAACGCCATATGCTGATTAATCGCGAAGACCACCGCCTACGGTAAACGTTCTGGAAATGCATCGGAATTGTATCGCACAGATATAATATAGGTACACCGATACGTGTTACATTAACATAAGATAAATGAACGAGTCGGTGTATGGCATATATGGGTACACTCGATTTCAGTTACCGAATTCGGACGTTTTAAGTGCAGGATATTACAATGATTATACCTACCCGAATGTGTTATTGACGACGAAAATATAAACTATATGGAAGGGATTCGATCTACAAACGATTGTTCGCACGCCACTCGTCGAATGCACAACGCCATTTTATTTTTGTAATATTCAAAAAGGAATAATAGAAGAGAATTAAATTGTTTGCCATATATTTTGATTATATTTTTCTAGACTCGGTAATATGATTTCCAAATATTTCGTTTTTTTTCCGAACGGTTTTTCCTAGATCAGTTAAAATATTAAAAATACACCCCGCACAACTTTTTTTGTAACCACAACATATGGCGGTAATATTGTCAAATCACGAAAATTGTAATTTAATATTATAAAATTACAACCAGTTAAACTTTGCAACAGAAACTACTCTCAGTGTTGAAGATCGAATCACTTGAACAGCTCCAAAAAAAAATTTCATCGGGCACATCAACGTAAAACCAATTGGTACATTCCTCGCTCCGCTCATAGAATCTAAATATATTGAAACTTGTATTCAAAAATCTCCCACGATTACCAACGACCCAGAAATATGCCCGATGAATTATGAAATTTGTTTTCAAAACTACAAACCTTTCACCGAACTATTCTATTTTTACTTATCTATTCTGTGCTTTCACTCTAAATATTCGGATTTTTTTACATAAAAATTAACATCATTTTAAATATTCTGTCGATACAGTTTTATATAAACACAGACTATATAATATAAAATTGTTTTAATGTATATATTAATTGATCTGAAGCGTTGATTAATGTTTGACCTAATTCAAAATGTGCAGTATACGAATAAAATATATATATTTTAGCTCAGGTTCCACGCACCATATATTATTAGGATACCTACGACTATAATACCAATAATAATTGTAATAGAGCTGCGCATGTTATTACTCTCATTATTATGATTATTGTGTTGTTATTGTATAGTGAAGATGTTTTAGGCTTGTGAGGAGTAGCACAATCGCATAGTTCAGACGTATATAAATGTATAGTTTGTATATGATATGATTTTATGATATTAATATTATTATTAGGTATATGTTGTTTGGTTGCCACTGTTGTGAGACAGAAGTGTTTGCGACTTTTTGAGCATCGCTTAGTAGGTAATGTAACAAACGTTTAATCGAAGCCAATAATAATAATATAATAGATTTATTACAGTTATTGTAAAATTTGAGTAAAATGTTTGTAAGTTGGTCCGACTCTATTAATTATCTGTTCTATACTTCTATTACTTATGTGAATTTTGAAAATCTATGATTGCAGTTCACCATAATAACCACCTGTAATCAATAAATATGATGTACTAAAAATTTGAATACGAACAGAATGTTTCAATTACATGTTTTGTGAATCGCTTAAATTTAATTTTAACATTTTTAAATACACTCAATATAGATATATTTTACATTAGTAAATTAATTTATTAAGAAACAAATTATTTCCTAAACCTAGTAATAATAATTAAATTTAAATTCAACATATTATTATTATTTTTCTTTTTTAATGTAATATAACTACCTACGTAGAAGATGGAACCAAAATTGATGGCAATTTGTACATGATAAAAGTTACGTCTTGTTTTTAACTTAGCAAAACCAGTATTATTTGAGCATGATTTTTTTTTTATATATTTACGAAAACTTTTTGTCCCATAAATAGATTACGTTTCTTAAAAATGTTAAGACAAAATTCACGGATTTCTCAACTCTAATTTATTTTTCATCTGGTGGACATGTTTATTATTCTAAGTTTACAAATTGGGTTTTCACGCCATCTAAAATTGGTAAACACAGTTATATATTTGATGTGCCAACGAGTGAAGAAAACAGTTTTTTTTTTGTAAGGTGCGTCACATAACTGTGATTTAAACATAATTATTTATTTTGTCTAACTTCGGTAACTATAATGGTACATTATTTTATGAACGATGAAAATTCTACCAAAGACACTAAAGACAATATTATTATGGACTATCATGGTTGTTGAATTTCAGATATTATCGTCCATTACTTGGTTATTTCTTAAACGTTGGTTTGAAATCGATTGGTTTGCGATGATGATTATTTGTTTCTCTTGAGAAAATCATCAATCTCTTTTTGTTGGCAAATACATTTTCCGTCAGGTAGTATATGCTCAAAAAGTTTTGTAATATTCTTTCGTGTACTCAAAGGCACCACTTATACTTTCGAACATTTTACTCTACGGTATTGCCGTAAAAACTGCCAATTAACGGTAACACGCAGGAAGACCGAATTTAAGGAAAAATGATATTGATTTTTAAACTAGCCTACAGACATAATTTTTCGATTTTCAGAAGATTACTTTTTTTCATATTTTATAGGCATATAATTTTCAACCATGATTTCGTAATGTAATTTTTGGTGTCTAAATAAATTTAGAATGATTTTTATTTAATGAATATAAACGAATTTAAATATGAGTGTATCAATTTTTTGAAAGTTTAAAAGAACCTATACTTAGGTATTTGAGTAAAATTAAATTTATTTTAAGCAATTAACTTATTTAGATTTTCTCTCAAAATATACGTGTCTGTATAGCGTGTATATATATTTACCAAACATCAAATAATACTTGACACTGTTTTAATTAAATTTGAACATAAATTATTGCAGTCTACGAGAAAACTTGATATTTACATTCGTCAGTCTTGTGGTTTTCGCAATTGTAGTGGTTTTTGATTTATGTTAAAAAAAAATGGCGGGAAATTTTTGAATTAAATAATATAATGTATACATTATGTATGTTTTAAAATGCAGATTATCATAGTTTCGAGGTATATAAAAATACATATAGGTACTGTATTGTACATGATAAATTTAAACTATCTACTAGTTTATAAAAAAATACTTAAAATAAATTATATATTACATTTAAATTCAGACATGCATTATACTAGAATAATACTAGATATTATTATATGAGACATAGAAACAAACAATAACAATAATCTGCATGTAGATTGAGGTGCTTCAACAATTTCAAATCAAAACAAAAAAATAGGAAATAAATTCAATAACAACATTCCTATTATAGGAACCTCGAAGATTATTATTATTATCTTGAGCGAATGTGTCCGTATTTCTCTAACATTCTATTGTAATTTTCTGTAAATCAAAAAAATAAACACTAGAGTATAAGACGTTATCAAAGTATTGACGAGTAGTAGCATTTGAAATTGTTTAGACATTCCGATGAAATTCGGTACCATTTTTATACCAAAATTTAAACATCGAAGAATAAAGAAAAAACGAGTAACTAACCATTTTTTTTTTTTTTTATCTTTAATGACAAACGAGATGTCTCGTTTTTAGTTATTTTGTTTGAAAACATGTAATATGTGCGTATCATAAAATCTAACAGAAATGTGTGTGTATCTATACTGTGAATCGGCTAGATAATTTGAACAAATTACTGCAATCATGTTGTACGCACATCCATGGTGTATAATATAATGTAAACACTTTACATTATGTATGTTTTAAAATGTAGATTATTATAGTTTCGAGTTATATAAAAATAATATAGGCACTGCTGTACACAGTAAATTTAAATTATATGTTTGTTTATGAAAAAAATCATAAAATATATTATATATTTATTAAATATAGTAGTAAACTTTTAAATTCCGACATGCATTATACATTTATACTAGAATACTAGATATTATAATATGATACGTAGAAACAAACAATAACAATAATCTGTATGTTAACTGAGGTAGGCACTTCAACAATTTCGAATAAAAAAAAAAATAGGAAAGAAATTTAATAACAATGTGATATCACTATACCTCGAAGAATATATTATTATTATCTCGAGCGAATGTCCGTGTTTCTCTAACATTCTTTTGTAATTTTTTATCTAAATTAAAAAATAAACACTGGAGCATAGGCGCAAATAGGGAGGGAGGGCTTTAAGGGCTAAGCCCCCCAAACATTTCCTACATTTTGTTTTAAGCTTATTCAATATTATCAAAGTAAGGCTTTAGCTCCACCCCCGAATCCAAAACGCTATTTGCTCCTATCCACTAGAGTATAAGACGTTATCAAAGTATTGACGAATAATAACATTTAAAACTGTTTAGAATTCCGATAAAATAAGGTACCATTTTTGTACCAAAATTTAAACATCAAAAATAAAAAAAAAAAAACGAGTAAATAACCATTTTTTTTTTTCATCTTTAATGACAAACGAGATGTCTCGTTTTTAGTTATTTCGTTTGAAAACATGTAATATGCGCGTATCATAAAATCTAATAAAAATGTGTGTGTATCCACTGCGAATCGGCTAGATAATTTGAACAAATTACTGCAATCATGTTGTACGCACATCCATGATGTGTAATATAGTATGTATATTATTTTTGTTCTTCTCTCGTATTATTTAACGGCCAAAATTGTCTATTGGCCGTCGCGTTTTATATTATATTGACCTCCGCCGTACATAGCTAATAAATTTCGACACGCGAATTACGACTTACGGAAGATACCCATTCGGCGAGCCGCAGAATATCACTTAACGTGAATCATATTAAATTGCAGATTCCTTAGTTCCGATAAAATACCCGGAATTACTTAATAAAAACAACAATTTATGTGTTTTTATCGTAGGTACACAAAACAAAACGTCTTAATAAAAAAAAATATTTTTATACGTTGATTCGATATAGTCCCGGGTACCCGCCTACATATTATATTTTAAAAATATGTTACCCACCGTTCACTTATTTTTATATTTATACCTACTTATAACTTGACAATTAATCGTACTGATTTTATGACAGTTTATGACTCGTACCTACAAATAATTACAAATTCTATCCCGGAAAAGTAACATACGTAAGTACATATATATATATTATTATGATGAATGGTTTATTAATAAAAACTGATTATTAAAGTAGGTTCACACTTAAACGCTAAAGATATGTAGGACCTACCTACCTACCTGCTGAATATCATTTAGAACGTTTTGATTTAGTTTGTATAACTTTTCGGCGTTATTATATCGTAGGTATCCTTAAAAATAATAACATTTGTTTTTGTGTCAGTCCGTCAAATCAGTGTAATATTACAGAACGAACAATAACATAAAATAATAGAATATTAAATTTCATAGCATGAATTCAATGTAATATTATAAGAATCATATTATTAAATTATAATTTATAACACTATTCCATGAACAAAAAAAAAAAAAAATGTCTCTACTGTGAACTATCATGATAAATATATATATATATTAAAAATAAGTCTTTGTAATGATATCTGGAGCTATATTGTCATGTTCGTCTGTACAAAAGTTTCAAAAGTTTAAAACGAATTGGCCATCGATACTTGCTATATATCCACCACCGTAGGTACCCACACTACCTACTACACTTATAATAATGTTTGAAGTTAATGATGCAACTGTTTTGTTTTGCTGCTACCCTGCACCGAGATAATAATAATAATAATAATAAAAAACAACTTAAAGAGATTTAAAAACGACGATATCATTATTGCTTAGCTGTACTGTTATAATATTTACATTGTTACCAACAGTATTCTGTTTACGATAATATCGTCCACGACATTATATTTAGTAGGTATTTGTTCATTTAATCCCGACAGACATTTGTTTTTCTTTTTATTAAAAACAAATATACAAAGTAGTTAATACATTGTACATTTTAATTTTGAATTATCTTCTACATGAAGCACCTAGGTATTAAAAAGTCAAGTGTTAAACAGATTTATACGCCCAAAATCTCAACAGGTGTTCGTTAATTACTTAGAGGTAAGACTTGCGGCGAGTATATTATGGAACTACTATAATAGGCCAGTACGACTTCTTAACATCATATTACTTATTAGAAGCAATTTAAAATATGTATTTGATTTTTGTGGACTACCACCACATATTACAAACACCTGACATATTACGATAACCATATAACGAAACTTTTGTATTATAAACCTGCAGAGACAAATACTTAAATATAATTTTTTTTTGTGAGTGAGTGAATTTCAAATATAAAATAATAAACTTTTGTTGTACAACATAACTCGGCTTATCTCAACTTATATTCATAATTCGTGTAAAATAACAATTAGGCCGTGTTTTTCTTCATAAATGGATGTTGAGACGAAAATTTAAACCGACCAATTTCGATAAACTGAAGGTTTTTTTTTAAGCTTTTAAAAAGATTGAATAATATTCCGTAGGTCGTATAATTACGTAGTCGCGTACCCTTTTGATATTAATGTGTTGCTTTAAATTCTTAATTAAAAGTGAAGCTATAGAAGACCAGTTTTTTTTTTTTTTATTAATTGAAGAATAATTTTATTTTCTCGGTGGTAGTATGGTAAAAAATATTATGTTGAAATATAAACGTAATGTATCAACAAAGCGATTGTGATAAACATGGTTGTTATGATTCTAAAATGGGAAGTTCTATAAATCTTAACTATAAATATACAGTAAAAAAAGTATTTTATCTCAACTACGTAATTTGTTTGGAAAATAATAACTTTTAGAAGTACGTAATTACAAAGTAAACCTATGCTACTTGTTCCACTACATCTTATCAATTTTTAAGTATCATATTAAAATATTATAGCAAAACTGAGTTTTTAAAATTATGATTCAATTAATAACATTTCATGTGACATCATTTTCAGTAGAATAATTACTGAAACACAACACCGACACAACATAAAATTGTAATGAAACACCGAATTACCGAAACGCATAATTAAAATATAATTAGTGTGTCAAAATATAAAAATGGAAAAAAAAATGTCAAATGATAACAAAATGAAAATACAAACATAATAGGATCATAATAGGCGAAATAAAATAAAATAAAAACGGTAAACAAGGATGACCGGTAATAAATCAGTAAACATTGATTTGTTAGAAATCTTCAGTGGCGTTATTTAGGAGAGAGAACTTGGTGGGCAACGGCCACAGTCTAATTTGTAAAGGCTTATTAGGCCTACTACGATTGCTTCTCTTTATAAAAAAAGGTTTTGTAATATTATACTATGTCGGTACACATATTATTTAATACATTTCCTGCACATAAAAAAATCATTCCGTAGTTTTTGGTTTGGTTGACTTTTGTAGTAGGCAGGTATTATGTTTATCAGTGGCGTATCCAAGGGGTGGGGGAGGGCTGAGTGGGCGAAGCACTCCTCCAAATTCAAAGATACTTTTAATATTATTAATAGTATAGACCTGCAAAATACGGGCGACAATGCCAAGTTCTGCCTAGGTAGGACATTGAAACAGGCATGGGATAGGCCGAGGGTGGTATGTTTAAAAAACCAAAAACCGTGGGATCAACAAACATAATATCTTATATTATTTGTAAAAGAGCTGGTCAAAACGTTTCCCTCGTCTGGTAAAACTTGAAACGACGCTACTGTTATAAATATTTCGCATATTATTTCAACACAAACAAAAATATAATAATAATAATAATATTGTCTTCGATAATGGGTACCCGCTATAGTTCCCTTGGAAAAAATAAACATTTTTCTGAAATGTCCTGAAGAAAATCGGGGTCTATATATCAGTCGTCTGTCGACGTATTCGTCGCAGGTTTTGGATACTTCGATCAATATCGTAGTCGTTGAAATATACGCTTACTTTGTTTACCCGACACAAGTACGATTTTATTGTTCCGATATAATTTATCGCCACGGCATGTCAAGTCGAAAAGAGAGGGATTTTCCCGGCGTCTGCAGGTCGTCGCCGGAAGAGTGATTCCGCGAGCTTTTAATTGCGTTTCAATTCTATACAGCACAATATCACGTGTGTCGTTCATAATATTATGTAATATTTATGCCTCCGACTGGATTATAATACATGCAGGTTATTAAAAGCTATGTTCAACATATTATAATAAAATATTGTTCGCAGCTCGTGCTTCATGTTATATACGTCTCGCAACCGTACGTACTACTATGCAGACTGGTGTCGGCGAAAGTCCTCTTGAATTCGATAATGTTCCGTAGGTATATAATATTTTTAATTTTCCAATCGATCCGAAGGACTTTTTTCGCTATTGCGTTGCTTTTTTTTTTTTTAATCCACTATATTGTTGCGCATGTGCGCGAGACGAGAGCTTCGAGTGTGTAGACACGAACGCACATAAAATTAAAACCGCGTGATAGGTATATACCGCTAGGCCGATTTTTCAATTTATCGTAAGCCAACATATTATATTACCATCATCTCCTTATCCGACCGTTATATACGGTTTTATTTTTTTTTTCAACGCTGCAGAAGTGCGTCGTACTCGTCAGTACTCGTACTGTTTTGCATTTTTTTTTTTTTTTGCACAACTATTTAAACAGTCTTACACACTTTTGCCCGCGTATAAAAGTCGAAACAAAAGATAAAATTGTTTGCCGTCTGTTTCGCCCGCACGACAACGAAAAATCAGCGAAAACCGTATTGTCCTACGCGATGCATATAACAATAGTAATAATAATATGTAAATTATAGTTAACACTATATTATTATAATGTCGGTGACACCGATGACACATCAGCCGCTCGAAAACGCGTGGGCATTATTTTCATCGATATAAATGCCGATTTCCGATGCCACGCCGGATGCAATCGACGAGGTTAGATGGAAAGAATAATATGTGTTTTTGGCGTATAAAAAATAACAATCTGTATGTATATAATAACGATCCGACGGGGTCGAGTGGGTGCATCGAAATAAAGTTAACGCTCGCGACTGTACAATACATATAAGGCTTACGTCGTCTTTATTTGGTTTTCACTGCGTTCGATTATATTCTACTCCAAACGCCATTATTTGCTATACAAAAACAAACACAATATATGTTGTGCAGCACTGCAACGACGCGGAAACGTATATGATGTGCTGTGTACGGAATCCATCGTTCGACGCCTTATACCCTACATCGCGAGTCAGCACTGTGCATTGAATAATAATTATTTAAATTTAATATCATTATATTGTTGTATGCGAAATGTTACGCTTTCGTCGGTGGCGAATGTGCAACCTATTTTTAACTCGACGTCGAATGCCCTCGAAGTCACCCTAACTGTCCGCCGGTGATCATCAATTAACCGCTGCACCTGGACGATTTGTATTATAATCTACATACCTGACATTTTTGTTTTTTTGTAAGTCGCGTCCCCGAAAAGGGTACAATCCAGTTGCGCTCGGCGCATATACTCGAAAGTCTTCTTAGTTGTTTTTAGTATACACTGCGCTTGCGCGTACCTTATATTATCAAAAACAATAAGTCAATCATCATTACCTGTACCTATACAATCTTATAGTTCATTATTATTATTTAAAACAGTTAGTATAGTGTACGCGACAAAATATTATGCAATATGAAAATATGGCACACCGATCGTCCAATCCCCACCCATTGGCTATTCGATATGGAATCAGATCGTCATGTGGAATCGGTGGGTATGGATTTCGTCCGGGACGCTAACGATTTGTGAAAAAAAATTCACTGAAACTCGATAAATTTCTGGTACATAGTTTGTCCGGCAAGCTGCAGTCGCAGTACCTATCTTGTACACCTATGTCGTTTGAATGTATAATTAGTGCGAGTAACGGTTCTCACCGAAACATAAATGCCGTACCCTCGTGGATATCACACGATCCCGTCCGAACATTTTGTGGATCTCGACGAACACTGTTCCTGTAACATAAATAGGATGAACGATATGAGTTACCGCACGAGACGTGGCGAGTTTCCGTGCGCAAAAGCTACACGAAAATAAAAGTGAAAATATTCCCATCTGTAAGCAATTATAATATTTCATTATCTGTGTCATAATGTGATAATCGAAAAGGCGCTTATCATTTGCGTAAATATATTAATATTTCGTTTCAACAGTAAAAGTTTTTTTTTTTTTTTACACAAAATTATTATGGACTAAAAGTGATTTTCCGTTTTCACTAATCGTGTAGGTATAGTAGGTACCGTTGCAGTAGGTCATCCAATTTTATAAAATATGTCTTAATGTTTTTTTATTGACTCACTTATTAATCATTGTGTAAAAAAAGTGGGCAAGCGGATGTTGCTCTACTGTACAGTAGGTTACAAGTGGGTCACTGTAATGGATGGTGTTAAATTTGAATTCAATGATATATAATATCATTGTATAGGAAAAACGATTCTGAGCGAAAACGGTCAGTCAGCCTTACCAAGTATATTTGATGATATTATTGTGAATAAAGTAATTTATATATAACCTATTAAGTGGAGCCTTGTTTTCGATTTTCAATCATTAGCTATAAAAGTTAAACATTTTATAAATTTTTAACTGCAAAATAATTGTTTAATTATAAATTTGATAAATGTTGTCAAAATATGAACTTTAAATGCTTATAAAAAAAAATTGTGCCCATGTATTTTAAATATTTTTCAACTACTATTAGAATGTTATATCAGGAGCTTTATATTAAATTTTCACGTTCTTTTACCCAACAAATAAAATTGTATTGATATTTATAGAAAAAATAATTAAAAAAATTTAAAACTGACAATGTCTGTAAACAGCTCAAAAAGCGTTAAATTATTTTTTTGTGTATAGAAAATGCTAATATAAACATTCAGTGAAATTTTCAAGTATCTACAGTCATTTGTTTAAGAGTTACACTGAAAACCAAAATCGATGTTCTCAAAAACAGATTTTGCGTAAAAATTCCCGTTTTTCCTTAATTTTTCTTTTGTTTTTCACGTCGCTTTTGAAAACTTCTAGGAAAATTTTACTTTTGACCCCCCCCCCCCAAAGTACCAACTAGATTCACTTTCCTATCAGAAAAGTTACTGTTGAAGAAAATCCAAGCACTTTTACTGTCCTAAAAGGTTCCACTCAGAATCTAAAAGAGACTAAGTCCAAGACGTACACATAGTCTGATATAGTCGTATATGGTTAAGATTATATTATAATGCTATGCGCGCCTCGTACAGAACAGAAAGTAATGCATTTAATTTTATCTCCTCAAAGGAACTTCATAACTTATACATAAGACATAACCTGTTATTTTTCGTGCTGGAACTTACCAAACCCCTAAAGGACGCACACCCGGGTAGTATAGTACATACTTGTGTATAATTTATTTATTTATTATAAAATAATACGAAACATCAATAAAAATATAATATTATGGTAAAGGCGGAACCGAAAGTAATTTTTTAGTCACAGGGCCTTATCCATACGCGTTAGTGTGTGTTCATATACACACTCTGTTCACTATAAAACGTGTTCATAAAAAAAAATCATCATCCTTATTTCGTTATCTAACCGAAACGGAGAAGTATATTTTCGTAATAGTCCGATAATATTATCGTCTGTCCATGTGAGATTATCGAGTGTCACGCATAAACCGCACATAATATACGAACTGCGAGTAACAAGCACGACGCTTATGATTTTAAAATAATAATAATATCTTATCAGTGAAACTTTGTTCTAATATGAAATGCACGTAAACCGAAAAAGAGGAGAGAATTAAATGTACGCACATCCAACGCTTATGCAACTGTAATAATAAGTAAGTATGCGTGTATGTGGTCGAAAACTCAAATTTGAATTTCCAATTTCATAGGTAGGTACGACAAAAAACTTGTTACTCATAAATAAAGGTTTTTTTTATTATTTTTAACAATACGTTTGACGTATAATATTATGATTATCGATTTTAAAATTGTTTTAAATATTTGGTTAATTGTATCGACGGATGTTCGCCGTAAGTCATCTTAAAATTGTATCTATATTCTGTTTGCCAAACAGAATTTTTTATCCGACCCACATTACAGAGGAATAAAGTATCTCCTTTTTTGTTGAGACGAAACTTTCTTTGTTATTCGGTACTCCGGAAATCTTTCTTTTAAAATAATAATTTTAAAGATTAGAGAGGATCGTTCTGAAGTAGGTAATCCAACCAAGTAGGTACTTCATTGAATACAATTTTTTTTATTAAATTACACCGATATATTACTATTGTACTCAAGCAGGGTTGTTACAATTATTTATTTATTTACATTTCTGATGAGGTTAGGTCAAAGTTGTTCTCATTTTTCCGTTCAAAGGATAACGACTTAAATTTAAGATTGTTCTGATTAAACGTTCAACTATACTAACCCCTATCATAAGTTTCAGTCAAAAATATTCGGCGTGGATCTTTTTCCAGCTTTGATCTTAAAATATTCATAATATATAGCAAATAAAGTAGAATTAAAAAAAAAATATATGTTTTTGATTGCTGGCGGTTCCCCGAGATACGACTCTAAGCGAGATTTACCGATGGTAGAGTTTTATAACTTTCGAGCTGAAATACAATCGAAAATAATATCGATAATCATTCACTAATCATTAACCAACATGTAATGTAATGTGCACATATGATCTAATGCGTATTGTACTTTTAAAGCACATAATTTTGTCGATCATCGATAGACGACGATATACTTCAGTGAAATACCTTTATATATATACATTAAATTTCAAATCGCTCAAACATCTATTTTATTTGACAATGGGTATACTGTACGGAAAAAAAGATACGCTTTCGCTCGAGTTTCCATCGAACGTATAGGTTTTGTCCACGGCAAAAGATTCGATTCGACGGAAAACGAAATAATATTATATATTATTAATGTGGTTTTGAAGGACACTGCAGGATGTCGATGAGTGTATATATACCGACGGGTATTTACGTTCGGCTCAGCCACGATTATTTTGTCTTTTCCATTTCGGTCACATTATGTTCTGCTGCACGTCGTCTTGAACACAGAAATCTAACTCTCGTGTTACCTATACCATTATATCTCAATCCAGCACGTACAGGACTCGGCTAATACTACGGTGAACTTTTAAAAAGAAAATAACATATCGTATCGAAATCTTCTGAGATTGCGTTACGTATACGGTTCAGATTTAGCGTTTTCGCGGCAAGTCATGTAATAAATATATATTTTTTTCCCACAAAAAGCTCGTTTTATCAATCGAATTTTTCGTTAAAACTGACGTTATAGGTATAGGTACCCGTGTTCTTTCGAAAAATAATGCTTCCGATTCTGCAGTTACCGCGGTAAAAAAAAAAAAAAAAAAAAAAAACAATAAAACAAAAATTAAATGATACGGAATAGTTCTGCAGGAATCGGTGTATTGTTCGGCCACTTTCCAATCAAAACGATTATTGCAGATACTGACGAAGCGAACAAAATGACCGTATTATCATTACAGTCGGTATACCTATGCCAAATCCGCGCGATTTTTTTTTTTTAGTCAACCGGATAATAGCTATCGAATAACTGAGAAAAAAATTTGCATACGACAAAATAACGAATTTCCGGTTTTTCCAAAACGTTTTTTAATTTCTACGTGGCATATCGCAGGGTTATCCGTTCGGTATTACGCTCGTTAAATATTATATTCTATATAAACCGCGACCGGTACAGAAATTATTTATAGGTTTTGTATGTACACACTTTTTTTTCGTTTTAGAGACCAACTGAAGCGAGGTGATGTACGTTTATTCATTTCACAATAATGCGTGAAATACACTTTGTTTTTCCGTCGACAATTTTTCGGCCGGTGCGCGTCGGGCTCGTGTGTTGATTTCTGAGGAAAATCACAAATCTTCAACCGGTACGATAGGTTTTCGGGCGGTTTTGTAAGTTTTGTTGTACCTATACTAATAAGAGATAAATAATTACATTTAAGCATCTCGACGTACTTTCCGCATTATCCATATTGAACTGCTCAATATCTACGGTTTAAATTTGTTGTCAAATAAGTTGAATCGTAATTGAACTCTAAAGCTCATTATATTATTGTGTACGACATAATATAAATGGATTTGATTAAACTGAATGGACCTAGTTTAGAATTCGCTAGTAGCATAATTGGATGTTACGTTCACTGTTCAGTGTTCTGCAGTTACAATAAATGTTATTCTATTCAATTATAAATTATAATATCATTACTACCACGAGAAACCTGCGAAATTTAATATTAATGTGCACTTTGTGTTTCAAGTGGGTAAATTTTAAATAATTTGTATTAATATTTAACAGTAGTACATATTGGTACCGAAATATAACTATCGTAATATTATTATTTTAGTTATTTAAAAAAAAAAGAGTGAGAAATGAGTTGGAAAAATATCGTCAATAACTAACTGACATATTATCATGATAACTTAATATGTATAAACTAATAAAGTAGAAATAATTTATATACAGCCACATAATATATAAGCTGTGTGACTGCGTATTGTTTTTAAAATATTTAAATCGAATAAACTTGGTCCAAACCTTAGGTCGTTTATTTTACCAGAAATTTTTAAACGGAGATCAAACAAAATATCAATGAACTATGTGTGTTTGCAATATGTGTACAACGTAAACACGACTAATGTTAAAACAACTAACACTAAATTGCATTCGGACCAAGATCGATGATTAGTAAATCCGTTGCTAATTACATATAATTCACCTAAACCAAACACTATTGCATTATATTTGATTTAATGAAGATCGTACTATATTGTGTGAGAGACCCAATTAATTCTATTACAGGCACAGGTGTGGCAACGTCATCATGTATCTACCACAACAATAGCGATTGTTAAATCATATTATCGATTAATTGAACAAAAACCAGACGTCACGTCAACTCCTTTTGAAAATTCACTTTTACATTCTACGACTTAGTTTGACTCAAATTAGTTTTGTTTTATTTAAAATTATAATATAATAAATTTGCCATTAAAAAACATAAAAAGATACTTGTGGGGTCGTGGGGAAGTAACCGGATGAGTCGGATATGTCGGGTCGAGTTCATTACATTTTTATGTGGGTGTGTAGGAACACAGACGAATCAACGGTGTTCTTACATGTCCGGTATATTTCATAGAATTCAAAATTGGAAATGAGTGTAATTTCCAAGAATTGTTCAAACCATTAAATTTTTTTTCAATCTTCCTGAAAAGTTTCAAAAAGCAGACTTGTTTGGTTTTATTGCAGCAAGTCGAATACTTATGTTGTGCGCTATATTAGAAAAGTTTAACAGAAACAAAATATGTTTTGAACATTTTTAATGAAATAAATAATAATAGTAATATACAAAATATAAAATAGATTCATAATAAAAATTGAGAAAAAGTATAGCTGGTAATGAACAAAATATTCCATAGTATGTATACACTTAGAAGTTTAAACTAATAATGAAATTAAAAATCAGTGTTGAATTTTTACGTAAATTTCAAAATGTTTTATAAAACCAGAGCTTAATTGACTTTTTCAAAAGTGATGTTGGATCAATAATATGTTTTGTTATTTTTGAGTGCAGATATAGATAAGTAAGCAATAAAACATTAATAATATTATATTTTATATCGACGGATTACGAGTTACGACTTGCTTGAATCCACGATAAAATAAATCTACTTTGTCGTGTTTCAATAAATGCAATCAAATAATAATTATTATATACTTTTAATATTTATGTTATTTATCCACCGTCAAAATCAAAAGTTCTTTTCGTACCTTTTCAAAAATAATAAAATAAAACAACTTTTGAATTGATCTATTTAATTTATTATGTGAACTACTTATTAAAAACATCGTTACCATATTGGTACTACATACACACGTACATTAATAGTGCGGTAACATTAACACTTGTAAACTACTGTTGTAACTACAAAAAAATAGAAAGCAAATATATTTATATATAATATGTTTATGTAATAAGATATTATAATCTATTAATCTGTATTTTTAATACTAAACATTCTTCTTCTACCCAAATGTTTTGAACGCGGTTAAAATTTCGTGTATAAATTATTTAAATAACTAAATAAATTATATCATAATGAAATCGAAATTTTTATTGACGATACTCTTTTAAAATTAAAATAGATTATTGACATGACGATGGCATAATATTACATTCAAAATATTTAAATTGCTGTCGTTAATGTGTAAATATTAATTCAAAACAATACAGTTATATCTGTACGTGAATGACACTCATAAGTCATAATAAGTGAAACACAAAACTTGTATACACGTCTTGTAAATGTAAATAATTATTAATTAATTGGACAAAAAAAAAATTATATCAAAACTGTTTAAAAAAAACTGTACTTGAATTAAATAATTTTTTTTATAATATTTTAAACTTCGAGTACATTTATAATATCATATCATAAACATTTCCATAGACACTTAAATATAATATACGTACAGTGTATACACTTAATTATTCTCTTCTTAAATACTCAAAAGTGGGACGACAAAAATTTAAATTAATTTGATCTTAAAATCTGTTCAAATTACCACACTCATATTTTTAACAAATATCCAATCCAGTTGAATGTAATCCGAGATTCATTATTCATTATTCATTACAGTTGACGAATAAAATTATGGTCCATTGTAATTTTTTTTATACACAAATCGGTGATAATGGCCTCCTTTATAAAGTTTGTTTTTCTGTTTGGACGTAAAGACGTGTAACTAAATTTGTGTAGTTGGGCACTTATCGTTTTATGCGTCATATTTAATTAAACTATAACAGAATTCGTCTTTTATACGATCATCGCTTTTCTTTATTTTGAATTCTATGCGCTTTATATTAAAGTCAAACGAAGTAAAAATGCAAAATATGTAATTTCCATTCAACATTACTACTATATACATAATAGTGATTTAATTTCAACAATATCAACGTTACGAGAAAAATTACTATTATTATCTTTATTTACCGCTAAATTAAAAAAAAAAAAATGTATGCCATTAATAATTTTCGTAAACCATATATTCTGTTAACACTTATACGACGTACGTCTGTCTTCCAGCACGATTCATTATCACGCTTATCTATCGTTATTTCACGTCTTACCGGGCACAATCTATAATATTATTATCCTTTACCATAATCTATATGCACGTGATCGTTACGATTCACGTGTTTTCACTCAGTATCATATTATCTTCATCGTCGAGGCATAGAACACATATTTAAAAAAAATAATAAAGGTATACGACAAATATGCTGAAATATTAACGCGGAAATAATAAAAAAATTTCCCGGAAACGAAATCCCGATTAAAAAAAAAAACTCTACTCGCCGTGAAAGAAAAAAATCACTTAACGATGATTAAATACTCTTTCGGCACTTTTAACGGCATACAGCTACGGTGCTCGACTGGTAAACACAACTCCGCGACGATAGAGCAATCGTGTAATAGCGTTTTATTGCGATATATTATTTTTCGCGTACCTACGCTGCAATTAACTTCATTTCTTATACCTATTTTTAAACAGTATAGTATTGAGAGTAGTACACCTACCTGTGGATTTTTTTTTACGGAAATTTTTTCGACCGAGATTTCGCGCTTTCCGACTTCCGCGAATCGGATACCTAATTTAATACCAAACGCAAAAGCGGTACCTATACACCTATACAACAGCTGGGGGGGGGGGGGGTTACCGATGTAATAATATATAAGGGTGTCTATAACGCGCCGGTATACAGACACTTCAGACGCATCCCTCGCGACATAAAACGAACGACGCGCACAAATAACAACACTATCGGTTTTATTCTATTTTATTACCCACCCACCTGTTAGGTATATACATATACCATAGATGGTGAACGAGAAGCGGGTATACTTGCTGTGCTGTCTTTGGGTCGTTTGACATTTAATACCTGCGCAGGGCACTCGATCTTCAGCCGGCCACTCGTCGGAGTGATTTCCCGGCGCGAGAGATATAGAGTATCCGCTGCAGCACTCCACGGAAAATAATTATCGTAGCTAAACGAATTGCAGATATTTTGAAGTAACGCCGCCGTCGACTCGCCTTTGAACCTGCTCCGCGACAAAAAAAAAATTTTAAAAAAATATTATAGCCATTTTTGCCGGCAATAAAATTACGTTTTATACGTAAATTCTATTCAACAAGAACATCGAGATCGCTTTGATCCGAGACGCGCATATTTCGTTAACCACAACTATATATATATAGTACGTAGAGGTTTCCCTGCAGATATTTATCTATTATTAGATTATATTTTTTTTATAAATATATTATTAATATTATTTTATTCTTTTTGAGATTATTAAATTATTTTATTTTTATTCGTGCGCGGTATATCGTATCAGTGTTAGCGTTTTTGCCGACATCATAATATTATTAAACACGTTATCTCAGACCGTATAAATAATAACATAAAGACATCACAAGACGGCTATATATACATAATATGTGTGTGTGTGTGTGTGTGTATTATATAGGTACCTACTCTGCAATATGCCGTTAATGGTTATCCGAACTTTTGGGGTGGAAAAAAATGTAAAGAGAATTACAACACAATTTTCAAGTCATCAATATCCTCATGTAGGTGCACGAGATTAACTGTCGATCGCACATATACCTGCGAGTTAAACACGTGCCTATACATTTTTCAAATTTTTTTTTGAACTCTAAGTATCTCTTCCAATTGACGTCACATTCAAATGTCGGGGGAAAAAAATCCGATTTAGCTGCTCGTGCTTACAATATAATAATAATAATATAAGAACAGGGCTTAACCGTTTCACCGTTATTATTATATGTTATCTGTGATGGGCTTAAATGCGCTTATGATAATAATATATGCGTCATATGTCGCCCAAATTTCGTTTGAGGTTGACCCTTTTCCAAACAGAGATTTTTTTTCAACCTCGAATTAATTTACATTTCATACGTCATGTTATGTTATGCATACGTCCTAGGCTCCCGTTAAAATTCATAATTCGTATACTTTTCGTGATTAAAATATTTTAATGTTATCCGCCGTGGGTGTAGTTAGAGTATTTGATACGTAAGAGCAAAATATCGTTTTACAAAACGAAAAAACAAACCGAAATATAGCGCGCCCGCTTTAATTAAATACGATTTTACAGCGTAGGTATACAATCACTATGATATATTATTATGAGGCGAACGAATCGCTTCGAATTATAACGATTTCGGAGACTTATACTTATCGCGTGTGATGCGATTATGAACCGCGACGTCAGTCAAATGTTGGCACATCGGGATGCCATTAAAGTTTCCGTGTGGTTTAACCCGCAGCATATGCCAGTAAATTTAACTTAATTCAACTTATTGATTCGGTCGAAGAGCTCCAAGTACAGATTAAACCCCGCGGGTGTATAGAGTTCTCGTTCAAACGGTGTCGCGATGATCGGCACGCTAATAATATTGTCGTCTGTGAATTCGTCAAAGAGGTGCGAATGTCTGCAGGAATACACGTCCCGCAGAGGGTCGAATAAAAGAAATAATGTATGTCTTTACACTCGAAGTTATTTAATGTCAGTGTGTTATTGTGTACGACTACGCCTTGAGTACTTACTGTTATTTTTTTGCCAACGAGCTTCGCTATATCAAGACACGAAACGTCTGACGTGCGTCCTTATTATCGTTCATATTTTTTTAAATTTTTTTTTTTTAAGTTTTTGTATGCATATCATTATAATCGTATGGTACCCAACAGTAAGGTGTACATTTTTTATACGCCTGTCGCCTGCTTATACTTATTATTATTATTTATTTCAGAACGTGTTGTCGAATAATATATAATAAGTATAATATGTGTGTGTGGGTGTTATTCAACGATCATTTGACGTATTATTTCTATCTGAATACATAAACTGGTATTTGTAATTTCGTTACAACAATAAATTATGGAAACAAGCTCTAAGCCCATTTCACGTGTGTGGATAACAGACATAATGCATATTTCACAATTCACATATTTTAATATGCATTTGTAAACGTACACAGGTATATATATTTTTTTTTTTACAAAATCCAATTCTCAATATAAACATTGAATATTCAATAATATGTTGCCAAAAGAAAATATGTAATTTAAAATGAAAATTCTACTGTATAGCTGAAATTGTGAACTTGAATGATTTACGGATATAATATAGGTAGGTAACGTGTTTTTAGTACCTACACAAATATATAATATTCGAATACCTATATATATATATAATTATAATTATTACTATAGGTTTTAAACATTATAAATACAATAATACGTACACAATTGCTTTTTCATCGTATAACACTATACGCCTATACAGTACCCGAATAGTAATAATCTAAAGAGTTATGAAAATAATTTCAACTTTACTACTCATATTTGCTTAATCGTGACACATAAATAAAGTTTACGGAGTTATGACTGTTGTGAGTGGGTTTTTTCTACAAACAATTTTTCTGAGTATTTTATGCCTTGTAAGGCTCATTGCGTTGTATTTCAAAAATATATTTTTTAATAATAATAATAAAATAACGTATAGTAAAACACACATGACTTCATGAATAATACAAACATGTATGACGTTCACCTTTCTCGGTTTACTTTATAAATGGGATCTATTATATTTTTTTACGCGTCGTATTTCACAATATAAAGAAAAAACAATTGAAACAACTTGTGCGCGAGTCGTTGTTAAGCATTTTAAGTTTACGCTTTGATAAAAATTTACATTAAAGGCCAATCAACTAAATTATTTTATACCTTATACGGCTTGAATAATTTAGACTAAAAAGGTGTTGGTTGTTGATAATCGCAACGAATGAAGATTATTTCTTTACTGACGTGTCGTTCACAATAAGGGGGACTGTTTTCATAACAATAATATTTAGTCGGCCACTGCAATATTATAGAGATATCAACAATTTATTATTGAAATCATGAATTATATATAATTTGACTAATAAACGCATTGATCATACATTATAGTTCAAAACAAAATAGTGCCATCTGTAATAATATAATATTATATTCTCAAGTCTGAATAAGTATCTTCTGGTGACTTTTCTCGTCTTGTTGTCATTACGACAAAAATAAAAAAAATCAACATCAAACATCTTAGGTACACTCGTTTGCTGATCTGTTTGAACTCGGTTATGACTTATAATAAGTAGTAAAACAAAAAAAAGAACACTTTTTTGATATATGACCTTTCGCGATCGCAGTGCCTACCCCCTACAACTGTTACGGGTCGTAAAGTCGTAAGTAACTTGTCAGTGTAAACGTACGGAAGTTTATAACGCCAAGTAAAAGATAACGCGCTCACGCACAAACAAAAATAATATACTAACCCAACTCGGATCGTAAATAAAGGGATACCTACTAATGGCTATTCGCTTTTCGTATTGACATGTCATCAGATAAGTGACGATAACTATTACGTGTGCGGAACAAATTACTTAATTAACTGTAAAGGTCGGTTCGAAAAACCCTGCGTGCAGTGGCGTGCACATGAAATAACTTTGGTTGAAATTTGATAAAATATACCCAGACACCTACCTAAATCAAACTCGCAATAAATTTTATATTCCAGTTTTGGGTTCAGAGACGCAGTTACATAATAATATAATTATTACCATTCTATAGATTCTAGTAATTTCTAGATGATGTTATTAGCTTATAGGAAAACGCTCTCCGCGGTTTCGATCGGTGTTCTCCCGAAACTCTTTCCGGGAGATTGACAGAAAAAATTAAACTTGATCTCAAACAAAAAGTTTTAAAAAAAATGGAAAATATTATATAAGTATATAAATTATTGATTTTAAATTTTATTTTTTAAATGTCCGCAATAACCGTTGTCGGGTTAAATAACTAATAAGAGGTCGGGCTTAATACAAAGCACGTTCGAAAGATAATATCCAACGTCTGAAATTTTCGTTTATTTATTAACAAATACACGACAGTTATAATTAAACACGCGCAATAATTTATAACTTATAAGCTACGAAATAAAAAACGATTAGAGCTGTTCAAAATATTATCGTACTCTCACTCATTCGACGATCAACGTCGACTATGCGAAATTCGTCTCTATATAGTTAAATCGGTATATTTCATATCATTATTATTATTATCATGTGCTTCGTAGACGTATACAGACTGGCCACAATAATTAAACGGAACGTAAAAAACAATATATTTATGTATCCTTTAAGACCTGCCTAAAAACCTAAAAACCCGGGTTTCAAAAGATTAATTTTTTACCAACCACGTAGGTACCCATTCGCATCCATGTTACTGTCGTCGTCGTCGTCATCCGATGAATTTAAAGTACCTATATGTATTGTGCAAACAAAAAGTTTTATTCGTCGTCAAAAATTACAGTCACGCGGCTTGGCACGACTTCGCCGACACCGCAACACATAATCCTAAAATCCCAATACATATATTTATAATATATACTTACAATATGTGCATATACGATGTATATATATATATTATGTACCTACCTCTCGTGTACCTGCGCTATATAATAATAATAATATCGTACATATCATTATGCGTTCGAAAAACGTCTGAACTTTCATTTTCGCGATACATTTAAAGTATATTCGACATTTTGAAATGCATATACAAACGCAATAATTACACGATTCGGCACAGTATTATATTGTACAATGAATAAAAATATTATTGATAAAGCCAATAATAACCATTTCGTCACGTCGCGCTGAAACTTTTTATGTTATTGTGTTTGCATAACAAAGACATTTCAGTTAAACGGAAATTATTATATTTTCGAAAACCCTTTAAACTCTGTAGCCTACTGCCATAATATTTATTACGAACTCTTCCACTGGAACTTGAAGATGGCATATTACATAACAATTATTATGCAATAATTCGGCGCGCTCATTTTTGATTAAATATTGTTTTCATAATTATTTAAAATCACGAAACTATAACATTATTATGAACGAGAAACCAATTACTATTCAGCAGTGTTCCTCATAGCTTATGTACTGTTTATAAGTATAATATAGTAAGCACATCTCCACACGAACGTATTATAATAATATAGTTTAAGGTATTATTATAATATTATCAAACGAATATGATTAAAACTGTTTTACATAATATATTATTATACGGGTTCGTATATATGTTATTATTATACTTTTGGTGTATGTGTAATAGTATTAGTCGAACTTTCGGGAGAACAAAATCTGTAAGAATCCATAATATTCAACGGATGGTAAAATATCATACCGAATTAATTTCGACGTTGCATTCAATTTTAATTCATTAATTACTTTCGTAATGTACGTCTGCAATCGGCTTAAACATTCCATATAACGTCCAAAGGTATTAGAAAAATTCAACAGATTTAAATTTTGTAATAGTGAATCCAATCTCATAAGATATTTAAAATAAAATAAAACGTTGGCTGAAATTGACATTTAAATAGTACTTAGGTATCAATATAATAATAATAGTATGTTTGTCGTATACTTAGGTAATGACTATAGTCAATGTTGATTTCTGTGAATAAACACTGTTAGATCGGACTTTAAATAAGAACAATACAAATACTAAGATTAGATTGGCTGTGTCGGTTTTCAAAATTGTAAATTGCAGGACAAAAATTCCTGTACACAATACCAATAAGGTAACGATAACTAATAAGTACTTATATTTCTATTCGACTTTCATTCGGAGGTTAATCTCGCAAAATTCGTGTTTCTGTCGATTGAATTGTCTATTTTCCTCGTGAGGTCCGGTGGTGAGGGCCATACGAGGAGGATGGTGTTTTTAATTTCGTTCAGTTTTGAGGAATATTGTGTTCACTTTGTATGCATTTCAAAATGTCAAATATATTTTTTATGTATCGCGAAAATGAAAGTTCGAATATTTTTCGAATGCATAATAATATATATAATATTATTATTATCATAGCGTAGGTACGTGAAAAGTGGGTTTATAAATGGTAAGTGATGTCCAAGCCCATAGCCATATGTCGTTTGAAATCTATATGTATATTATATTGTTAATAAATACACAATACGAATGTTTTGAATTAAAAAATAGGTTATATTGCGATTTTAATCCGAGTTCATGTCTTCAGATATTATGTATTTTGGATAGGTAACGGTAGTAGCAACCTCCTTGCTATATAAACACTGTAATGATTATAATCTATAACATTGCAGTTTTTAAAAATGTTAAACATCTTATTAACTACAAAATATGTCTAAAGTAAGGTACCTAGTACAAAATATTGTATTGGAATGTTTAAATTTTAAATCAAGTTCTTTATAAGTTTATAACACTCAAGACTCAATTTATGGCTCTGCGGATAAGTAAATTGTTACGATACAACAAAACGTTGTTATTATTGAGTTAAACTGTATTCTGTAATAAAAAAAATATATAATATGATATTATAAGCTATGAAAAAATCTTGTCCTCGTTGACATGTATAGGTAGGTATACCTACTCCAAGTTTTAAAAACTTTAGTGTTTTAAAAATATATATTATATTTTAACGCCTATTAAAATTAGTGTTCACACTTTGAACTTTTATACGGTATATTATAATTTTATATTATACGGGTATAAATTCCAATAAATATAATATGGTATAATACAGGGTTTGTTTTATGACAGTGATATTTGCGCCTCGATAACATTACAAATAATTAAAACGTATCGAAACTTGAGTTCGTTGCTACTACATGATTCCACCATTGATATTAGATAGCGCTAATATTGTAGAAACATCGAAAGATGAACACAAAATTGTTGTTGTCTATTACGTCACTGAAAGGTCGTATTCGTATGAACAATAATTCACTGTAATTTATCATCTAACAAACGATATTTTTCATTAAAATTTTCTCAGACAATACATAACGAAAATAACTTCTATATCGCTTATTTTTTTCCACTAAGATAGTTTGACTATAAATATAATATAATAATTATAAAATATTGTGAAAAAAAAGATGACGCCAGACTCTATCTGATTGGTATTTTTATATTTTTATATAACCTGCACATTAGATTATATATATATACTATATAATAGGTTATAGGTGACATAGTTAATAATTTAGCAAATTCTATGAACCTCTCAAGCTATTGACAATAATCTTAGATAGTCTTAGATGTTAAAACCGATTTATTTAACTTTTTCCTTTTGATACATTATATATTCCAAGATATAAACTAATTAAACCTTTGAATTTATTTATGTTTATACCGTATAGAGACCAAATGTATTGGAACGCAGTGCTTCTAATGGCCTGGTCTTTGGCCACGGTCTCAGCCATTTTGGATTCCACCAAGAGTCAACGTTACTGGGATGACACGAAACCCGACGAAGCCGGTCGCTATCCTAACGATAACATGCTGAAAACATATATGGCCAGAGGAGGAGGAAATAAACATTTCGTTACTTCCGTATTTCCGGGTGCCTATAATATAATAATTTATAATAATAATAATAATTTATTTAATAGTAAACTATTCATAATTTGATCACGAGTAAAAATTATAAACGCCATCGACCATCTTGATATTAAGTAGGCCTTGTACGTGTTTCAAAACATCTTCGTAGGTATACAAAAAGTGATAGTCTGATTCGATACAAGTGAACTGAAATGATATACCAGCACCCAGTTTCTGTATCCTGTTTACCTCTATCGTACGGATTCAAAATAATAAACATCACACGACATCCTTTATAATAAAACAAGACATAAAATTCGTTTTATAGTACCTGGGCATGATGCAATACAGTCTCGATGACAATTTATAAATGATATTATAGTTTATAATAATCCATATAAATATTGTTTAACATATAAATGACATATACACATATATATTATAACGGGTTTGTTATGACTTTAAAACATTAAAAAATAAGCGATTGACTTTAAGGTTAATATCAAACATTATTTGTAGATATTTACACTTGGGCAGTTTGACAGTTAAGGTTAACTTCCGATGATCAGATGTACGTTTAAAAAGTTTATCACAATAAAAAAAATATATTATATTGATCTTTAAAGAACTTTTATAAATCTACTTTATTTAAATATGTTATATGAAAGTCGACTAATACTGACGTATTTATAAAGAATATTGTAATATTAGCTTATCTTTTTTAAAAGATAACAATTGATTTAAAATGTTTAAATACATTTTATTCAAATGCTATCTTGAAGGACGTTTTTACTGAGTTTTTACTTGTAAATGTATTACATTTCTTCTTTCTTTTTTTCCTCTCTCGATTAAATGTCTATATTTTTGCTCAAATTTAATAAAGTAAAACTGTTTTATCTCCGAAAGCCAGCAAAGAATACATTTTTTAAGCGATTCACTGAGAAAGTGTCTAAATCCATTTTAAACGTTGATATAGGTACACTTGAATTTATAAAAACAACACAATTTTTGTGACATAAAGATTAGTTAGTTCATTGTGTTAATATTAATTATCCGACAGTAATAATTCCTATTGATGATCATTTTAAAGAGACGGATACAATTTAACCTACAAACTTCTAAACTATTCGTATATTAATATTAAATGTCACTACATCACAAGTATGTATTTATTTTGCACAATGTCTAAATGTAAACGATGCTTAAGTTCCGTTAAAATATTTTTATCGATATATCTTACAGAAATGGATGCCAGAGGATTTCATGAATACGTTTTCGATGGACTACAGCCGGATTTTCAGTGGCCGTCAATCAAGTTTAAAAGGAACTATTATCCGCAAGGAATTACGTCCCGAGGGTTCAGCGATGATATTTTTCACCAAAGCTTTGGAATGTTCGAGCCCTTAAAAAGGTACGCGGATGAAAATAATGGAATATATTTTAGGTACCAAAAAAATAAAAAAAAATAAACTCATTAAATGATCAAGTTGAAACTCGAGTTTCGAATTTCGAACTAATAATATTTTGAACACGATAAATATACAAATATGTCATAAAATATAATATACTTATACGTGTAAAACAATACTTGGTGTGCTTAAGTAGACGATAATATTATAGGTAACACAAAGAAGGTAGGTAATTAATAATCATATTGATGGGTTTCGATAATAATTAACAGAAACGGGTGAACAATAATACCAGATCAGACCTACCTATAATCATCGTACAATACATATATATATGGGTGTCCATTAGCCGTAAAGGGACGTCCGGACAGTAATAGGTTTTTTGCCGTTTTGCCTGTAACCCTTTTTTAAGGGGGAAGAGCCAAAATGTAATAAAAATTTTTATCAAAAAAAATATCGAAAAATATCGAGGGGATGAAGTGAAACCCTTTTACACATCAAATACTATTAACCAATAATAAATCTATACATTTAAACACTGTAATATAGCAATACGCAAGTACGCGAAGTATTGTGAGAGTATATCCAGTTAGACATATACATATTATAATAAATATAACTTTATGTCTACCTAATCAAAATATAAATCTTATAACGACTTATTAGTTAAAGTTATTTTGTTTACTTATCAGTTATTACGTAAAACACACAAAGAAAATAACGTCAAGCTCGGTAAAGCTTTTTTTTTGAAAAAATGTGCCCTTTTGCACCCTCAGATCATGCCTACGCTGACATCCATCACTTAAATGAAACTTTCTGCACTTGTATTATATATATATCGTACGAAAATCATTAGTGCTGCAAAAATATACAAATTTATCGTTATTACCTTGAAAAAGTCGAAAATGTAAAAAAATATACAAATCGTGTTTTTCTTCGGACTTTCGTGTATAATTTACGGCGCTTCAAATAAAACATTCCTGCAATGAAGTGGATATCTGTGTTGGAAAAAAAATTAATTCTGAAGAGATGATAATGTTAAAAAACGTATAGGCCGTATTATATTTTACATTTTTTTTACTACGTAATATTTAATAAATTCATATGCATTCTTTTATTTCAGAAATTAAAAAGTAAAATTTGATTTATATACATACCGCGGTATAAGTGGTAGGTAAATTTTATAATATTTTCAATCCACGAACGAAAAAATTAAAACCCTACAAAGTCGATATTTACATATTACACGTACAACACTCGTACCTATATAATACTATACTTGGTCGCATGCATTTTTTTTTCTTTTTTTTTTTATTCGTCGTTACAATAAAGTCGTGTAAAATATGGTCGACGCTCTGATGATTTCGTCGGAAACAGCAAACTCATATTATTATTATTATTATATTACCCGATTAGAGTAAACAAAAGAGATAGATAGTGTATAGTTTATCACCTCGCGTGGTATGCGTATCATGTAACAGGTGTATATGCCTATTATGATATTTAGTAGTCAGTGTATTATGTACATAATATTAATATTATAAATTTAAGTCGATATAATACGTGTGTTGCGTGTAATCGATCCACGAGAATGATAAATCATAATATTATACCCATAACTAATAATAATTACAAACAACACTTTATCTGGTAAAGAAACGTACATCTTTGTTTTGTTTGTTACGAAATAATGTTTAAAATTAGACACGAATTCCGAGAATATTTTATATTTTTAACACGCATTTCTATTATTAAGTTATTATATTGCGTACCTACTTATTGTTTTAACCGTGTATCGAACGTTTTCATCATTTTTTTTTTTATCTGTACTTCCTGAAAAACGACCTGAATAATATAATTTTATAATACGAAATACTGTGGCAATATTATCATTATCGTAGTGTATATTGTATACGTCCGAATTGTACAAAATTACCGCAGCCATTACCATAACCCATGCAAGTCGTAATAATTATTATATTTCACGTCGGCTGACGAAGCTTTCGGTTAAAAAACTATTCAGAAAATGTAAGGTTGCGTAATAATTAGCAAATTATGGAATAATAATAATAATTTATGGAATGCTTATACAAATATATATTTTACCCCAAGTCGGAGGGTATCCACACTGGTGGGCATCCCTCCTCACGCCGTTTCATGACACGATGTACCTTATATTAGCTATCAAATTTACTTATCGTATTGTATATAAATATTACACACTGTAAATAGGTACTCAATTTTATCTAATAAAAAATAAATATATATTAAAAGTACCAAATAACTTATCGAGCCAGTGGTCTTCAACCGGTGGGTCGCGACCCATTTTTGGGTCGTATAAGCTTTAAAATAGGATCGCGAAACGTCTTCTTTTTAAAATAAAAATGTAATTTAATAGAAGAAATAAATAAAAATACAGTTTATATAATCTATATTCTATAATATAATGGATATCAAATCACAATATATGTTTCATAAACTGGTATGGTTCTACACTTCTACGTGGCAGGTGGAATTTATATTATGTGAAAACTCTCAAGGACAAACATCACGTTAAATTTTGTGTGTCGTTTTTTTGTTTTATTATATTTTTTTCGAGTGATTTCTATACATTTTCTATTGACAGTAATCAAATACTCTGCCTCCTAAAATGTAATTTTTATTTATTCAGTTATAACAGTACCACACTACAAAGCATTTAGCAATTTTAGATTTTTTTTTTTTTTGGTTTTTCTACAAAGCTTACGGGGGTCGTGAAAAATGTAGGCCTAAAAAGTGGGGGTCGCGAGTCCAAAAAGGTTGAAGACCACTGTTATTGACAATATTTTGTTGACCCTGCCTTGGATTACTTTTGTGCATACCTATTCGTATAGAATCGGAAGAAACTAAAGTGTAATTTTATTGCAAGGCGACCGCGACAGTCTGTTTGTCCAGTCGGGCACATCTATATCCTGCAAGGATTCGCGTGTATTTCATGTATAGGAAATGTATATTATGCATTGTACAGCAACACATCGTCGACCATCATTAGTCATAATAAACAATAATGAGTAAAATTAAAACTAGTGTTCGCTCATTGGACCTTGCACCAAGATAAAATATCCGGTCTAAGCGCGATGAGTAATATCAGCAATAATTCCGTCCAAACCGTGAAAATAATGTGCATTTTATAATCCAGTTATATCCGCACAAATATAATATATTTTACGTACTGCATAACATATTTCATAATTTCGAATAAACTCGAGCAAAAATCGTAATAGATATAAATCAAACTTAAATTATTAAACAATACTATACAATTCAGAAATCACAATGCGGAAGAGCCAAATTAGATTGAACAGTGTATAACTATTAAGTATTTAAACGTGATTTATACATTATTATAATATTGTGGTGGAAATACGTGTGCGTATAATATATTATTATTATTATTATTCCCTTATATATTATATTATGTTAAAATGACAAGTTCGTAAATATTTTGAACGACGGGAGAATATTATCATAACGATTAAATAATATTTATCATAACGAATTGCTTACTGTGGGGAAATAATATTTGATTTGACTTGTGCACGAACCGATAAAAAGAAACTCGAATTACATTCGTATTTAGATTCTTGATTTATTTTCCGCCCGAAATAGTTTTACAAACGACCGACTTCTCGTGGTACGTACATGGAATACGAACGTCTTATATAATATGACAATCGTACTATGATATTATACATCGTCATTACAATATTAAATGCCAAATAGTTATATAATAATCCATACAAAAAATAAAAATCGCTGAAGTGAATCAGACTTTTGATTAGTTCACGTACTATAACTTATAATTATGACCATGACTTACTATGACTTACAGTTTGACACATTGTTGACGTGTCGACCGTGCGGACGTAATGACATCATAACAGAGTGGAAATTCATTTCTATGCGCAACACATTATTATGCGGAAAAACGTTTATAACCCTATGGGATAATATGACGAATAAATTCAGAAATAATACAAATTGTCGGTAGACTTATGAGTAGGTAGTTTGTTCTTATAACTTTTAATCTTCGTGTACCGTTGAGTTTTTATGAGTTAAATCATTTTGTCTTTGATCATGATTTTTATTGGCCATCTCGGTTTGTTTAGGTAGGTATTAGAACTAAACAAAATTAATGCTATACAATATTTAATTTTTTCCGTTTGTAATTTTTACACACCCATTTGAATTATTTATAATTCGTTGATCTGATCATTCAGTTTACTCATCGGTCATCTCATTATATTATGCAAATGATTAGTTACTTCGTAGTTCAAAATGGTTTTACCCGCAGAATAGTTATTTGAAAAGTAAACAATAATTGCGCAAATTTAATCACGTCAATCTGATCGTCTAATTGGTTTGTATTATAAAAACACTTTTCACGTTATTAATTATTTGTTTATTTGTTATGAAGTACCTATATATTTTTTTCAATGAAACTTTTTTCAACCGTCGAGATAACAATTTCAAATTTGCATTATTGGAATCTAAATTAATATTTTTGATTTATTTGACCAATTTATTGTCATTATAATGATAAATTAAATAACTATAATATATTATTATATTTTAATTTATTGGTGTACATTTTTGAATGATAAATGATTTTTATTACTATATTAGAGTTCATTAATATTTTGAAAAAGTTTGAACCTTTTTAGTGGCCACCTGACTTTTACAGCAATATTATAATAGGTACCCATTTATAATGATTAATATTAAACAAAAAGTAGTTTTCACTAGGAGAAAATGTTAATGATTTAGTGTATAAATGTTATGCGTTTGTTACACATATTATTATTGTATACACAACAGATATAATGATAATTTAATTTATATAAAAATGCCATCGAGACAACACAATACATTTAGCGTACAAAACATATTTGGGGTATTACTTATTTGAATAACTATATCACAATAATTATTACGATACGACTACGTGTTGAAACGATCCTAACCATATCGTATAGAGATGGAGCACGTTGGAACGATTCGATTTTTTTTTGTTGTATTTTTTATTTTATATCGTTAAAGTTGTGATGACCGAAGAAAAAAATGAAACGTTCGAATGTACCCACCCGTACGTGCATCTCGTACACAACATTGAGATGACTAAAACAAATGAAATCATGTCCCAGATAAAAACAATCAACTGTTCGATGATTAATGTATAGGCACTACTATTGGTATGTAGGTTGCTGTATTGTTTCTTACATGACCTACGTACATTGCACACCCGTGCAATGCGTGCGCATGTGTTTAGCCCCATTTTCGAGAAAGATTAAACTTGGATTGCGTTTACGTCTTACAGATAACCGTAATATAATAATATAATCGAAAACAAAAAAAAAAAAAAAAAAACAATTTTCCGTCTCGTGTTCAAATCGAGATACATTGACCTATTATGTAGTGTTATGAAATCAAAAGAGTACCTATATAGGTACTATGACGCTACATATACGTGTTCAGGTATATGGTGGTCATAGGTGCCTAGGTATATTATCATAACCATGTTTTCACTTACTGTGTACCTATTTATTCCATTTGAAAGTCATAACATATTACAATAATAAATACGTTTTTCCGAAACGTTGCGATGGGTAATTATTTATCTTTGAAGAGTGAAAACATGACACGAAGCCGTCCTCGGACCTTCTAGGCGGCGCAGTTTTTGCTTTTTTAAAAATATTTCGTCGATTTTAAACCACTGCAGTGAACTATAGTGATCTAGGACTGTGTATACCGTATATATAGTTGGCAGTTTGGCGTAATATTATTATAATATTTACCTAATACCGTCGTTGTTTGCATATGCGTATCATATTATTGTCTGTTTACGTCGTTCGATTTGATTGAGTTTAAATTTCCGGTTTAAAATCCCGTACGTCCGATATTTTTAATTTATAATAATGTGTCGTGACACGTCAAACGCGAATGCTAAAAAACCAATTAGTGCGCGGACAACGCAGATCATATTATTATTGTGTAGACGATCAATAATCGTATTATATTTTATAATAGCGATTGTCACGATTAAAATGTTATCATTGTTGGGCGAAAAAAGTAATAATGAATTAAATAATAATAATAATGCATTCGGTTTCCGTGCGAATCGCGTTGACAAGTTCGCGTCAACGCTCGCCGAACCGACATAATTTATTATATTATTGTTTCCCTCGAGGATTGATCGATGGTATAATATTATACGATTTACATTTGAATGTGCTAGATGTATTATGACACTCTTAATTATGCGCAGCTAGGCACGTTCAGTGTAATAATATGTCTCAGATGACACCCGAGACTGGCAAGTTGACTAAAAGGGAAATTTAAATCGTCAATAATTATAATAAGTTGATACGAAAATATAAGTTACACATTTAAGGTTTTTAAGGTTTAAGAGAAGGTACTATTTTTTTTAAACTGAACATTTACAATCCATGTCAAAGCACGATGTTACGTAAATCTGATAAAATTATATCCACCAAAACAATAATATGTATAGTTAAATATAAAAGATTAACGCAAACGGGGAAAAAAAAGAGACGCCAAGATGCACTCAACTATAATTATAGGAGTTGTTAGTTATTTAGATTAATTTTTAAAAAGTTAATTATTTAGGGGACGGCGGCACTGACTATACACATTGATTAGGTCGTTTAAACTTCGAACTGAGTTATATGGTAGTGTCGTTGATGAGTGGTTTGAAATGACTATTTTTGGATGAGACTGTAATTTTCTATGGAAATTTATTTTAAGTAGTATTTTTGTAGATTATTTTGATCTCTAATGAAATCTATAAATCGTAAATTTTACGCTTAGACGATAAATATAATTTGATATTTAGAATACACTTAACATTACCTGTAAATGATATATACATTTTTTTTTTAAATACCTAAACATAAATATTAATTTGTACAAAACAACAAATCCGTCAGATTCGTATATTTTTTAGAAAAAATTTAACTCAACGAGGCTTTGAAATAAAATAACTGATTAGTAACTGCGTACCATACATTTTAACTCCTCAAGTTAAAAGAAAGAAACTTAACTTTAACTTTGCCTAGTCTTGGAGGACACCATCTATCTATTAACTTTCTTTTTATATTACCGACGATACAGTTGCATGTTTATTATATAGAGGGCAAAACAAATAAATATATAAAATAAAATATAACAATTTATACCGATAGGCTATATGTGCCAAGGTACCTAATATTGATCATCTTCTGTAAAAACCATAGCACGCTACTTGATATTTTTCCTCTACAAAAATGTCGATGAATCACACATTTTTTTTTTTTATTAATAAGTAACCATTAGAACAAAAACCTCACGAAAAATCGGTCAGAAACAAAAAACGTGTATTCAGCCCGAAAACGTATTTATATTAATAGGCAATACATCTATAATAAATATTGCAATTTTCCGAATTTGATAGTTTCCGTGAACGGGCTGTGCTAGTGATGTACGATTTCAGAAGTAAAGTAAATAAAAACAAATAACAAAATTTTTTAAAATGGAAATTTCTAAATGTAAATCGTCAACATACATCACTACGGCTATGCAGATTATGATTGGTCACCGGTAAACTATTTTGTATTCCACGAAAAGTACCAAATTTAAGCACCACTCAAAAGCATATTATCTGCCCTGCTGCTTATCGGGTTCCTTAAGGAGCCTCGCTATGGCATTGGTTTAAGGAGAATCATTCAGGCAGTTTCTAATCTCGTTGTCGCCACCCGAGATCTATTGTTAGTCGTAAAAGATTATTGGTGTGTGTGTGGCGTCCATGTGGGTCAATCGTAGTGGTATGGAGGGCTCTCGCACGCACATGTCAGTATGTAATATTTCGATCATGAAAAAATGTTAATTTTTCACTCAAACATACGATTCTAATTCCAACAATACATCGCAACGATTGCCTCGATTCGCATCCTGACAAAATATTCTTTTTACGAGTGATTGATCGAGGCACATTTTTAAAACCATATTTAGTTGATTAAATATTTAAGTTTGAAATTCTGATTTTTTTGAATCTTTTAAAATTTGTATTGCAATCGTTCCCTTGTATATATTACGGACGATCCGATTATTTTTTCGGAACGAAAATCGTAATAACTGTCGACACGTATCGTAGGAATTAGAAACTTGCGACTCGTCTTCGTGATCTCTTCAACGCGTATAGAGTACGTGTTCATAATTCAATAGCTCTGTCCATAGTATATACGATATCTAAGGCCCGAGCACGGTAATACACCGCCGGTGGCGCAAATAGAAAAAAATGTCCTGCCCACCCACCTGTTTGCGCCACCGCAGAGTATACACCTTCTGTTTATACGGTGATAACGATGACGATGATAATAATACGTCGCGCGACGACGGTCTGTCCCACAGGTCGTGTCCAGAACGTCTCCGTCCGTGGCGAACATGTTGCGGCGCCTGTACCCGAACACCGGCGGCGGCATCCGACTGCGCCAACCGGACGAGCACGCCCCGAGATCGGCCGCGGCCAAGCGCCGGCCCGAGATGGACGCCAACGGGTTCCACGGCGACTCGTTCACCGGCGGCTTCGACCGGTTCGACACGATGAAGCGCAGGCCCGAAATGGACGAGACCGGTTTCGAGGGCGACTCGTTCACCGGTTTCGGCGGTTTCGAGACCATGAAGAGGGACGACGGCAAGAACGCGGCCCCCCGCCCCGCGTCCACCGACCACGCCGGTCGGCTGTTCGGCGCGCGACAGGAGTAGCGGCGGCGGCGGCGTTTACACCCCCACCACCGTCACTACCCCACCGTCACCCGCAGCAGGAGTACGCTCTTCGTCATTGCAGTCGCCGTCGTCGTTGTCGACGTTTTTTAATATATTAAAAAAATATAATACAAATACGAAAATATAATACACGTATTTATAGCCAGTAGAAATTGGATTCATATATTATTATTATTATTACTATTATATATTATTATAATATAGAGAGACTTAACATATATCACCGTAGGCGGGAATCGTGTGCACGACTGTTGCAGCTATAATGGCGACGATAGTGGCCGACATTTCTAAAACACCTTTAAACAGACTATTTTCTCGAAACAAATGTTACGACTTTACCGTGTAGCAAACAATGTTTAAAAACTTTTACGGGCATGATATGCCGTTCGCGTTCTCCCTCTCTCGTAGTATAAAATATTGTCTGTCGATAAATACTCGGTTCGGTGACCTACGTTTCTGTCCGAGGACAATATATTCCCGAGAGAAAACATTTCAAAAAAAAAAAAAACGTCAATCTCCGGGGGCTTTGCTGGCTTTGAGGATATCTAAATCCACCCTACCGCACGATTTCCGCCGATGCTTATTACTTTCATTATCATTAATATTATTATATTGCGATTGATTGAAACGACGGACGATCGGTGTGATACACGTGCGACGTTATACCTATTATGATATTATACACATAGTCACATAGACGTGTATGATGTGTCGATAACTACAATATTATAAACTAATTTTTGTTCTAAATTATATAATCTGAAATAAATGAGATATGTAAACATTTGTTGGTTTCTATGGTAACGTGGTGTGACAAAAAAAAAAAAACCACAATCGTTCAAGATATGTTCTTGATAAGTGCTGCTGTTGTGTCTGAGCTGCGGAGGAAGATAAAGTCGATAATAAACAAATGAATTTTTTTCGCAACCATTTTACTGTACATCCTATTTGCATTTTTTTTTCCAAACAAACCTACAACAGTCACCTAATCCCAGCACGAACATTGGAAAATGCCGTTCTTTATTACTCACGCCAAAACAACATGAAAATCGTTTGTAATAATTAAGGATAACTGTATAAGTAAACGCGATAAATCACACAAATAAATTATATATTTTCTATAAACGCCAAAAAGAAGATATATGTATAATATTTGTATATTAGCATTCGATAAACCTCATTATTTTTACACGAGTCAAAGCAAAATTTCATCGTGTCATTTTTTTTTTTAAAATAACATAATTCGTTTATTTGAGTACTTATAGTTTATAGTTAACTTATAGTGGTTTTTCAGATTAGTTTTAAGTTTACAATTATCCAAATTTTTATCAACACGAAAAATCACAGTAATAGACGACTTTATTTTTAAAAAAATATCAAGATGAATATATAAATAACGCTCGGTTATTCAAAATTATTATTTAAAATGTATTAATTGAGTAGAATAACACGACTATAATATGTATAATATGCTTTACGAGTAACTATTATGATATTATAATAATATGACATGTTGACTAGGAATTCCTGATTTATCCTTATTGAGTATTTTAATATATTTTTAGAATAATTATATCATATTAATATTGTCAATAATTTACGATATTTTCCAAACACCAATACGTACCTATATAAGCACGCATATGTTCCAAACTTGAATAATCTATCGATATATAATATAATATAAAACTTATACTACGAAGTCTGAGATGTTTTTTTTTTTTTTTTTCAACTCTATAATATACACGACGTGTTCTCTGAGGAAAAAATTGTTTTGGTGTAGTTTCGACGCGAAAAAAAATACGTACCGAGAATTCCCGATATCTATTATACGAACACATCTATAATACAACAATAAATAATAACAAGGTTGTGCCCCGATAATATAGCCGGCGTGTAGGCGGAAACATTTTTGCACATCAAAGCAATCCGTTTTGAAAACACAACGCGTACCACGGTATACTCAGGTAACTGCGATTATATTACACAGCTGGTGTAAAGGGGTCTTAATGCATGTACCTACGTGTCTCTGGCAACCGGAGAGTCATTATACGCAGACACGGAAAGTTTCACACGGTCTGGCGAGGGTGCGCACATTAATATTGTAGTGAGCGGAAATGAAAACGTCCGACGCGTCGGCGGTCATCTCTCGAAGGTTTAACACTAACACTTAGGAGGTACCTGCTTGTAAGTAAATCGGTTTTTTTTTTTCGGGCCAAAAAAATGATGACCATCCTTGTCGTGTGCAAGTGGCGATGGGCTACACGCTGCTACGGCGATTACACGCGCAGCTGTACAAAAGGCACAAAATATTATTTATCATTTCATTCTCCTCCTCGCTCTTGTGATTCGTTATACGATATTACGTTATTTATTTATATTAAAAAAGCTGTTTGGATGTTATTAATATATATATATATATACATGTACAGGTACAATAATATCCACCTCAATCGGTCTTGCCACCGTTATATATAATAATATAATACTGCCATATTTATGTACTAGCTTCGATAATGATATCGTCAGGTAAGTACCACCTGTAATGTTTATTTTTTCAACCCCGAGGATGGTTTTTCATATTCTCTCCGCTCTTCGTCTCTCTGACCGACTATTATAGTTCCTTCAACTCGGTGTAGCTTGATAACGCAGCGTCGGAAATCTTTTGATTAATTCTGACGATGTTGCGGTCTGTTTCGCCATCAATTGTTCATTCTATTATTCTATAAAATGTAGTACATAATATTTCCATGTCTCGTAAGTGTCCAATCATGTCCCCCGTTGTCTTACTCCATTATTATTATTCCAAGTATCTCTCTGTAATCGTTTATATTTCCTCGAGCATGCTTTAGTCCGTCCGTCGTCGTATCCGACTCACGCGTAACGTCCTTCAGAGCCTTCTCCCGAAGAAGATAAATAATATGCCATACCTACTGAGGCCTGTGGGTCGTGAAATTATGACGGTACACGCCGTTTGCTTCGACCAGACGGAAAAATCAAACGAAACGAGTGAATGAAACTTTTTTTAAGGGGCAAATAAAATGTTGGTACCATAACGCCGTGTCCAAAGTAAATCCGGCAAGTGCGTGCGATTTCTATTCTGACCAGCATGTTCCGATTGCGTCCGATACTGCGAAATACAAGCCGTTTTGTTTTTCGACGCATCGGACGCATTTACTTTGGACACGGCGTAAGAGTACGACTTCTACATTAGTTTAAGCTCTGAATATTATGATTAATGTGTACTTACCGACTACCCGACGTCGACAGTCAACACTCTACAGCGAGTCTATTAGAGCACCTTGAGATGAAAATATGTAACGCAGCCAGACGAAAAAAATTGTCGTTCTTATAACAATTTATAGTTGATTTAATGGTTCATTAGGTAGGTACCTATCTAATAACTTAAAGTTTAATGTTAAAAGTACTTAAACTTGAGATAATATTTTTAAAACAAATCCAATTTCAATAAACTAACTATACCTTAATCTATATAATATATTAACATCATCAGTGGTGTTTTAGGGATTAACCCCCCCCCCTTGAAATGAAATATTTTATACGCCACTGAATATCATACGATGATGAATCTGATGTAAGTAGACTTTCAACCTTCATAAATATCATGTTATGGAATTTGTAAAATTCGACCGCTTAAATATAGACTGAAATAGGTACATTATTATACATACTACATAGGTAGCAAATATATATTTTAAGGTTAGATCTGAATAACTATTATAAATCAATATTAGTTATTGATAAAACGTGACCTTGAATTTTAAAATAACTTTTAGTTAATATACAATGCCAAAAACAGTGTTTAGACTTTAATATTATGTTATATTTTATAGAAAAAATAAATACGTGTAAACTATATTAAATACGTATATTATAAGTAATATATTTAACTATATTTAACTTAATCAAGTTCATACATTATATTATGAACTTTAAATATTAAATCCATACGACTATACACTCAATCATATCGATTAGGTAAATATGATTAAAAAATTTAATTAAATAAAAATAATTATCACGATATCACTTTGAGTAGGTATTTTAAAATTTTTGTTTCGATAATGTTTAAATAATATGTTGTTTACACTATAACCCATAATATACCCAGATAAAAAAGTACTATGCATAAATACATATAGGTACCTATTACAATTTACTTGTTAGCATTTATATTTTATTTATTCAATACGAGATAACATATACCTACTACCAAATTCTAAAAAAAGGCATTCATTAAAAAAAATGTGATTTCAGATAGGTAATTATAATAAAAGTCGATTTTAAAAACACTGTATCAATTAAACATGTTTTAAAGCAATTAACTTGGTACCTATATATTATACAAGCCTATACATTTTAAATTATAAAATCGTTTGTGATGGTGAAATGAATTATTTTTTTTACAATAATCTGATTAAGATATTTGACGTTATCAAAAAGGAAAAGAGAATATTTTCATTAAAAACGAGATTAAATAATGTTACATATTAAACTGAAATACCTATGCCGTTACACATATTACGCTGTAAATTTTAATTTGTATAGTATATTGTTGTAAACAATTTTATTTACGCATTCCTAATATCAAATATTACACTTCAATAGCAATAAAATAATTCAAAGTTAATAATAAAATAACTGATAAAACCTTTTACGTTAGAAAAAAAGTTTTTAAAAAAAATATTTAATTATACGGCTGCAAACCGATGATCAAACAATGATTTATGCACACGAAAAACTGTTGGATTTTAACTGTCGGAGTTCAGTCGACTTGAGAGAATGGCGAAGAGTTCAAAACCATTGGGCTTATTACATTCCATTACAGTTTTTTTTTTATTTTCTATCCCAAAACACATTAATTTAACAATGTCATTCTTTAAGTATGTATACCTATTCCAAGTTCAATTTTCTAAACTACAAAGATAAAAGGCGCTACATGAAACTCATTGAGCGTTTTTCTGATATCCAATTTCGAGAGGATAATAACCCTATGGACCAAATTAAATATATAACAAGTGGCCACTGCCGAGAGATCACAAATTACAATAGGCTGGTATATATTGGTAACGAGTCGCTATAATTAAATATATTTATTAAAAAGTCTAAATTAACTATGCCCACATTACGTAGACACATATAAAATCGATTAAATCAAACAACGATATAGTTCGACAGACGAGTAAATAAACTCTTTTTTTCATAACAAAAAATACACATTTTTTCTTATATTTTACTATTTCAGACTACAGTAACATATGTGTAAGGAAATTATGAGCAAGGTGTATAGTGTTTGTGTGAGGGAATGAGTGCTTAACCGGGATGAATACGAACAGCGCCTTCAATCTTCATAATATTTAAAAAACGATTGCTCTCGTGGCCATAGATAATATAAGAATGGATAGGACACGCCTATACCAGTTTCATATGGGGCCGTGTGCTTTTTTGGGGAAGAGAGAACGTGAAGAGAAAAGGGCGATATAGGGCTTTTTTTAAAGGTTATGTCCAAAAACTGTTTACGATATCTGTCAATTTCAAATTTGTATTTTGATTGCTGTGCCTGAAAATGGAAATTGGAATACTCAAATTACCTACTCTAAACTTTGCGTGCATAATTAATTGTAATTAGAATATAGAATAATATAGATCATTAATTATTACTAATTAATCATTAATGTTATTTATTATCATTTATCAATTATCATATCAATATTTGCCCCATATAACATTAAATACCAATCACTCACGGACTAACGAGCAGCTTATCACGGCCACGAATATATGTACAAGAGGCAAATTGCGGGGGGTCGCCTGTGTTCCTGGAGTTCACAGCACCCTCTGCATCTAACACGGACTAAGATACAAATTGTGTAGCCAAATAAAACCACCGGTAGAGCTGAAAACTTCAAGAACAATATTCTTATCAGCTAAGTGACACCTTTTCGTGGCCGTCCCCCGACCCCCGCCGACCATGTCGTTTCCAGTCCATTATATCTTAGTCCGTGGTATCACTAAATTTTCCAGTGATAAGTTCTTATATGTCCTATCCATTCTTATATTATCTATGCTCGTGGCATGTATTGCTGCAGATGTGTTGTTCGGGGTGGGGGAATCTGCATGGAGTTCGGAGACGTTTACGCTATAAGAATATAATTAAATGTCAATATTTAGTGTTTGAAAATTTCATAAAATTTAAGATTGTGAAATATTTCAGTATTTTAATAAATTTTGTTTTTTTTTTTTTTAAATAAGTTTTATATTTGCATATATTGTCATAAATTTATGGCATATTTATACTTGACCTTTTGTTCACTTATGTCTTTTTCTCTAATTCCTAACTGTTGAGCTATAATAATTTGAGTATTGGAAACTAAATAAAAATAAAATATACTTAACCTTTGGTATTATATACATTTAAAATGGTATTCAACATTTTTATATTGACAAAAAAACGTAAAAAAAATGTTTAAATATACAACATTATACATATTGTATACTACAATAGTAATATGTCAACTAAACCCCATGTTAAAATACCTTTGAAGCACACTTTATTTTAATATTATATAACATAATATATATATTTTTCTCACTCACTTTCCTACATTAATATACATTGTACAGAATATATAATATATTATATTATAATTGTAACCCGTTAAATTGGAAATTTATAAAAAAAAATACTACTATCGTATCGACACAGTATCGACTATATTCTAGACAAATTGAAATGTTATCAGAAATATATTATGATACGCTATTATTAAACCTATATTGTGTCTGAGGGTTTATCCGATTTTCTGCTATGGAAAACACATGAATAATAAATCGTTCTTTAAACTGTATAAAATAATATTATCTTCAAACGTTTACCCTAGTAGATTAGATAACTAATACTTCTAATTAAAATACATTTTTAGGAGAGGCTAAATTTAATATTGGAGCAGCTAAGCCCTTCCAAGCCCCCAATTTGCACCTATGCACAACACTCATATTCCATTAAAATCAATGATTACACCTAGCACTTTTGGACTATATAATTTATAATCGATAAATAATAAAATAATTATCATTAATATTTGTATTAAACAAAATGTCAATGTTTCACGTTTTTGTCAAATATTTCACCACATAGTGAAATATTTCATACTTTAAACACTCTATTATTATGTAACAATTATTACATAATTCAGAAATGATCTGTATATTATGTTATCAAACCTATGCTGACTGATTGGCTGGTTGTTCAATGTAGAGCCTAAACTATAATACCTATAGATACTTGAAATGTCGTACCACCATTATACCAACATACCATCATACCGCCATAAAGGCGTGCACTAAGAAAGGATTTTTGAAAATTCACATTACCAGGACTATTTTCTGAGTTTCTACTTAAAATAGGAAATGGTCAATATCTAGAACAAGTAGATAAAGTTTTAATACTCACCGGAAACATTAGGATCAGCTTATAAGTGCAGTTTATGCTGACATTTATACAATAAAAGTACAACAATGGAACGGCTCAGTTAGTGTGCAATTTTAACTCCTACAAATAACCGAGAATCTGTGATTAATGATTCATTTTCTTGGCTCATTTGAAGGAGTTGTACCATAATGTAATATAGAATATCAGGTGATAAAGTAATACAAACAACAGTTAATTACCCAGTAGAATTTCTCGATTCACTTAACTCGCATGGATTTCCAGCACATATTATACTTCGTACAAAAGTAGAAACAATTAAATTCTACTATTAATTATTCATTGTTTTATACTTTAACTTGACAGCCGCGGGTACCTATAATATATTATACACGGGTTTACTTATTTATTCATTTGATTTTGTCATCATTTCTGTTGTGAATTTTTGTTTAATCAATGCTTTTTTTTAATAAACTAGAGCAAGTGTGCTCACTATATCAACCATTCCAAACGTACAAAGAACTTGTTAAATACAAACAAATCAATTTCCTACGTAATAAAAATATTAGAATTATAAAGTGATCTTAAGACTCTAAATAAAATGAAAAAGTGCCGCATGGTGGATATCTACTCTGCAGGTGGTGACCGATGGAGCTAGATCGACATTTGAGTACCAGTGTGTCATTGTGACAATATAATAATAACAATTCGGTGCACACAACACGCGTAAAAGTGAGTATAATACTGTCTCTAGAGGTATGTGATAATATAATATTATGATAGCACATAGACTACGAACGAAGACCATGGCAGACACTGGTGGTCGCTCTCGTAGTCTCATCTCATGGAGAATTGGATGGGTACGTTCGCAATATTATAGCTACAGCATACGGCAGCAATGCAGTATATTAAACTATGTATTTGAATAGAATAATGTTTATGCAATCAAAGATGCAGAACCTGCCTATAGTACATAATGACGAATGTCATCGACAAAATAAATGCTTACTGTTATATTATGTAAGTATATGGAATTAAAATTGCTACCCATGATATTCTACTGTAAAATATCCTACATGAGACAGTGAGGCCAATATATCAAAGGTATGTCGAGATTTACAGATAAAAAACAATGCGTGTATATCTTATATTATAGTGTAAGATATTAAGCATTCAACAGGTTCAGTTGGCATTTTAATCAACTTTTGTAGTTTCCATGTTGTACACATGTTTTTTTTTTTTAATATAATATATTATTGTAATAATAATAATAGTACCTATTGAATATTATTATAATAATAACAGACAATAGTGTAATATTGATATTAACAGTGAAAACTGTAAACCGTGTAATATACCTGTATACACTAATACGCAACTGTACCTGCAGATAAGAAGAGCCAATCGACCGATCGGGTCCATAGGTCGAGACGTCTGAAAAGTCGGCCGATTCGACGGACCCGTTTCGAAAACGGCAGCACCAGTGTGGCGATAACAACGAGACGGAATAGTATTACAATAAATACCTATAATATATAATAATAATAATAATAATAATAATAATAGTAGCAGTACAATACACTCGAACGCCGGACGTCGCGACGCCAGGAACGAAAATTATCATAGTAATGATGTGATGGTATAGAAAATAAGACGATTTATATTTTTTTTTACTACAAGTGCGTAGCGACAGTAGTGCGGTTTAGTGCAAGTGCGGTTAGGTCTAACGGACGTTTTTCCGGTCGTTTCGGCCGTACACGGGGACAGCTCATTTCCGGTCCGAAAAACCGCATAACATGACCGTATGAAATATTATAATATTACGCGTATCAGCTACGTTGTTATCACTTCCACAGTTCCACCGCCGCGCGAGTGCTCACCACCGTTGCCGTTGCCGTCGTCGTCGTCGTCGTCGTCGTGGACGTCTGCTGGCGCACAGCTGACATGTGACCGATCGTCTGAAATAATAATTAATTTAAAAATTTAAAAAAAAAAAAAAAACCGAAAAACCACAAATCCGAGCGCACTCAGACACGGACATAATATTATACAGTGAGACAGTGTGCGTGTGTGCGCGTGTGTGCAGGACACCTCGCAGAGCGCTGCGACACGCGACGACGTGATAATAATAATAATTATTATTATTACAGTTATTATACCCTCGCCGAAGCCGTCGATTCCACGACGCAATGCACGACAGACTGGGCTTTATAGTCGTCGTCGTATCGTGTGAGTACCTTGCAATGGCCACTATACCTACCCGTAGCGGCGTGTCTTATGTATAATAATGTAATAGGCACCTAACCCGTATGGGGCGTGGATGCGCAAAACGGATTATTTTTTTTCGAGGGCTCTCGACTACGCGATACGATCGCTTTCGAGCGCACAAAATTCGTTTTGTCGGAAAAATATGTAAAAACGCGTTTGATCCACGCCCCATTACAACGTAGTCGTCAACGATGACAGTAACAGATCTCGGGCGATGGTCGGATTATATACCTGCATGGTGTATGTTGGACACATCGTACATTATACGACCACCTGGAGAGATAATTTAAACTCTAAATAATTGGTATATTGGCGTATTCCCCTCCGACCTGGTAAAAAAACTTCGTATCACCGTGATGTTCGTTCACACTGGGCGGCTAAAAAGGTGTTTTTTCGGTCGCGGACAACGCCCGCCACGGGTACTATATCTGATATCATTACCGGTGGCGTGTTGCTAGGGGGGGTCACGGCGCGCCCCCTTTTCGTGTTTCGATGACATTTTAACAGTACGTCACTCTTTATTTTGATACCGTACAGATCGGGGACCAGAAATAAATTGAGACATATTACAATATAGGTACAGGTCGTTTGATAATTACAGAAATAATACACAGAATAAAATATATATAATATGATTAATAGGAAAAAACAAATGGTGATAAGACCCGGTCCATGGAGTTTTTAAGGATAACTAATGGTGTAGTCTTCATTTTTGTAATTATTATAATTTATAATACATTATTAATATACATTTCGAAGTGTTAAACACGTGGAGTCACAAATATATATTTGTGTTCAGATTCCAGACTGTGCACATGAATGGACTATGGAGCTGTAGGTACCAACAGGTGATTTGTGGCAAATGGCGCGGATAGAAATTGATCGAATTGTATTATGAGGTTTTTTATCACCCCCCACCCTTTTTAGGAATCCTGGCCACGCCACTGATAAATACGACGTATTTTTAATAATATAATATCATAGTTGTATGGCCGATGTATAATATACCTATTATAATATATTGGGACTCGTGATAGGCGTAACGTGGACGTAATACCTAGGTAATACAATATCAATAGTCTTAAACCGCAGATTCATCAGGTTTATCTGCTTTTAAATTCCTTCGACAAATATGCAAAGGTCAATAAAATAACATTGTTATACTTTTGTACTGCCACGCATCGTGCTCTAATGGCTAACAAGAGGGAGGGAAATATTAAAAATGATTAATAATTAGAAATAAGTAATATAGCTATAATGGATATTTGTAATTTTATTTTTGCATATCATCGATAATAGTATCAAATTCAATTTTTTTTAGTTTTTTATTAATTGCAATATAATAATATAATACGGTATTAACAATACACATTTAAAATGGTATGTAGTTTAAGTATAATCATGGCATTCATTTAGAGGCTTTACCATTTTCCTCTATGAATTCCTGTGATTTTCCTGAATTCATAACTCTCTTCTAGGGAGGCAACCTTAGGGAAATGGAAAATGCCTCCCCTTGTCCCCCAACCATACGAGACCTGATTCTGTGTCATCTCGTTGTACGCTGATCTCATCGTATAATATGTTGTCCTTTAAAACAAACCGTAGAGGTTAAAACTCGTCGACGTTTCCGTCGGATGTGATATTATTATATCTATACTATGACATTCTATAATATTATAAATTGTGGACATTTACTAGTTATTGGTTTAACATTTTAAAAGTTTAAAACTCTCAGATAGCAGCTATAATAATATCATATTTAGCTTCAAGAAATGCGTACCTACGCGTTCCCATATTTTGTACATTTTGCAGTTTACGCTCGTATGAAATCGATATCAATATTATCTTGTTATTTTTAATTGCATTGGCAGTAGGTATATATTTTACACCTTAACATATGCGTTGTCTCCGTCTTAAAAACGCATAATGTAGGAAATTATACGTTCTGAACAATTCATTTAACTCTGCGTTGTGTTTAATTTTAGAGTGAATTTATCTATAAGTGATAATGACCATAGTATTTTTTTTATATTTTAATTTTAAAGCGAGTTGTGAGCGCCTTTTTAAATAGTAAATTGTTTGTACATTTTAAAATGCCGTGACTCGCTTTAAAATTTAAATATAAAAAAAAACCTTTGGGTCAATTTCCTTTGAAATTAAATTTAGTTAAACGAATTATTCATAATGTACTATTTGCTATGTTATGCGTGAGACAAAGACAACGCATGAGGGTATGACGTCCTCTTAGAAGTCTAAGAGAACTCTATACTCACATGTGTCGTCTCCAGCAAATGTCTTGCAAAAACTATTTTTCGTGGGATAGAACCACTCGGGCTGAAGTGATACTTAAGACTCCAAATCAATGTACAGAATAATTATTGAGAACAGAGTCTGTGAAATATCGTTTTCATTATTTGATTATTTTTGTGTTTTTCAAACTTGAATAACTTATTTGCAGTTCCAATATCGAAGAAATAAAAACGAAATTTCACTGTCAAAGTGCTCACTTTTATGTGGTGAAAATTCCGTTTCTTAGTTATGGCCTTCGCGATTCTTTTCCGCGCAAAACAATTTTTGTTATGTTTTACATTGGAAAGACGGATACAACTGCACATGCGCGTGTAACGTCCCCTTAAAACCAACATTATCACACGATAAACGGGAATTTGTTATTTTAATCATAAAAGTTATATTATGTTTAAAAATGCAAAAAAGTGTTCACTACCGCAAAGCTAAAACAAATGAAATTGTCAAATTCTAAACCTATCCAATTCGAAAAAATCGTAACTAATCATTATTTAATAGAATGCAACGAATGATAATTTAAAACATAATTCTATTGCGCTTGTAAAACTTGCATCAAATATAGGTAGGTGCACACCTACTGCAATAATCTTATAAAATATTTAATATATATTAGTATATTACCTACATATATTTAAAAATCAAAAATAATAATAATAATTTATCCAGTGGCAAATCGCATACATAGGTTCCCAACGGCACACGCATAACAGTAGCTGGTCATCATCTTTGACGTTTGTTCATTTAAATCGCAGTGCTACAATACCAATAATCAATGTTATTACGTACTTCTGTAAACGAAATAATGTATTGTATTTTACTATTCTGCAAACGATTATCGGAGAGCGTTCGGCAAAATTCAAAACTATTTTGCTTCTGCGCCGAACAGTCAATACTGAATATTATGATTTCGGGCCCTCGTCTCATGATATTATAATCAGGTGCTCGAGTTCAAATCAACTAGATTTAGTCCATAAGAGGGGGGGGGGGAGGGGGGGCAAAGCCTCCAAATACGGAATGACAAAAGCGTTGTCGGTATACGAAACATAACTATTTCCGAACGAATCGTATACGGTCGGTTGACTGTAAGTGGACACTGCCGTCATTAGGCCAATCATTATCGACGAGATTACGAAAAAACAGGCCCACTGCAAAAGACGAATGAGGTTTTAAATGAAAAACCATAACATATCACACTCGACGTGTCACCGATGGTTTTCAAAAATATATCGTCGCATTGTTCGGAACGGCGAGAGCGAAAGTCCACAATTAATATATTATATTTTTTTTTTCATTTAAAGTGTGCCGAAATAAAATTCATTAAACATTTAAAGCACCACTTGTAATGGTAGTTTGTTTATTTTGTGAAACAGTAGTGTGTATACCTTGCTCAGCTACAGTATCATTTAAAACAATACAATATGTAGGACGTACGCGTTTGTTTCATATATTATATATACCAACACGTTTTTCCAATACCGACGGAATTTCGTCAACAATAACAACTGTTTGGATAGTCCGCTGTACTTATTTGATAATAATGTAATACGTTCGTTTCCGCCACCGTAGTATAATATATTTTACACGCACAAAATATACACGTCTTAAGATATTGTCCAGAAACATTTGCCATACCTACTACCTACAACGATATATTTTAAATAAATCATATGCAGTCGTCTTCGCCCGATCAGTAGTTTCCATGTTAAAATGTACAACGAAAAATGTACTTTAAAGGTAGTAAAACACTAAACACACTTCCTGTAATAATATGGCTTTTAGACACTAAACAATTAACAATCCGTACGGTTCTGCTTATCTATCAGCCGCAGTCATTAGGATTTTTCACTTTCAATCATTAAATAACATAAAACTGTACAAACATTCAGTGGCCTGTTTGCATTATATTACTAGTTAGTATAGTGACTATACCTACTCATACGGTTTTAAATTATTTCCCTTGCATGTAAATACATAAATGGTGTAAATAATATTAAAAAGCGGGTAAGCGGATGTTGCTCTGCTGTACAGTAGTTTAAAAGTGGGTCACTGTGATGCATTTTAATTCAATAATGTAATATTATTGTATACGAAAAATGATTCTGAACGGAGACGGTTTGTTAATCTAGAATATTAAGTTGCACATTATATTTATATTGTTATCACTTATTATAATACGGTATCCGGTAAGTTGAATTAATATTTTAAAATTTCAAAAACATAATTAAAATCGTTATTCTTGGTTATTTAATATGTAATTTCGTCCAAATTATTTGTTTAAAGAACTAACCACTTACGTGCTCCTTTTGTAGTTTTTCCATTTGATAAATTACATCGAAATATGAAATTTAAGACTTATAACAAAAATCTTGATTATGGATTTTTAATATTTTCATTTAGCCTTGTATTAAATTTTCAAGCATTTTGACCCAATGAATAACATTTTATTGACATTTACAGAAAAAAAATAAAAAATAAAAAAGGTGGGTAAGTGGATGTCGCTCAGTTGTACAGTAGGTTATAAGAAAAACGATTCTGAGCGAAAATGGTCAGTCGGCCTATGATATTACCAAGTATATTTGATGATATTATTGTGAATAAAGTAATTTATATATAACCTATTTACGTAGAGCCTTGTTTTCAATTTTCATTCCTTAGCTATAAAAGTTGAACATTTTATACATTTTTAACTACAAAATAATTATTAAATTATAAATTTGATAAATTTTGTCGAAATTTGAATTTTAAATGCTTATAAAAAAAATTTGTGCCTATGTATTTTTAATATTTTTCAACTACTATTAGAATGATATATCAGGAGCTTTATATTAAATTTTCACGTTCTTTTACCCAACAAATAAAATTGTATTGATATTTATAGAAAAAATAACTAAAAAAATTTAAAACTGACAATGTCTGTAAACAGCTCAAAAAGCGTTAAATTATTTTCAAAATTTTATCGTGTATAGAAAATGCTAATATAAACATTCAGTGAAATTTTCAAGTATCTACAGTCGTACGTTTTTTAATTACAACAAAATAAGAAAATCGTTACATGAGATATCGAGTGAATATCAAATGTTGTAAAAATATTAATTTCAAACGCTCATAAAAATTTAATTTGACTTTCTCGTTGACATTTTTTTTTTGATAAAGGTAGACAACCTTATGGATAATCTTTTATTATATTTTCAAATCTTAGATTTAAAAAGAAAAATTTTTATGAATTTTCAACTCAAAATAATTTGCTAATTTTCGTGATTTTTCCGTATTTTGTCAAGATTTGAACTTTAAATGCTTATAAATAAAAATTGTGACTAAGGATTTTTAATTTTTTTCATCTGCATTTGAAACAATAACTTAGGAGCCTTCTATTGAATTTTCGAGTTTTTTTACCCAAAGACAAAGGTTTTTTGACCTTCCAGTAGAAATTATTTTTTTTGATGAAAGTAAACAAATATAATGAATCTTGTATCAAATTTTAAAATCTTAGTTTTAAAATTTTTATTAATTTCTACCTCAAAATAATTTGCACAATTTTGTGCATTTTACGTATTTTGTCAAAATTTTAATTTTAAATACCTACTAAAAAAATTGTGACTTTATATTTTTAATATTTTTCAAATGCCATTGTAACAATATATTAGGAGACTTGTATTACGCATATTTAAGCTTTTTACCAAACGCAGTACGAGTATAACAATACCTAAATGTATAAGTATTTAACATGTTAGGTTAGCTAATATAACTCTAGCAGAATATCTGAATCTTTTTACATTGACTAATTTTTTTTATGTTTTACAAGATGTGTTTAAATTACCTGCTTTTGACTACCTAGTAACCATGTATTATTATTTTAAGAAATTTGTTGATAAAATGATAAATACATTTATTATATGAATTAATCCATCGGTTAGGTAATATTAACAAACATAATATCTAATATGATTATGCAAAAATATTATTGGTATTATGTTTTATATGTTATATAATTTCTTTAAATTATCATAAAACAGACCTCTCTTAGTTTAATTATATCACGTCTCACTAGTCATTTCAAGCGGTTATTTGTCATTTAAAGATACCTGTGTGTGAGTGACAAAAAATATATTTTATTGTAGAATATCACGAAAAAAAAGATAAATTATAAGGCTATATATTAGGTAAAATAAATGTAAGGCCTGGATGTATTTTAACAAGTTGTTATTTGAATTGTTTTGAATTATCTTAAGTACACCTATTGATTTTATTTAAAATAGTTATTGGACCTAATCGACTAAATAGTGTTTTAAGTTGAGGTCACAGTGTTTTTGTCGATTTTCTTACGTCAACAAAATGTAATACTTATTGAAGAAATAATTAAAAAATAAATCAATTAATATTAATTAAATATCATAATGCTCGCCCAAGTTATTTCATAGTATTACCGGGAATAATTTTGATTATGTGCGTTTGTTGTATTTAAAACATTCCCAATTCAATTAAAATAAGTAATAAGAGAATAATAACGCATTCAAAAACAATAAATCGTATACAAACGCACTATATTTCTCACTTGCGCAATCACAATGTTATATAATATGACCAATTGTTGTATACGTGTTATAAAATAATATTGGAATTTGGTTTCGACAATTAAACAGATTAATATGCAGATACGTTCCATACTCCCATATATGAATATATATGTATCGAGCGAACTAGTATACAACGAGCACATAGGCATAATAATAATACAATCGTAATTATTATTGCCGATCTCGTAAGTTCTGTCGTTTAAAAAATTTCGCCATCTTAAAGTTATCACAAAATGTTTGAGCATAATATGACTATTTATCGTACTAAGGTGATTTTATTTTTGAACTTTTTACCAGAGTCATGCAAAGTTGTAATTTATACAAATTACATTATTATTTAGTTTTGTTAAGGAACCGACGAACGCGGTTTTGAAACGTGTAATGTAATGACATTTTTACATCTGATATTAAAGTCTGTAGGTGTACTATATATATTATTATATAGTTTGGCGTCTTGTGGATTAAAACTTTATGCCCTCGCGCGTGTAATATATATGTATAAAATATAGGTATATAATATATATCATATACAACCGTCGGCGGGTTAAATGTAAATACAATATAGTGTCTTAAGCTGTTCCTCGTGTTTTATATTCAGCCACTCACATTCATGGAGTTGAAGTAAATTAATTCGTTTTTAAATTCAACCGACATCACTAAACAGTTAAAATTCATCGGTTGTATAAAGTCGAGTTTTCTCAATTGAATGAGAAATCGAATTCAAACGCATATCATCAATTCGAACCCAAACGTCTCGAATTCAGTGAAATGAGTATTATTTGTCTTTCAAACGTCTTATATTGCAGTAATCATTAAGATAAAATAAATATACTGAACTTATTGCTGCGGTGTTATTATTCATACAACGATGTTATAATATTATTTGCATTTAAAAGAGTTGCTTCGAAGACTCAGTCCAATTTAATCAAGTTAATTTTCTCCTATCGGAAGTTTAACTGGAACACTGCAAACAATAGATGTAATAATATACATTAACGTTTTTACATACACTTAAAATTATTTTTTCAGAACAACAAAAATAAACATTAAGTAACCATAATTAAATTTATTATACCATATTATACTGAATACGGCACTGAATCTAAATTAGTACCTAATAATAACACATAATATAGTTATAATGGTCCATGTTCACATTGAATTACCACTTTAACAACGTAATCATTAACGGTACCTACACCAACCTACCATTTTATCATGATAATAATGTTGTAAAAGATGCTATTATAACGATATTCTCTCCCCCCCCCCCCCCCCCCCAATAACTCCCAATCTTCTGTAAAAAATATACGTAAGTACTTATTTTAATATGAAAGTTAAAACCGCAAAGTTTTTAAATAAATAAATAAAGTACATTGTTTTTTATCAAACTAAATGCATGTTAATTGCTATGAAAGTCGTCATATTATATAATATAATATAAATTATAAACCGTGAATAAATATTATTATTATTTATGGTTTATATACATATTACTTTTATTATCATATCATTATTATTTTATAACAGATATAACTGAACATATTTTCTAATTATGCCAATTACATACATAATTTATTTTTATTTTAATTGAAGTATATAGAGGGAGCGAATTTAAGTTATTTATTTAAGATGGAGTGGTGTAGTCTTTATTTCCTAAAATCTCTTTTTTATACCTATCACTGATCAGGACTCACAGGACTCGTGGAATATTTGAAAATTACATAAAATTACAAATTATATTATTATTCTTATAATTCATAAGTATAATAAATAATTGTCATAGATCATTTTTTAAACATTATATTATTACGTTATTATATATTTATAGAAAATATTATCGTACGACGTTATTACATACAATTATGGATCTTCTATATGAAAAATAAAATTGACAAAATCCTTTTCAAAAAAAATACGTAGACTAAACTTTAATTCTATTGGATTATCATTAAGAATAAAAAAATAATATAAGTGTTGATACCTTATCGTTATTAAGTATTTCTTTTAAGTACCTACACTGCACCGCATATACAAGTAGGTAATAATTAAGAATTAATGTACAGTATTAAGTCGCGCACGTTTTATTAGATTGAGTAAGTTATACACAATCTAATTAATGATAATTAGCCTATTTGATAAATGTAATTAATATTTTCTTTGTGCGATATGCATTTATTTTAAGAGATGTATATAGAAGCAAGTTTACAATAATATAATATGTGTGTATAGGTTAACTAAATTACATATTAAATATCAGTACATTATTGTAATCTCGAAATATGAACGCATAAAAATTACGTACGCGTTCTCAATAATTACACTCGATATTTCGCATCCAACACAGGTTATCTGGTTCAAACCAGCTTTTGCAATCGTGACCTGTTTCCGGAGGGCGTTCAGCTCGGCTACAGATGGAGGGCGACGACGCACGTGGGTACCGTGTTCCCTTCGGAGCACTTGACCAACTATTCGGCGGAAGCGTACTTCTTAGTTCAAAACGATCAAAATTTCACAAACTTTCAAGTACGTATGATGGGGCGATGCGAACTGTTCGTTAGAATAGACGACAAATCATGATGACGTACAGTTGTATTATCAATCGGCTAGACTATAACAATCGATTTCCTGACATTAGATCAAAGAATTTAAAACGAGCGAGAACCAACAAGAGTACCCGTGGATCACGCTGCCGTTCCGATGCGTTTACAGAGACGGCGAAGTGCAAAAGTTCGAGAGCGAAACCGGCGACGTGACGGGATCGTTGAACATAAAGAGAGCATTGGCCACTATATTTCAACTGAAATTGGATTCCCTGAGGCGACCGTCGTTCGCCACACAAGAGGTAGGTACATATATTGAGTATGGACGGACGAGACCTTTTACGGTAGCGTTCCAAATGTCATATACAGAGTTGTGCCGAATCCTTGATGAATGATTGATTTTTGATTTCTAAAATCTTGATTTGTTTTTTGATTTTTTTTTTTAAATTTTTTTCCGGTTTAAAACTAAAATTACAGGCTGGAGTCTATGGAAAATGCAACGTTCAGTACCTTGTGACTAAAGCAAATAACAACACAAATGTAAAGAAAATAATCAACTTTTCGGCTTGTGACGGTAAACTTGGACAACAGTGGAGCAATACGCCGGCGTTCACGTGCCCATCGAGTTATCAAGTAAAGTTTAAACGAATGTTGAGTTTTGATCGAGATAATATTTTCTACGCCAAAGTTCATGTAAATATAATATTTCTGTTATTTATAAATATTAAAATTTTAGGACGGGAGTATGAGTCATAGTGTTCGAAATTATAATCTGGACGAGATGAATGTGATTCGGTATTTGAATACTATCGGTACAGTAGAGTTTCAACCATTCCAGGCGTTAGCAGAATCTCATCACATCTTTGTGAAGTAAGTCTAAAAATTGTACACACAAATATGATTCACTATAACCAGATTCTTAACAGCCAAACATTTGAGCTGGATGAAATGTCTCCGATCGGCGAACCTATCGCGCTGGTAGCAAAGTTGGACGACTCGATTGAGTACGACTTTAATCACTATGAAGATCCTACAATGGGTTTCAAGCCGTCCAATAAGTCTCTTCTTTTGGAAGAAGTAATATTCATATTATACATTATTTGATTACCTAACAACTATAGTGTCAATAAATTACGTATTATTATACCTATAATATATGTTATTTTTTAGATTCTTGATGCACTCGGTCAACTCACAGAAAGTTTGAGCTGGGAAATTGGAACAACTAACCTAGACAACCAGACTGAGTTTAGAGCTTTAGAGCTCATGTGGTGGTTAGATACATCTGATTGGACTACATTATACGATACGATAAAAATCGGAACCAGTTACTCACAAGAAACCATACAGTTCGTACGATTTAACTGTAAATTATTATACCCGTGTGTCAATATTATAATTCCTCTTTTTCTAGACACTTCTTTTGGGACTTGGTGCCACAAGTTGGATCAGCTTCATCGGTTGAATTTATTCGTGAACTAATTAAGACACAAAAAATAACGAGCTTTTTGGCCACTGGATTGTTAATAACGTTTCCGTACCACGTTAGGTATCCAAACGAAAAACTCTTACAAGAATCCGAAATTTTATTGTATCTTGATAGAGATCTAGAAAACGAAGTGAGAAAAGTAGCAATTTTAAGCTTTGCTTCGTTGATACATAAAACGTGTGGTAAAGGAATGTGCTCAGACGATACGCAGAACAAGTACATCAAATTATTTTTAGACAAATTCATAGGTCAGTAACATGGTTGTATTTAAGAAAAATGTTTTTAATATAATAAATTACAAAATACTATGGCTTTTAACAACAATAACAATAACAATGACTACAAAGTAATATTAATGCCACTCGATATTATTCGAATTATTTTGTACAATCGTTTTTTTATTTTATTGATCTAACAGAGAACAAAAAACATCGGCGTATTCGTCATTTGGTACAAATATTATATAGGTTGAATCAACAATTTGTTGCTACAAGCCAATTTTTTGGTTAGGCACTCAATTGATCATTTTGTATTTTATTAATTTCACAAACATAATATGCATTTATGTACAATATTTTTACATACCTACTCATAATCAATATTAATTATTGTTTATCAATTGCATAACCTGCAACAAGCTATAAAGTAAAAAAACTAAAATATTTAGTATTTTTCTAAATCTGTATACAATTGTGATTAATTAGTATTTTAGTTAAATTATTAACCGATAGTTAATAGTCTATTCGTAAATCTACCATTGCTACTCACATAACTTTTCATGATATTTAAATTTTTCACGGGTGGGCGATGCACACCAGCATATCTTATCAAAAAAATTGTTTTTTTTAATATTTAAGTAATGAAAATAGTTTTTCGTATTGCGTGAAATCGGCAGTTTTGTTGGTTAAGCTTACGATTTATTGTAATTTATTTTGTTACAAGTCAATCGATAACTCAATTTAAATTATTTTATATCCTTATATATGTTAATCTAATTGTTATATCTAAAAATATTATGTTTAGAATCCACTTCACACAGTCAACAAATGCTGTTCATTGAAGCGTTTAGTAATATGAAAATCGACAATATACTGGACTTTTTACAACCGATTATTACAGATCATAACCGTTCTAGACACATCCGATTAGTCGCTATTTGGGCCGCGAAATCGGCCACTACTGCTCACCCAGAAAAGGTATATTATTATTACACTATCATGTCGTATCGTAATCTTTAATAATTTAACTAATAATAAGCCGACCGACGTAACAGTCTGTTATATTTGATATTGTCTTGCAAACGTTAAACGTATTTAATTTTTTTATAATATTATATATTAAGAAATCAAATGCATATAATATGTACAATAAAATTGACTAATAGACGTATCAAATTATAATAATAATAATGTGTAATATATGTATATAACAAATAGTTATAAAACACTTGTGGTTTATACACCTTCTCAGGTCGCTGAAGTGTTTTGGCCAATATTGACTAACCACTCTGAACCTATGGAAATCCGAACGTCCGCGCTAAACATGCTCATGATGTCCCAGCCGACAGTGTCTCGATTTTTGACACTCTACTGGTTCATGCAAGCCGAACCTAGCCAACAGATTTATAACTTTTACTACACAACGATCAATTCGATGGCCAACTCCAAGTATCCTTGCTACGACAAATAGTAAGTTAATATCTACGCACTGGGAATATCGGAGCGCATCTATTATGTCGTTGGACGCGGTAGTTTTTTTAAGATTTTTTATTGTTGTGGCTTGTGAAACTAAAATCTTGGATTTTGATCCAACGTAAAACTATACCTAATTTATTATTTTAAATGATCTATTTTGTTCAATAAATAAATACCATATATTTATTAAAGCGTACAGTTAAATGAACATTTTCAAATATTAATAATAGTATAGAAGTAATTATTATTATTATTAATTTTTTTTAAAATAACACGTCCGGGACAACGTGTTGGACGGCGTTACGTATAGGCAATATAGGTACAATACTGCGTTGAAGAACATTTTAAAATGTTCATAATTGACTCAATATTGCATACATTTTGTGGGGTGGTATAAAAATCGAAAATTAATAAATTATTTATTTAAGCTTTATATATTATTTTATTTAATCGGTATACACATTATTCTTTCCACAAAAATTAAAAAATCGCCACGTACGACGACATGAGAACCGGTAATATTATAAGCATATGTTTATCTACGATACATACAGTTAAATTAAATTTTTTTCCTCAGCAGCAAAATAGCAGCTCAAATCGTAAGGTTTGTGCAGCACAAATGGCATCACTGGGCCACCGGAAACTACCTGTTGGATTACGAGGACCCGATGAGAGGGTACGGTGGAATCGTTCAGACCATCCTGATGGCCAACCAGCGCACCGGGTTCCCGTCCGTGCTCCGGTTGACGGCCGAACAGCACTCGTTCGGTACGTCGTCTGAATTTCAAATTCATCTAAAATTTGAAGGACTGGCTGACAGCTTGAAGAGAGAACTGTTCAATACCATGGCGAAACCGTCCGGTGAAACGACCGACGCGCTCAAGCACATACAGGACGTGCTCGAAAAAGCTAAGTTCGCCATCAGGGAGGACGAAGACCTTCACTTCGAGACGATTATCAAAATCAACGAGCAGACCATCTACTGTCACCACTTGAACCAGACCACGTTCAAGAGCTTCGCTCTTGGTATGTATTAGTGTTACTGAGTGTCTCGCCGTGTCCGTTTCTGTCAATAACTATTTTTCCAATTATTATATTTAAACTTGGGGGAGAGGGATCAAATACCTATCCTATATTGTTTCCGTGTTTTTATTACAACTGTGGTTTTTACAACTTTAAGATTTTAATTTTCCATTAAATACCCAAATATCTATAAGTGGCTAGGTCAACGTAGACATGGCTATATCTACGAAGTACGTAATAAACTAATAACTACAACCAATGCCAACAAATAGGTTTCATACGACAAAATATAAGCCAATGGGTAGGTACTGCAAGAAATTCGGTAAAAATAAATTATAAAAATTATACATAATTCGCGTGCGAGGTACCTATCACAGTATCATCACTATTATATTATAATTAGAAATTTATTATTTCATCAATATTGCATAATGTTTAGCAGAGTAGTAGATATATACGATTACAAACGATTCATAAGCAAAATCTAATTTTGCCTATTTTTTTTCATATTTGAAGGATTTTTAAGAAATTTTTCAAAATAAAATATAAATAATTGTATTACACAATATTATTATGTTTGTTATTTATGCGACATAACTCCAAATATGTACATAGAAGGATAAATAATCGTCGTATATGTATCTTAGAGGTGCAAACCAGCTCTTTGAAACTTTTGTATAGTATACTAAGTCCTCTCAAGTTACCTCCTCCACCGATGATCACCAATGATGATGAAACAATACTATAAAGCGTACGATTTTAAACATAAATAACATATTATAACGGGCACGTCGTTTCAGTATTGAAGAGGCTGAGTTCGTTGTATTTCCAGTTCAGTTTGAACTACCAGCGTCTATCGTTCCCGTTACGTTTCCAGCGGACGCACTTCACCGATTTTGGAACACCGATCCTCCTACAGTTTAGAACGGCCTCGTTGCTGTCATTACGAGGAAGCATCAAGCAGACTGAGAGCGGCAAGTCAAGGGACGCCGAACTAGACTTCCGGTAAACTTCGCGCTGTATACCTTCTGATTTCGATATCGTCATAAATGAAAATTCTAAAAAAATGTTTAAAATATGTTTGTTTCCAAACACCACGTTCTTTGGTTTTTGTGTCGTTTCAATGATATATTATGTTATAGATACTCCATGGACACGGTGACCAGTCTGAAAACGTTCAACCCGCTGAGCAGCACTTGGCGGGGTGCCGACCGTTTCCGTTGCATCCATGCAAGAATACCGTTTTCCACCGAGATAATAACGCACTTTTTTAGATCTTACATAAAAGCATCAGCCTACAGGTACAAGAATTTCGTCGACGGGTCGAAGCTGGGAATTGTGTGGCATTCCGCGACCAAACTGGTTCCACCGGAAAACACTTTGCCGGTCGTAAAGAAAGACGAATTGCTCACCGATGTAATTTTCCATTTTAACGTTTTCTTTGTACTAAATATCTACTTACCCATAATCATATCCTAAATTCATAACACATAGATACAGTACCTATTAATATTTTGGTTAGATATTACGATGTATTGTACTTGTCTTTAGGATTGGGCTTTCGAGTCGAGAGATTTGGGAGCGAAAATTGCCACTACCGTTTTCGACTGCCAAGACGAGGGAAAGTTTTCCAATTCGTTGATCATCATCAAAGAAGCATTTCAGATTAGTAACAAAAACTATCAGTGAGTATATTTTTTCTCGGTTCAAAAATTATTGATAATATTCTAGAATCTAGAATCTAGAGTTTACAAAATCATCAATTCTCCGGGTATAGAGAGACGATCTCAAGTCCTCATTACTGTTCTTCCCGTCAACCTAAATAAAACATGTATTCTATATTTAACTCAAAAAATATTACAGATCTACAAAATAAATCGTATTTAATTTAACAAACTAGGTACCTTACAAATTAATTTCACAATAAGAATATTGAAAATTTTTTCCCCTGTTACACATTTGTTATATTCACATCTCAAATGAAAATATTATATAAATAATCCGAAACGTTGTAAAGTTACGACAAGTTGATCGTACAATAAATTTTATATATTCTGTATTTTATATACGAGGTACACCTTCGCGGATTAGTTGGTAACATTTCTAAAATGTTTTCATGAGCCTTCATTTAGGTATTTATTGATGCTTAGTATATAATATAATATGTACCAGTAATACATCCAGTTTACCATTATTAATATTAATTTATATTTACACAAGAAATATAAAATTCTAATTATATTTTTGTTCTTCAGGGCCATACCTGGCGGTGTTGCTTTGCTGGGCATCTATTCGCTCGCCAACTATTTCACGTTCATTCCTCCAGAAGACAGTTGCGGTCTGGTATTGTCCCTGTCACCGTTGCAGGTTTGTCTCCGAATATTTACATAACATAATCTGTTTTCTTACCCACATTAGTATGTGTATACATTCAATACACCAGCAGATAAATATATTATACCTATTTAGCGTACGCTAGTTTGTTTTTAAGTGTATGTGGTGAACGGGAGGGAGGTAGAGGTTATGAGGTTATATGCCAGGTAGATACCTATATAATATAATAAGCCACCTACACAACAAAAAAATTAATTCGAACGTCCCGTGTATACTTCAATACTTAACATTAAATTCTCGTAAACATGATTTCAAAAGACGCATATATTGCTTATTTTATATAGGTAGGTAGTACTATTGGTACAGATTGATATTGAAGTATAACTTGTCTGTTCTCGAGGAACCTTATAATATTTGTATAATATATATATATATATATATATATATACAATATTCATAGGTGTAATCTAGGGACTGGGAGTCAAATGGGAAGGGTGAGGAGTTGAGACCCGTTCCTTTTGGTATTTTATATCGGGATCAAACATACCCATCCTTTCTAAGGTCTAATTTATAAAAGCTAAATAACTACAATGTAAATCAATCGATTAAGACATTAAGTACATCAACACTGTAGGTAGTGAACTATTTTACTAGTTAGTTACCATCTTTGTATGATATTTATAAAATAAATCAAAGTTATACATATAGGTGGGCATAGTAATATGGATAGCACTAACTTGATATATTTACGCCAATTTCCAATACATTCACGCATTACCTATATACAGGTGGTTCCCGTGTTCGTCCAAGAGGGCAACACGATGCACATCACGATGAACCACTACGACCAGACGCTTTGGGGCCTGATCGCGCATTACGCGCGCATCGCGGACGGCAACCAAGAGATATCGTTCAAGCTGAGCCACTCGAACCGCGAGCGGAACATCACCATCACCAACGGGTATTGGAGGCTGCTGCGGTTCGAGGGGTCGTTCATACTGCCGTCTCGCAAGTCCGGAGCCCTGCACCCACCGCCGCCGTTGCACGGACAGGCCACCGTGTCCTGGGGTTACCACGATTCGGCCACCACCATGCTCGTGTCCATCAAGCCGGAGAACGCCCGCGAGGAATGGCCCGAACAGTGCGTCATCGATTCGCCCACGTGCCTGCAGACCGCCAGCGACATTTCCACCAGTCAAATCATATCGCTGCAATTCGTCAACGTGAGGAGCATATTATACTATAAATTATAATGAATGATATTATTATCCGAACACGATGCTATTGTATAATAATATTACATTATATTGTATCCGGCTTTTCCGGGAGATTGGACGGCTCGCGATAATAGATCAATCAAATCTGTAGGTGTATAATAATATTGTGTAGCTGGGTAGGTACCGACAGTTTAAACGAGTGACGGTCAACAGCTACGGATCCGGGGGGGGGGGGGGGGAGGGCGATACGAGGCCCGTGCCCCGGGAGCTAATTTCAAATTTTAAACTCTCAAAGCATATAGCGTATGGGCGCTAATATTGTGTTGTGTCCCGGTCTACATCATTTGTAGATCCGGTACTGACCGTCAAATCTTCCTAGTTCCGGCTGTTACCCGAGAGGTGTCATGTGTATAATATAATACACCTATTAATGTTATGTGTCGTCGTACAGAGCAATTATATTACCGCAGCACATCCTATCGATATGGCCGGGCATCCTCAAACCCAACTGTTAGAATGAGTGCTCTCTAACGCGCCTCTAACTTTTTAATTGAGTCATCGAATTTCGACTGTAGCCGTGTATGTTTATGCTGCGATAAAATAATCGTCCATAACATTGACAAATACTTATTATGTTACCTATGATATAGTTATTAGTTGGGTACCTACCAATTACCTGCGCGCTACAAGTATATTTCGTCACGGTAAAATATTAATAATGATAAAACCGTAAAACTATTCGGGCTGGAAAAAGATGATGAAATAGGTGCAGCCATACAGAAATCATCGTACACTTATGTCTTATAAGTAGATTTGTTAGAAACAATTATTTACAATGGGTAGATCGGTAAATATCTGTATAGAGGTAGGAACTAGGACAGTCTCAAGAAGGGTTATCAACTCTTTCAATATAGTTTCAATAATAGATTTTAACTCCAAAAATCGCATACCATATACCTATCACCCAAATAATTATCATAATATTATATGTTGTCTTTAAAATTCTCAACAAATTTGTTTTACATTCCGGAGTTTAAAAACAAATATACAAGAGATAACGTATATACCGTGTCCGCGGAAACAGGGTACACTTTATCACTGATTACCCTGTAAATATTTTTCAATTCTGTTTGCTGTACATTACACTAGAGTAATGGATCATACATTTCAATGACTTGAAATTTTTTTAACACATGTATCTTGCGCATGCAAGATAACACAATTTCATTTTTTTTTAATGGCAACCTCTATTTTGAATATAGTTTTTGGATTGCTTGTTTTTTTAAAGTAGTTTTGATCTACCAACTTGTATTCTAAACCCAAAATTGACAAAATTAGAGCTAGGTATAAATAAAAAAAAAAAATTAAATAATTTACTAAATGTGGTTTTTTTTAATTTCAATTTCACGTATTTTTTCCTTCTAAACACCATGATATAATCAAATTTTTTATTATTAAAGTAATAAATTAATTAATTTTTATGAATTACTATTTTATTTTATTACTACACATAATGAAATTACCTACATAATTTATTATCAAAACTTGTATTAAAAAATTAAATTCTAAATTTCTAAATTATTTTTTTTAACAATTTATAATTTGCAATTTAATTTTTTGATAAATTGTTGGAAAGTCCCTTGTTCATGCCTCAAATCCAAATAAGTAAACATTTGAAAATTTATTTAATTTCTAATTGTGTGTTTTTTCGTTCCATCAGAATTATTGAAATAATAATGAGCATTGGTCTTTCTATTTTTGTTATCTACCCATATAGATACTTATTAAAATATCATTTGGTACCTACTTATTTTCATATTAAATATTATGCAACTCATTATTAGTCATGTGTCATTACGATCTTAGTAGTTCAATGTTTTCTGTTCGTTATTGTCAATATTATAACGCAAGTAACAGTTTAATCTTTGCTCAAAATTTAATTATGAATAATAGTGAAAACGTGATTTAAGGCATACACTCTACATAACGGAACGACTTTCGAACAGTTTATCAAATGATTTGTTTGTAATTTCTGTAAATTAAATTGTAAATAAAAATGTATAAAATACCTAGTTAAGAAAAAAATAATTTAGAAATTTAGAATTTTGTTTTTTAATACATTTTTTGATAATAAATTATGTAGGTAATTTCATTATGTGTAATAATAAAATAAAATAGTAATTCATAAAAATTTATGAGTTAAAAAAAAAAAATATGTAAAAAAAAAGAACGCCTATTTGTAAAAAGTTAGTAGTTTTGAAATAATGAGTGTGTTACGTTAAATGAATCACCCGGTATATTAATTAAATAATCAAAACTTGTTTTAAACAGCAATAATTACACATTATTAAACTAATTCTAGCTACCAAGTTGGATGATAATTACAATGCATTCATTGTTTTCTGATTTTGTAATGGACGAAGGTAATATGACCACCGTCAAATTTACATTTCCAACTAAACTTCCTTGGACTACCCGAGGTGAGTATTTAATTGTATTAAGTAATGCCAATTTAGATGTACAAAAAGTAAACTTAAAATGTGTGGTTTTAGGTATCTGCGCAGTTAACTCTGTGACAGCGTTGAGTTTGGATAATTCAACAACACACAATTTCAAGTTAAATCAAGACTGCTACACAATAGCATTAGCAGACTGTTCTTCATTGTCTCGTTTTATAGTAGGAATTAAAATGAACACTATTAATTCAACTTTGGTGAGTATACAGTTATACATTTTTCAAGATTACATAGGTATTGGATATGAAATTTTGAATTTATGTTTATATAGAGTGTGCGAATATTGACACAAAACAGTGTAATGGACATGGTTCAAGAAAATTCCGACATAAAAGTATACATTAATGGAACTGAAATTGAAGTTACCGCAACTGGAATTCAATACCCACCGAAAAATAAAGATGATATTTTTATTTATAGGTACACCATTTTGACTTTAAGACTTTAATAAAGATTTATTATAAAAAAAAAAAATTTTAGGGCAAAAAAATGGGATGAAGAAATGACTGATCTTGAAATTAATTCTGGAATAACGGTTCAACATTATGGTCATACGGTTATTATGTTGGTTGAAAGTAAATTGCGTGGATTTACATGTGGCTTATGTGGAAATTTCAACAGTGAAAACAGTGACGAATTAAATGAAACACCAAAATGTGTACAATTGTAAAAAAAAATAGACTTATTAAAAAAATAATATTTAAAATATTGTATAACTTTCATATATAAATAAATGTACTACATACATAATAAATACGTACATATATAATTATTATGTAAATAAATTAAAATTTTATAAATTAAGAAAAAAACAATAATAATATTATCACGCAATTGTATAAAGACTATTTAACCGGTTCTGCTGTACATTTTCAACAAATTTTTCAGCCCTTGAACTCAATTTTTTAGTTGGTAATTTATACCGTATAAATGCTCTAACATTTCTTTGGTACATGAAAATAGCAATCATAAAGTCCCACGCAGTAAATTCAGGCCATAAGACTGATGTAAAATAAATGTAGCTGTAAGAACACTGAAAAAATATAAAAAATTAGTTAAAACAATAGTTTTTCTACTAAACATATTTTCAAAAACTATTAATTTACCTGCCATAACATAAAATCACTCAGTCTAGTCTCGCCAGATGTGCGTATTAATAAATCAGGTGGTGGGGACGGATAGGTGTACATACAATTATCTAAAATTTCAACTGATAAATCTGATTCCTCCAAATCATTATTTTTAATACCATTAGATATTTGATTAAATGCATTTGTTAATTCATCATGTCCTGAAACAAAAAATGGTAATAATATTATTAATATATACATTGACATGATGGTATATACATTATACTAGTAATTATACTCAATGATACCTAAATACAGCGGTGGCTCGTGGGTGCTGGTGGTTGGGGTGCCACTTTGAATATAATAGCGGTAGTCATAGGTATAACAAATTATTTAATTATATGAAAATATACATCTTACTAGTCGCAGGTCGCAGTAGAAAATGGAAATTAAAATAATAATAATAGCAATTAACAACCGACAATGCTGTTAATTTTAAAATAAATTACCCAATATATTACTATATAAAATAAACGATCGTCCAAACTCGTATATAACATCGCAGCTTAAACAATAAACGTACCCGCACGCACACGATTGCAGCACCTCGTTTATGCATGCGTACCCATATGCTCCAGGTATCTGAGAGAAACAAATTTAATGGTCGCACACGACAATTGTAGAGTAGGTAGTAACTAGTAAGTAATTTATAACTATTTTATTATATAAAAATTTGCAATATTTTTTAAAAATGTAAAATTAAGATTATTATACGATTAATTTTCTTTATTTAATTAATTTTAGTAGGGGGTACGATCGTCCCGTCGTTCAAACTACGAGCCACCATTACCTATATATCATTGTAGATTTGTATAATGCAAATAATCAAAATTAAATTATTAATAACAAAATTTTAAATTAATTATAATCTAATAACAAGTACATATATCTTATTTTATCAAACATTTTTTTTTATTTGTTCACTATTCACATATTATTTTACATTTAAGATTTATTTCAAAAAGTAAGTTAGGTTTGACAATCACTAAACATTTACGAATCAATCAATAGTGAGCTAATGGTCCTTTAATAGTAAATTAGTGGCCCATGATTGGTCCATTAATTTGTATTGAACCATTCAATTAATCAATTTGTCATGCAACCTGGCATAAGACTATTACATTAACTAGCTGGTACCTAGATTGTTAAATTAATATTATAAATTATACATGAATATATGTTTGAAAAATAAATTAAACCTATTGTCGAACTTAAAGATAAAAACATAATCTGTGTACTTTCTTTGGATTTTCCAATACTTAAATTTTAATATTTTACAAACCCAAATCTTACTTTAAATTTAAAATATAGTAAAAAAAAACTAATCATAGAACATAGATAATAATTTGCCTTTATATTTTACAACGGTTCAATTCACTTTAATCCAAAAACAAACAACCCTAAATTAATTCATACTTGGTATGTTGTATGTAAGACAGGGACAATATATGTAGGTTCTCCTATTCTTAATTTTATCCAGTTAAAATTTAAGTATAACATTTAAAAAGTAAATATAATTATTTTAACTAACCAGTATAAGAAAATGCAACATTTAAAAATGTCTTGTTGTTTTGTTTTGTTATAAGCATTGACTCTGCTATTAATTTAAGCAAATCATCTGGTAGCTTTTTGATGTTACCAATAACATTAATACACACACCATGCTCATTCAATTTATCTCTAAAACAAAAATAAAACCATTAAATTATTAGTATAATTATTGTAAATTAAACTATTAAATTGATTAATATCTACGGTTTGAAAGTAATTATTATTAAATGGACGAAAAATATTTTTTAATCAATTAATCAATGAGTTTACAAAAACAATGCATTTTAATGTTATATTTAAAATAATATACTAGAAAGTACCTACATATTATTATATCATTATTGCGGGTAGACATTGGACGTATTGATAAGGTACTTATCAGAGCTAATTTTTTAAGCGTCTACTTAGCAAGTTATTTATCTATCAAAGATCAAAGTACCTATTAATATGGATACTTATAGAACATATTATTAAGATGTGATGTTAATAAGTAGATTGTACATCAACCCACAATTGTTGAAGAAAAAAAATTGATAGTTAATTGGTAAAACATAGTTACTCTTTATTATTTATTTTATATTTTAAATGCTTTTATGATTAATATTGCCTCAAAATTCTAACCCCTACTAATAAAATTATTTAAATCAATAAACATAAATAAATACTGAATGAATAAATACAAAAGGGCTCGCTACCATTTTCCCCTTTAATTATGCATTTATTCAGATTCTGTTTTTCTTTTGGGGAGAGGAGGGTGGATTTTTAAGAACAGCAATCTGTAATCTTTTTGTATAATAATCCACTCTTTCAATCCCTTAAATTTAATTGACAACCATAAATCTAATGAAATCATTGTCAGCTAGTGAGTCATCAAAATAATAATCAACAAATTAACATAAAAATGTTGAACCAATTAAATATTTAATTTTTATTAGTTGATAAAAAATCTATGTGTTGTTTGTAAAACAATTAATATACGTATTATACATTGTATCTTTCGAAAAAAAAGTATGTCAAGCAAAGATCTTTAATGAAGGCAATTCTATAACTAGTACTGGATGGCTAAATAAGCATAAGTTTCAAAAAAAATTTACCACAGACAAATTTTCTAACTTATTTTGGATAATGCTCATCCACATTAAATAAAAAATATAGATAATGTAATTAAAGTTATGTTTCTACCGCCAAATTGTACTTCTTTACTTCAACCTATGGATCAAAATATTATAAAAATTTAAAACCTCAATTAGAAAAAAATGTAATAAAAATATGTTTATATAAGTGAATACCATATATAAGAATATATAGAAGCAAATTGTAATACATATCACCGTCCTGCGACTACGTTGCTGTTTTAACTTTTTGCACTTATATTTATAGATTTTGAAGCGCTGAATTCAAATCTGTAATTAATTTTTCTCTAACACGTCTAGTTTTTCTACAATTCGAATAATAAATATTGTCTCTTCTGTATAGTCATTAGTCATACAATAATAATGTGCGATATATTCGTCGAATTATTATTATTATAAACTGAATGTCGTCTACTTTACTGAAATTTTAATCTTATCTTTATTAAATTGTTTATCTTATAGTAGCTAGTTCTTATCTTATAGTAGTTCAATTAAATATATTTTTAAACTCACACAATTTATGTTTATTCTCTATAGTTACGTGTTATTAGGTCAACAAGGTGGCTATACTAAGTTTCCATGTTTTTTATGTGAATGGGACAGCAGAAATCGCATGAAACATTAGACGGTGAAGCATTGGCCAAAAAGACAGATTTTAGAACTGGGGACTAAAAATATAATACGTCATAATTTAATTGAACCACAAAAGTTGTATTACCTCCTTTGCACATAAAGTTAGGAATAATGAACAATTTGTAAAGGCCCTTGATAAAAATGGACATTGTTTCAAATATCTGTGCGACAATTTCCTGTATTATCTGAAGCAAAGCTCAAGGAAGGTATATTTGATGGGCCACAAATCAGAATACTAATGAAAGATACAGATTTTCAAAATAGTATGACCACCGTAAAAAAAATGCATGGACTAGTTTTAAAAGCGTGGTGTCGAAGTTTTTAGGTAATACGAAAGATTCAGATTATAAATCGATCGTAGCCGATTTGATGAAAAATTTACAACTATTGGGCTGTAATATGAGCATAAAATTGCACTTTTTAAATGCACATATTGAATATTTCCCGGAAAATTTAGGTTCATTAAGTGAAGAACAGGGTGAACGTTTTCATCAAGACATCAAAGAGATGGAAAGGCGATATCAAGGTCGATGGGATGTCAGTATGATGGCCGATTACTGCTGGTGTTTAAAACGTGAAACTGAAAAACATAGCTACAAAAGAAAATCAAATAAATTTAGTTTTTACGAACCAGCAAAAAAAAGAACCGATAGCAAGTTACTTGAATAATTTTTTTTTATACTTTAAAAGTAAGAGTTAAAATAAACAAATGTATTTTCTAATAAGTATGCTTAGTAATATTTTGAATTTTACTTTAGTTAAATTTATAGCAAATAAAATAATAACGTATATTATTATTATTTATATGTAAATGTTATACTATCTTGTAAAAAAACTAGACATGATAGAGACAAACTAATTTCAGATTTGAATTTTGCGCATTAAGATCTATAAAGATCAGGTATTATTATACAAACAACAAAAATAACAAAATATTTTGCAGGATGGTGTATTTAATGACTGACAAAGACATTTTGACACATTAAAATTAAAATTAACACAGAAACTAAAAAAGTAAAAACAGACAACATATCAGAAAGCATATCAGAAAACTATCAAACTGTTCAAACATTTTTCAGCTTCTGATGTCAAAACATACATAGTATATATTGTAAGAGCAGAAAAAATGGTTTACCAGGCCCGCTGACAAACAACCCACATTAAGAGGACGTTACACAGACATTTATTATCTCTGTCTTACAAGTGTGTAACATACAAAATGGTACGCTCAGCAGATCACGTTAAGCTTCAATTAGTTTAAAAATAAGAATGAATTAACCTCTTATAAAATGTATTGGTAAGATTATTATCTAGGGCATCTCATAAGATTTTTGTTATATTTTAATTTTAAAGAGTTTTGAGTATTTTAAGTTGTACAAATAGTTAAATTTTTTAAAATACTTATAACTTGCTTTAAAATTAGAATATAATAAAAAGCCTAAGGGATGCCCTAGAAAATCATCTTACCTTTGCATTATAAAAGAGGTCAATTCACTCTAATTTGTAAGCCAACGAAGTTAAACGTGATCTTCTGAGCATAAAATTTGCCATGTTATGCACTTTTAAGATGGAGACAATAAATGTCGGTGTAACATCCTCTTAAAAAAATGGCAAAGCACCACATTTTAAAAACTAAACCAAACGATAAGAATACTGTCTCATTTGTTACAATAATAATAAAACAAATAAAACATATTTATACATTTCTTATGAATAATATTTATGTAATGAGATATACTGAATTTAGTTTACTACTATTTGCAAATATTAATAATAATACATAATTGTAAGAAATTAGTAAATTAAAATGTAATAGGTAATGTGATTTATGATAAAATGTTGGTTTTATTTTAAATTTTTTTATTGAAGAGACAATCAGAATTTAAACTCAATAAGTATGTATTATTGAAATATTAAAATATCCAAAAATTTGATGGTAAGAACATTATCTGTGTTTTGTTAAAAGTTTTTTTTACGATTATTCAGTTTTTAAATGAGTTATGTACGTATAATAAAAGTAAATTAAAAATGCTCATAACTCACTTAAAAACTGAATTATTGTAAAGAAACTTCCATCAAAACACAGATAATGTTCTTACCATCAAGATTCATAATAGGTCGATTCACTCTAATATGTAAGCTAACAGCATAAGGCTTTAACTGCTAAGCGTAAATTTGGTATATTCTGTGTTTGTAAGACAGAGACAACACATGCGGGTGTGGTGTCCTCTTAATTGCAAAAATACAACTAACAAGAGTAAAATCACAGTGTAAATTAGGTCATTGGACCACTGTCCACCACATTTTTATCTCCACAGGACATTCCTCCTTAAATATATAAAAATTGGAAGTATTTAAAAATATATTATTCAAGAATATTTGAAATTTACAAAAATCAGAATTTAAATAAATGCATTATTAAAGGTTACAAATAGGCTAAGCATGCTTGGTGAAACATCCAGTTAATATAAAATGGCATCTGCAAAAATATTGAATTGTTTAATTATTTATTAGTACCATATTATAATAGAGTGAACATTTTTGTTACTGTGTTTGAAAAGGATAATTTAACTATATAGAATAAATTTAGATTTAAGTTTCTAAATAAAGTATTTATACTCCTTACCATGAAATAGTCCCATGTCTCATTTATTCAAAACTATATTATATCATTGATTATATTAACCTGATATAGCGGTCAGTGGATTACCTAGACAATTTTTGAATATGCCCTACCTAAAAATTGGGCACATTGGGCCATTTCCTGAATTGTTTATAAAAAATATTGAAATCTTTGGCTATATGTATAGAAATCTACAGACATAAATATGTATCAATGTATTCATGATTTTACATTTAAATTGATTATTATCAAATATGAAATAATATTACTTAAAATTATGATATTTCATTTTTAATAGTAACTAAAATATATTACTTTTCTTCTAAAAGTCTTTTAAATTTTTCTCTTGCAAGATCAAATAATGCATCGATTTCTTCTTGTGTTCGCTTGAAGTTATCTAAACTGAACGCATACACAGTAACTTCTTTTATACCTAAATGCAAACACCACTGCAATGTTTCAGCTAATTTGTCAAACCTAGAAAAATATATACATAATTAATAATTATAGACAATATTATATAGGCATACTTGATTAGATCTGACAGTTAATTATTTATTAGGAGTACTATATTACTTAGCTGTCTTAGCAGCTCAATAGAATTCTAAATTTAAAAATATACATACATCATATTATAATGTACCTACGTCAAATAATATATATTTAATACCTACTATAATATTGTAGAAAAATAACTAGGTACATTATAAAAGGTATAATATTCAAAATATTATATTATTAAACAGATAAGAACTATAAATCTCAATAAACCTGTGAACCTGACAGCTGATGTAGCAATAATATTAGTTTTTCATTAATCTTTCAACCCATTTCATTCAAAAAAATAAAAGTTACAAATCATAAAAATTGAAAATCTAAACTATCTTAAATAAAGCATTTAAAAACAATGACTATCTAAATAACTTAAATATGATAATTGTATGCAAACTGTAAATATCAAATTTCAAATATATTTTTAAGTTAAAACTTAAATTAGGCATACATAATTAGTCCCTAAATTGGATATTTCAACAAAAAATAACAATTTTAACAAAATCAATGTACTTCTAAGTTAATGATTAATAATATAGGTACAAACTAAAAAAATATTTTACTTACAAAATATTATTTTTTGTAAAAAATATACTGAAAGTACATCAATGAATTTATTGATCAATTTACCTTTAGTACACATAAAATGTATAAAATATGCCAATATCTCACATGTAGCTTGAGATTACAATATTTAAACCATATTAAACTTCATAGGCGTGGACACCACCGAAAATTACTTAAGTTTGTTATATGAAGCTTGCAAGGTGCTTATAAGCTGATCCGGATTTAGTAAACAAGCACATTTATAAAATCTTAATGACTTAGTCTGTACACATAAATAAACTTCAGACCAAAAAATATAACTTAGCTATACAACGTAATATACCTAATTCAAAAATACTATTTTTTACTCATAAACACATTGTATATATAGAATAATAGGTATGCTCATATTTTAGAAAATTAAAAAATTAAATTAAAGAAATCTATGCAAATTTGGTTATAGTATTATATTAAAACTAATGACAAAGAAAAATAATACGTAGGTTAGGTGGAACATAAGCAAATCAGACGCTACCCAAAGGTTATTAAAAGTACTTTTAGTCATCCAACTCACCCTCGTACATGTCCTTCTTTCTTGGCAACACATTTTTTCTTTGCATAACGTCTATTACCGTCCATTATAAATGCTACATGTTTCGGTATCTCTCCATACGTTAGGACTTGGGCGCAACAGCGTTGCATCCATGTCATAGAGTTGTCGCGTATCCAAGACATGGCCGGGTGCGTGAGGAACAGAACATCTAAGCCATTGTACGAACGCTGTAAGTTTATAACCGTGCAGTTGACCTTTGACCGGTATTTTATCTAGGTATTTTCTTCAAAAAGTACATTATTATGCACTAAATTTAATAACGATCAAATTTAATGTACGCCCAATTAATAATAGTGCGGAGCGCATGTATAAAACAAGAAAAACGAGTAGGTATTGTGAATTATTATGAATACTATTTGTGGAGAAAAAAACCTAAGACAAAGTACAAGAACCGGAATACGTTTAAAAACTGAAAAGCGCCTGTTGATTTAATATATTTATATATTATTTATACTGAACTGCCGAAGTCAAGGTAGTCGTGGCCCGTGTATTTAATGTTATCATAATAATATTTAAAACACAAAAATACAAAATTGATAAAACGTTAAAAAAAAACTTGGTACTTGAGATATAAAAACCAAACCTAGAAAAATATCTGATACGTGTTTCAAGTTGGATGGACAAGACCAAGGGCGTCGATAATTAATGGTGAACTGGCGGCACTGTAATTCACGACGGCTACATTAATTCATGAACTCGTATGAAGACGTAGTCGACGACGTGCCAGCCATAAATTATTATAATTTATTGTTATGAACTTTTCAACTTTCGTAGGTTGCGACCGCGAACCATTAAAATTTACTTAATTATATCGTTCTTGATTCGTGGTTAAATCTTGTATGTACCTGTAAAAATTAATAGTTGTAGTGTTTGTGTTGTACACATATTATAGCCATATATAGGTAGTGAAGGGTGAAACTACGGGTCGGCCCAGTCAATGCTGGATAAGTTATCCAGGATGACATACTAAAATTTAAAATTTAAACAAAATACGTATTACTAGAATTTTTTTTATATTCATTATCTGGCAAGTCCTAATACAGTTTTCTAGTTTCACCTACATGGACCATATGCCATATGGTAGGTTCATACGTATTATATAGGTCTATAATACTCCTGGCATACTCTATAGACACAGTTTAAACAATAATACTCGGTGGTGTTTTAGGACCCATTTAATTACCGTTAGGTGAATTAGCGTATATACCCTGTGCAAATAGTATAAATACGGACGGATCACGTATATGCTCGTATAGGTACTATAGGTATAGGTATACCTTAAAATTTAAAATAATCAAACAATACGCGTATTCTGTATTATTATTTATTGTCAGATTATGACATTTATTGATTATCTATAAGTTAGAACCGTGTATTTAGGATTGATTACTACCGCGTAAAATTGTATAGGTAATACGCATTGGTATATATATATAGTTATTCATCGTTCATGACCGTGAGTATTGAAATTTTTTTAATAAACCGCTGGAGTTGCCGCCACAGAGTACGTATAGGTAATAATAAAATTGCTAAGAGAATTATCAAGTTGATTGTCATAAAACTAAAAACGACGCTAAATCTGGCCTGTGAAAAATAAAAATGTAGGAACAAAAAATGTGTTTTTGTAAAGTTTGGGAATTTGTAAATGGATCACATAAGAGCCTCGCAATGCGAAGTGAGCTACTTTTTGAAAGGTTGAATCTAATTGGTTTTGCACTTTTAAATTCGTTGCATATGCCATAGGTATATTTTGTTGAATTCAATTCATAAATGAGCTTATACCTAGGGCCGGATTGGTATATGTATCGGCCCATCGAGATTTTCACTTCTAAGTGACCCATTTACATATTCCGCTACAGTGGACCAAAATTACGTCTATAATTATTACGAGCTTATAGGTGGCCAATCGTATTTTGAACATGAATTTATTTTCACTCACACTCACACGACCGGCCCAAACTTTAAGCGGCCCACCGAGATTTTCTTGGCTTGTAACCTACTGTACAGCAGAGCGACATCCACTTACCCGCTTTTTTTTTAGTTTTTTATTTTCAAATTTGTAATACCAATATGTTATATGCATTTTTCGAAAGTGATATAAAAACGTAGCTGCATATATTTAAGACTGCATATTTCGATAATTTGTGTGCAACAATTAGTCCCGAACTCTACTCATATAATGTACTTTTCATAATATTATACACTTACTTATTTTTTAGACCCCCCACAAAAGATTTGAAAATATGCCACATGTTAAATGTTCTATGTAGACTACTGTGGAATGTAAAATCTAATAGTATATAAGCTTTGAGACATATATGTAACTGATAAGGTATATTATGATGAACATTTCTACAAAATATGTTGTCATAGTCATAATATGGTTCCATTTCAAATTCGATAATATTATTATTATAAAGACATGATGACATGAAGGAGAGTGTGTGGTGTAAAAAACCACAAGTTACATTAAAATTTAAACCACCTCCACCACCATAAAAAAATCTCTTGGCTACGCACTTGAATAATACAGCCTGCCCTGGTAAATTGTAATCTATTTATTGTCTGGCATCTGCCGTCTGCAGGTAATTGATAAAATAATTTATAAGATTAGACTAAACTGAATGGTTATTAATATATATTAATATATTATATAATAATATAATGATGTGTAATAATAGGTAAATACACACAATACAGTTCAGCGGGTTTATCATTATTCACTTATAAATTATAATGAGGAGGGCTTAATGAGTAATCAGAAGTATTAAAAGTTTAAACTTAAAATGTTTATTATTTATTATTATATCGTGTATTGCATGACTGCGCGTATAAGTTCTCTATTGTGCCGGGTCTCTACATTGTGATCTGGTATCATAATATTGGCATTGTGGTATAGGTACTAGAATTTACACATCAATAAGATTTTCAAGAAAAAAAATTCTATGCGTATTAGTACGGTGATACGTAATAGTTATAATACTTATTACTTATAATGGTAGTTATGTAGATTTTATGTAGTTATACCTACCAATATATATTATTATACTGGTCGTATAATCGTACCAAGGTTCGATACTTCGAGTCCGACACAGGTCATACTCGGTACGTAATATAAAAAAGCAAGAAATAAATAACAAATCCGTAAATAAATAATCACTATATGTAGATAAAATATATCTTCATAAATTAAGAAAAAAAAACAATAATAATATTATCGCGCAATTGAATAAAGACTATTTAACCGGTTCTGCTGTACATTTTCAACAAATTTTTCAGCCCTTGAACTCAATCTTCTAGTTGGTAATTTATACCGCATAAATGCTCTAACATTTCTTTGGTACATGAAAATAGCAATCATTAAGTCCCATGCAGTAAATTCTGGCCATAAGACTGATGTAAAATAAATGTAGCTGTAAGAACACTGAAAAAATATAAAAAATTAGTTAAAGCAATAGTTTTTCTACTAAACATATTTTCAAGAACTATTAATTTACCTGCCATAACATAAAATCACTCAGTCTAGTCTCACCAGATGTGCATATTAATAAATCAGGTGGTGGGGACGGATAGGTATACATACAACAATCTAAAATTTCCACTGATAAATCTGATTTTTCCAAATCATTGTTTTTAATACCATGAGATATTTGGTCGAATGCATTTGTTAATTCATCATGTCCTGAAAATAATTTAAATAATAGATAGGTATGTGCCTATAGGTAACCTATACCTATAACCAGCTAATTCATAATACCTAGGTATATATAGGTATTATAAATTAGGTATACTATCTAATATATTATATTTTATATAATAATGAATTAAGTGTTTGATTTAAAATTTAAATGCAATAATTTAAACTCACCAGTATAAGAAAATGCAACATTTAATGATATCTTTTTGTTTTGTTTTGTAATGAGCATTGATTTTGCGAATAATTTAACCAAATCATCTGGTAATTTTTTGATGTTTCCAAAAAAATAAATACATACACCTAGCTCATTCAACCTATCTCTAAAACAAAATTATAATAAATGTATAACTATAATATTTAAGTAATAACTAATAACAGTAATAACAGTATTCAAATCAATAAACATAAATTATTATAATAATATATAGGTTGATTTAATATAAGGTAACCTAAGAATAAAGGCATCCGCCATCCACTTTTAATTATTTTAATTATTTTTATATTATAATATTATCATCATACCTACTGGCTACTATCAATCAAGACAATTTTTAGTCGGGACAGGCATACTTTCATACCCGTAGTGCACCCCGTGGATACCCTAAATTTATTGTACTTAATGTACCTACCTATATTATATATGATATACCGAATAATATTAGTGTTGGGGTAAATGTATAGAAATATACAGATACACGATACCTTTCTAGATATATAGGTTAAATTATGCACCAATATGTTATTGTTTTCTGTCTTTACACTTAAGTTCTAGCTTAGGTAGGTATAGATAGTTAATAATAAAAGTTAGCATTTTATCAGTCACTAAACTATATTACCTTTCTTCTAAAAATGTTTTTACTTCCTCAAACAATACATCGATTTCTTCTTGGGTTCGCTTAGAGTTATGTAAACTGAATGCGGACACAGTAACTTCTTTTATACCTAAATGTAAGCACCATCGTAATGTTTCGACTAATTTCTCAAACCTATAAATAATACATACATCATTTGGCAGATACGACCGTTATCGTATATTCTATAGATGATTCGTTTAATTACGAATCACGACTTGCATCAATCACGATAGCGCCAAATTACGTAAATTCAAATAATACAAATAGATTTTTGCTTAATTATTTTTATTTATTTATAGGTTAAAAACAATTTTTAAGAACATTTGTTTTAAGTTTTGTAGTATCATTACCTACCTATAGTAGTATAGTACTTTTATCATATAGGTTAATAAATTAATACAATTATAATATAAATATATCCATGCTGTATCAATAATGTTACCTACGTCAAAGCGAATATAGGTACCTTATTGACAATAGCTATTGGCAGAGAAATAAAATAAAATAATGACGACCGAAAGGCGAATACGGATGCAAATCAGTAATATGACCACTTAAAAATATTTTAGAAAAAGTTATAACTCACCCTTTTGCATAGCTTTCTTGCGCGGAAACACAATTTTTTTCACCATAACTTCCGTCCATAATAAACGCTACATGTTTTGGCATCTCTCCATAGGTTAGCACTTGGGTGAAAAAACGTTGCGTCCATGTCATGGATATGTCAGGTGTCCAAGACTTATCCGGATGTGTGAGACACAGAACATCTAAACCATTGTACCGATGTTACACATTAATTGCACGTATATATTGCACATGAGCTAATCTTAGTTTATACCAACCTACCCTTCATATTCATAAATCTATATTGTTTTTAAAATTGTATATCATTTTAATTGGATATTATAATAATTATTAATTAATAATATATTGGTAGTTATTGAAGGTGGTTTATTGGCGTACATTACATTTTAAAAATGTCACGCCTTTCCAAAGTGTTTGAAAAATAACTGAGGATATAAAAACAATTAGATACTAAAGTACTACATTTTAAAGTACAATAGTTCAATCTAAATAGACAGGGGTATATTGAATAAAACATAACTGTCAAAATGCGTAAATAAAAAGCAAAAACAATAACAAATAATAAAAATGTTCTTACTTTTTATCAAATTATCCCAACTCCATTTATTTGTTGTAATAGTTGTCATTTTATGGCCATAAAACGCTGTATTTTTTGCTTGTAAATTTTAAACAAATTATTAACTATAAAAATGCAGTATTAATAATATTTTGTTATTTTTGGTTGAAATTAATAAAATAATGTCTAGGAGGTAAGTCTTCAAATGTATCTATACATCTTCATAATAATAGCATACGCTAATATAATGCAATAATATGAAATATATTTTTAACGAAAATTCACAGAACTTTAAGTTAGTACTATACTGCACCAGTCTATTTACAGTGTAGTATACAATAACTATATAAGTTTATTATTCCATTAATGTTCCTATACACATTTTTATTCAACATCACGATCATCATTCATCACGTGTAAATATATATACATAAATTATATATTATATACAATATACATAAATGTATAATGCATATATTATTTATATTTTGTTATATTTTGATCTGCTAAGCAAAAGTGACGCAAAACTCAAAAATTACATTAGAAAAATAATATTTGAATTGTTTTTTACCTTTTAAAAGTAGTGGCCATTTGAATTATTGTATTGTTCAGCATAATATCTAACCCGATAGTTTTTTTTAACGAGAAACTCTAATACTCAATGGAATATAAATATATAATGGTATAATCACTAAATTCTTAATTTATATTGTGTCATGAAAACAAAGTATTTTGATTGGTATGTTAGGTAATTATATACAGAGTGATTCACCAAGCATGCTCACCTCCTGTTTTCTTCAATAATGCAGCAATTCAAAATATGATTTTTGGAATTTTTAAACATAGGTACCCATACTTAGATACTATATTATATCTTGAGGTTTTTTGTATAAGAAGTTTCCTGTGGAGATACAAACTTCTGTTTTTCAAATGAGAACCTCTCTTCTACTCTAAATTTTTTAGCAGATAATTTTTATGGAAATGTTGACATACCAAAATTAAAATTCAAACGAGTAGTTTTTGAGTTATTTTAGTGAAAAAAGATTATAATATATAATATGTAATCATTATTACCTAGTATTTATTACTATCCAAATATATGTCAGACTTGACTTCCATATAAACCCCTTCCTATCAATATATTTTTACAATATAATAATTAACATTACCTTATAATATTATGCTGTATTTAATGTACTTATATACCTATAAATATAGTAATCTTAATACATCTTTAGAGATTATGTGTTTTACTTTCACAATAGCTTATCACTTTATCTATTATAATTGTATACATCTATATAGTATTATTGTATTTAAGGTATATGTAATACGGGTGGGGTAGGTACTTAAATATAGCTGTAGTTGTTTCTGGTAATGTGGAACCAACCGTAAAGTAGGTACCTATATAGTATAATACTATTATATCTAAATACCTAATACTATTAGGCTAACAGATAGTAGAATAGTAGATAGGTACATATAACTTTTAACCAAGTCCAATAATAGGTACCTACCCCATAATAGTATGTGAGTGATGGTGTGGTATAATATTTTCTGTGGTATGTATTTTTTGATATTGACAAATACAAACCTGTACGTGAGCACATAAAATATGCAAATGAGCATATATATTATAACTGTTTGTCAATTATCATAAATCTAAATAATCTAAAATACGGCTAACGCGCGTATATGTAATTAGGTAACAGTAGTAGGTAGTAGGTACCTATATAGGCTTTAACTACTACTATTAGTAGTATTAAAAATAAATTTGAATTATTCAAATTCTAAACAATATCTACCACATTATAAGCGATATACAGCAAAATCAATAAAATTCACATATGTATAATATTATAAAACATGTAGGTAGGTAGTATATGAAATTCGTATTTGCTCAAGAACGGAAATCGAGGAGAGGCGAACAGGGACTTAAGCATATAACACCAACAACAATTTCCAAGTACCACCAATTTTTTCCCAAATTTTCACGCATTACCAATATTATTATTTTTGAGCATAATATATTGTATAACATCAGAACATTTGTGATTTTTTTATTTATTTATAAACTATATAAATAAATTAGATTCTATTTTGAAGAAAGTCATTCCGTCTCATTCCATAATAAAAAGATTTTATTTTATTAAATAAGTATTCTGGGTATTCAATTAAAAATGATAAGTTGCTATAAAACACATTTATTTTTTGTTGCTATTATAGAAATATTATAACTTATGTCTGGTTATTATTAACCGACGTCCGACAACCGTTATTTATATATTATTGTATGTGACGTACAGAAAATTACAAAGATTGGATAGGTAGGTACGTAATGTACGTTTATGTATTATATGTAGTATCATAATTTATAATATATATATATACAGAGTGATTCACCAAGAAAGCTCATCCCGATTATTTTTAATAAAGTACTTTTTTTTTGGTTTTCAAGTTTTCAACACACATGTTGGTTTGCAGTTAAATTATTTTTCTATTCAAACTGAAAAAAAAACATTTGCCATTTTCTTTAGGATTTTAAACGAGGCAGTATCTAAATCTTTCTTAAACTGTACTATGAAGGAGCTATGGTGTCGACGAGCTGTTATATTTCCCACTTGGCCATACCACAGAACAATATATATAAGTGACACTCTGCAGGAACATCAGCTACGAACTACGATTCGGTTCTTATTTACCGGTGATTTAAACCTCCCAAAAACATGGGAACGAGCTCGCTCACCAACCTGAGTTTATATAGGGTTTGCTTACTCGAGTTACGGAAACGTTTACTGTCACTGTGTTGAAGGTCACAAGCGTCCGATTCGTCCAAGTCCAAGCCACACGCAGTTCTTGGTCATATCATCTATAGCAGGGGTCGGCAACCCGCGGCCCGCGTAGCAATTTTATGCGGCCCGCGATAATAATTTATAGTTAGTTTAAAAATATTATACAACACGTTATCTTTGCTGATAAAAATTGGGATTTCTCACGAGAAGTTAGTTATACAATTATTGAACAAAAATAGATATTATGTATAGAAACATTGTACACGTTATCTACGTTTCGTTAAACATCGATAATAATTTATTATACAAAACGAAATACGACTTAGTATTACTGAATTGATTTTCTAGTGAAGTGTAATCGTCTCAATTCTGTGTTTCAAATTTTTGTACGTGTAACTCTATGGTACAGTGATGTACTTAAATAAATTAAATTTTAAATTACTACAATATTTCGTTTAAATAAAATAAGGTGTATTCAAATTATGGCCCGTGAAAAAAATTATTTTTATTTTTTGGCTCTTGACACCAAAAAGGTTGCCGACCCCTGATCTATAGCTAACAGTGGCGAAACTAGGGTGGAGGGGCCTAAGGAGACGTAGCCCCTGACTAAGATTTAGTTCATTATTGCTTTTAGGTATAGGCCCCTATTGTAGTGGCGTCCGCAGGGGGGAGGCTAACGGGCTAAAATTTCGTTGAAGTAAAGCTGAACTTTCTACCAGAAAAGTTGAGAAGTTACAAAAATTTTCAAATACCTCAAATAATGTCTGAAATTATTAGACTGGACAAAATAAAAATAAAATCGTAATAATTTTTAAGCCCCCCCCCCACCATTGAAAAATCCTGCGTACGTCACTGCCCTATTGATTATTTTAACTTTTAGTTAAAAGTTTTGTTAGGATGGGCTGTAGGCTATAGCTCCCTCGGTCCCTCCTCCAGAATTTTGACCTTAGTTGAGTCTATGACTATAAGTTAATGTTATGAAATTCTTCTGGGTGTCTTAATGTATTATTGTAAATCATAGATGGACAGAAGTGTACAAGGCGTACAGCTATATTATATTTTTCGCAGAAATTTCCATTATAATAGGTACTATAATGAACTTCTAATGCCATTTGTTTATTTTGTTCAAGTTATTACGTGTGCCGTGTCATATAACATACCTAGATATACAATTTCTCGCCAAGTAAACAAATTAAATGTAAGTACTTTAATTAAATTTATTTATTATTTATTTATTCATTCTTTATAGTGCTTAGATTTGTTTTTTTTTTTACTTAAGTGTTTTTGTTGTGATATCACGAATTTTTTAGAAAATTGTCGAGACAACAGTTTTTTGGGGAATTTATTCTATTTGTAAGTTTCTTTTTTTTATTCATACCTAAGTACTTTTCCTTGTTTTTTATTCTTTGTTTGTACACTATTTAGTTGTCGCTTGGCATATTTATATCTAGCAAAAGTACAATATTAAGCTATACACTGCAGTAAATATAGTATTTGAAAGCGAAGAAAAACATACAATTTTCCGATGGCAAATATTATTATATGCTGCATGTAATAATATAAATAATATACGTAAACAAATAGTGGAAGCTCATCGGATACTTGACATTTTTAATGTAGCTCACTTGGCGGAAAAGGTTAGCGATCCCTGCCTTAAAATATGACGTTACCTGGCGCTGGATATAATAATATGTTGTCGTTACTGGTTTGTTTATTAAGCTTCTTAATCGGTTGAGAATATAGGAACGAATTAGGTGCATAATATGTTTTTTGATAAAATATTAAAATTAATGGTATAATTTCTTGGTAAATAGTAAATCGACATCGAGTTAAAAGTAGTATACAATTAATTATATTGTAATAATAACTATTGTCGTCGACAATGAAATGTTGTCAACCGCGGCGGACAATGTGTGATGGCGTTCGTTGTCGATTTATTCCTCCAAGGTGTGCGACGAACGCTTTTTCTTCCATTGACCGATATCGTAACTCACTGCCGGCCGCCGCCGGGTCGACCCTCTCCAACCCCACCGCGCCGAATAACTGGACGATTTTCGTTTCATTCCGCGGTTGCCTAGAGTTGTGTTGCAGCTACTTGTTATTTTCCAATTGCCGAACCGTTCATTTTGCCGGTGATTCGTTTGCAAAATTTACGTTTTCCGCGTACACCGAGTTACCTCTTCGTCGTTCGCACTGTTCGGCGGCTGTCCATTGCAATTCGCAACTAGAACCACACACACTCAACATGACCGCTCAACAGTAAGTGATTACGTTTTATTTTTTTCCTGTCCGGACGCGCCATGTTGGGTCTGGACAGCGGACGGTCGCGAGACGTGGTATTGGATACGGACGGCGGGGAGAAAATTTCTGCGAATTGCGCGTTTGGCTTTCCCGACGCCTGGGCCGTCGACGGGAAGTGGTGACGACCGCCACCACCTCGTGCTCCGGTCGGTTCTCCGCGCACACACGTGTGTGCCCGCCGTTTCCGTTTTTCCAACTTCCACCGCGCGTCCGCGCCTCGAGCTTGACTTCCGGTTTATCCTGAGTTCAGACGATCGGTCGTTCCGGCCGGTCTCCCCCCCCCACACCCAGCTAAACTTTGAATTGTTCCTCTCGAAATCCGTTTTCGAAAGATCCGCTGACGCCTGTGTCCCAGTGGCTCTGGTGCGCGCGCACCGGTAAATTATTACAGTGCGGTTGTTTCCTGTTTGTCAGATTCAGCGAACCGTTGTCCGTTGATCTTTCCACTGATCTTTTTTTTATGGATCTCTTTATCTCTCGAATTCGAATTCTCTTATAATACTTTATCGATCAAACGCGGTACGCCTCCTTCCACTCCGCCCCCACCACCATCGACACCCCACCCCCTCTTCAACACCTATACCGATGCCCTATGGGAACAAAAGAAATGATAAAGCTTTTTTTTTATAGTACTTACCTTCGAGGTGGGCAGGCAGCACCCTCACTTGACGATGACTGATTTTATATTATTTTTATTTCATTATGTCCGTTCTTCCGGCCTCACAATTGTGGCAAACGGCGATTTTGTTCGAACCAAGTCCAACACATTATGCAATATTGCTTGTGACAATGGTATCAAATTTCATCAGTGGTACTTATACAATCAATAGATGTTTTGTGACCAATCGCTTGTACATAATATTTAATCCCCTATCTGTAATGTATCCTCTAGGCAGTATTTAATATTCTAAGGCTTGAGCAGGTAAACCTACTATTAATTTATATAAAAACTGTTGATAAAAACAGCAACATAATTTTATTAGAGACCTTAGTGGCTTAGGTTCAACAAATCAATATGGAGTACCTACATAAGTGTATTGATGGAATACAATATGATTGACATACACATTTTATTTTATCTAACATTATTCATTAACAATTAATTGATTTTTAGTATTCATACATTTTCAGTTTATTTACTTAGGTACTTAAGTACTGCTTTGTTTTTGATAATCTGCTCTACTAAACATTTTCATAAGTATAAGGTCATTTGTGTTTTACTTAGGATGATATATATTTAAAGGTTTGATTTTTAAACTAATACCTACCTGACCTATAGTATACTTATATATGGTCTAACTTAATTGTTAAGTAAACAATATTAATATGAGTATTGAAGTTAACAAAAATGTATAATATAATTTTCTATTGTTAGGTAATACCTACTTTATAACCTATAAATTAAAAATAATCCAAGTCATTTAGTTAAATCATTTCTGTTTTTAATAAATATTTAAATGGCTTATTGTTAAATAATATTTTTACTGGACAGTATGCTCAGGGTTTAATATAAGTGCTGTTGGAAATACATTTTTTAGTTGTTGATAATGTACTCCAAAAGGCAAAATAATGTAGGTTTTGTTTTGAAAATGGAAACCTTACTTCCCTACTAATTTAATTGTTTTTAAATTATTATGATACTCTTTTTAAGTTCTTAATAATATTGTACAGTACCTAGAGGAAAAAACAATGCAATATTTTAAATATTGCATACCTATAAATAATATGTGGTGTCATAATAAAGCTAATGTTAATACTAATAAAGTAGCTTGGTATAAAAAATAATAATAAAAAAATTAGTAAGTTGGTACTTTTTTAATAATAATTGATATAAACTGGTATAAATGTTGACTGTTGTGTTTACAAAATCAATTAGATAGGTAAATAAATTGTAAAAGTTCTGTATGTTGAGTGCAAGTATACATGTAGTTTTATAACTGGTTTACAAATAAACGTCAAGTTTCAAATCAGTTAAAATAAATTATAATACAAATAATTTTATTTTGTTATTCATAAGATTTTGTTTAAACATCCCATAGAAAATCTATAATTCTTAAAAATCATTGCCTAATACTTAACTCCCTATAATAATGTTACAATTTAGATATTCTGGGAAGACAAGACATGTAAGCAACATCAATCTTTTAAAAAATATGTACCTATAGTATGCTGTACCTTTATATACAATTTAACACATGTATCATATTATTTCTATGAAAGTGATTTAGGAGTAAAAAAGTTTTGATTAGGTATCTGTAAGTACTTCTGTCGCTACAATTTTGAAAACAAATCTTTATTTATATTATAATTTAGAATATTGATTATATAACTATTTAATGGCAACGCGTGTTATTATAAATAAAATATGTTTTTGTTACTTTTATACTGGTCGTCATACCTACATAAATATTATACCTATAATATTTAAATAACTCTCGGTTTCATATCTCAGATTAACCGAGATAAAAACCCGTATTTTATTGTATTTGCATAAGAATGTAATAGTAGATACATCTTTAACAATAAAAGGGAATATATTTAATATATTATTTTGAATTTAACCAATTTAATTATAATTATTTAACTTTATTCTTTCAGAACTTTAATTCCTCCTGTAATTTGGGCACAGCGTAATGATGTTGTGTATGTTACCATTTGTGTAGAAGATAGCAAAAATCCAGATGTTAAAATTGAAACTGAACAGATAGTTTTCCATAGTGTGGCTGGCTTGGAACAGAAAGTATATGATGTTACCATACCATTATATGCAGCAGTAGAACCTGAAGTAAATTTAATTAGTTAACTTTATATAGCCTATCTACTTATTTTACCTATCAATGTAATTTTTAATGTTTTTTTTTCTTTAATATTAAAGAATAGCAAAACAATAGTTGGTGGTAGATACATTGAACTGGTTTTGAAAAAGCCATCTACTGACACCAAATATTGGCCACAGTTAACCAAAGAGAAAAAGAAATACCACTGGTTAAAAGTTGATTTTAAGAAATGGAAAGATGAAAGTGATTCAGAAGACGAAGCTGCAGCGGCAGGTGGTGGTGGTGGATTGGGTGGAGATGGTGGAAACATTGATGATGTATGTCAATAAGTTTAAATAGTTAATACTAATATTATGTTGTATTCAAAATATTAATTTATTTTCGTAAACTAGATGCTCAGTATGATGGGCGGAGGTGCTGGTGGCCCTAAGTTTGGAGGCTTAGGAGGAGGCCTGGGAGGAGACTACAATATACCTTCTGATGAGGATTCAGACGATGAAGAAATGCCTGAACTTGATGACATTGAAAGTGAAACTGCGGTAACTAATATACACATTTAGCTGCACATTTCAATGACATTTAATCACTTATTAATGAATTAATTATTATACAGGGCAAAGGAAAAGAGAAGAGTGAAGAAACCCTGCCTAGCCTTGAAGAAGTAAAACCTAAAACAACTGCTTAATCTCTACTATTGTCATTATCTCATTCTTCCGAATTTTTGTTCACATAATAATACGGTTTAATTTAAATGATTTTGTATGTGTAATTTTTACATCAATCGAACATAATTTGTGCTCTAGTGTGTGCATTAACGTTTCTCATTCAGTTTAAGTGCCTATTATTGTTCACTCTGCCTGATTTATTTGTGAAAATATGGTTGAAACTTAAATTTTCTTCATCCCATTCCTTTTTGCACCCTTAGAAATTAAACTCCTGAATTTTTGTCATACATTTTTCTTTATGTGTTGAATGATAATTCCTTGAATTTCTATTGGAAATTAATTTACAGAATGGCATTTTAGTAATGATGAAAAAAAATTTTTATGTCATCTAACTTTATATTGTTTCATTAAACGTTGATAATGAAGTTTAGAATTAATGCATTTCTATGTAAATTTGTCTTATGCAAAATTAAAATGTCTATATTAATAATACAATCATCTAGTTTTAACTAGTTTTTTCAGGTCTTATGTTGTGTGTAAGACATACAAATGAATAATTGAATGTGAAAATAATCATAACTCATATTAAAATATTACTGTGGTTTTTAAAAGTAAAATATGTTGGAAACTAGTAACATCTGCTCAATTTTTAATGAACATTATAATATACAATTATATAGACTGAATGTAATTAAAAATATTTTTAGTGTAAAAAAATATGCTTATTTTAAAAAAGATTTAATTTTCGTATTGATACCTGGTTATAATTTTGAATTGCAAATACAAGGATACTAGTTACCTAAAGTAAAAATTAATATTTAGTGTTTTATTCTCCCAAAATAAATCATTATTATACTTAAATTAACATAATGTAGTCCTCTTCGACTTGTCCAAATGAATTTAGAAATATTCGGATTTAATTTTATAAATGTTAATACCTATTAAATTAATATATACTTAACTCTTTGATAACTATTCCAATATACCGAATTTTAACTAAACTTATAACTTCCAATAGGTATTCAACTAAACAATAGCCGATGATTTTTTTATGTTGTCATTTTACAATGTTCACAAATAAATCGACTATTTAACATCATTTTATAATAATTTTTAGAGGATTTTAAGATATGCAAGATGTTTGGTACCTACTAATTCCATATGTGGACTTAATTTAAAAATATTCTACTTTTAGTAGAATACTTAAGTAAAACTATAATATAATTTCTTGATGAATCTTTAAACGTGATGTGAATAATGGTCGATAACCGTAATCGCTTTAAAAATTGCTTATTTCTTATATAATATATTAAAGTTAAACATGGGTATTTTTCATCACAACAATAATATTTATAGTAAATTGTTGTAGTCGAGAAAGATGCATACTGTTACATATTAGTATATTACAATATGTTTACTATATTATAACTTGTGCATATTAAATAGAACTAATTTTTAGCATCGTAATTAAAAATTTTCACTTGACTAAATAATAAAGTAAGATTTGTGAAATACCAAATTCAATGTTAACAGACTGAATTGTTATAGCATAAGTCTTGCTAAAGAATTAGTTAAAAATATAATATTAAGTAAACTACGTTTTAATATGTGTTTATATCGGATTATACTATTTAATTATTAATATTACTTTAGTTTTCAAAATATTTATTTTATATTATGTCATTTTCAAATATGACTAAAAAGTATTTTATATTTATTTTGTCTAGTCATAAAAATAAATGCATTGTTTTTCAGTTTGTCAAATATAAACATAACTTCATAAATATCGTTGACATATTTGTTCATGTCAATAAAGCAAAATGTTTATCAGTTCCCTACAAATTTTCTTTTTCTGTACAATAAGTGAATATAATCAATTAAGTTTATGGTGATCCCTCTCAACAAAGTGTCTTAAGTTTAATTATTGACAAAATATAGGTACCATTGTACCAATTAAAATGTTATAATTAATTATAAATCTCGACGATTTTGAAAGTATTTAGACTTAATAATTATTATTGAATATAACATACAAAGCACATATTTGTTAGTGTTAGTACTTATCAGTGGCGCACATGAGAGGGTTCAAGGGTAGCAGCGGCTGTCTGATTTTTTGGTGGGTTGACCCATTGGCGCAACTAGGGAAGTGCAAAAAGGTCTTTAGCACCCTACGTTTTTGCGGTCTAGTTGCGCCTATGGGTGGACCTTCGCCCTAAAATAAGTATTTAAAACATAAATATTTTAAAAATAAACTATTAATTATAGGCTATAGCCATTAGCCAATATAGAGGTACCTGATTCGATATGCAACCTCTATTTATTTCTGAGTGTACGTCACTGGTATTTGGTTTTCTCTTGGGTATAAATTAATGTTCAATTTCAATGTTTCTATAAATATGAAATATTATGTAAGTATAGTTGTGATTTCATATTCTCTTTATTGATCAAGTCATATTGCGTTATACCTATAGATCATCCAAAACATGTCAAGAATCCGGTCGTCTTATTTTAAGAATTATGGTATCTAAGAATTCTCTGTGGGATTTCCAACTTGGACTTCCCACATTAATAACATCTCTGATTAAATTATATATATTAGATGAATGTAAGCAAATTTGTTCATGCCAGCCGTACAGTTTTCATATACACCTTAGGACATTGATCATATATACTTGTTTAACAAGTTAGAAAATCGTTATTAAATAAGTTGAATTTTTTTAAATTATGGGTAGGTGTAACTGTTGAAATTCTTGTTTTTACAGACTTGAGATAATATATGCAGATATTTGTGAATCTCCGTGCTAATTATACGGACACCAATACACCATTATTGGACTGATGATTTAAAAGTCTGCAGTCATTATTCTCTTATACGTCACTCTGTGGCAGCACTGATTTATTTATAACATTTTTCTGTAAGTTGTAATCCAGGATGGAATGCAGTTGTAGATAAATTGTGGCCAATAAGTGTCAAATCAATCGGAGTCTGTCCGAAAATCTGTCTTGTTTCATTATTAGTTATTAGTATTAATACTATTTTTTTTTTGTGTAAAACGGTGTGATACTATTGTAAATAAAAAAAGTATGTACAATTGTTATTGCATTGCCGAATTTTGACCGGTAAGTGAAACCAATGAATCACGGAATGAATTATTCTATTATAATTTTATTTTTGTTTTTATACTTTTAACCTTAAGGCTTAATCCCTAAACCTATAGAACAAAGTTCAAATTTAAAATCCACCTCTCAATCAAAACTTGTAATTAGTCGTACATGAGGATGGCGTTTTTTTGTACATTAGGTACCTCAAAAAAAGTTAATTATGTTAACTGTATATGACTTACATTATATTATAATGCTAATTTACTATATATAATATATATATAACCATAATTGTTTTTGTATTAAGTGTTAATTTTATCATTTTTTTACTGTCGTATTTTATTATATTTATTAAAAGTAATTTAAAAAAAAAATTATAAATGTGTTAGTTTAATAATATTTATGTAGTATTTTTTAGCATATTTTTGAATATTTTCAATAAGACAAATGCATACTTCATCATTTTTTATTGCATATAAAGCCTAGCCTTAATCGTGGCACGTCGATGTGTACGCACAGCTGCGTGTGTGTGTATTCTGCAGACATTTCGCAAAAGTAGGTACACTTTGATTTCGACGCATATTTGTTGACGACACACCGTTCCTACTTTTAAATAATTTGCGGTTAGCGTCAACGGCTTGCGATTTGCGAACTGTTGAGGACAGCCGACCGCGGGAGTAGGTTACTGCAGTATATATTATATAGATATATTCAGTACAATTTAAATAAGGTATAAACATGGTATATAATAATAAATAATAATATTATGTTAGTAACAAATGAATGGTATTGGTGGAATCAAAAACATAATACATACAAAACAATGATAATATAAAATGTATGGCTTGAGGTGAGTGGTGGACGTTGGCATGAAACTGTACTACGCCGGACAAAACATGGCGACGACGGCGAACGTTCACTATCGGCCGCAAACAAACGAAAACGAAAAACGCCAGATCGACGAACTAGTACATTGACGAACTTGAACAAAAACGGACGAAGTGTCCGACAACAACAACGGGCGTCGCGGGTTCTAGAAAATTTCGATGGGGGCCTGGTACAAGCGTACCTAAGCCAAAAACTGGTTGATTTGTGACGAACAGTGGTAACTAGTGCCATAGGCGGGATCACGGTGGCAGGGGAGGAGGTCGAATTTTGCGGATATCATTCCAGGTCAACAAAGCTTTGACAGAAGCATATCCTGCGTGCAAAGTTGACCATGGATCTCCTCACGAATCGTTTCGACCTCTTCCATAACGATGTGCGACGATCGGACCGTGCAACATTTGGCTGAATTTCAGCCGCTACCGGTGGAACAGACGTCACTGGTCCGTACACGGGCGAGTGAATGTCCAGCTCCGCGGAAGACCGGAACATTACAGCATTTTCTCGCTGCGGCCGTAACTGTAGCCCGACAGTTGTAGCGATTCTACCATCCACGGCCAAATCCAAAGCATGGATCAAAGAAAGGCCATAACTTTGGTGCAGGCATTTTAACGTTCCCGTTTGATCGTCTGCTCCCGCAGTCACAAGAACCGGTGGCGCTGGGGGTGAGTCGATCTTTACTGCCGGGCTGTTCACGGGCGAGTCAGTTGACAGTTCTGGCGTCGAATGGAAACTCTCTGTAAGTCCATGCCGTAACAGACATCCGATAGTAGAGGTCTTGTGGTCACCGGCTAAGTCTAATGCGTCGATCAAGCAGCGACCCTCATCGGCATACTTAAACGACTGTGTGAATCTCGAAAATCCCACGTTTGCTTCCATCTTTGTCGTGTATATGCGAAGTCTAAACGAAAAAACAGAAGAAGAAACACACAGTTTTTTTTACGAAATGATAAGTCTACGACTGTCGTGAACGAGTGATAAATATTTAATGACGGATTTCAAATTATTATTATAACAATCCTATGATATAATAATAGTCTTGTGGTTTCCTTAGTTTATATTGTGGCCAGCTATAATAAGTAGCAATTAAATACAAATACAAATACAAAAAATATTAATTATAAGTTATAACTAAATCCTGTATCCGTTACATATATTTTTAAAAATATGTAAGAATACATCATAGATAAGTGCAAATGTTCGATGATTAAATTAATATAAACATTTTACAATGCCAGTAATACGTAAACGCAATGGTTTATTGACTTATACAAATTTGAAACGAACCAAATGTATGTTCACTATACATATTAATGATGAGATATTTCGCAATTTATGTAAAATATAGGTAACATTAAAATCAAGCCATATCAAAAATGTTCGGTTCGTATAATAGTATTGCATTTTATAATTTTAATATTAATGTATGTTATTATTACCTATATTTTATGTGCGTACGCATTTTGTACAAAAGGCGGGTCGCGTGAAATCGAACCCCGTGCGTGAAGAATCGCCGCAAATTATGTATATAATTATGTATTGTATTATAAAATATCGTAAGAAGTCTTGAAAAATGACAGTACATACCTCTAATGCACATCTAGAGCATTAGAGGTATGTGGTATGTACCACGATTCCAAATGTCGAGTTTATACGTTCTATAGTTTTTGAAAAGTTTAAATCAGTGATGAGTGTTCACTTCGCGGGCGCAAATCGCAGGGGGGCTAATGGGGCTTGGCCCACTCCCCGAATATCCCATTAGCCCCTTAAAAAATATATTGGTTTTTTTAGTTGTGTAGAATCGAAGCCCGCTCCCCGCTCACATTGATGTAACAAAATGTTAGCCCCTCAGCTTTTAATGGATTTCTGACTGTATAAAAGCTATGTGTTGTGAGTTGGGGTACAACAATATTGTAATAAACGATTACCATATAAATATAGTATAAGATAAATAAGAGTTTTTTCACTTGTGATTGTTTATCAATAATAACAATAATATAGCCCTCAGGACGTCCCACAAATTATACAATAATAGGTGCTACAATATAATATTTATAAGAACCCAATTTTTCCACGACCATCTACCCGATGTGCGATGGCCACCCCGGCATATTTTCTACTTATAGTTTATACGCATTACGCAACCTCTTTAGTGGCGTAGTTATGATTTTGTTCTGGGGGGGGGGACATATAATTTATTGGCTAAACATAAAGTGGGGGGCTTCGCCCTAACCTAACGGACTAAGATACAAATTGCGTAGCCAAATAAAACCACTGGTAGCGCTGAAAACTTGAAGAACAGTATTCTTATCAGCTAAGCGACACCTTTTCGTGGCCGACCCCCGCCGACCATGTCTTTCCAGTCCATTATATCTTAGTCCGTGGCCGTTAGATATAATTTGATAGCCCAGATAAGGACGTGGTGGATTATATCCGTGATTGTAATTTATGACATAATATGGGTAATTTTATAACCAAATAATCTTATATCAGTAATAAGTCAATGCATTATACATTAAAAGAAAAAAAGGCTCTGAAAGGGATCTATCCCCATCATCCCCCCCCCCCCATAACTACGCCACTGAACCTCATTCCCGACGCTTTTGCAGTACACGCGGAGCAAGGAATGTTTATATCAATTTTATAGGGACGAAATAAATGGTCAAAATCTAAATGGACACCAATAATTCAAACTGCTTGTATCAATAAAATACAATAATACATTAATTATTTGCCTCCGTCAAAGTGGGTTATGTGCAAAATTACGGAATTACGTTCATCCAGGACTCGACGGCCGCGTAAGACTAACAATTAAGAGACAAGAGTGGCCGCAGTATCTTTTGGTTATGCATTGAAGACCTACGTATCTAATAAAATAGAGTATTGGTAAATATATAGACTATACACTGCACATAAATTAATGTACATATTCACACCATTGACAATTATTTTTTGTGTTACATTAATTTATTAAACTATCTGTAAATTAATTTTATTTTACAATGAGTACAAGTGTTGTGGGAGTTGATGGGTTGGAGGCTTGAAAGTAGAATCCATCCAGTGATGGAACTTCTTGACAGATTTTTCATTGACAATTAAAAAATATATATTTTACGTCAGATTATGAAATTATAAGAACATTATAAGTAGTCGTTTAAATATACGGTTTGATTTAGTGATTCCACTAATTCACTAAACCACTAAAATTGTGAAATACCGATATACATTGATAGAATTTTCAACTTAAAAAAAAAACATTTTGACATAATTCGATATAAGTATGTTGTAATTATATTATAATACCTCTCATATTTTTTGTCAATGCAGTTCATATTATAGCACAATAAGTTTATAAAATCAAGATTTTGATAGTTTGTTTCATTACATTTTTACTAACAAAGATTGTATAACTTCCAAGGCTGGGCATTATCGAGTTTAAAATTTAAAGTTAGGTAAACAAGTTTATATATTTTTTTTTTAACTTTTATATATTTTTTATTTTAACTTTTTAACTTATCAACCAATTATCAAACACTCTACAGTGATGTAGTCAAATAGCCTATACGAAACGCCGTGTCATCATAACTTTTTGACAAAATATTATACATAATACAATAAAAGTATGACGTTAAACATAGACTTTACACCTCCGCATTATTATAGCGCGACGGTTCCTGAACAGTGTTGTGAGTACATACAGCGAGCCTATTACCGTACACTATCCCTGGTACTCCACTACTCCGTGGTAGCATTTATTATATCACCTGAATCTATAGTGTTGGTCAATATTAATTATAACTTTTCAAATTTTATTTATTGAGGAAACAGAGGATTAGCAACGTTAATTTAAACTTTGGATTTTAAGGGGGCTGGAGCGTGATTCATTTTCGATCGAAAACATAGCTCACGAGTTAATTTTGAAAGCAGATTTTAATTCGTCACTAAATTATCAATGCTTTGACAATTTTCTGATTTTTATTTTTTTTCACTTAGAAATTTACTAACAAAAACAGTAAAAATAGATCATATTCATTATTTAAATTTAAATACATTGATAAATGAACGACGTTTTATGATGCTCCTATACAACGTGATCGGTAGATACTACAAATTACACACACTATAATGTTCATTTACTTTCAACACAATCACAAGACCCATATAACTTGAAATATAAAAGGCCTAGTTTTTACTCTTTAGAATGGATTACGCTCCAGCCCCTTTAAATCGGTTGGTTAAATTCCTATGATAATTGTAGATATAAGGTATAACTAGTCCTAAGAGGTTGAATAGCTTTCGATTTTCACACGATTAAAATAAAACTTTTACCTATGTACAACAAAATAGCAACATAATAATATGTAATAAGTATTATTATAGATAGAAATACAACTTAAATCTACAAGTTCTGATAGGTTATCCACAAGCAAACAGAAAACACAGACATCAGCTTTTTAAAACAGTATCGCTATCGTTCTCGAATGGTCCAAAATAGTTCAAGTTCAAACGGGTTACCAGGTGGCTCTATTCATTTTACAGCTTTTTAATTATGATGATGATGATAATAATTATCTCATCGTCAGATTACAGAATAATATATGAAATTTCATATATTATTCTGTGGTCAGAGTTGTATGCAGCTGTCATGAACATAATGTTATAAAGTGAAATTAAAATGAAATCGAAAATATGCTCTTATAAGTTGACTGTCACATTTACTTTAAAATTAATGTTGTTCTGAAGTAGATTAAATATATTATTTTAGATTCTGAGCGTAGCGATAGGTATAATAGAATCTATTGATTTTATAATGAGGTTTTTTTTCTATCCACTATTAACATTTAGGATGGTTAATGCTTCGATTTTCGACATGACCTTCTTTTTTTTAATAGGAAAGTGAATTTAGTTGGTGCATTCAGGAAGTAAAAATTGAAAATTCCTATTTCCTAGTTGTTTTTGAAAGCGTTGTGAAAAAAAATAAAGAATAATGGGAATTTTGATTTGTTTTAAATCAAAAACTCAACCATAGAAACTTTAAATCGTCCATACATGTCAACATATTTTTGAGCTATTTACAGGAATAAGAAATTTAAGGTTTTTTTTCAATTATTATTGATTAAAATTTTATGTTTGATCAAAAACTTGAAAATTTAAAACAAGGTTCCATGTACGTTGATAATAACTATTAAAAATTGAGCATATATCTACATTCACAGTACATTTTTATGATTCTCTGAAGTTAGATTTATACAGAAGTCATCAAAAGTCCGAGATTGGCAACTATTTTTCAGTTAGAAATTCACACATTTTTTTTCTTTTTATAGCTAACATTAAATAATTCAATAGAAGATTCTTCACAAGTTTTTCTACCTTTAATAAACAACATTTTACCGAAAAGAAACATTTATATTTTATGTAATGATCGTATATATGACAATTTATGTAATAATTTAACAAATTAATTATAATCTAACACATCCTTTACAATAACGCATACTTGACAACTACTGTACAGCAAAGTGACCTACTTGTCCCCTTTTTTTCCTTATGTTGTAAACTTGTACCCAAAACATTCATCAATGATTTCTAAATATCTGAATAGTACGTACATTTAGTTTTGCTAATTATTAGAAAACAATTGTAAGAAAGAGTATTTCAGTCTTAGTCTATTATTGGGTGGTAATTTAAAATTTTAACCTTTTACTTAGGCGTAAAAAAAAAACCTAGTTCCACCTCTGCCTATTTGAAGAGTTTAGTTTAAGCTTACTAAGATAACGTCCATCTGACGTTGGATTGGTGAATGAGTGGTGTTTCATATTTTCAACAATATATTTTAATTTAATGTTAAAATTGCCTGTAACAGATAAGTAATTAACTTATCTAATGTTATGGAATAACATTGTACATCAAATAAATAAAAGCACAATTTAATAATATTACAGAAATACAGTGTATTGTTTAAGTATAGCTGTGAAAATTGCATTTGCATCTATTTTTTTAAAATTAATTTCCAATCATAGGGCATTATGAATGTTAAAAAAAATTATTACAAAAATAAATAAGGTCTTTATTCTTTTCTATGCGTTAACAAAAAGGTAGGTATTTAAATATTCGTTAATTTAAGAATAAAACATATGTATTGAATTCATTCAGTTTTATTTAGTAATGTATAAAGATATTATAATGAAAAATAATTTTGCTTATGTTAGCAAAACATTTTAATTTATAATTGAAAAAAAAAAATTAAACCATAGTAGCATCTCCTCCAGATACTTCAACTGGTTTTTCTTCATATTTATTATCATAAAATTTTGGCAGTTGATCTCCAAGTGTCAATTTTCTTTGAATTTGACCAGTATGGTTTATTACTCCCATACGCACAACACCTCCACTTGAACCATCACGCTTAATTGCCAATGAAATTGCTAAAAAAAAAATATACTTATAATAAAGTAATAGTATTAATCAAAAGTAACTTACCGTTAAGTACAAGATTTTCACATTCTTGTTGGGTCATTCCATCTTTATATTGTGAATCCATAAAACCATACAAATAAGAACTACCAGAACCACCAATAGAAATGTTTTGTTGAACAATTGTACCACTTACATTGATTGAGTATACCTGTGATAAATAAGTGATGAGTTTATAATCAATTTTAATAAGATAGGTACTTCTGTTATTATTATGGTGTATAAAAATAGAAGGCATTATGCAAGTTTTTATTTGTCACAATATTTCTACTACCATCAATTTACTTTTATAAAAATTTTTTATCATATTCTTTGTGCAAAAACAATTGAAGTTGGATATTTATAGTTTTTACTTTATACTGAATTAAATTCTATAAATATTTAATTTATATTTGAAGGACTTAAATAGATGTGCAAATTGTGTGATTAGCATAAGCGTGTGACCAGTGGTGTAGACATGATTTCTGAAAGGGGGATCAATAAAATAAAGCAAAATAGCTAAATGGGAGGGGAAAATTAGAAAATTCCTCACCCTCATAACATTTTTTTACTTAGGTAGTAAAATAATTAACAATAAGGAACAAAGAATATAATTTGAATTGATTCAAAATTCACATCAAACACGATATGGAAGATTATCCACTTCAATGCTAATGGGAAGGGATCTAACCCCCACGTCACGCCTTGTATACACCACTATATGGGGTGCGCACGAGTGCAGTAAAAGGTTTGTATAGAGCATCTTATATCTGCAAAAATATTTAGATTAATTGATTGACCTGTGATTTGCTTAGTTACAGTCGGTGACCAGCCAGGGCAATTCATCTATGTATCGAATTTCAAATTATCAAATCAAATTTTTGAACATTACCTACCAAGGTGGTTGAGTTGCACTTATTGCAGTAAGTTACACATAAAAGGAGTTTATCAATCATAATTTTAAGAGTTGCAATTTTTTACAGGCAACAAAGTGTGCGGGATCAGCTAGTTATTTAATATAAATAGATCTGAACCAGTTTTTTCAATAGATAATTGATACTTTGTACAGCAAAAATAGATGCCTAGTCAAAATTACCTGAATACCATACAATTACTGATTTTGGATGATTGTGAAAAAAATGCAAACATCTGTGATTGAAGTCTGCACACAGGTATTGTGTTTAGTATCCTTTTTTTTCATTTTTAGAGAGGGTATACAGAAATACATAAAAAAAAAACAATATCATATTTATTAATTACTTGTCCGCCAAATCTGCTGTCCCATCCAGCTACAATAACCCCAGCAGTCAGTTGATGTCTGTTCTCATAAATCAGATTTTTAAACACATTGGCAGCCGCTCTGACAAGTGGCGGCTCATCCATTTGAATGCTATGGAAAAAACATATTTATTTATTGGAAAGTTAATTCAATAATATACCATTAATTACCTTGTTAAATCCATGTAGTATGCAACAATGTCAGTGATGGCCTGTGTATCGGCTGCCGAACCTGACCGGCAACAGTAAATATTATCACATACTTTTGTTAATTTATCCGTAACTCGGTTAGCAATATATGCTCTAGAAAGCAAAACATAAATGGGTTATCAATATATGAATATAATCTATTTCAAATGAATTACAATTGTGTTTTAAATATCAGTATTTCAATTACCCAGTTGTAGTGCGAGAGTCAGCTCCGATTATAACACCGCCATCATAAATAGCAGCTATGATGGTAGTCTATAAAATATTAATTAAATTGATTTTATTATACATTCAATGATTATACATAGGTACAGATTTACAGTATACAAATAGTGAACACAAAGTAAACGACATAATTAAAAATGAGTGTTTATTCATTTATTTTGGCTTAATTACTTACACCAGTGGTTACTTCATCCTTTGTGATATCATGAATGCCGCTGTCTTGAAACCCACAATGACTGAGGAGAGACATTATTGATGATTTGCAAAAGTTTTCAAACTTAATAAATTTCGATAGGTATTTCGTTTGGTAATTCGCTAACGTAAATATAACAATAAAAATAAAAATTAATAATATTAAATTTTGCTGATAATACTTAAATTGTTTGTACATAACCCTAAAAACGAAATCGCATAATCATTGCTAAGAAGAAAACCGTTAACACGGTTATGGTATTAACGCTTTGTTGATTTTATCACATACATTTTTTTATCTTCATTACGATAATACGATTTACGCGAGACGGAATAATATTATGGATAAGTTTAGAAGTTTAATCGTTCAATGTGAATTGTTGGATCGTTTCAAGTAGGTTCACAAGTGACAAGTTCATGATAAAATAGATAGGTATGTAAGCAACAATACGAATTTTGGTCCGGTTAGCGCATCCCCATAGACGTATTAATAATTTATTAATATGTCTATGCACATCCCACACCCTTTCCAGCCATAGTCGTAATTCGTCTCATTTCATTGGCCGTTAATTACCCGGTCAACTTACTATAATAATATGCCGTCAGCCGACCGTCATGCCAACAATGCATTAGTGTTTAGTTCAAAATTCCAATCAAATTGGCGCAAAAAAAAAAAAAAAATTAATAAGGTTGTTGAAATTATTTTGGTAAATGTCCTGGTTATTACTTGGAAGTTGGAACTTATATGGTAACCCAAGGCCACCTGTGCGAGCGATGCTTATATCGAGTTCCACATATTGTCGTATTTTATACTGTATAGTAATTGCCTATTATTTATTAATCTATTCGATAAAATAATGTCTGTTGTGACTCGTGTTATAGTTGTGTACTGTCATGTGAATTATTACGAACGATGACGACGCGCCACAATGAGAAAGCAAAAAAAAAAAATAAATAGATCTCCGGCAAAATATATTATTTCAACGTGTAAATCGTGCCGACAAGTGCCGAAGTGCAGACAATTGTTGGTACTGGTTTGTTATAACCACGCCACGGCGTAGGTATCTAAACAATCGTTTATTTGTATGAATTAATTTATTAATGGTTCGCGACTCAGTAGATACTTAACTAAGTTAGCTAACCATGGTAGGTAGTAGATACCTATTCGATAATTATTTATTTATTTTATTTAGCGTATGGCAATTCGATTATCGTATAGTTAGTAATATTGACTATAATAATATGTACCTTATACTTAATATAAAAAAATATTAAATAATACAATTATTGAAAAATTAAAAAATATAATAATAATATACTAATATCTCATAATAGACATAATTATAATATGTCTATGGTTGGAACATAGTACTAGTACATACTAGTTACTACTTTGAAGAGTTAAAGGGGCTGGAGCGTGATTAATTTTCGGTCGAAAACATAGCTCAAGACTTCAATATAATACGCCCAATATAATGTTCTGATATTAATTTCGAAAGTAGATTTGAATTCGTCACTAAATTATCTATGTTTTGACAATTTCATTTTTCTGATTCTTATTTTTTTTCATTTAGAAATTTACTAACAAAAAGAGTGAAAATAGATCATATTCATATTTAAAATTTAAATACATATTGATATAGAATATAAAAAATGACAGACGTATAATTATGATGCCCTTATACAATGTGATCGGTACTACGAATTACACACACTAATGTTCATTTACTTTCAACCCATTCACAAGTCCCATGTGGGCATATAACTTAAAACATAAAATGCCTAGTGTTTCTTTACTCCTTAGAATGGATTACGCTCTAGCTCCCTTGAGGTGGTTAGGGGGTTTCAGTCGGTTATGTTCTATGGAGTAAGAATTAGGCAAATTATGTGACAAGTACAACTGGGCCATATGTGTGCGAGTGTAAATGAACATTAGTCAGTGGCGGATCCAGGGCTTAATTTTTTTAAATTCTGAGCGAAGCGATGAATGTATTGATATTACAATGATGTGTGTTTTTTTTTATTTTTTTTTTCTATTTTTTAATTATTTTTTTGTGTCTGTTAGGACAGTAAAAGTGCTTGGATTTTCTTCAACAGTAACTTTTCTAATAGGAAAGTGAATATAATTGGTGCTTTGGTGGGTCAAAAGTCAGTAGTTTTCAAAAGCGACGTGAAAAACAAAAGAAAAATTAAGGAAAAACGATAATTTATACGCAAAATCCGTTTTCGAAATAATCGATTTTGGTTTTTGGTGTAACTCTAAAAAAGATGACCGTAGGTACATGAAAATTTTACTGAATGTTTATATATTTCATTTTCTATACACCATACAATTTTGAAAATATGTTGACTCTTTTTGAGCTGTTTACGGACATTATCAGTTTTCAATTTTTTAGTTTTTTTTTCTATAAATATCAATAAAATTGTACTTGTTGGGTATAAAAGCGTGAAAATTTAATGAAAGGCTCCTGATATATTGTTACAATAGCAGTTGAAAAATATTAAAAATATGTAGGCACAATTTTTTTTTATAAGCATTTAAAGTTCAAATTTTGACAAAATTTATCAAATTTAAAATTTAATAATTATTTTGTAGTTAAAAAATTATAAAATGTTCAACTTTTATATCTAAGGATTGAACATTTAAACCAAGGCTCTACGTAAATAGGTTGTATATAAATTACTTTATTCACAATAATATCATCAAATATACTTGGTAATATCATAGGCTGACTGACCGTTTTCGCTCAGAATCTTTTTTCTTATACAATGATATTATATCATTGAATTCAAATTTAACACCATCCATTACAGTGACCCTTGTTACCTACTGTACAGCAAAGCTACACCCACTTACCCACCTTTTTTTTGGGGGGGGGATCAAATACCCCCTTTTCCATCACCCTGGATTTGCCACTGACGTATTATTATATTTTTATTTAAATGGATCTAGCAATTCTAGCTAGAGAGCCTAGATGATAATTTCCAGCTATAACGGTGTTATAATTGCTTTTCGATAGAAAATATGGAGTAACTTTTTGAAAACAATGGGATTGGTGGTGCTGAGAGAGATTTAGGTGTAATATTTTCCATGAATTTGGCGACGAGTACAAGTAGGGACGCTCATTCTAGTGTTCGTGCCCCCTTATATTATAACATCACAGAATAAAATATCAAGTCAATATGCCAATGATGTGACTGAGTAAACGGTGGCGGAGCAGTTCGTAGTTTAATCGTCGGTACCCGAAGTCAGTTGAGACGAACAACTAGAGGGCGCTACATTACTCATTTAATCCCCAGCCACAACATGCCATAGACGGTCTTGGCGAGGCGACGGCTCGAGTCGGTAACGTGTCTAGTAACGAGTTGGGTCTAGCCGGAGAGAGAGCGATGTATCACGTTGATATCACCACTAAACCACTTTATAGAGTTATATTAGGTATAATTCAATAATATATCAGAAATTTAAAAAAACCGAACTTTTGACTTGTATAGTATATTTTGTACAAAAAACATTATTAAAATTATAACATAGCATTATGTACCTATACTAATGAGGATCTAGGTACCTATTCTCTACAGGAATTTTCTCTAATAGGTTCTATCTATTCCGTTGCCCGACAGTCGACAGTCCGTCTTCCCTAGTTCCTTCAGAATCTTTCTTCGTATCTATCATTGAATAAAATACATAATTACACATGATTACAATAATGACTTACTCAACGACAGCCTACCCTCAAAACATACTGTACAGCAGAGCAATTACCTACTTTCCCTCTTTTTTAAGTTATTTATTTTTATCTAAGTTGTATTGTTCAGAAATATAAAATATCTACTTACGTTTTAGATTCTGAGCGGAGTGATGAATAATGTATACATTTTACAACCGAGTGTTTCTGTGTGGTTTTTTTCTTTAAGTAGAACAAAATATGTGATTTTTGAACTTAGGGGGTGATATACGGTAGCAAGTTGGATTTAGTTGGTATTGAGCTTAGCATGTTTTAAGGAGTAATATTTTTTTTTTAAATCAATTCACAAGACATATGTACATTTGGACAGTGTCACTGTTTCAGTGTGTGTGTAAATCAAAAAAAAGTAAAAAATTCCATGTGTCAATAAATAGCTAAATAATATCAATAAAATGTATCCAAAATATTTTTAGTACAATATAAAAATATAATTTAATATATTATAAATTATAATATTTTTAAAATATAATATCATCTACAGTTACTTGTTCCTGAATCACAAAAAAATAAGAAAATCGATTTGCTAAAAACTATTTTGCGTAAAAATTTTCAGTTTTTTTTCTTTTTTTCCAAATTATATTGAAAATACTGTGAAATTGGTACTTTTGATCCCTTAAAGTATCGAGTATACCGACTAGATTCACTTTCCTACCAGAAAAGATATTATTGAAAATCTAAATACATATTAGTTGTTTTAGTTATAAGTATATATTTAATAACTTATAAGCAATGAACAAAAAAAATAAAAATATTATCAATATTAATCCATACATTTTTCTTTATTAATCTAAAACATAAATAACATATTAACTATAATCTAAGACATTTTTTTTAACCAGAAGAAACGCTGGTTGAAAATCAGGGAATGTCCGGCTCATAGACATATTGCACGAAGGATGACGAGAGGACATTTTGTGGTGGACTGTCGGACCAGGACGCCGGGCGGCCACCGAGCCATCCCCGCATAGGTTCCCCTTGGACAGCGACGACGGCGCGAGATGCACTACAGCAAGCGGCCGACCCAAGCCGGCAGTACTCTTGACGGAGGATGCTCTGGTGCTCGACGCCGATTACTATGGCAAGCAGCGGCGACAGTAGCCTGCACGGGATCAGAAGCGGAAAGCGGCAAGCAGAGGACGAGTCTGGAAATCAGCCTTTGCCGGAGGACCATCTCTACGGAAATGCTGCCCACGTCTGCGGTGAAACTGTTTGAAAGGTAAGAATCTTGACGGCGGTGACCCGGCTTCAAGAATTCCGGCGAGCATTTTATTTGGAAGCTCGTCGGTCAATCGTAGAGTATGCTGAAATTGTAATTTTACGGACAATTATTAACAATTTTGACGATTTTTCAACATAACTGTTATACGATATATGTTATAATAATTCGTAACACTCTTAATTCATAAATACTGTATGCTTATAACTTACGTTATAATATTTGTTGTCATTCTATTTGGTAGTAATATAGTTTTAAAAATTTGGAGTTTGGACACAGGTTAGGCTGATCTGGCACGGATGTCTTTTGCTGTGTTGTATATATGTTATGTGGTCGTTTATTTTCGCGCTTCTCTTGGATCTGCCACGTCGCTTCTTACTCCGTTCAGTTTACCGTCACTCCGTTAGTTCCTCCTCGACTTCGACTCTGTTGTCACCATCTCCGGTTCCAACACCTGCAACTCTAGCACGCGCACCTCGACATCTGCAGTAGGCTATCTAGTCCGTTTCACCCGGTCGCTTGCCCCCGACCACAGCAGAACGAACACCGTCGTCGCTCATGGGCGGGCAGCATTTCCATTACTTAATATTATATTTTCGGTGGTCCTCCGGTGGCGGCTGATCTCCAAACTCGTCCTCGCTGATCCCGATCCTTTTCTGTGGCTGTTGCAAGTGCCGCCGCTGTACGCTATATTTTTTTTTATCCATCTTCGCCGTCGAGCTCGTATTCTCCTCTTCCGCTGGCCGTTTGACCACATATTATGTTGTAGTACACCAATCCTAAGCCGTCGTCGTGACCCAACGAGAACGTAGCTCGGTCACCGCATAGGAGGCCGACCGCATCCACTCGGGATCGGCCCGACAGTAGTCCTGTCTTAGTCCTCGGTGTCTAGTTACCACTCCAGTCAGGCGCCATTCCAGTTCCACAGAATGTATATTCCTCGATGATATTCTATCTAACTCAACCAGCGTCTCTCACCAAGTTCGTCCGATATTGGTTTGGTCAGTCGCCTGGTTAGTGTAAATAATTAATTTTAAAAACTTTAATATAAATAAACAAATCTCGTCAATATGGTCCAAGATATTATTATTATTTATAACATTATATGGCATTATTTAATATATTATTTCGTTTTTAATATTTAAAACGGAAAAGTAAATCTAACTACAAAAAAACAAACAAACCTGAATCGACACTTAAAATAAAAATATTATTTTTGTGCATCCCGAGTATTATTGATTTATAAGTTTAAACTAATTTTAATATTGTTTAAACGGTATTACAAATTAAAATCATCTAGAAAATCTCAAATTTTAATTGTCATATAATATTATCTATTTTGAGAATTATGATATATATTGAACTATCGTTATTTTTAATGGTATAAATAGTTTCTCGGGGAGTAACAAAAACATTTAAAAAATTACATTTGTTGTATAGGTATTTAAGTATAATTACTTGCATAAGTACACGAAATTAATTAAAAATAATAGTCTAAAAAGACCACACAACGTACTTGTAACATTAAAAATGCATACTGTATCAATGCGTATTTTTTACAAATAACTTGAAGTTGACTGCAAACCTTCGAAAAAACATTAGACTATTAGAGTGGCTTAATTTGTGGTGGAGAAAGGTAAAATGTACCCCGTTTAATTTTAAAGGAGTATTGAGTTTAAATTGAATTGGGATTATCCGTTCCTCTGCTGCTCAATAAGGAAAAAAGTTTTAATCAATTAAATTTTGACAAGTAATTTATTTTTTTCTTACCTATACACATTTAGAACATAATTCTGTAGTGTTCACTGATATTAGTAGAGTCGACTGTTGCAATAATTTTTTTTTTAATAAATATGTTTTGAACTGGATACGAGATTTTTTGTTTCTGACTAAATTGTTGTAAGATTTTCTAAGTCATGATTACTAATCATGGTTTTAATATATTAGGTAAAAATTAAAATCAATAAATTATTTTTCACGCTTTCCTCTTTCTCAATTTACACAAAATTACCTATCCGTTTTGAGTATTTTTTTATATTTCTTGTGCGTTTTCTCGAAATAGGTATTTATTGATTTTAATGACAATATTGAGATTTTTTTTTTTTGAAAATGTTAATTTTTTTGATTGTTGAAATTCATATGTTCACTATTATAACACTTAGCTGTCAGGTGTAACTGGCTGATGCATAAGGCTAAACAATATGTAGGGCTGTCCACCTTTTCGATAACCACACTACCGTATTCACTACCATACACAGTAGGTACCTTTACAATAATAGTATTTGTGAACTCAACTCTGGTAAAAACATCGTTGTAGTGTGGTGGCGGTGACGGCGCGGTGGTAGCTGTGTTTATGCTATTCTGGTATTCTGCAGTATTTTGAACGGCAGATGTCCTTTGAACCCCGTGGGAAACTCTTTCCATAAACAAAAATTTCCACACGATTCGTTATTACATTATTGTACAAAATGATCAAAAATTATGAATATTATCAAATTAAACACAAAGTATATTATACATGTATATGTTTCATACCTATTATTATCGGTTGGTTTAAAATATTAAATACCTAATAATAATATTAAATCACCTGAGTTTAAAAAATATTTTAATATTATGCTGATAAATAAATAAATAGTAGTTTAATAAAATTATAGAATTTTTTTAATAATTCATCAATAGATAAAATAATATTCCAAATATTATATAAAAATATTTTATCTATATCTAATGTCAACAATGACACGGCGTATAGTGTTTTCATAATTAACTAAATTAATCAAATATTTAACAAGTATATTTATTTGGTTTTGCTAGATAGCTTTTAGCTATCGTAATAACTGTAAATAATATTTATTTAATCTGATAAATGATTAAAATAAATTAATGTACTACTTATATACTGTAACCTAGAAAAAAAATAGCAATTAAATATTTGAGTGATCATTATTCATTTATGATGTTAAACAAACGTTTTAAATTAGGTACATAATATATTGAAGGATTGAATATTGTTTTATTTTACACACCATTCAAGTACCTACCTACATATTTTCTAACTATATATCATATATTTGTGTACCCATTACCCATGCAAGTTGTATGATACAACGGTGTGTAAAATATTAGCTTACGTAAATTAATAGCTTAAAAAAAGGTTCATAATAAATTGGTAGGTAATTTTTTAGTGTAGTACATAAACTGTACACGGTATACCCGAATACCTTATAATTTATAAATATAAATTATAGTTTAGATAGAATATGATGGTCTTTTACTTAGAAGTTGTGATATAAGTAGTGTTGTCTATACATGACTATTTCTTAAAAAATACGTATTTACCTGTACCTACTAATAATGTCATCAATGTAATTGATTTTGTTGAAAAATTCTAACAATTTATAAAAAATGTATAAAAAATATACATTTATAGGTATACCTATAGTTATTAATCGTCTTCCATATTAATTATGAATTATAATCTATACAATTTACATGTACTCTCATACATAATTATTTTATTGTATTTATGAATATTGATTAGGTACACATTTTCAAGACTATAACAATTTTTGACGATCGCAAATGTAAAGTAAAATGTTTTTAAGTAGACATCATAACATTATAATACAATGCGAACATAATGTCAATGTGAAGAAATTCTGACGTCGTGATAAATAAAATTCAAATTCAAATCTGCTAAAATTAACAAGTTTAGTCCGAATACTGTTTTCTCCCCCCCGATGTCGTCTAAACTCCGCTCGCCCGATTGACGGTCGATACCGCCACCTTAGCTGGTATTTACATATATGTTCGTGACAATAGAACGGCCACTGGGCGATAATAATACACTATGGTTCTCTGAAAAACAAATAGTAACTTGTAATAATATAATAATATATAATATACCAAAAGCATATCATGTCTTATAGTATAAAACACACACGAACCAATAAAAGTAAATTCTTGTCTGTACGAGACGTCGGATTACGATATTAAAAATTAAAAACAATTTACTGACAAATTTATTTACTCTTGCTTGAAAAGTTTTATTAAGTTTTTACAACTGAGGGTATATTATCTTATGTCACTTAATCATAATTCATTTATTGTGAGAATTGAGGGACTGAAAGTTTCACTATTATTTTTTACTTTTTTCTTCTTGGAAAATCAATAACAATGTAATTTTATCCTAATACACATTTACATAAACAAAAAAAACTATTAATTTTTTTTCAATTTACATCAAAATAGGTACAACATAATAATATTATTATTATTATATATTGTATGTAGATATATACACGCCTTCTCTGTAAAAAGTTATTGAATATATGGGTATATAGTATCCATATATATAGGTGATGATATTGATTTTTATTTTATTTGTCGTCCACCTTGTCCAAATTCTTGAAACTAAGGAAACTATGCATTTACCCTGCATCCCCAAATACCTCGATGGTCCATTGAAACAGTCACCAGGTTTATTTTAAACCTTTTGGTACACTTTAACAAAATTAGCGATTGGTTTTAGTTTAGAAAGGTATTTTATATTTTTATATGTAAAGAAAATATTTTATTGAAAACAAATGTGGGTATAGTACCAAAGTGAGAATTGAAATTAAAAATACATTTAATGAACTTTGTAAAAGCAAGAAACTGTATAATATAATAGAACTTTGTATAATATTTTAGCATACCATTTTAGTATGTACCTTTTAGAATTTTCTTTTTTAAACCTAATATGAATAATTATGTTATATTTTTTTAGAAATTTTTTCCTTCTTTTAACCGATATTTTACAGTTTATAATAGTTTGATAATTCATTTTTATACGAATATAATATTATGTGGTATGCTATCTAATTATTTTAATACAATAATCAACTTAGTTTGTATCCTATTTTTAAACTAATACTTAACTTAATAAGTCAAATTGATATATCCCTTTAAATTATTTGGTCGCTAAGTATTTGGGTGTTCGTATAATTGTACACGATAAGATTATTGTTTTTTTTTTATCCTGGGGTCTTGTAATTTTATAATATGATTTACAAGAAATATAAGTTTGTATGTACTCAACTGTAAAATGCTAGGTACCCTATGGTTTAAGACTTAAGTAGTATTGTTAAATAATATTGTGTTTGTTTTTACAAAACAGAATATTGTTGTTTTAATTTTTAATCATTCAAAACAATTAATACCTAAGTGGCTAGCTATATTTTATTTATATCCAAAGAAATCTTATCGGAAAATGTATTGAAATATTGAATTTTAATTTGAATGTGAATAAGGCACAATATGAGTATTTGGATCAACTAATATCGAAATAATGTTCATACACACAACTAATTTTGAAATATTCTGAAATTACTGGAATTTTAATATATCACACGATTAGATTATTATTTAAGATTTAATATAATATATTAAATATACAAAATAAATATTGAATTTTCAGAATGTGAAATATGTGCAGCATCGCGCCATCGCATGGTTTTTAGATTTATCTTTATTAAAATAATTTGGTCAGAGTTTAATTGTTTCATCTGGAAAACATAATTTACCATTGTCTTCATACAAAATCAAAGAAATTTTTTTTTTTTAAAGTACAGTGTGGTATAACGGTATATTCATGTTTGGTAACGATATAACAATAATTTAGTATAAAAATATTAATACTCCAGTTCTGGGTTTTTAATTTACCACGTAAAGGAGAAAAATCTGCTTGAAAATATTGTACAATGATTTTTATTACTATACCAATAACCCCGTTCTAATACTTTTTTACAGCTGTAAAAAAAAATGTATTAATAACGATTAATGTTCTTTTTTTGACAGACAAAAAAAAATTAGGAAAGAAACCCTTTCTTAAAATGAATAAAACCACGATACCATAAAAATCACATTATTATAGAAATAAAAATAATTTAGTTAGTTAATTACAAGGCGAAATTGATTAAAAATGTACCAACAAATTTACCTTTTTGTAAAATAAAGCATTTTACTTTTTATTGCACGTTAAAAAATATAAATATTTTTTAATAGTAAATATTTCATAAGCAGGCAGTTTCTGGTATCAGTAGTTATTTCGAGGGTGGCGAGGGGGCGACTTCCTCCCTTCCTTTTGTACTAATACTTTTTAATAGTATATAATTATTAAAAATAATAATTTATGGTAATTATTGACAGAAGTCAGTAAATATTATAAAAGTATTAAAATATAACATAAGAATAAAACGTAAGTACGCTCGCTTGGGCAATTTTTCACTAAGAGGATGAAAACAATTTTGTTTGCATATTTTTTTGAGCCATAATAAAAATGAAACATTTAAATGTAGGTACACATCACCTTTCTCCCTCGAAGTTTTGTCAAAACCGCTACTGTGCAGTAAATATTATATGCACCGTATATTAAAGTTGGTGACTTGGCGTGCCATTACTAATTTACGTGAAATCGGGTATATTCAGAACAAAATTGCGTACTTATTCATTATTCATAATTTGATAGTACTTGTTATAATAAAGTGCTACGTATATGCCATAACCTATCTTATAATATGTGGGTATGTATCGTTAGAAATTATAGAATCTAACATTTTAAATACACATATCTGTACGATTTAAGCAAATTAATTATATTTCGCTACAGACGCGTTAGTAGCTTTTCTCATTTATCTCTCGATAAATTGTATTTTATAGCAAAAATCATATCTTGGCGCAGTTAATCGCTTGTGTGATTCGGCCGTGTGAGAATCGTTAACCCGTAGACAAGTAAAGCCAGTTATAGAGAGGATTACGGCCGATCGCTCGCGAAATAAATCCACGTAATTGTTTCCGAAAAGAAAAACAAAATTAGTATATGAAAAGTTTTATCGGATTCCAAATAATACGCATTTCTTGACCGCGCGCATTCGTCGTCGTCGTCGTCGTCGTCGTCGCGGTGTCCGGTGGCTAAGCGCTATTAAAATTTACGGTCGCTTTATATCCGTGTTCGGGCACGCACCTATACACACACCCCCGCACACAGATACAAACACAGAGACTTTTGCGATTTACCGAGAAATAATTTCCACAAGCGTCTAGTATTATCGTCGTCGACCCGCATACCCATCTATATAAAACGTGCGTATCGGTGGGATTTTTGTGAGACCCACTCGCATCGACTGTCTTTTACGACCGCGACGTTTCCGCGCCGACATTCTCGTCGTCGTCTCACCGCGATTCCCCATATAATATCGCGGTGTCGTCGGCCATCGCATACCTAGGTATCGATATATCATTTCATCGCGCGATATTCTTTCCCCGGTCGTATCCCGCCCCGCCATCGTCTTTATGCGCCTACGTCGTTTTCGGGCGCGCGTATCTAATTAAAATTTGAATATCACAATATATTTTCTCGGCAACGTTGCAGAGTTATTATCGCGGCGAACACAATATTATAATATTATATGGCCGAGGTATACATCGCGCGGGCACTTAGGTGTATATAATACATATTATAATATAATAATAATATGCGAATATATAGTGTGTGTGTGCGTGCGTGCAGTGTATATACTGAAATATTACGCCGAATCCGTGGCCGTGGCGGTCCGGGCGAAAGGGTTGGCATACCGGCTAACATGGTAGTTTAATTACGCGGTCCCTTCCCGCCCCCTTCCACGACGTCGTCGTCGTCCGGCCTCGCCGCCAACACCACCGCCGCAGCCGCGTGTTCCGTCAGCCCCCGCGCCCGCACAAACACACACGCGCACACACACACACAAGCACACGTAACGCGGCCGGTCGCGTTCCCGCGATAAGACAACGGCCGGCAGCACGGCGTGCGCGAGCGGACGCTGCGGCGCGGGGGTCATAATGGACGTCGCTGACGGCGGCCGGCGGCGGGTGGAATCCGCGTGTATATATACATAATATATATATATAGCGTCCGCGGCGGCGGAGGAGGAAGCGGAGGAGAAGCACAGCGGCAGTAGGACGCGGAGGAGGCGGTGGCGGTGGCCGTAACCAACCCTCCCGCCGGCGCGCGGCGTTTCGAGTATGTAACTTGCATACTGAGTGTCCGGCCGCGTCGGACACGCGGCTCGGCGAGGCGATCGTCGGCGGGCAGTGGCGGCGCGCGGGGGGCGGCGTGAGGGCCCGGGGGCGGTGGCGGCGGCGGTCCCCGGCCAAACCTCTGCGGGCACGGCGGAGCGGAGCGGCGCGGTCTCTGCTCTGCATAAGATGAGCGCGCGGGCCTTGGTCAGCCCCGATCAATATGGGAGGAACGTTCCCTAACGTCGACGAACCGAACTACCCCCGTCCGCCACCGCCGACGCTTGTCCCTTTGCCACCGCCACCGCTTCACTTCTTCTTTCGCCCCACCGCCGTGCCCGGCAGCGGTCCGACGCTCTTGGGTCCACTTTACACTGCCCACGCCACGGACCCTGGCGGGAAGCGTTTGAGTGTGCGTGCATGAATATACACACATGCTTTATATGCATATACGTGTGCGTGTGCTTGTGTGAGCGTATATAATATATGTACATTGTACGCGCGTACGTGTGCGCGCGCGTGGTCCGATCCCTAACTTTTGTCTTTTGCATGCGTATAAGCAATGTGTGCGTGTGTCCGAAGGGAGATTTTCCGTTGCTCGGTGCAAAAAAAAATACAAACGCGGTAGGTACGCCCGGTGGCGGCCACTGCGATATCGACCTCCGTAATAATATATTATAACACATATACATATGATATACGTTTAGGTGTGTCTTATAACGTATAACTATTATATCATGTGGGTACGACGGTGGGTCGACACGTCGAGACGATTTTTCTTTTATACTTTAGCCGATTGAGCCGAGAGGAGAGATAGTATAAGACAAGAGACGCACAGTCATTCTGTAATAATAATATAGTCGTACTGATATTCTGGGCAATATACGTCATATTATACCATATTGGCGGTGGGATAATACGCACTAACAATGTTTGCGTACTTAAAGTTTTTTTAACGTAACGCGTGGTGGCGTGTTAGTAACGGTGGATTATACGGTGGTACCTATACGCGTATATTATATGTTATGCGATGCGATCGGTATCAGATATACTGTACGAAAGAAAAACTGTGATAAAAAAAATTAATCTATATTAAGTCGAAAAACTTTTTATCGAAAAAATAGTGCGCGGAAACAAAAACAACAGATTAACCCATGATGAGAGCGTAGAAAAAAACAAATGAATTTCGTCGGAAAACAATTGAAAGAAATAAGTGTGCCGCGGTGTAAAACGCGGAAAACTTTGGGGGATAAGGGTTAGTCGTCGGGACCGTAAAGCTTCGAGGGTAGCTGTCATTAAGAAGGTAACTTTGTTATATTTTCCCTTTCCTTTTCCTTTTTCTTTTTTTTTCTTTTTAACTGAAACAAATCGTCGGCGTGGCGGCGAACAGGTAGTCGCGAGGCACGCCGCGACGTTTTTCGTTTCGATTTTCCATTGACGACGACGACGGGTTTTAAATGGTTCAATCACCTCACCCCTACCGTAAACCATCGACACCTGTACCGTTAACCCGTGTCGGGCGTCCATTTCAAACTCATAAATATAAATATATATATAAACGTCGGACATCGGTATCGGCCGCGGGTGGGAAATTAAAACCGGTGACGGTCGTCGTCGTCCGCGGCGGGCGGAGAGAGGATAGTAGTGGTCTCGTCCGGACGCGATCGGCACACCGGAAACCGGACACGGTGGCGGTCGGACACCTCTATTTTCCGGGGTAGCTTTTCACCCGTCGCCACCCTGCTCCACCCAACCAGTCACACCCCGCCGCCGCGCGCCCGACCCACGTTCCGTCTTTAAAACTGTACCCGAAACTAAATCGCGCCTTTCTCCCTTTTCCCTTCCCCCGCACAACCACCCCCGTCCGCCGTCCGCGTGGTACTCAAAGTTTTCAAAAACCGTCTAGACGGACTGAAATGCACGCCACGTCGCATTGTCTTATTGCCGGGGTCGTTTCATTCGTTTCCGGTCTGTTATTTTCCTTTCATCTCGCGCGGCACCACTTTATTATTTGGCCAAGCGCGTTTTTCCACCTGAAGCGATCGCAACAAACGCCACCTCCGTATAAAAACATACGCGTAGACACATACGCACCATGACGTACTTTGACGTATTATGATGCGGTTTCACGTAGAGTAATTTTATACACTCGTGTGTTTGCGGCAGCATCGCGGGACTATGATCGACGGGAAGTGATGCGGTCGTCGAGAAGTGTATAAAAAAAAAAAATTGAAAAGAAACCCCCGCTGGGGTTGTACCTGTACCGCGGTGGTGCGTTTATTATAATCACGATGGATGCAAGCGGTATCTACGGGCACGTGGACAACCGAACGGAATAATATTATATATTATGATAAAAATATTACACGTTTGCGGCGCGTACGTTCCAGCGAGGTTTTCGCAGTGACAAAAGAATGGGTATTGATCGGATCTTGTAGGTGAATATCCGAGCGAGTCGCTCGAGGGGGAGGGTGCCGTTAAAGTCCACACGCTTAAGTTTGAATAATTAGCTCGGTGAGGGCAGTGGCGGCAGCGGCGCGTAGCGACGGCGGTGCGAGCCGCTACTCACGTATATATCTACATATATATCACCCACACACACACACACAGTGGGTGGACTCGGAGGCGCACACGCGGGACGATGGAGGATCGGGCGGTGGGCTAACGGCCAGTGTGGCGTGGAGAGGCGGCGGCAGTCCGAGGTCCGGCGGAACGTTCGTATATATTATTATGTATATATGCATATACGGACACACACACGTGCGCATACTTATACATATATATATACATATATTCGTATGCAAACTCGTTGTGGGTGTGTGGGTGTGCGGCTGCGAGTGTGTGTGTGTGGACGAGCAAAAAGCCGGTGGCGGCGGTGGCCAGTCTCTCCGTCTCTCTCGCCATTTATCAATATGCTCACGTGGCCGTCCGGCAACGGCGGCGGTCCACCCCGTTTTCTTGACACCCCTTTATTGAAGAATCGATTAGGTTAGAGAGAAGGGAAGCTGCGCGCGGGTGGCGTTGGATGCTGAGGAGCGCACTATATATATATACACATTATTCTCCTCTGCTCGCGTATATATATATAATATATATATATGTATATATATTATATACATATTACATACATATACGTATATATACATATTATACGGAGGGGGACGCGAAAGCCGGCGCGGCGGTGGAGGGTGTCACCCGGAGGCGGTGGTGGCGAACCAAAGTGATGGCAAAAGCACAAGCTCTCCGGAGGCGAAGGCGACCCGCGACGCGCGGGCGAGAGGGCCGGTCGCGCGGCGGGTTGCGGCGCGCGCGGTGTGTACGTTGTATTTGAATAATCGCGCGCGGACGGCCGGGGGCGCGCACACGCGTGTTCTCTCTCGGACATCGGCCGGTGTCGGCGGCGTGGCGCGGAGAGAAGTGCGTATAGAGGTATAGTGTCTGCGCGCGCGCGCGCTCGCGCGTGTGTGCGTCCAGAGGAGTGAAGGCGCGGTGGAAATAACGCCGTCCCTCCGGCCCACTCTTCCGGCCCGCTGCTTACTTCGCTTCCTCTCCTACGCTCCTCTGGCCGCCCCTCTCCCGCACATATGTATATATGTATATTTCTCTTCGGCCACTCGCTCGCGCCGGCCAGCCCGTCCGTCCGTTAACGGCGGTGTGTGGCCTGACTGTGTGCGGTGGCAGAGCGACGGAGGTGGCGCGAGTGGTAGTGTCGGCGTGGTTGGAGGTGGTGGCAGTGGTGGTGGTGGCGGTGGTGGTGGTGGTGGTGGTGGTCACTACGTCACGTAGTCCGAGAGAGCTTTTCTCCGAAAACCGAGTCGCAACCCTTTATGCCCCCCACCCCCCGCCGCATCTGTGTCCACCGCCGCCGCAGCCACCGCCACCGCCACCGATTCGAACGATTTCCATATATGTACGCGCTCGCACGGACGGTTTTTCTTTCGCAGCGCCGGTGCTCTGCCCGGTGACGGCGTGTCAGATACAATATATTTCTACATGGCGCACACGCAGATAAAAGGTGACTTTTTTTTTCCGCAGCGTTCCGTCACCTGGAGACTTAAAGGTCGCGCGCACCCATCCGTCGCACCGCCTTTTATGTATTAGAATATATATCTATATACATAAAATGTATACTTCACGTATGCGAGATAGTAACGTCCCAACGTTAAGTCCCGTTACTTTGGTGGGCGCTACGCCTAACGCGCAAATAAATCGTGTACTCCTCGAACGGTCGGAGGCGGAGGACTTAGGACTTGGGTGAATACCTAGGCATACGATATGATATGCAGTACTGCGGCCGCGAGAGTAAAACTTTTCGCAAACGTTCGACGACCGATTGATAAGTTTTGCGAGTTTTCTCTTTTACTCGTCGGTCATCGATTCGCAAACGAACATTTTTCCCCCCCTCTGGTCGAACGTGTCGAGAAGTCACATAATATAGCGCACGAAACTCGCGTGAATTACCTTAAACTTTGTCGAGAACTTTATTACTTATACGCATATTATATATATTATTATTCACCGCCCCCTATAATAGAGTTCGGTAAAAATGTCATCTTTGTTGTCGTAATATTTTGTACCACACGCAAGACACCGTAGTTTATAGGTTACTACGTTTACTTAACAACAGTTTACACTTAAACGTAGTTAATAACCAATATAATATTTATGTATATATAGTTATACTCTAATAATATTAGTAATTACTCGAGGGCCGGTGTACTCAAAGCGTGACGAATACTCTGTGTGTGCACAAAAACAAACTTATTCGCAAAATCAATAAACAACTGAGCTGTAAATGCACACGAAAAACTTTTTGTTTGAACACTTTGTAAGTTTATCAGATTGGAATTTACGTCAATTGACCCCAAAAAGAAAAACACAAACAATTATTATCTTATAGCCATCTGTTCGACTAAATTTCGACATTTTTCGTATAGATAGGATTCTTATTTATTTTAAATCTTGTGAACTTTTTGACTTTTCAAGGTAATAATCTTTTGAAAAAAATCACATTTTATTAAAATCCTCATTTAAACATTTAAATTGCTATGATTTTATTTCATCGAAATGTACCAAAAATGGGAGTACAGTTTTATTAGAGTATCTCTACTATTATTTAATAATTTTAGCATAATTTATCGTTTAAACAATTTTCGGTAGTTGTATAGTGTTTTCATTAGTAAATGGTTTAATTTTGTATGGTATTAAATTGAATAATTTATATATTTTCATATTTATATACCATATTATTAGAAGGTCGTAACGCCCACACGTGTTCTATCCATCTTTTACAAACGTACAACATAGCTAATTTGTGTTCATAAAAATCGATTTTGTGCCGTAAATATTACTAATTAATATTTAAAAGCGAATTTACATAAAATGAAATTTAAAAGTAAGAATATTATATAGAACTTGTCGTAAGTTTTTATTAATTTTAAAATTTTGAAATTGTTATCTTTTGCATAGTTATACATTCACTTATTAAAATATCAATAAAAGCCTATAATATGCCTTCGATAATATTCTTGATATTATTACCTTAAACATACTTTTAGCATTTAGGTTTTTATCTTTAATTAATAATTATAATAATTATTTTTATAGTTTTAATTTTGATTTTATATTTAATCTATCAATAAAAAATGGATTTTTCTAAAACCATATTTTATACATTATACATTTTAAACGGAGACAACACTTAAGGTTACACGTCTTTATAACATCTGTATAAATATTTGTGAAAAAAAAATAAAATTAGTTTCTTAAACACCTACCAAGAACATAATCTTAAGAATTTTAATTGCGTTAAAATCATAAACAATTATTCTAGTAAATAATTATAATTCTATAGCATTATATTTAGTTTATCTGTAGTTATTTTTATAATAGATAATATTATTGAGTGCTGCATGCCTAAGCCATAGGCGCAAGCTCCACATTTTTGTTTTTTTGGAGAGACAAGGGATAAGATATTTTGATTAAATCCGAAAATATGTTTCTTAGGAAACCAGTATACTAACATTAATATTAACTTATATTAAATAATATTCTCTAATATATTTTCACAAAAACTGATAACTGATATTTATTGAATATTCGAAGAAATGTAAAATAACTCAAAACAAATAGATGATAAATAATTTAACCTAAGATCAATCGTAGTTCGTAAATAATTTAATCAAATCAACTCCAAGACTTTTGCATAAATTCCTAATTTAACTTATTCAATAATATAGGCCACACTAAACCTTATAAAATAATAGTAAATATAAGACCTACAGTCTACTTAAGATTTTTTTATTTAAAATAATTTTAGGATTTCTTATTAATATTTTAATAAAGTTAAAAGGATTTATAAATTTTCGAATCTTCAAAATAAATCATCAGATATATGACGTTAGAATGTACTGATTTTAACATATTTTCGTATTAAATACAAATCAAAAAATAAAATATTAAATACATAATATTTATCATGTGGTTTTTATTAGTTGATATTATTAATACCTGCATAGTTATTTTAATGAGTTATTATATGTATATATATCTCAAATACTTAAAAGTTTAGGCAAATAGGTGTATGACAAAAGTTATAACTATAGTTATATAACTATTAATATTAATAAACTATTATAATTATGTAAAATATATAAATATAATATATCTGTATCAAAATATCTTATCTATTAGGATTTAAGATTCAATTAAAAAGTGGTTCTAATATGTTTAGATACTATAAATTACTTTTAGTTGTAAAATAACAATATACTTACTTCAATGACTTATTCAACGTAGGTAATCTAATTTAAGTATAGGTCTACATTTTTTGTTAACATAATATGTACATAATTATACTAAGGTACTATATAGATACTAAGGTTCATATAGTAAGTATATAATATAACATTTTTAAACGATTAATGTATGTAATACAATGTATGTATCTATACTGATAATAATTTTTTTATAGTGAACATTAGGTATAACATTATATTGAACATTTTTAATTTATTAACCTAATAAACAGTACTATAATAGTATAATTAATTTAAACTGTCGCAGTATTTGGCGGTTATTCGTATAATTTAAAGTTTAAAGTTCTTTTTTCAATAATATTTTTAAATAATTGTTTTTATTAATCATCCAACAAATAACATGTAATAGTATTATAAATACATATTGGTTACCTAAATCACACAAAAAATACACCTTTTTGTATTTTATACCAATGTGTTTTATTTCCTATACACTTTGTGGAAAAAATGCACCTGATAGAAAGGTTTCATTATAGACACGTGTTTTTGAAATTAAACCAATGATTTGGATTTTTGAAGATGTTAGTAAGTCAACTTAAAAATTTAGAAAATGTAAAGTATTATCTAAAAGTTAATTATATCTATTATATGTTTTCAATTCAAAAATTATTAGGGATATTGTTTCATGTGATAATTTTTTTTTGCTCTTCTTAACTAAAAACTGTCTTCTAAATTTCCCTCTTTTACAGCGCGTTTAATTCGAAGAACTATCATGGAACTTTCGACGTTTATCTCTGTCACATCTTAATAATCGTATGTTAACTTTCTTTAAATTATTCAAATATTTGTTTGCACTTTTGATACTTTTAAATTATATATATACTATATAGGTACAACCAGTGGCGGCGCCAGAATTTTAGTACCAGGTGGGCCAGGCTGAGGCACAAATTTTTTAGGAAGGGCCAATTTGTTGACTTGATATATTCATATATATATATATATATAAACAATAGTGATGAAATTTTCAGTAAAATTATTAATAACATTATTTTAATATGATTAAATTTAATTTTTGCGGTGAGCCACCAGGGGGCCCCGAGACTTTTTAAGGTGGGCCTGGGCCCATCCTGGCCCACCCCTGGCGCCGCCACTGGGTACAACACTGCAGTGTACGGTTGTTCTTAAGTCAAACCAGTTTTTTATACTTAAGTGTCTATAAAATGACAATTTAAATTTATCAAAAAATTTAATTGAATTAAAATTTAGATTTTAAATTACTTACTAGTAAGGAATAGACCAACTCGAATACTTAAATTTACATTCCATATTAATGATGTCATTAATTTGGTTGTTTAGTCAATCGACTGATATTACTTTATACTAATTTATTTTGCTGTCTAAAATATTATGATACCTATTACCTAAGTCCTATACTTCATTTAATATTTAAACTTAACAGACATCGTTTTATTTCATAATGAATCAATTTTAGTATAACTACATTGATTTTAAAAGAGTAAATATTCGTGGTAAACTTTAAAGGTAAAGGCTTATATTTTATCAATGACACATTTTCATGATTTAGTTATCGCATGCAAGAGAACAAAAGTAAAAAAATCAGGTAATATTGTAACGATAACAAAAATAAGTTATTGTATAGTAGATTTTTTAAATAATACATATAGAAAATATAAACAAATGTTTTTTTACATACATCTAACTAATTTATATTAGCTACTTAATATATAATAATAAATTATAATTTATCTCATCATCCCTTTTAATTCTATGTAAATACGCCTGTTGTATTTTATATGGTCGTGATAACATGGTGATAGTACCTACTAAAATATGTTCAATGGTTTTTTTTTATCGATTTAAAGTGGTCTGACTTAGGAGAATAGAAGAATCAAATTAGTAGACACTATTATCTCTTTTGAAGTCTCTAAAAGGCCCTTAAAGTACACATTAATGCATTACAATAAAAGTATTACTTTGTTGTAAGCATTATGTACAAATTACAATTGTTTTAAAATCATTTATATAATATTATATTGTGAATGTTAACGGAAAAATTATTTCAGTAAAATACCTATATTTATTTCATATTATGTCTAGTCTATATTTATAAAAAAAATGTTTGATATTTTATTATTATTATATTATATTTTGCTATATTCACGTAAATATCTAAAATACCTTAGTAATAAATTAGTACAACATAAAAGTTAACCATGAGAATATAACAGTTTCTCAAAAGTAATATTATATTAATGTAAAATAATAATTTTGTGTTGATTATTAACTCTGAGATGAAAGAATGAACTTTTCATTCGTGCTTCTGCCCGATATTCAGTGCTAAGTTCATCTGACCATCGCAATCAACGGTATCGCAACATTTATTGTATAAAAATAAAATAAAATTTTCACGACCATTGTTTCGGAACAAATTTGACTTGCGACTAATTGTACCACGACTAATTAACGAGACACCATGGGTTCGTTTGTAATTCTAGAACTGTCGCTTTAATGTTGTGTAGGTACCAACTATATACTCTGGTATAATATGTGTGTACTCGCGGGGGCTCCTATCCACCCACAGTATTTGATTAATTTGTTTACAAAACACATTATTACCAAAATAAAATAAAAACTTTAATTAATTTATAATTGTAGAAAATTATTCCGAACATATATTTTTCGTCAAATGTACCAAACTACGTAGTTGATTTCACAAACGTTGAACGAATTGCAAGTAAGTAAAAAAAAGAAAATAAATAATAAATAAACGTGTGTATGTTTTTTTTATTTTGAAACACATTTTAACATAAATTTAACATGCATATTATACAATATTCATGTCTGACGTATGTATCTTAAAATGGCAATCCGTACCATGGTTTTGTAGTGATTAAAGATTTGCGTGGACTTTGTAAGGCTGAGTTATAATAATATTGTACAATCAGGGACGTCTCAAAAAAAAATCATAAAGAGGGGAGGGTGTAATCTTTAAAATTGCAGACTAGAATTTTAAATTCAAAATTGTTGTTAACTATTAAGTTATTTTTAGTCACATGCTATACATTTATAATTTCTTTATTACCTTATGTTTCAACTTTTAGTTAAAATTAAATTTGAAGTTGAAACTTAGAAATACCTAACTTATTATTTTTAATTTATATCAGAATGAAATAACGTCAACAAACATTTAACATATGAATTAGGTAATAATTATCATTCATCACTTATTATTATTGTTGCCAAATCGTTATCTACATTATAAGAATCGTCCTCTTCTATCATAACCTATATAAATGTAAAATAATCTTAATAATTGTATTTGAATGAATACCAATGTAAGTAAATTTAGTGATTAGTAATATTAGTAATATAAGTTAAAATTCGACAATTACAGACGCAATCGTTACCTACCTATAAAATTCGATTATTAACGTTGACCATTTTGATATTTTAGCTATTTAGGTACGGTACCTATATGACTATAATATATATTTGAATAAGACATTCTTTGCAAGCACCAAGTTAAGTTATCACCATATTATTATATTATAATACAAAAATTCATTATTAATATAATATGAATAAAAAATATTATATTCAATATATTTGAAGAGTACTGATGATTAGTGAAATACAGGGAAAATATAGAACGTAGGCGTGAGTATTCAGAATTATTTTAAATTGTGTGTAATACTGAACTAGAAAGTACCTATAATATATAGCTAAAATTTAAAACAAACATTATTTTCAGTAATAATTATTTAGTATTATATTCTATATATTATTATATGAGTAGGTAGTGAAGTAAAATATAACTTAAGTGTACATAATTACGGCCTGTAAAATTAGGTAAAACTTAATTTTATAAGAATCGAGTTTACTTTTTACATACTATTTTTAAATGTGCTCTTAAATACAATTAATAAATTAAACTTGGTAAAATAATTGGATTTAATTAATTGCATGAATATCTGTAATATAAATATACTTAAATACTAAATTTCCTCAATAATTAAATTAAAAAGTTAAAAGTTTTAAATTTTTACTTCTTGAGTTAAATAAAAATCATATAAAAAAAATTATGTAAGTATATAAATTAATTTAAAGTATTTTGTAGTTATTTATTTTAATTCTAAAAATAAGTCATTATACTTATTAAATAACCTATATATAGGCTATTTTATTCTTATAATTCAGCGTAATAATACTTATGGTCTAACTTTATTTGGAAGTTTATCCTAACAAATTTGTTTAATTGAAAATTATTATTTCTGTAGTAAATTATGGATTCAATATTCTAGGAATTTATAATGTTTAAGCTACAAGGTACCAGTATAGCAATTATTGTAAACGATAAACGTTGTAAGCAAATATTTATTTCAAATTTCAGTAAATACCTATAGAATCTTATATTTTTACAATATTATATTATAGGGTTAAATTGTTTTATGAAAAGGTTACTACCTATCGATTATAAGTCTAAATTATTTATGTAAATTACCTAATGCACAACAATAAGACGTAATAACACATACTTTATAGAGTTTAATTGAGAAAAGAAATATTGATGTATCTTAACTGCATCTCCATGACCCCATTTTATTATCCAATATTTGAGATGGTTATTAATTTTATGAAGGGTGGTATTGAAATATTTTCCCCCTTTATTTTTGTATTTTAATAACGTCTGGTTTTTATGAATTTTTATCAATGTTTGTTGGTGTATATAGTATAAAGTTTAAAGTAAAACAAAAACAGTCGCAAGACGTTTTTTTTTTTGCGATTCGACTAAGATTTGTTTTCCTTTTTTTTTTGTACATTTTCAACGATCCTTTTTGCGAGGGTATATTATTTTCAATAAGGGCGTGTCGTTGTGTAAATTTTAGCACTATTTCAATATGCACAAGATGTGTGTGAATGGACGAAAGTACTGTAAACTGTGAAGTGTTAAAATAACCGTGAAAAAAAAATTCAAAATGCCCCCTATAACTCTATGTCTAATATTATTATTGGATGATAACCAATTACGGGGTACGTTAAGGGGTAGAAAAGTAGAAATGTAAATATGAAAATAACTTCTTCGATCTACTCGACATGTAACGCGTAACATCGCTTGACCTGGCGTACCACCCTGTTACCGGCTCTGAAACATTAATCCGACACGGTTATTCATTATTATTATAAATTCAGGCACCTGTCATTATTCACCGACACGTATTTAAACACACACGCGCCTGTAGTTTAGTACTTTGGCAATTATAGGATTGTTCCCGATTAATATGGCATAGACATCGAATAAGTTATTGTGAGCGTCCTATAAAAACATTGTGATTGAGATTAAATCGTAAGTTTTTGTTTTTTTAAATATTAAAATAAAATATATAACATTATTATCTTTTCATTTGGTTACAATATTATAATGAATTAATTGGTGACCTGTGGTAGGAAGTAAATCGTCGTTCAAACTGAATAGAGAAAATAGTTTTTGGTTACCAGAGATACGGGTCAACAGAATGGACTTAGAAGACCGGAGAATCCGTCGTAAAACACCAAAAATCAAGTGTCACGAAAGAAAAAACAACCGTAAAGAAACGTATAATTGGAAGACCAAAGGAAAAGTAAAGTAAGTTAAAAATAAAATAAATATAATTAGCACATTTATTTTATAAAAATCATTCACCAATGAATTTTACAATGAAAGCTAAACAATATAATTTTGAACTTTCAACTCACAAGTACATATTTTTTAATGATTTCTCATCTCGACTTATTGTAGACCCAAATGATTTTTAGAATATTTTATATTATTTAAATATTAACAATTAATCTATAATAAAGTATGTTAATTTCCAATAAATTGTTAAGCAATTTATATTGTACATATCTAATTAGTTTTAAAATTAGGTAAATTTACTTATTATAAAATTATTATTTGTGTTTCCCCAAAAATAAATTAAACTTATTAATATTATGTCTTCTATAATTGTATTAAATAAATGTATACAAATTATAAGACAATTGCATATAATAATGAATAAATTTATTATTTTTTCTCTTATATATATTACACATTTTATATCGATCTGGAATTCTGGAATCAGGATTCTATTCAAATGTTTAAGGACGTTTAAATGCAAGGAAAGTATCAGTTAGCATTTTCTAGCAAATTAATTATCAATTTTAAGCAAAAGAATCAAGAACAATTTATTTCAATTTCTGTAAAAAAAAATAAAAGATGCTGATTTTATTAAATAAAAAGTTTAGTTTTTGCCAACTGAATATCTTATAAAGTTTGAATATCAACCATTTCAAATTACGCTTGAAAATAAGATAAAATTAATTTTTTTATTTAAATATTTAAATAATTTATATCCTGGATATCGTAAAAATTAAATAAAAAAACATTCTATGTAAATTATTTTACGTAACTCATAAACCACCCGTTTATATATTTTAATAATGACGCATCATTATAATAAACGAAACAAATAAAAACTGAATAAAAAAATTACTGTCGAAAAAGGGTTACGATTTTAAAATTAAGAGTTTGTGTTGTCCCTTGATTCTATTCAAACAGTAAAAAAAGAATATTAATATCTGAAACATATATAATTTTGTTAAACTAAATATTTGTACCCAAGTCTAAACAGTTTGTAAAGATATAACTTTTGCATTTCTAATGTATATATAAGATATAATATACGACGTTAAAACGTTCGTAGGATACAAACAATTGTATTAACTTTTTAAAGTGTAGTTTCGTAGGTATAAAAGAATGAAAAATTAAATCTCTACAAAATGTAACAAGTTATGTATATACGGTATATGTTTTTTATACTTATTTTTGTGTGGATACCTGACCATCTGATATATGACACACTACAGTTTTAGAATTGCACAATTGTTTTACAAAAATGTATTTGTTTTTAAGATAAGAATTTAATAGTTATAACAATTATTAACAAAACGTTTTGTACAATTTGTAAAATTGTTTATTATATTTTATAACACAGTTATACCCATAAATATCACTTTAATTTATAAATTATAATTTGTATATCAGTGGCTATATTATAAGAGAAGCTTTTATTAATATATTTATCCTTAATCGCAACATTACATTAATCCAGTCAATTACGCGGCTCACGAAATGTTCATAATTTATACAAATGTAAATTCGTTAAGCACGTACATACAGTTATCATACATTTTATGTTCTTGTATTTTATCAGTAACGTTTTTATGTGTTAGAAAATGTGCACAAAATGAATTAATTTTAATTTTGTTATTTAAAAAATATATATATGATATCGTTGTATTATATCATTTTTGTCGTAATAATAATATAGTTACTATTCTTATTTATATTTCAATGATAGGTATTATATTTATGAATTCAAAAATGTATTTTCCATGTTTTAATTTTCTGTTTACACTATTAAGTTATTGGAAAGATATTTGAAAATAAAATCATAAATTAGTTCTAGGTTTGTAACAAGATTTGTTAAACCACCAGGATGAAACTTTAAAAAAATTATTGAGCTTGTTAAATTGTATTTTAGCTTTAAAGCAATTTAAATATATTATAAAGTTATTGTTGTATGACTCTTATCATAAATTATTTAATTTTCTAAATTATAACCTACTCTAATAAATTAAATCTATTTTTTTAATTAATATTTATTATATTTCTAACGAATTGCTTTTTTTTTATTGTTTATTTGTTTAATAACTAAAATAATTTATTTACTTAACTATCATTTAATTTACTTGAGACAAAATTATTGTTATAATTTTTCATAAGCGCACTCGACAAATCACGTTTTTTTGTATTTAAATACCACATAATAAAAATTATACGTAAGGTGCAAATCTGGAATTTTTGCAATTAAGCTGTAAAATCATTAAAATTTTGAATAACTAATATCAAAATAAACTAGGGAAGTCGCTCTGTTGTATGGTAGTAGGTTTCAAGTATTTCTCGCCATTGAGTAGGTCGCTGTAATGGATGTATTATATTAAAATTCAATGATAGAATCGTTTATTCGAATTTGAAAAACGATTCTAATCGAAGGCTGTCTGTCAGCCTATATTTCTAAGGATATATATATTTATATTGTTATAAGAAATTTATTTTCTATTAGTAATAGGTACGGTACTGATAATATATTATAGAGATTGATTCACTAAACATGCTCGCCCCCTATTTTCATCAATAATACAGCTATTCAAATTCTTGCAATTTTTTGTTTTACACAAGTAGTATCCTGTGGAGATACAAACTTTAATTTTGTAACTCATTACATCAGTATCAAATGAAAACTCCCTATTAATACTGTAAATTATTTAGCGGATAATTTTACTGAAAACGTCGACATATCAAAATCAAAATTTTAAAGAGTAGATTTTGAGTTATTTAACTTTGTGTAAGTACTAATATGATAATAGGATAATAGTACAAAAAAATCCCAACGATTTGAAAATGTGGTCTTTAAGTGTATTTCAAAATTTCAAAAAGAATAATTTGAACAAATTCATTATTTATTGAAAAATGGGATGAGCATGCTTGATGAATCGCTATGTATAATAACAGCAACATTATTAATATTATATAGCTAACTATTTCAATTAATTTATGAGTTAATACAAATGTATTAGTAGAACAGAGTGAATAGGTTCGTGATATAAAATATTAAAAATGAATCCAAATATTTTTAAATATTCACTATGTGTAGTAAATAATAATATACGTAGATAATTGAGTAAAAGAAGTACGAAAATAAATTTTAATTACATTAAAAAATCATAATTCGTTTTTTTTTTTTGTTTAAACATTCTACTTTGTAGAGTTTAAACTTGAAATGTGTCTATTGAAAAAAGAATTTTACATAATATGTATTTTCGAGGTTTTTAGACTAATTTAAGAACAATTTACGAGGTACTTTGTTTTACATTTTCAAGCTTTTTGGGCAAACATAAACATTATAATCAACAATCAATGAAAAAAAAATTTAATGTTAAAAAATAACTCAAAAATAACCAAAATATTTTTTTTAATGTTACCTACCATTTCTACTAAGCACTAATATGATTATCTGATGTAAATTTGAAGAGTGTACGATTATTTGCTTTTGAATTACAACAATATATTATAACAAAATACGACATGGATTTTGTCAATAATTGGTGTTATGTAAATATTCTTTACTGAATTCTCCAAATTGGTTTTTCCGATTATTAAGAAAAGTATGGAGATTTTTACATTTTGGAGCGAGGGCCCTTCCTTTTTCCAAAGTACCTACTAACTTGAATTTGCAACGAGAAACAATCCTTGAAATTGAAAATGAATGCATTTTTTTTAATATAAAAAGTATTTGTAGGGTATTCAGTTTTCACTATTTGTATCTTCTCACACAATATCGTTCCGCTCGGAATTTAAAATAACTTTAATGGTTAATTTGTCTATTTATGAATTTACGTATATTAATATCTCAATGATATATTATCAATTGTTCTGTATAAAATTTAAATAGTTATAAAATATTCTGTTAAATACTTACATTAATTGTACCTACGTGCATTTATAATTTGATATATATAATAAATGTCATCATTAAAATTTTGAATAACAAAAACAAAATTAAATTTAAACACACACTAATGAATTCAATATATATTATAGGGTAGGCATATCAGTAGTGAATGTTGAATCATATAAATATTAATCGTTTATTAAAATAATCGGTTAACCATCAGCGTTTTTAATTATAATTAATACTAGAGGTACTAGAGGTATTATGCGGAATTGTATACTAATAAGTGATAATTAATTCAATTAATGCGAGTATATTCAACAGCATAACTATATACATTATACGTTTGTATAATAACTATAAATAACACAACTCAACTAACTCAAGTGAAGAACTAAGATATATTATTTTTTGTAACGCTGTCTTTATTATTAAAATATTGGAAATTGAATATATGGCATGTGACACGTGTCTATTTTTAGCAAGTTATTTCTTGTATTATATTATATTATTACTTTATTCGAGCAATTCGAGTGGTTTAGATTATATTTATTTTAGAATTTGATGTCCCCATCGATTACTTGAATTACTTATTCAAGTTCATAGCTTTTTTTATATTAACCACACTACCACAGTCTATATTGGCTATAAAAATGAAAACAAAATGAATGTTTCGTAAAATTATAATAACAGCTTAGTCGATATAAAATTGTAGTAATATTAATAACATCTTGCGTATGATTCATAAATTATTAATTGTTATAAACTTTCCTAGTTAATCATGATTACTAAATTAATAGTATAGTTTATATTTTTATAAAAAAAAACTTTTTTGAAAATATGAAAGTAAATTTGTTTGTTTATAAGACGTGAAAACGTCAACTGTATTGTGTATAAAGTACGAATAATTATGTTAAAATACAATTAATTAACACAAAAGTTATATAATAAATCGCCAGGTTTAGATAACCAACTAATGTTCATATGCACAAAAAACTGATCAGTTAGATGACATTAACATAAATATCACAAGAAGGATATTTCTCGGATCTGGCCAAAATGTTCGCCTAATCTAACATGGGAGATGATTATAATTTATAACTACTTATTGATCAATAATTACTTCATATTAAATTAGCTGTTTACATCAAACATGAATAAGTTGTTGAAAAGATATATATATTAGAGAATAGAATATAGAATATTATAATGTATGTCATAAATTATAATGTTGAAGATGTCTGGAGCTAACATTTTTACTAGGAAAAAAGACAAATTATACATATACCTAAACAGCTAAACAATTTATATACTACGTAACATTTGACCTTTGTTTGGAAATAACTTAATTATTGACAATTGGGATGATATGTATATATACTAGGGTGAAATGGTTGGTGTTTGCTCTAAGCAAATGCATTTATGACTTGTGCACAATTTACCTATAGAGTTAATTCAATTAATTTGGAAAAAAAAATTAAATGTACTAAATTAAAATTATTATTGTCAAATATCGAAACACTGAGTTGGTACAAAAAGGTAATGAAAAATAATTAATAACATAATGAATATAAAATAAAATATCGTAAAATATATTACCCAATAAATAATAATGGGTAATATTCTTAAATAAATAAAATAATATATAACCTTATAGGATTCTTTTGATAAATTTTACGAAACAAAGAAGAAATATTCTTTGTAATGAGAAAAATAAATTGCTTATTAATTATAACAAATAACAACATTCACTGATATTGTAATATAAGTTTAGAAATTCTAGTGAATTATTAAATAAATGATGTAATGATTATATTATTGTTTTTATAGTTTATTATTAAAATTGTATATAGTATAACCAACTTACTATAGTAGTCATCTTTTCTTTGGTCAACTCTCTCCCGATCACTGTTTATTCAAACAAAAATGTATACTCTAAAACATAGCTAAATATTCGAACCGTACTAATTGCGTATTTTTTTTTGTCGATTTCCTCTCCCTACACCTGCTGAATGTTATCGACGGTAAAATAATTGTATTCGTATTTTGCAGGTGCCCGGACAAAGGGACGACGAAAATCCAAAAACCTGCTCAGCTCAACCCTCTAATGACGATACTGATGAGTTCCCGGCCTCAACTTGACCAACCAACCAGTAAAATCCGATAATATATTTTCTTTTTCATAATGTTTAATGTTCTGATTTGGACACAGGCGATGGGACTTGTATCGAGAGAGTGCCTTTGACTACATACAGGACCGTGGTGCTGGAACTTCCCGAAAACTTGCAGTACAAACCTGCCGTAAAGAAGTCAGCTGTTGCCTGCAAATTAACAGCCCGCAAATGCGTCGTGCCTGATCCTAATAAATTGAAATTGAGCTTGAGATGGTAAATGTACGTGTTGTAAAAATAATGATTATTTATAATAATAATCAGCGATTAAGTCGTGTCCTTAATAAACGTGGTCGGTTTTTTTGTGTTTTTATTTTTTATTTTTATTGAAAAGGGCTGAGTGACCAACGGCTTTTGTAAGTTTTATGCTTACTCGGCGCTCATTAGCTGACCCAGCAACATTGCAGCCAGGGTATACCTATCCCGAGCGGGTGATTTATGAATTCTATTCAAGGCGGTATTCAACGCGGGGTTAGAGAAAAGGAAAAAAGAACAAAGTTGTCGACCGTTTTTCAATTAATCTCCGTTGAGGTCATTTCATCGTATACTCGACATTATATAACACGCTTATGCTAATGCGTATACACATTATACACATATATTGTGTAGGTACAATATATATGCAGATTATTATAACCGGTTAGGGTTTTTGGACGACCCACATATGTGAGACTCGGCGAGTGTACCGGTTCAGATGTGAGGTTGGCAACCTTGAGTGTATCCAACTATATGCTTGTTGTGTGAGGTCGTGTTATATTTGTTATAACAACCCCCACCCTTGAATTGCAGTAAGTATACAGTCTTCTTGTGTAAAGTATTCTGCCGCACGTGGTGGCGTTCAAGTCTCCGAAGGCCACCGCATCCGTAGCACTCAAAAAAACAGGTTGTATATCGAAGGGTCGCCTAAAATTGTCGAACTAGGCCAAACTCCGCAAGAGGTATAAGAATCGTAACCAAAAACAATGATGTAAAAAATGACTAAATTTATGGCTAGTTATCGGCTTATTCTGGAAAAAATTTATAATTTTTATTAAGACCTCAGGTTGGATAATATGTTACTCTATTAATTATATTTTTTTAATTGTAATTAACGTGTTAAAACTAATAATGTATCGGCGTTTAAAATTGAATATGACTCGACTCAAACGCTGCAAGCAGCGCGCTCAAGCGCCATAATAAAATAGTTATAACCTCCTAACCTATGTAAAAACAAATCATTAAGTTGGTTTAAAGATTTTCGTAAACAATAGCTGGTACTGGCTCAGAAGGAACACTGCCGGTATTATATATCGTGTGGGAAAATTCGGCATGAACACACAGAATCGTGCACACACGCGTTAAATTATTATGATTATTTATAGTAGTTTTATATTGATAAATCGTTTTTTCATCTTTATACTTATTATATAGTATATAATATATATTGAGTATATATACATATGCTGCGTCCAGGATTCATCTGGCTGCAGATATTCTCTTGTACAACACAACGCACAATAAAACATACCATAATGGTTATTATTATTATTATTATTATTGTTATTATTATTATATTTTTTGGCTTTCGTTTAATTTAAAAATCTCCCCTGCCCCCGTCATAACGTGTATAACAGGTAGGCGGATCCCCGGCATGGCCAATATTTTACGCCGACTGGTATAATGCGCGTACAGAGAAGATGTACGCACCATTATATAATGCGCGTTTTCGAGAGGCGCCAGTTTGGCGATGGTTTTGTCTGGAACTGTGCTCGGCGAGAGCGGTATATGTGATGGAATCTAGAGGCTTGGCCGTCCGACAACATTATATTGTACACATGTGCTGGTGCGTGTGTGTGTGTGCGTGTGTGCGTGTGTGAGCCGAAGATGACGAGGCGCAGAGGGTTGTTTTCGTGGACGGAGGTTAGGCGGAGGGGTGTAAATCTGTGCGTTTGTGTGTGCGCGCGCCCTGTCGTTTCAAGGTCGGTAGGTTTCTCGTAGTCGTCATCATTATTATAGTGAATCGCCGTGAACGGTATAGTGGAGGGGATGAGAAATGTACGAAACACCCTTCACACGATGCGAGTGTGTTTATATACCTATACGACCTACCTATACATATTTATATGCGTATATAATATAATAATATTATATCAGATGTTGTATATATAGGTAGGTACTACAATATATAATATACAATATTTAATAATTATTATTGTTGTTTTTTTTTTTTTTTTATTACCCTCCTGGAAAAAAAATTAACTGTCTGTCCGGATTCTCGGCTAATTACATAATAACAGTGATGTGATCGCAGGAAAGACTCAAGAGGTGGGACTGCGTAGTTTTGAAGAATTTGCTTTTTTCAAAAAAACAAAAATATTTTTAAATTAGAACCAAAATGTGTTGTGCATTTGTGCATGGAACTAAAAACAAACCATATCGTTTTGAAGTGTTCGTTAAAATAGTTAAATATTTTTACGTAGTCAGTAAGTAAGTAAAATATATAATATGTTTATGGAGGTAAGTTGGGTATATAGTTTATCAAGCTAAAATTAAAAAAAAATGTGGGATTAACAAACCCGCGTAACCTCAGGTATTCAATTATTCAATAAAGTTGTCTCTATAATTGTTAATTGTCTTAACTCTTTTAAGTAATTAAAAAAAAAATACTTTTAATTTTTTGTACGGACGTGGTGAAACATTAAAATTAAAAATAATAAAATTTAATTATTTAATGATTTTTCTTTTAAGATTGAACAGTTACTATTAATTTTTATGTCAAATTTAAAATATTAATAACTAAAATGGTGAAGTTTAAATTAATAAGGATTATAATATTGAAATATTGAGCATTTGTGATAAATGTTATGATAGACAATTAATATTATAAAATAAATACAATGTAATTAATTTTGCAAAAATATTTTATGTAAGATAATCGTTTTTAAGTTAAAAAATTGTAAAAAAAAACCAAGTGTGCAGATATAGTTTATAGTATTAATATTTAGCACAAAAATATTCATACCAGTATTTTTTATTTAAAATACAAAAATGTTGACTTAAATGTATATTTTTGATAAATATTTATAATAATAAAAAATGGTCGATTATCGATAGTGCATACCTAATATTTATATATTGTTAATGGGAACGGCCAATGAATGCGTATATATGATGAAGGACAGGAAACCATTGATTCGTGTCTGATTTCGGGTAGAACACATGCGCTCACCAGAGGGATAATGTTTCATTGGAAGTTACAACGGAAACCATCAATTGCTGTTTCATGTTCAAAGCAAATTTCGTTCCGATTTATTTTGTCATGACAAATATTTACCAACTCGTTGAACAAACTCGGCCGATTGGCAACCGAGATTTTCTGACTTACACCTGACTTAAATCTGGGAACCACACGCGATGTCGCGAGTTTTTCATCTGTCGATTGTTGAAGGAACGTGTGGACGAATAAATTAATAAAAATAATAAAAAACAAGGTTCGATTAATGCCCATATCGTGCCCGCCAGCACAGCGACTAATAAAAACACAAAACCCTATTGGTAGGTATTGTACTGCAGTCGTTAATGCGAAACTAAATTTTGAGGGTGGCACGACAATACGAGTATCATATAATATATGACATTAAGTTTACAACAATTATACGTCTTGTTAGTTGTTCCATATACAAACATAATACATAGGCATTTTAAAATGATAAATAATTTTTGAAATTGAATCGTATTCACACCAAAATATTATATCTGACCGGCTTTAAGAGGTCAATGGAAATCAACTGGAAAATAATAAATTGGACATTCGAAATTGGAATTGGAGTTATCGGCGTGCTTTTTATTTTATGATTTGCAATTATCTCTATAATAAATTACAAAGAAATTAAGTTTTCTAAGTATTTCACTGACGATTTGTGAATAATAGTATTTAGGTACTCGGCTAGTAAGTAATAAATATTAATGCCTACAAAATAAATCACTGTTTATACTTTGGAGTAGTTATTGTAAGTTTTCAAACAACTAATTTTCATGAAAATTAATTCGTGAAAATATATTTAACCGTATTACCTTTAACAAATTACATTTTGTTTCTATAATCGATTTTCAATAAAATATTTATATACATTAAAATACGTACATTTATATTTTTATTTTTTATTAACAGCAGGTTGTGTATTACATAGTTTTATTTTTTGATTCATATTTTAGATTTTAGTATTCAAAACGATTTAAAGTATTCGCTAATTGTTTGATAGCAATATTTTTATTATTAATAATATTATAATGTATTTAAATTTTAAAATTCAGTTAAAAAATGTCATTTAAAAATATATTATAATTATTAAATAATTTATATCCTGGGTGGCAACTATATTTTACATTTTACTGTTTAACACTTCATTTCCTGAGCACAATTTTTTTTTAAAACTTTATACCCAAACATTTTTTTAGTAGTAAAAAAGTTTGAAATTGGAATTACTTGTTTTTATTTGAATCAATATTATTCAATATTACGACAGGATGCAATAATTATTATTTCCTTTTCAAGCGTATGCATATTTTTTCTCGTTTGATGGTTCATTTAGAAAATACCGAATTTGTCTACCTATTGGTAAGTTATTATATAAAAAGATAGGAAAAATAACGGTTGAAAAACTTTGCTATTGTACAACTTTCACAACCTAATAAAAACTAAATAAGTGAAGAAAAAAAGTCGGTCAGTTTTTCTTTGATATAATGATGGGGTGTATCTAATTTTCTTCCATATGATTTTTCACCAACGATTTTTTTTTAAGAAAAACAATAGAATCGAATATCGCGTACACGAAATATAGTACAGCTCGTCAGCTTTGCGGTGGTGCGTGGTAGGTACTATTAGTAGGTACTCACATATATAAAAATATATTAATTATAAAATTACAAATTTTATATTTTATCTAATACATAATATTATATGGTTAAACGTATACTTTTCTCCCGATGATTATTCTGTATCGTTTTTCAGACTTCCTGTTTATGTGCGCTACGCACACACGTGCACAAAATCTAACAATTGTGGGACTAAAAAATCATAACTTTTACACACGATTTTATTGTTGTTTTACCGCAGTACGCGTACACACACGCAATAAAAATAATAATAACAATAATTTGTTTTCGGCAGAACCTAAAAAGAAAAATATTAAAAATCAACGACGATCGTTTCCAAGAAACCCGACGTGTAGCCGCTCCTGCCGCAGTGGTGTCCAAAAGCGAACACTGTCAAAAGGCGACTAAAGGGAACCTCCGGTATGCCGCGTCCACTCGTGTCGCCAGTTAGGAAGCTTTATAGTTTTTACTCTTCTTACTCTATGGTTTTAAGGCGACGTGCTGTTAAAAATTATATCGTCAGTGCAGTGGCGGTGGTGGTTCAAGGGCGCGGCGGCTGCGTCGACCGCCCATAACAATATTTATACATGTATAATATTATTATATATTATACATATAGGTGGTATTAATATACACACGAGAACCACCGCTAAAAGAGAGCTGCCAGGAGGAACGAAACAAAAACCGAAACGGAGAAAAAAACCTATTATAACCGCAACCAACCACCGGGAGAACGTGCGGCGGCGGCGGCGCCGGCGAAGAGGCCGTTTAATCTTCTGCGGCAAGTATTATTATTATTGTTATACGATGTTCTCGTTATGTATATGTTTATAGGTGAGAGGCGGCAATATCGCCTTGACTGCGTGTAATAATAATAATAATAATAATAATGTCGTTTAGTTTTCCGACGAATCCGCGAGTTGCTCGCCGGAAATTCTGTGCCGATGATTCACCGGCGAGGTTACACACAATATCGTTGTGAAGGTACGAAACCGCGGATTCGATGATGTGACGCGCGCCTGTCGTAGCAGCAGCCACCTCAGGTAAATCCACCTGTATTTATCACGACCCGTACGACTGCAGTAATAAAAATAACGATTAAAGTACATTGAAATATACGGGCCCGAGCGCTCACGGGCGCGAGCATCATAATATTATGACGACTTACGATCGCGGGCGACGATCGTTTGGGTGTGGAGAGGAATGAAAAAAGATCAACGAGTCGTTCATGAATGGGAGAATAGGCATTAGAATAATAGTATGTATATATATTCGGCGTGTGCGCATAATGTGTGTGTGAGAGAGAGGGAGGGAGCGTCATCGTACCTATATAATAATATTATAATATATGTGCCGCGGTATACACTACAGCCTATATACCGCCCCTCACTCGTATACAATGACGCGGTTAACTGCGGCGGCGCTTGCGGACGAGGGAAGAAAAAAAAGGTCTTTTCGGGTCATGTAAATGACCCTCGTGCGGAGTGTTGGAAAAAAATGAAAACATCGTACGAACAACGAGCCGGAGAAGAAGAGAGACGCCGTATAGCGTGTGTGACGCAAGGACGCGGTCAGAGTATAATGGCCGCGGTGCGAGTGTTGTACTGTTGTGCGTAAATAATATTATTATACGAGTTTGTCAGTATATTATTATATGATTATTATTAACCTACACCGACCTGCACCGGTGTGTGCGCGGCCCATGTTATATACCATAATGTCATGCCATTGTGTCTCGTCGTTTAGGCTCGTGCCCCTTTGCGCGTGCAGTATATTATTATTATTATTATTACACATAATGCGTATAGGTACATAAAATATATGGTCGCGGAGAGGTACCTGTTCGCGATGCTAATTTCTCGGTCGACGACAATGCCGGGTTTTCACCCAACGGACTGTGTTGTGTCGTGTGGGTCCGCTGCAGCGGTCCTCCTCGCCCGTGGCGCGGTCCATAATAATATTATTACTACACACGCGCGGCCAACATATATAATATACATAATATAGGTAGCAGTATACAATGAGAGTGTGTGTCCGTTGGTGGTCAACGGGGCTGTGTGTGTGTGTACCTAAGTAATGTATTATATAAACGGCGAAATATGACGTCGTGTCATTGTGCGCGGGAGACCTGCTCGAGGTGCTCCGGACATTCGTGTCCTACAAATTGTGCAATCCGCCTACCGCAGCCGCAGCCACCTGCGCATCATATCTGCAGGTATATAATTATATTGTCGTTCGGACGGTCCAGCATCCGATTTCGGCAAGTCGTGTCGCACTCCTCGGTTTTTCCGGACATCCTTGCCCGCGCGGACTGCTTGATCCTAATATAATTACAGGAGCCAAGTGCGGGCGGTGGATGGAATAAGTTTCAGAACCTGTGTCCTACTCGATAAAAAACATTTTAAATATTCATACGCCCATTTTTTTTTCATTTACAATTTTGCATTGCATCCCCCTTATGATTTTTCCCAATTCAAGTATACTATACCTATCGGGAACCAAAGTCTGTGAGCTCGACCTATTATTATATTTTGTAAGTTGAGACGACCCACTGACTTGAACCAACCACGTCGCTCGTCCGACCGAAATCCACACCGCCGTCTTCGAGAAAATCACTTTAGGTCCATAAAACCGCGGAAGTCCTTATTAACAGTTGTGTCGGGTCGAGTAATGTTAATCGTGAGCAGAATTCGCACACCATGGACTGGCCTGGTTTTAAAATTTCCACCGAAACATTACCACGTTAGTACTTACCTCACACAATATGCGTTGTATACTGCAATGGCCATTGACTAGCACGACTCGTGTGCTTCGCCTCGAGGCAAATTAATAAATAAAATTATATACACAAATGTTATAGAATAAAACGCTCAAAAGAGATATTTCGTCTCGTTTGTGATTTATTTATGATATCCACATTCCGGGCCGTTCTTTTTTTTCAGGTCGATCGTGCACTGTTTTCTATTTGAACAAGCATCATGGGATTAGACGGTCTTGGAAGTGTGAAGAATGACAATTAGTTCCCCCGCAATCGGTTTTCAGTTAGTTATACGATTTATTTTTAGTTAAGCGACGGTAGCCTTGTCCGTGGATTTACCTTCCTCAATACTAAAAAAAAAGCACTTGACTTTAAAGTCATTATCAGTGTTGAATATGCACCGCATATGTAATCGACCAAGCTTAAACTATGTTTAAGAATAAAAATCTCGAAAAAATCAAATCCCAAGTCTATAGCCCATACGCGAACGAGTGAATAATATTATTATAACATAGTAACGGTTGACAAAAAAATAAATCAACGTTGAATGTTGTTTTTCGTTTTGACGTCGCGTCACAATACGAAAGTTGTAGAGAAGGTAGCAGAGGTAAATAATGGTATAGTATAGTTTGATATTTTTAATGTAATTTAAGCATTACCATTCAGACACATCACATGACGTGCCCAACAGTAATGTGTGGTAAAATAATTATTGTTGTTTGTTTTTCAACGTGAAATACAAAAGTATATCACTCTCGTACGAAAACGGTGCCTATATTTTGTTTAATATTTTAATACATTTTTGAAAATGCCGCGGTATTTGAAAAGCTATTATAAAAATGTACGACACGCGTATTTGCATTTTTCATTAATGCGGACAAGCGTACCCACGCATTACATTTTTTAAAGACCGTCGAGTCCGTGTGTTCGACGACGATGACGACGACACTGTAATGACGCCTATTTTTTACGGATTTGCTAATAGAAATGGGATTGGTTTTTTTTCCAATACGACAATTTATATTGTATAATATTGTGTACATATTATATTATACTCTCAAACACCACCGGAAATTTTACAATAATACGATTCATGCGCAGCTTCTTCGTAACAAATACCTACCCGTGTATTTCGTGCTCTAAACGAACCGACTTAATTTTGACGTCGGTATTGGTAGAGTGACTATAATATTATACACGCCGCGACATGTCATTTCCTAAATACGTAAACCTAATTGTTTTTGCAGTAAAGTTGAGCGCTGAACGATAATAATTTTTAATAGACGAATAATAATAATAATTGTAAATCAATTCTGTCGGCGACGCGCGACGACGGTTAAAACCACAGATTAGATTAAAACCTCGTGCAAAGCGCGTAAAATATCCAGGTAACGACGTCGTCCGTCGTAATCGATATTGTGGTAGGTTTACCTGCTGCTCTGCGGCTGGGTCCACTGGTATTTTCACTAAGTATTTTCTTATACATTATTATTATTATTATTATGTCCGTATATTATTATTATTATTATTATACACGTCGCCGTGTTTTAATCGTTTTCACAGCGCACACATTGTTATCGCGTAAAACCACCCGTATATACCTGTGATACCAATATAATATTATATATTATTATATACATATATATATATATGTACGTATATAATGGATTGTACATCACGGGCGCGGAGAGCTGCGAGATAAAGCTTTATTACGCGTTCATATATTATATTATTTTCGAAAACGGCGATAGAGACATGTTGTCATCGTCTGCCAGCGGCAGTGCGTGTCGTGGTCTCATATTTATTTAAAAAAAAAATAAATATGTTTTCACCCTATCCTACGACTCGTCGAAGATCCACTGTGTCGGTCCGGTCGAAAAATCATTGTATATTATTATTATTATTATTATTATTATTATTGTACGTATGCGACTCTCACAGCATCATCCGCAAAACACACACGCACACCCTCGACACGTATTTTCGTATTCACACGCGATATAGGTACGCGCTGTAAAGTATTATATATTATTATTATTATCTTAAGGATATTTCGGTTTTCGAGTGTTCCGTGTACACAAAATTCTCGACGCCACTTTGCACACGATCGCATACGATGTTCGGGGAGGAGGTGGAGAAACAAATCGACGGCGCAGACGGTGGAAAAAAAAAAAATCATCACATAATACGAGAGAAAAACAGAAAGAAAAAACCGGTTTCCTAATGGCTTTGTGCGCGGCTCTCGGGGGGTAGTTATTCGGTCGGGGCTGAACATTATTATAACGGTCCGATGGAGACTGCCGGCCTTGTCTTCCGCACGCTGTGTTTTCGTATATTATTTTATCTCGGCCCGTCTCTCTCAGGCTCGTGTGCGTGCACCTCCACCAGACACCGGCCCTGCCGACTATTGTCTGTCGTCCGCAGCAGCACTGTTCAAAACGGACCTTTGGAGATTACCACGTTTCGGGCACGTAAATTTAATTCTGTCCTCTCCCGCGCCGTAGGTGGTATAGCGAGCCGGAGGGAGGAATCTTTGCGCACATATGTATGTTATATGTGTGACATACATAACGATAAATATCGACAACGCGCGTCGATGAATGGGCAGCGTTCCGTTATACGATACGAGCGGGAAGACCCGGACGTACAGAGACGTCTTTGTAATAATTATATATTATATTTTTTTTATTTCATTTTCGACGACGAAAACGTTTCGCGTCTATTATCGTATTATGCGTATAGCATCGTCCGATAGATTTTATAAAATTTCAATCCGATTGACCGACGCCGTAGTGGTGTTTACAGGGTCCCATCGTATTTCTATGCGCTATTATATTATACGCCGCACGCCGACGCTATACACACACTATTATAATACCTACCTCTATCTATACACACGTAGTGTAATATATGTTACACATTCATTGTTACACACACGGCCTGTCAACACACAATATATATATTGTTACACACACGCCACATATATATACGTATTAGGTATGTGTAATTTATATACACACACACACACACACGCTCAATAGACCACAGCAGGCAAACACGTACGAATTTGTTTTTCAAATACCGCATAATATACGTGCCGCATATAATGTATAGAACTATATAACACACTTGGTGGACGTATCGAAAATTCTTTCGTCCCCCCGGGTTTCAATCGCGGATAAACACATTTTTCGGCCGGCCAAAATTAACCTCGAACGTATGATAATAATATGTATTTTATACGATATGACTTAACTCGGTTTCCACGTGTGCACTTAAACGGTTTCGAGTGCATTCGTGGTCCGGCGAATAACTCTCACATGTGTGAGCGTCCGTGGCAAATCCGGTAACCGGGGGATGACCGGCCGCTATAATATATTATTATGATGTATATACAAAAAGAGAGAGATTCTCCGCATCACCCACCGACATCTAAGAATCTAAGTATATCATCGTGGTTAATATTTGACGTCGTAGAAAAAACCGAATATATTAAAAAATTGTTCGGCCCGAGTTATTTATATCACAAATATTTCTCTCTCCGCAAACATTACAATACTTGGTTAGGGTTCTTCAAAATGCACGTTAAAAAATGATTGGAATTGTATTCGAATCATATTATGTAATTCTCATAATTTTCAAAGTCCAATATATAATGTCGTTACTTATTTAGTGTATACAATATAAGAGCAATTATAGTGATTTACGTCTTTTAAAATTCTCCAAGTGTTTTTCCTGATTTAATTGAACATAAATGAAGTGTCAACGCCATAATTAAACGTAAATTATAAAATGATTTAATTTTTATAAATTAAATTCAAATTATTTTCCTCAGTAATAATACCGCCAATATCAAAACAATTTAACTTTTTGTTAAATTTTATATTATTATTTAATTGAATTCTAATAAGTTATAACGAACAAAAAAATAAAAAAAAAAATACGGCTTATTAATAGGTTTATTATTGTAATCGTTTAGTTTTTTTTTTTTTTAAGATTGTCTTTCACGATGTTACTAATTTATCTTTTCGATCTTTTTACCGGCCCGGCATTCACTATATACCTACCAACCACCTACCTGCAGGCTCCATCCATCGCTCACCCCTATTTCTGTGCGATTGTTTCGCGTGGTTATTACGCTTATCTTTTATATACAATATTTTATATTATATAATAGTTATTAAAGAGATTTTTTACCTTGTTATTTCGTGCTGTAGCCTGCGATGCAAAGACCCTTATAACCATTGTAATATACTATAAATAATATAATATATTTATATGCATGTCCACTTATATTTAATTTGAAAAAAACACAAACGCATTTCGGTTAATTAGTTGTTATAATACACACCGGCGACTGATCGTATTATAAAGTGATGAGAATATATTATTATATTATAATTAAAACTGTCGATTTTTTTCAGGAAGAAAATAATGACTACAATTTTACAGCTGAATACAATATAAAATATATACGTCATATATTACTCGTATTAGAATGATGATTTTATTTTAAATCGTTACGATTCAATAATTGTTCGTATGAATATTATATAGTTGTCGAGCGGTTGTTGATGTATTTTATAAAAAATCGAACATAACATTTTTAATAGTAATAACAAATATAACATTGTTAGTATGTTTTGAGATTTAGGCTGGAATAACATTCAAGTATTCTTGTAATTTATTTTTAACTGAATTCAATTTTCAAAAAAAAATTTGGTAAATCCCAACTGATCTGGCTACCAAATTATATTGTATTACATTATGAATTCTGTTTATTTTTATAGTAGATTTTTACAGTTTTTTTTGTCCACGTTGTTAAAGCTGTGTACTCATTTATCAGCTACTATCACTATACCTATACTCGTAAAAGTGTTTTAACAGCCTAATGTCGACATGAAGAGTATTCTGTATTCAAGAAAGGTTCCTTAGAGATTTATACGATATAAAATATAATATTCATAGTGAACCTTCCACATCATCACATCATTCACATTCTACCTGTTCTTGATTGTTTTAATTTAGAATCCTTATGACTTATGAGTTATGATCCTTGGAGATCACAGGTATACACTGTCAATGTTTTAGTTCATCATAAATTGTGTTACATAAGAATTTTAATGAAACTGGTGTCTTCTGAGACTATTTATTTTTTTAACAAAAAGTTATTACAACAACTCTTTACAGTTAAATGATAAATTATAGATAATTTAGTTTATTATAATATAATAAAGGTGCATAATAGGTATATATATATAATATATTATATTAATTAATGATATAATAATAAAATTAGCGAAATTTGAATGAACATAACATCAATGACCAATTATTAGATAATCTATATAATCTACGTACGTTATGATGCGATAATTAAAAAACTGAAATATAAAATATACACATACATCATTGTATCTATTGTTTGTGCAATACAGTAAATAAGGAGGGAGAGGAGAGGGTTAATTTATGAAGTCGGTTCAGAAAGAAATTTAGACAACGAAGTATCATTTATAGAATTGTTATTGTTAGGTATTTTAATAGAGCTGTAGTCTGAAACTCTGAAGCGACGGAGACATAGGATGGTTTGGACTACCGCAGTTTCACCGTGGTGAACGGCGTAGAGTCAAAAAGAGACTCCGCGGCCGTAGGTTTTTTATTAGGAACGTGATGGATTGGATGGTTAATTTTTAACGCTCGAGAATAGATTTGTACTTTGGCAATCCCCTGTAGTTGGGGGTGTGATCGCCACCGTATAGGGTGCACTTGGAAACCATTCATAACTCTAATAGATATGTCAAATATAAACGTGAAACAAGGGGTGCTTTTGTATTTGGAAAATAGGTTTACACAGAGATCTGAGAGGTATATTCTTCCCCAATCCCCGTGTATACACATCAGTAAATAACGATTATAACTGGTCGCAAAATTAGAATAAAAAATCATTAATTGTCGTTTTAGCGACATTTTATTTGCGTTTAAAATATATACACGTAGCGTAAAAATTTAACGGAAATTCAATACGACCGACACGGCGAGTTTTCAATGTCCGTGGAATACCTGTATAAATATTATGTATATAAGTGTGTACGACGAGTGTCCGGAGGATCTCTTTTATTTTCATAAAAACGGAAAAAATTATACAAATATTATACACCTCCTATATACGTATATAATATATTTGTCTATAGATACAATATTCTGTACATATCCGTGTGTAGTATTTGCTCAGCGACTTCGCCGCAACGTGTCCGTTTAAACCCATATATATTATATATAGGTACGAAAGAAAACGTGAACACACTAAAGCACCATTGCCCACATATATTATTATTGTTGTACCGAATCGAAAAACGAATTGACAGCTTTAGCAATAACAACCTTCCACTACTATAATACGCGTGCAGTGTAAACGGTAATCGTATAAAATAAATATGATATCGACGCGCCGGTGTGTATATATTATGCTTAGGACGTGAATAAAATTGTTTCGGCCACATATTACGATGTAAAATATTATATATTATATATGTTTTAAATTTCAAAAATGTTTAAACATAAGTTTTATCGCGTGAATCGTTGTCGATTTTGACCGTTTATATTGTATAGGTTGTCGTGCTCACATTGCGGTAGTATATTAAACCACGGGCAATGAGTATAGGTGTATAGAGATCCGTCGGTGGTTTTATTTTTGACACAATAGTCCCTACAACGACTCGGCGCCCGAGAAAAATATCGTGAAATTGTTACGGCTAAAGTTTTTCCGTTCGTCCATAAAATAATATATAATATTCACAGATTTCTATATAGTGTAGTAAGAACCCTACCCCGTGCAGCTCGTGAAATCTCCACGAGTGCGTATAATTTGCATATTATATTATGCCTACGCCTGTATACGCGTCATTTACCGGCATGATACGCGTAGGTAATAAAACACGCGCAGAGGAATTTATATTTAAAATTATTATTCGTATATTATGTTTGACAACCGAGGAAATTATGACGGCACTCGCGGCTTCTTCGTCAGCCGCTGATTACCTACTCGAGTACTTACAATTATTATTATTATTGTTATTGTCTGGTACAATAGAGCGACGGTCCGCCGTGGTCCGTGATATACCTATAACAATAACATCGCAGATAACTGCGCCAAGACTCCTCGTCGCCAAAATATAATGTCGGCGTTGCTATTTCGCCACCCCAGCCCCGCCATCCACCCCTTCACCCACATCAAACTTTGGAACACGCGCTGTTATTTCCATTTATATATATATATATATAGGTAGGTAGGTAGGTAGGTAGGTATATACGGGAGCGAAGAGATCTGCTTGTAGAGATTCATGAAAGGGTAAAATGAAAAAAAAAAACAAACCGGCCAAATGAACCGCCTGAGAAACGCTCGCGTTTAGGTCGTTGGAAATTACCTTTTGACTTTCCTCTTGGGAAATTTAATTTCCTTCTATATATGTACAGCGTTCGGCCAATGTCCGAAATCGCGTATAATATATACACGCGCTCTTGTTTTAGTGTACTATGCGCACGTTGTTATGTGCCGCCGCGTATTTAGGCGATAAAAAATAAATAAATGAGCTGTACGTGCACATCAAATCGTCAATTGCGCACCCGTTTGTGTAGGCATGTATGCTTATTATATTATCACGACATCACGACGGACTTTGCAATATTAAACAGATATCAAAAAGTTACTCGTCCGGATATGATATTATAATGTCACTATATATACCGTAGTGAATCTAGTTTTCAATAAATAATTTAATAATATACTAGCCAAAGTCTTAAAACAGAACGTGTATTGTGTGTGTGTGTGTGTGTGCCTACGATTGAAATATTGAACAGACTTAAAAAATATTGAGATACACATGCGCGTGCAATAATTGTATTAAAGTTATATCATACAAGATTTATTCAATGGTTAAATACGTGCTGTCAATAAGCAGTTTGGTATGTAGGTAGGAAATCAAATTTCAAACGGTCGAGTCTAAAATAATGGTAAACTACAGACATCAAACACGGTGTATAACGCACTATATAATAATATATTATATTATGATTTAATATTCGTGTCAGTTTCGAATGCAATAATTTTGGATAATTCGTTTAAAAAAAAAAAATCAATATTTTACGTAATAAAAACGCACACTGCATTATATTATGGCCTCAACACTTGGGTAGTTTATTATTTTTATTATGTTTAGATTTATTACATCAAAAGTTTTTTTGGAAAAGTGTGCGTCGGTATAACTGTTTTCGTAATATAAAATCAGATTTAACTACAATAGGCAAGTATTAATCATTCATTATTTTATAAATAATTTATATTTGCAACTATAGATGTGATGGCCTTATTACAATACCTATCAAAATCATTTAAACAGTTTAACTAATATTGTTTTTCTTATTCGATTATATTGCACTCGAATGACTACATAATTAAATGATTGAAACCATATTTTCATAGGCATCATTTTGCTTGGTAAAATACCCGCTAATTACGCATGGAGCCCATTATTCTGTCGAAATAAATTAAAATATAATATGTGTATTATATGAATATACTTTTTTGAACATTTTTGATTTTATATTATTATAGTCACAATATGGTCCTAAATCATATTTCATATTTTGTAATTCGTTGATAATATGATATAATAATTAATAATTTAATTAATAAATGTTTAATATAGGTAGATGATAGCGATGGTAGAAACTATTAGGAAGTATAAGTACCTTAGTGGTTTAGTACTTACAAATATAATTTAATAAACATGAAATTCGCAAGATTCCCGAGGATTACGCGCCGGACGTCTCATAAAGGTCGCGGAGCGTAGGATGCACACCAGTCATCTATGTAGCAATATTATGGACAATATATTATATTATGCTCCTTGTAGTAAGTAATAACGAACATTTGAAACACCTCTACGCGATGATCTCTTTATAAGTTTGAATTTTTTTTTTTTTGTATTTACGTTTGTTCAGTGTACATTGTATATAGGTTTGTAAATTGATGCACGTCAGTCATCTATATACCAGTATTATGGACAATATACATGCTCCAGGGCCGAATTGGTTAGGCGAGCTACCGAGAAAATCTCGGTGGACCGCCTAAAGTTTGGGCAGTAGTGTGAGTGTGAGTGAAAAAAAATTCATGTTTAAAATACGATTGGTCACCTATCAGCTAGTAATAATTTTAGACGTCGTTTTCGGACAGTGAATATATTTAAATGTGCCGCGTAGAAGTGAAAATCTCGATGGGCCGATACATACCAATCTGGCCCTGACATGCTCCTTGTAGTAATAACGAACATTTGAAACACCTCTACGCGATGATCTCTTCGATCTCTTTATTAGTTTGAATTTTTTTTCGTATTTACGTTTGTTCAGTGTATATTGTACATAGGTTTGTAAATTGATGCGCATCGGTCATCTATATACCAGTATTATGGACAATATACATGCTCCTTGTAGTGATATCGAAGTATCGAACATTTGAAACACTTCTACGATCTCTTTATTAGTTTGAATGTTTTTTTGCATTTACGTTTGTTGAGTGTATATATAGTTAATATAGATTTGTAAACTCCAAGTGAACAATGTTACCAATTTACAATAGTATTGCGTGACGCATAAATATTAAGTATTATTGAGCATATTAACCTTGTGAAATTTATTATCGTTGTCACGACAACGATATAATTATTGAGTATATTATGTCAAATTCGGATAACGTCGCGAGAATTTTAATGTTTAACAGATTTTTTTTAACGAAATAAATAAACATATCGTTTCAATATAAACGCACAATAAATTAAATAATAAATATCCATGTATATGTAGTGTGTAGGTATAGGTTAGGGTATAAAGCTATAAGTAGCTTATTAAGAAGCTATAAGTTAGCTATAGTATACTGTAGGTATTTTTGAACTTTCTATAATTCGAATTAATTATTTTTCCCCTCGATAATTCGAACACTCAATAAATAATTCGTAAATTAAGAAAGGATTTTACCTTTAATAAACTAAAATAATAGTTTCATATTATAATATAAACACTTAAAACAGATTCCGGTGGTTTTTTCCTCGGCAAATATATTCTGTTCCGCCGTGTTTAGATTGCTGTTCAATAATATTATTATTATGATAATATGATACGCAGTACTGGCGTATCATCGTGGCTATGAACTAAAACCACACGAAAGCTGTACACAGTTATCCACATAATAATATGATAGCTTTTATTGTTAAATAAAAAAATATTTTGTCATTTTGAGTATAGGTACACACTTCAAGGTGGTAGAGTGATTGATCAATTTGTAATAGTAGACGGGATTGCAGTTGATTATTTTTGTATGTACTCATTGCTATATATAGTCATTTGACAGAAAGTGTATTATTTTCCATTGTATTATTATGTTTTTTTTTTTTTTTAATAATAAAAATATATTCTTCAAGAAATCCACGGTCTAAAGCAACCGTATACCTGTAACGTATATTTTTTTCACCAGGACGAAGCGTATAATAATAATATTAATGGGAGGGGACGCTTGTCCGAGACGCATAATGTGCACCTATATAATATATAAGATGTTAGATAACATCGTAAATCCCTTTGTATTATTTTTTTTTTTAATCGACAAAAATGATATAGTACATAATATACTGCACGGGGGAAGATCGTCGTGATTAATAGGTATAGACTGTGACGTATCACATTGCAAATGATAATATATGTTATAGCATAAATACAATATATAGTGAGAGGAGGACACGTCTTATAATCTTTGCGACGCGCAATAATGCGCGAGGGAGATTTGAAATTTCCAATATAGTGGTCAATAATCATTATTATATCGAATCGATACGGGTTCCTACAAATAAATATAAAATAATATTATACCAGAACGATTGGTATATACCGCAGAGGTATATTATACATAAACTACCAGCTATACGTCCGAGTGTGGAATTAATTTTTTTTGAATTTGTGCGTATGACACTATAAGCAGTGTGCCTTTCTCTTGCCACCTCTTGCCTGCACCAAATGGTCAATATTGTCGATTCTAGTGATAGAACAGTGGCGGCGATAGAACGCCGTTTAACTATTTGCGCTGCACGAAAACGAGAATAGGTAATAATAATGTGATACGATATAACACCATATCGTCGTCATCGTCGGCTTCGTATACAATCACCGAATCGCCCGATTTATGCGTTTAAACGATCAAATCGAATGTAATAATATTATACCTGATATACCTATATACTGCCCACATAATACGCGTACATCAAACACTGCGCATTAACAACTGTATATATATATATATTATACGCATAGGCGGGTTACCTACATATCTATTTTATTTCGACGTACCTTTTCAAAACGTCACGTGGGACCGTATAATAAACGATTTCTAATGTACATTGTGTGTGTATGTACATATAGTGCACACGCGTGTACTTATATATATGTATGTGTACATGCGGCTATACACGTATACATGTATGTACACGCGAAAAAGCGGTGAATTTTCCGAATGGACTTTGATAAAATGCTGTTGACCACCCACACGCACTCGAAATGTTCCCCGGAGATTTCCTGCGCACCGCGGCGCACCGTTCTTGCCACCTTTTTCACTTTTGCAGCAGTAATATTTTATTACCCGAGAACCGCCTGGCGGATTCTTGCCAAACGGCAAACGACCTTCTAATTAGACGAGGTTTTAAATGAACTCTCTTATACCACTTCGCAACACACACACACACACACACACACATATATACAGATTTAGATGTATATATAATATCTGTACGAGTACTACGTTACGGCTGTATACAGAGCGCGCCGCAGCAATAGTAGAAAGGGTTACATAATAAGATACTTTTAAATGCGTATAGTATATATTATATGTATAATATAATACCCACCGCCGCCCTTTTCGTTACATGTTATTATATATATATACACAATTTGGACGATTCCGTGAGTGGCACAACGAAACCAAGGGATTTCGATTTTAGCGAGCTAGACATTTTTATACAAGTTTAAATGTATAATTAAAAAGTAAATTAACATTTTAGAAAAAAAAATAAAACCAAAATACGTACATAATAATTACGTGTTACCTGTTATGTCCTATATTATATTTTATATAAAATATGATCCTTTTAAGTGTCTACAATCATTAATTTGAATTCATTTTTTTTTTACATAATTTTATATCATTGAAAAATAGTTATATCTTTTACTTTTTTAAAGTTTCCACTGTTTTGAACAACAACATACATTTTTAATTTTATTTTCCTAAGCAGAAATTTTTTCGGAGTACTACTACTACACTTAAAAATTGAATTTCGAACGAGTAGTTAATTAGTTAGGTATAAGTATTTAAAGTTTTCATGGGTGGAGTAGAAAGGCCCACAAGGGTACCCCGAAAACATTTTCATCCTCTACTCCGCTCGCCTGACTTTAAATACTTATAAATACTTTAACTAATTAACCACTTCACACTCGTTAAAAATTGCATTTTTATGTATCAAAGTGTAAGGAATAAAATTCTGTTTCAGAACTTGAAAAAAATGTACTAAAGTTGTTATTCAAAAAAACATAAAAAATACAATAAAAATTGTGAAAAATATAATAAACAAAAAAGAAGTTTTGAAATGACATGACAATTAGGTATGTAAAGAAATATTTTTCAAATAGTTAAAACTGTTCAAAACAATAATCTAACACCATCGAATGGATCATCTTGTATGGCCTGAACATATATAATTATATATATTATACTGTTATTAATTTAAATGTTATAAATTATCATTTATAGTGTAAAAGTATGAATACTATAGGTAATTACTTTTTGTTAAATAAATGTCTTATGTCCATATGCACAGTAAATGTATGTGTTACATAAAGCATAATTTAACATTTCTTATGTGACACATACATTGACCATACATGTATACGGTTATTAGTATTTTTTTATTATTTTAAATATTTTAATAAAATAAAATACAATAATGCATTGTATACTATATATCGTTTTAATATATGTATGAGAAGACTGATACGTCATATGTGTACGAAAAAGACTGATACCAATAAAAATAATATGTATTATACCTTTTATATACAAGCTGAGTGATTAAATCGAACCTAAATCAATGTAACTTGTGTGAGCTTAACTAGTGTATTGTGTTTATAGTTGTGTAGATTTAGAAGTCATATAACTGAGTGTTTGTGTGTTCAAAATTTCATTTATATTGGTAGTTAATTTCCTACCTGATTACACCTATTTGTAAAGTAAGTAGTCAATATTTTAACACGACTGACCTGTATATTATTATATACGGTCATCAAAAAATAGCTACCTGCCTAATGAGTATTGATTTTGTTATCATGGGTTTAAGGGTGAAGACAATTTATAGGCATTTAAGTATATAGTGACAGATATGATGTCAAACGATAAAAATAATGTATTAGTGCACTCCTGCATGAGAGATTATGTAGGTAAGTATAGGTAGTTAATGCTTAATAGTCATACGATATTACAATGTATAAGTATACAATGTAAGTATAATAAGCCACAAGGTTAAAATTAAATTTACGTAGGACAGTTGAATGGTACGACAATGAACACTGTTACACCGCAAGTACTAAGTAAGATAGATAGACTTACATTTGAAGATAAATATATCATATAATACATTTGAAAAAAACCTGTGTTCACTATATGGTGTGTAGTATGTTTCGAGTATACCTCATTATTGAGTAAGCCGCTGTAATGGATGTGTTCAATTTTAATTCACTTATAAATAATCGCATACGAAAAATTATTCTGAGCGAAGGCGGTCTGTCAGCCTATATTACTATAAGTATATTATTTTATGATATATTAAATATTATTTATATTGCTATTAAAGTAATTTATTTTAATAATAGTATAATGCGGTAGGTTGAATTAATTTTTGCAAAAACATTGCATTTGAAAAAGTCATAGTCTGTATAAAACGAAATAATATACGTTATGAGTTTCAAGTACCCACGAATAAAATTTTTAATCTACTAAAATATTATTAAAATCCTTTATCTTAAATATACATATCTAATTTCATTTAAACTTAAAATTTCTTTAAAAAAATTATATTTTTATACTTTTTTTTTATTTTTTTTTATTACAGTATGCCTTACTTATTAAGCCTTAATTATTAAAAATGAAAATTTCATGCATTTTTGGCTACAATAAAATAATCTGTAAAATATGTTAGTGATTTTAATGAATTTTGTCAAAATCTGAACTTCTCTATCGCTTATAAAAAAAAAACCTGTGACTATTTAATTTTTTTAATTGCTTTAAAAACAACTTATGAGGAATTTCGTACATTTTCAAGCCTTATGACTTGGAATAAAAATGTTATCAATTCAAATTGAAAAAAAGTAAAAAAAATAGTTGAACATTTCATATACCTTCCTAAAATATAAATTAAGACTGAAACATTTTTTTTAAGGAAAATAGTGTCTTTAGTCACACAAAAAAGAACCACCCATATTTGTAATGGTAATAGATTCACATTCATCACACTACTCAGAATCTAAAACTATAGTATAGGTCTTACATTTTTTTTATAGGCTTTAAATTAATTTATTACCAGAAAGAAAATATTGAAAAATTGAAACTTGATATTTCACGAGATTATACGTTTTATTTTTTAATGTATAAATAATAGTATAGGACGGAAAATAATTACTTAAGTGATATTAGTATAGTTTTGATCGTGTCTGTATTATAATTTTTGCTGCGGGAATCAAATATATTCCCCTACACAGAATTTGATCACGCAACCGCTAAGCTATATTGTGTATTTTTTATACTCGTACACAGGACGGGCGAAGTTAATAATATTTACTGACTTATAATGTTGGCCTACAGTATATGTGTATAACAATTTATATGGTTTGTTCATAAAAAAAATTGTGGTTTTTTTTTTTATACAATTCTGTATAATTGTCGCTTTTGAATGTGGTACCTAATAACGCGTTCCGTATTGTATAGGTCCAAATTAACATTTCCAGTCCCTAAATTAAAATATATGTATATATATATATGTATTATAAAATCATTAGGGTCTTTTCTTCTTTTTTTTTCTTCCTGAGATGCGACCGACTTTATAATATATTGTTAAGTAATAATGCGCTATTGGACAGAGGGCGTGTGTTTCACTGCAGGGTGAAAAACAATTTTAATTGTTCAACAAAACGCACAGAAATAGTTGAGCTACGATTTTTCGATATATTTCATGACGTAAAAATACCGGTCGTATATCGTTATCTGTATTTTTTTTAGCCACGTGCAGAATTTTTTTCCCCGTTTTGCAGTCCGAGTAATATTATTATTATGTTATTGCACGGCATTAACAACTCGCGATACTTTTTATACATAATATTATGCTCGTACGATCGCCCCTGTTTCGAACAGGGCCGTTCTGTAAGATTTACGACTTGCTCCCGTTCATGTATATACGCATATACATAATATAATAATATATAGTAACGACTATATGGCATTTACTATAATACACACACATTATATACGCTGTATATAGATATATTTATTGTAAGTGTACACAGGAGAAGAGTATTTGTTTTTATTTTATTTTTTACTTTTGACCAATATGTTAAGTATATATACTAATATAGTAATAGTTATTTTATGAGCTATTTCAGTTTCCTCGAGCGAGTGAATTCCAATATGACGATAATCCCATGTGGTCCGTCGTTCTCCGTAAGCTCAGTCTCGGAGATCATACCCGAGCACGGCATTTGCGGGCGGGTAACCGCGCGATATTTTCGATTAAACAGACTGTTATAAGGTCGTCGACTTTTTTTTCAAGTCCGTTCGTGCATTTCTCCTTTGATTTTTCATCGAACCGTTTGAGTGTTGTCGTCTGCAGGGATTGCGTATTGTGGAATAGTGGTGAGCAGCTGCTGCAGTGCGACGAAATTCGGGCAGAACGAGTCATGTAGTACGTGTGTTTTACTAGTCTCATCACTTCCGGTCCGGCGAAACAAGCCGCCAGTTTTTCGAGGATTACCGTCCTACGCTCCCGACCCTACGATAAGACGCATACATAGTCGGATCTGTCACCGCATTACTCACAGGTAACTCGTATATATAGGAATGGATGGTCCCGTAGTCGTTTCATAGATCCACCTATATGGCGATTGTTTAGAACAGTTGTGTATCAATATATATTACCCGAGTATAAAAATTCAAAAACCCATTTGAAAACACGATGAAACATCGCACAACCTCGATGGCCACATGGACGTTTTTAGCTTATAAACAGATTAGTACCTCTGCAGTGCATCGTCGTTACATAGTTTGTTATTGCATCGACGTGTAATCTACGTGTACATATCCCTATAGTATTATATAGGGCATATAATATATAAGTTCATAAAATCCAGGTAAAGGCTTGTTAAAATCGTCCGTCTCGATAATGAGGACCGAGGGGTTGTGCGTGCGGGAGCTGGGAGGTTTACTGAAATGTTGAACTTGATATTATATATTTTTCAGGTACACGGATAGTAGTACTTCAAAATATACAAACCTGCAGGGCACATTTGCACATTTCTATCTATATAGGTATACGTATCGTGTGTACTATATAGCCGTTGGTTCGGTGGAAAGAGGAATCGAGTAATAATCGGGCATGAAAAAAAATGATACTACATAGTATAGTGTATAAGGAGCGTTAATTAAAAAAAATAATAATAACACATAATATAATATAATAAAATAATAATAATAGCATGGCAGCAGCTCCGCGACCGCTGCCGTCGCCGTCGCCACCTGTACAAACATCCGTTGAGAGTCAGCTGTCCCGACGACGGGAGCGAGTGAGAGAGAGCGATCGGGCCGAGAGAGGCTGCGGAGCGTGTACACATATATATATATACGGCGTACCTATGTAGGATTCAGTGGCGATGGCCAGGGGGTGGCGGTGTCTTCGCGAAGACCGTGAGAACGTGGGGCGTGCATTGTGTCAAAGGGGTGATCTCGGGCGCTATAGCCTTCCACGGTGGTGGCGGCATTGGCATCATTGGCCGCCTTCGACGAGAAGCAACAGCAGCAGCACCACCACCACCACCGGCACAGGGGCAAACTGCGGCAGCGCCGTGGAGACGACGATCGGGCCGTGGCGGCGTCTGTACCGCTCGGTGGGGATGACGAGATGAAAAAAAAATAATAATAATATAAAAATCCGATACAATCGGTTCGAGAGAACATAATGTAGAAGAAACGATCCGAAATCGCATACCCGGAATAATGGAAGTAAACGGGTGCAACATCGCCGGAGAGGGACGGCGGAGTAAGCGAGAGAGATGTGCGCGGAGAGAAGTGTACATTATTTCGTTACACGCACACACACAGACGAGCGTGCATATTATATGCATGTGTATATTTTATGGATATTGTGTAGCGAAAAATAGCGCGCAGCTGCGGAACAGACACCGTGGGAGAGGGTTGAAAATGATAAAGTGGATTTTTTTGAATTTGGTAAATTGGAGAAAAAAAAATGTGTATCGGCCCCGCCTTCGGATTTTTGAAATTGCCGATTTTCGGCCGCGGCGACGGCGGCGGCGGTACACCCGTAAATATATCGATAAATGTGAGTGTGTGTGTGTCGTTTGACAGTTTAAGTTGTCGTCGAATCTTACGCGTTTATATAGTCGCCCGCGGAAATGGCTGTGCTCAGATTTCGTGATCCGACTGTGAGAACGCGCGCGGCAGTGCGGGTCGTTGTGATCGGATAGATAACATGACCAGATTTGTGAAAAAAAACCACCGTAAATATTTTACTTTGAAGTCCGGTGTGAAGATTTTTATTTTATAAATATAAAATATTATAAACCTATATTGTATTATAATTATATGTGTACGATAATAATATAATATGGATTAGGTACTACTTAAAGTGCAGGACCCGTAGATCTATATCGAACAAAAATTTGATAAAATTAAATTGAAACACTATGATATAATATTATATTGGTTCCGCGATGCGATAACGCTCTATTTAGCGAAAATAAAAATTCCCTATCACATGACTCGCTGGGGGTGTGATACGTGAGATTTGGTTTTATATATATACCGACGTTAAAAATTTGTCACTGGTTTACATGCGAGACGCGACCCGTTTTTATTATTTGTTTTTTGCAATTTCGCACTTAACTGCGGTGTGGAAGTAAGTGTTCCATCCCTTTAACAAAAAAAAAAAAAAAATAACAACGAAAAAACGTTATTTCGATAACAACAACGCCACACAATACTAATAATAATAAAAGATAAGTACAACGGACAAGGGTGTTTAGAGGAGCTTTAATTTTTAAAACATTTTCATTATACAATTTGAATCAGGCCTGCAGTTTGTGCGGTGTGGTGGTGGTGGTGTTAAAATTATAAATATCGCGAAAATCTCTAAAACCTACCTAAAGTCGTTTTCTCGATTACGTCGCAAATCCGCACATTACGGGTACATAATATATTATACATAAATATATCAGTGGCGTAAGTATTTTTATAGGTCGGGAGCACGTTGAAAAAAAAAGACCAGGCATAATGCCAGTATTAATTGACACTCATATTAAGTCAATCACACCGGAAATTTAAAACCAAATAATTTGGCCATATTCTAAGAGGATATGATAATATGTCGTCTAATATTCTCTTCTACGACGCTTAGCCGCCGATAGATAATATAATATATGTTTGCATATTATACTTTACGATATAATATTAAATAATTTTTTATCGCGCGAGTTATACTGTTATAAACAATCATTCGTAAATCGCAATAAACACAGGTTTTATCATATTAATATGACGTATATAAACGCACATGATATCCGAGTCTTTTGATCCATCGTCTGAAGACTGGCCGTCGATATTTTCGATTTTTTTTCCGCAAATCCACGAGCACACAAAAAAATATTTTGAGTATCTCATTTCAGATTCGTTCAAAAAACATTTTGTTTAAATAATAATAAGATAAAAACTAAATTATTTGCCCGTATTTTAAGTGCTGGGTATACCTATCCTATGACGCTTCGCCACTGATAGATCATCGACATATATAATGACATATGCGAATACAATAATTTATGTATCATAATAAATAATAAAATTAAACGTACCTACTTATGTACAACTTTTTTAGGACTACATCGCTGGTGTGCGGTTACACAATCATTCGTAATATACAAAATAATATCCGCGTAATAGCTAATCGGCTGCCGATTGACTGTCGATATTTTCGGTTCCCCCCCTCCCCCCCTCCACCTGTAAATCCACGTTCACCTATTTGGACCGTTTCGATGTACCATCACAGGGGTGACCGCTCGCCCCTCCTCACCCCCTCCCTCGCCCTACACTAAACCCACACACTCGGCCCGGTAAACATCACAGTGACCATCGCTGATACTTTAAGCCGACCCGGAATTACATACCCACACACACACGTTTGCCGGTCCGTGTTTAATCGGCGGAAATTACTCGAATCGGACATAACTTTGGAAACCGACACGGTTCACACACACCGACGGACGACCCATATAAAAGATGTAGAATAATAGATTTCTGGAGTGCACCGCCCCCCCCCCCCCCCCGGCCGTACACAACACGTTATATTGTAAGCATTTATATTATTATTATTATTATTACTGTCAGTATTATATCGTAAGCATTTATGTCATTATTATTATTATATTTTATATATCATTAAATCGTGTTATTTGAATATAATATAATAACGTGGCAGCAATAATGAGTATGGGTATTCGATCGCGCCCGCCGGAACGTTATTTGCATCTCAAATTATTGAGATCCGTTAAAAGCGAAAATACCGAGATATCTCCGTCTGAGGAGAAAAAAATTTATACCACCGTCAAATTATTAATGTTAACCGTTTTTATTTTCCGTCGATTCGATAGCGTCGCTTTTTGTTCTCCCCCTCCCCCCGTTCGAAACTAATCCATTTGACATGCCCGTGTCATTTCGCACGAAACCATCGCATGCCATTACCCATACAATGTTTGCCTCGCCCGTATACAATGTGTTTATTACAAATAAATACAGGCGATTAGCTCAAGTCGGTATAAATATAATGTCTTTTTTGAACATTGAAAAATTAAAAATATAACTATAGGTAGGCAGGTACGTGTTTAAAGCGATCTGCACAATTTCTATTGTACGTCTATTGCGATGTAATCGCGGAATAGTTATAATTTTACGAGTTACAATACGAAACAGATGAAATTCGAACGGGACATTAGTAAGTCTGTTGTTACACAATATTTGAGTTTCCGGGACTTTTTTCGACTAGGTAACGAAAAATATTTGGATTTAAAACGTTCTGTTTGTGGATTACACTCTTTTAATTTTTGGTATTTTTTTTTTTTAATAACCTTCGAGTCGCGTGCGTGCGATGAAAAAGTATGAAAAGTCCGGTTAAAATGTCGACTTTATATCATTTTTGTTTCGATTGCCGATAGTGTCAAGCGCTAAGAGGTTCAAATAAAATCGTCGGGTTTTATTACTCGTTCGTGTCTTTTTCAACTAGCACGGCGTATGATTTCTTTTTTTTTTTTATTATTTGTAAAACAAATGCTACTCCAACACTAAAACTACATTTTCTTAAAAGTATATATATATAGAGCGGGAATGAATTGAATGCGAATAGTATTTCAGAATAATTATGAATAACATTATAATCGCGTAGATAAGGATAAATAAAAAATATATAACTTTTGATATTATAAATATTATAATTTATTAATTAAAACTATATAAAATAATTATTTTTTTATTCATTGTATACAGCAACAACTATACTAGGTTATTAGCTAATAACAAAACAAATATTTGTATCGTTTTATGGACAGATTTAAAACGAATTATATACAGTTTATTTTTCACTGTCGAGGTAGACGTTTTAATTATGAATAATATTATAATCACGTAGAAAAGAATAAATAAAAAATATAAATCTATCAATGTTATAAATATTATAATTTATTAATTAAAACTATAAAGTATAAAATAATACATTCTTTTTATTCATGGAACAGCAACAACTACACATTTTTTTTATAGACTATTAGCTTATAACAAAACAATTATTTGTATCGCTTTACGGACAGATTTAAAACGAATTACATGTATCGTTTATTTTTCATTGTCAAGGTAAACTTTTTTACTGGCATGAAAAAAATAAATAACCGCTCGCTTTGAAAACCAACTATTTCCGCTTTCGTTTTTATCTCAATAATACAATATTAATAATTGTCATCTTACATAATTTCATATTTATGAACAGTATTATATTATGCATAAATGTATACAATGTCATAAAATAATGCAAACGCATAAATCCATTAAAATATTTTGCTAGGTAATTAAAAAACTCACAATATGTAGGTAGCATTATATTATCGTGTATTAATATATGTTTATAACATTTTTTACAGTATTGCCTCAATGCCTCACAATGTTAAGCGATAGATAGTCAAATATGTCAATGGTTTGGAATGTTTGGATTCAGGGGCGTAAACACGATCGGCGATGTGGTGGGTACATCCCTCCTTGGCTTTTTTTTTTTGACTCCCTATACCCATAATCTGATTATTATTGCAGTATTGTCGTATTGACAGTTGATACCAATGTACAAAATATATATATATACAGGGTGTCCCGCGAGTCTTTGCCCATTGCGATAATATCTCCCGAGATGATAAATATATATCATAAATCTGTTTTTTTTTATTAGACTCAATAAGAGACAAGGACCGCACATGGTTTGTTTTTAATTTAATTACATTTCTTGTACAATAAATAGATAAAAAAATGTATTATTTTATTTTCGAAACAATTGATGATTTTATAGAAGAGTTTATTTTTGTGAAAATTTTGACTTCTACGTTTCATTTTCATTGATCCCATGATTTTTAATTTTTTTCTTTTTTTTAGTTTATAGGGAAAACGGCAAATAACCGGTTTTCGTCCAGACGGCGAGTCCCCGTCTACTGCCAATGCGGATATCCTCACGGGACCCCCTTATATGTCTGATTTAATATATTTTATGACATAAAAAAAGACTCATTTAATAAATATTAGTAAAACACGAGAATATAAATTTTACGATGACACTAAAACCAGAACGACGTCCAAGTATAAAAGATAAAAATCAATGTTTGCAAAGTAGCATAGTACATGGAAAGCAACATTTTCAAGGCTAGAAACTTTCCCATATAGTGCTGGAATAGATTCCAATAAACTTTGCAGCCCCGATACATTTCCTGACAATTATTAAAAATCTTTTACACACTTCCCGAGTCAACGGATACACCTGAGCGGTTGTTTTCTTGCCTTATAAAAGGTTGAAAAACATATTTGAAAATAACTATAAGCAAGTAAAATGATTGTTCATATTGAATGGGTAAAAGTTTGCCGGATAATTTTTATTTCGTACAGACTAGTGTTTGCATCATAATCATTTACTAATAATGATTAATAATTATGATATGCTTATAAAATAGGTATTTAAATTGCTATAAATAATTATGTTACTGTGCGGTAGGGATATTGTGTTAAAGACTGATTTCAGCTGATTGGCCTTGACGGCGGTACATAAATAATTATAAACAATGTTAATAACTTGAAACAAAATATAAGATGTAATTAATTTTTTTATCAAAAAATAAAAAATTGTATACACATATTACCGTCAAGTCACGTATTATGGTTTTACCCTAATTCCAAAGTGGTGTCGTACCTATGTCAAATGATTGTTGCCTATTAAATGCCTATTTTGTGCGTTTTGTATAACATACTCTATTATAACATGTGTTATGCTCATGAATAATACGCCAATACACTGCAGATAGTTACGCCATTGGTTCATTTCTGTAAAATAAGATTGATTAATAATCTCATAATCCTCTCCTTCTCCCTTTATTGGTTTAGGTTTATTTCTGAAGCGGTGTGCATCCGCAGCACACCTATTATACATTTACAGAGGTGATTCGCTAAGACGTTCGTCGTCCATTTTAAATCTCGAAAATTATATCGATTGAAATATACCAGATTTAAATAATAATAATATAGCCCCTGTATGCGACCTATACCCACCTATTTTGAGTGACAACAATACACTTGATGCCGTGTTTGCTCGTCGATTTTTACATTATTTTACATCCACCGTGTGCAATGTAGATCGCCTTTGGTACCTGCAGTATAGATAGTGAAAGAATACCACCATAGCCTGTAGTAAAATATTTGCATATTGGTGTGAATCATGCGGCGGCGGCCAATAATCGGACACCAGTTCGCTGTACGGACATGAAGGCGGAGTTTGTCGTTTACGCATCATTAAAATCCTCCTGCTACGGGTAAAAAATTTGGTTGGTCGCCGTTTGCGAACCACGCTTGTTATACGCATACGTTACGATTTTAATTTTGTGATTTTTTAATTTCGTAGGGAATGATGTAAATAATGATCTATTAACGAATCTAATTGAATGTACGCAGCGCCTAATCACATTTTATTTAGATAATTTTTTTTTAACAACATTCGTGCGCAAACGGTCTGTAAAAAAAGGTGATTCGTAACAATTATTTCGATGCGCGACCGTCCTACGCCCCATAAACGAGGAGGGTGTCAAATTTCCACCCCCAAAATAATGTCACAGACATTAACTCATAATAAATTGTCATATAATATTATTTTATTTTATTTGTATCGAAGCGAATGACTTCTGTCGAGTTTATTAAGACTTTGTTTGCATACACATTATACTTATTGTACCTACAACCTACCCATATATATTGTACATATATGTACTTAAATACTTATGTTACTATTTTACTAATACTTTGTAAGTACAGACGGTATTATCGACAAAATAGTATATTATATAACTATTATTTTATAAGTATATAAACTGTCGAAACTCGTTATGCTACCTATATTATACTATATATTATCGAAGATAGGTATCTTAATAAAGTTTTCAAAAAAAATAAATATTTTTTTTACTAAAATATAAAGTACGCAGAGAAAACATCTGCCAATCATATGTTATAAAAAAGATAAAAAAAAGTCTCGAAAATTCGAATACGAAGGTATATCTTGTTCTTCTCGTTCGCCTATCGGCTTTCTAAAATAGAAACCCTTCCAATTTTTAATATCAAACATCGATTCAACAGCTATACGTAATATATTGTGTCTCGTACAATAGTCACTCTGCAACCTATTCTAACCCAATCTAAGTCAAATCATCTTTCTTATTTTTTTCGTAATATCATTGCGTATGGCTAAAGAAAAACGATGTGACTTTACAACGTTCTGTTTTCCCAACAATTAGGTAACGTTATTTCGTAAACTTATAGGTACTTACCTGCTCGCGTGCGTTTTGAGAACAGCAACTTTCGGTATACAGCATTCGGGCGGTACTGTGATATGGTAGATGGTAGCTGGTAGGGAGCGATTCGTCCATTAATTATAATCTAGGGTAGTTATAATGTTATATCGAGGTATACAGTTGTACGGGGTCGCTATGGTTGATCTTCAGACGTTCGAAGGAAGATCGCGACGCACCCACGACGGAAGAAGACCTTGACCATACCCATTCGATGTCCGCCGTTCAACCGTCGGAGGACCTTTGCGTTCCCTGGACCAAAAAATATGCAATATCCGACCGATACGCGTTTTGATACGTCCGTATAATATGCCCCTGTGCATTATTATTTATGACTACCCCGCCGCCGCATATGGGTAGGTGGTGGTGGGTGGTACCTAAGAACTACACTTTATATCGTACGATGTATAATATATATGTGTGTGTGTGTGTGCAGGCGGTGGTATAATTTATATAGTGTGTGTGTGTGTGTGTGTGTGTGTGTGTGGCGCACATACAATGCACATAACCTTTTACGACGGTGGTCAACACAAACACTTGTAAATATTTAGACGTCATTTGCTCGGAGGGCCCTACGCGGTGACCGCGCGCGCGAGAACGGTCTCGAAAAATGTAAATTTCTGTCGACCACCAACACGCGCGCAACGTATATTATACAAAACGCTTAGAATATATTATACTACACGAGAGCGTATAGTGCGCAGCACAGGAGGACGATGATGAGGTGGAAGAGTTTGAATAGGTCGTGGAGGTAAACGGCAGTGGAGGCGGGGGTGGTGTGCTACCCGTATATAATAATAATAAAGCGAATATAATATAATACAAATATGGCGAGCACAATGCGTATGTGCGGCAGAATACTTACGCTCGGGTACCTACGGCGTGCGACTGGGAAATGTCGAAATTTGGATTCGTACTCGCGACATTTGGACCGTCGGTCGAACGAAGATTTCGTTTTGTGATGCTGCGACGGTGACAAAATGATATCACTATTACTTACGAATATCGCACGCAACACGATATGATGAAAACATAATAATAATATCGTAATCGTGCGATGGCCGACGGTTAAAAATTAATTTATCGCGCCGGTATACCATCCATATACCTACCGCTTTTGTGGTGACGTTATTTTTTATTCATATACCAGACGTACCGCGACGACGGTTTGCCGATTTTTAATCGTCGCGTGTCCGCCGCCGATCGAACGTTTTCCGATCGTACTCTATAGTAGACCGCGATGAAAATTAAATTTTTTTTTTACAAGTTGAATAATTTATCTATACATCGCGTTCTAGATACACACTATTTATCAAGTCGTATACGTACTACAAACGCCCACGATTAATAATACGCAGAATATAATATGTTAGAAATATATAATTTGCATAATGATATATGTTACACCGTATATACGCTTATAATAAGTTTCTTTTAATTTATTCATAACAAACCTTGAATACGAATGCGTGTCAACAAAAATGATATAACAATAATATGTTAATCAGCCCTCCTATAGCATTATACTACTATAAGGATGATTGGAGTCTTTCTGCTATTCATAGTATACCTATACCTATTGTATTTCTACTCAATTATATTGTAATCGTTTTTTTTTATTTGTCGATTTTAAATTGAGACGGTTTCATTTGTTAACATCAACGCGGCAATATCGTTTACCGTGCTTACTTTTTTAATAACGAACATGTCCGTAATTTCAATGATAAATAAATAAATAAACAATAATAACAAGGCTTGTCGAACGGTACTCGATTTTTAACCAGTAATTTTCCGTTTATCCCAACACGTATACGGCTGACAATTTCGCCCTCGGTCGGTTTGAAATAAGTGTACCGTAATACCTAATAAAATACGGTTAAGGGAGGAACGGCAGCGCGGAAGCCGCGAAGGGTTATGAGAATCACTTCCCATCCCTTATTATATACCGGCTACTATAGGACTACGACGTATTAAAAGGGTCTTTCTTGGGTTCAAAATCCACGACCCTATCGTCGAGAGACGAAGCGGGAGAACGTAGGACGCCCGGGGGGGTGGGGTGGGGAGATGGAGAAGGGTCTGACTCCACACGCTCATTCCTTGTAAAATCAACCTATTTAACCGCATTATAAGTATATATATTTTTTGCAGATTATAGGAAAACCAAAGTCGCGCACGGCGCCGCAAACAAAACGATATTGTGTTATTTCTAATCAATCTTTATTATTTTTTGTTTTTATTTACAAACTTATTGCTCGTTAAAACATTATATAATAATTTTGCTAATTATTAATAATATATAATATATAATTATAATTGTTATTGTTATACTTATAATTATATAAATTTGTTTGTTGATACCAAGTAGTAGTAGTAGTAGTAGTAGTAGTCTTCCACAATATCTACGAGGTACTTTTTTGTACTATCGATATTTGTTTTAAAATAAATCAAAAAAAAAAAAAATGATAATAATAATAATAAACACTTGGCGTAATAACACATAATACTATGGACAATTAATTAATACAATATTTTTGGTTGGAGAATAGTAACAGAATTGTGAGTATATGTGAAAAAACTTAAAAAATTCGCACCGAGGACAAAGGGCGATAAAAAAATAATAATTAACGCGTTCGTCTTACCGCTCTAAACAAAAAAAAAAAAAAAAAAAGATCTACTTAAACACAAAATAAGATTGTGGGGAGGGCACAAAACAAAAAATATCAGTTTATACATCCAACATAATATTATTATCATACAGTTATAATATCATATAGTTAATAGCAGGTACGAAACAAACGAATGTCATAAGTAATATAATAATAATAATTCTAGAGCGTCGTCGTGTGATATGTAACATGTGGGGGATATGTTTTAACTAATGCAATATTGGTACCCAAATCAAATGAAAATAAAATATTCAACAAATGAAAAAAAAAAAAAATGTATAAAATAATAATAATAATAATACATATATTAGGAATATTATAATATTTAGTGTAAGAGATTGAGCCATCAACAAACGACGCAACAATAGGACGGGGGATTTTTTATATGGGGGGTGAGGGGAGGGCAGGATTACATTCTTGGGTTTTTTTTTTTGGTGCGGGTTGCAAAATATATTAATAGAGAAAAAAAATGCTTAACAATATTGTAATGCCCCTGGGTTTAGGATTATTATTATTGTTATGTACAACATAAATTATAATGTATGCCGGTCGATCTGGAAAAATGTTTTCACTATAAAATAATCTCACGGCGCCGGAATGATGCCGGACCGCGGTCAGGTTCGGAAACACATCGACGCGTTTTTTATCGGACGAAAAAAATGACCGAAACGGTAAATCGATCGATACTCGTTACCATAGTCATATAGTATACAGTACCTGCATAGTCAAAGGTTCTCCTCAGACGTGTCGTCGTCACACATCGGCGGCAACAATAAAACAAAACGATATCGCTATTTCCGCGACACGCACTCGCGTGCACAGTGTTGTGATATTGTTACGACCGAAATTGAAATATGAAAAAAAAAAAAATTATAATAAAAATACAATTTACATTTGACGGCGGCCCATCCGTCGCGTCGCCCACGCCCGCGACGGTATAATGTTTAATTTTTTTTTTATCTCGTAAAAGAGCGATCGCGTCGTTGTTGTTTACGGGGGAAAACGTACGGTTTTTAAAACGAAAAAAAATTCCGACTTACGCGATCGTGCCGCCACAATAATAATGATAATAATAATATTACGTGCGTCCGGAGAGTGGAGTTTTACGATTGCAGTTCGTCGGCGAGTTGCGCGCCGCCGCCGCCGTAGCGGTTGGACGCCATGTCGGCCATCGCCTTCTTCTTCTTCTTCGTCTTCTCCACCGCGTCGTCGTGCGTCTTCTCGTGGTGCCGCTTGTGGTCGAGCCGCACGAACTTCTTCTCGCACTGCACGCACTGGTACGGTTTCTCGGCCGAGTGGCTGGACATGAAGTGCCGGTCCAGGTCGTTCTTGAAGTTGAAGCTCTTGGTGCACACCGTGCACGGGAACGCCTTGTTGCTGTCGTTGTGCCGGAGCTCGTGCACCTGCAGGATCTTCTGCTCGCCGAACCGCTTGCCGCACACGCCGCACCGGTACGGCTTCTCGCCGCTGTGGAACCTCTGGTCGTGCTGCGTCTTGTAGCACTTGTCCGTGAAGTCCTTGTTGCATATGTCGCACGTGACGCGCGTGGCCTTCCGGAACTTCTTGGCCAGCGCCGAGTGCGACGACGACGACAACTCCGTGCAGCTAAAGGTCGGCGGCGAACCGCCGTCCAGGTCGACGTCGCTGTCGCTGACCATCGCGTCGTCGTCGGTGACGGTCTGCTGGTGGTGCGCGGGAAACGGCACCGACGGCGGCGGCGACGACGGCGATATGGGCGCCATCACCAGCAGGCCTTGGTACTGGGGGCGGTGGTGGTGGTGGTGCTGTTGTTGGTGTTGATGGTGGTGGTGATCGATGCTCGAGTCCGGGCTGGCCAACGGAGCGTCTTCCGCGTTGTTGTATTCGACCAGTTCGACGGGTTCCTGTTTGATGTTGCGGTGCTGCAACACGTGCAACTGACGCTGATGGGTTTGCGGTTGTTGGTACGGCGACGACGGCGGCACCGTAGTGGACGACGGCTGTTGATAATCGATGATGGTTCGCTGCTGGTGGTGGTGCTGCTGCTGCTGCAGGCCGTGGTGCGACGGCGGCAGCGGCGGCAATTGGTGCTGATGCGGATTGCGGACGACCCCGGCGCCGAGGTGGTACGGCTGCTCCTGCAGCTGCTGGCGATGGTACAGATGGCCGCCGCGGCCGTTACTGTCGGGCATAGTGGTGTACAAATCCGTGTTGGTAGCTGGTTGGATCATAGAAACCTGGGTGGTGTATGGCTGGATGGTATCCGTGATCGGGTGGTGCAGGTATGCCGAAAGCGCTTGTTGACCCGCCGTCGACTGCCGGTGGCCGTGGAACGACGTGGCCTGGTGGCGGGCCGCCGTACGGACCGCCGTTGGGTCCGCCCGGTATTTGTTGCTGTTGCTGTTGCTGCTGGGGTAAGAAGAAATTTGCATCTCGTCCGTGAAACCGGCCGTACTGCTGTTGTTGCTGTTGCTGCTGCTGCTGCTTGTTGCTGACCGGCCGACGGGCCGGTAGGAATTGGGTTCCCCCCAAACTGTCCGAGAGGCTTGCTGTCAGGTTTGGGGGAGTCAGCTCTAAAAAAGAATCGGTGTTGAACGATGACGTGGACGTGACGGGGCGGAAGTCGGCTGGCATCATCATGGACGACTGTTGCTTGTGCAACGACGAGCCGTTCTGCTGCTGCTGCTTGAGCTTCTGCTGCGCTACGTATGCGGGGTCCCGGTACGGGTGATAGTGATGCTTCATGGGCAAGAGCGCGGGATCTGGTTTGCCGCTCTGCTTGACCGCGTTCTTGTGCAGCTGCGTGCCGTAGTGCCGTTTCAGGTGACCCGAACTGGTGAACCACTTGTCGCAAGCCGGACACTCGTAGGTCTTGGCGCGCCTCGCCTCGTTCGACTTCCACGACCCGTTGCCCTTCGTCCCGGACCCGCCGCCGCTCCCGCTCCCGCCTCCGCCGGGCTGTTGGTTCGAGTCGACCGCGTACCCGCCGCCGTCGAAGTTGGCCTGGTACTGTTGCTGTTGCTGCATGTCGGACGGCGGCGACCCGCCCATCATCGTCGGCGGTGTGGTGGTCGTGGTCGACACGTTGTTGTAGTCGGGCGACAGGTGTTCGCCGGACAGCGTGTTCTGCTGCGGCTGAAAGTAGCCGGGCCACTCGACCGCCGGCGGCGGCGGTGGCGGCGGTTGCGGCGGCCTGTCGTAACCGGGAGGCACGACGACGCCCACGCCGCCGTGCTGCAAGAACCCTTTGGTCGTGTCCTGTTGCTGCTGTTGTTGCTGCTGCTGCTGCTGCTGCTGCTGTTGCTGTTGCTGCGACATGACCTGTTGCGAGTCCAGGTCCAGTATTTCGGTCTCCACTTTGGGCGACACCTGCTGTTCCTTGGCCGCGCACATGCCGCACAGCTTCTTGCCGAAGTGGTGGCCGCTGCCGATCACCGACAGCTCGACGTAGCACCGGTCGCACCGTTCGGCGGGCATGGCGTGCGTGACGCCGGCCGCGTCGTAATAGAAGCCGCCCAACCGGTCGGGGAACATGGTGTTCTTGTACGACGGTATGGTGCTGACGGGTGGTATGGCGCCGGGGAGCTGGAACGAGTGCGGTCCCGTCGCCATCGAGTGGTACAACGGGAACTCGGACGCGTTGCTTATCTGCATCTCCATGACTACGTGCGCTGAAAACGAGAGAAAAACACACGAAAACGCGTTAGTTATGATATTATCGGACATGCGGGTCGGTGGGTGGGTGGGTGGGAGAGCGACGGCGAGAGGCGATATCACTTGCGCGAGATTTTGTATACGATCGTATAAGCGAAATAAAACAGATCGTTTTACGTCTTACGCGTCCGAAAATATGATATAATATTTAAACTCGCAATCGGCGGAGTGTATAGGCAATAGGCATGCACCCCCGTCGGACGTCCCTTTGAACGCGACGACGACGATATTATTATGATACCGACTGCCCATAAAATATAAATAATAATAATATACATTTATGTACGTAAACGATATAATATAATATAAACGCGAAGTCGCGACCCCTCGTCGGGCGCCGCCCACCCGCCGTGACAAGTGTACACGACCTGTGTAATTTACGTGCGTACACAACACACGCACACTCACCCACACACAACACGCACCGGCGCACACACACACACAACACGCGGCCAATTAATCGGCCTCCCCCCTCGACACCCGCCGCGGGTGTGTATCACCTGTGCGCGGTCTGCAGCGTTTGTGTGTGTGCGTGTGCGTGGTGACATGTGTAACGTTCGCGACGACAATCGCCGCGAGACTCGCGGTACAAATTACAAATAATAAATATTGTTATTACGACAAATCGGTATTTTTATTTATTCGTCCCGGCGCGAAAATCTGTAAATAATATATTAATCCTACAACGGTGCGAAAATCTGATCTGTAAATATTACATCAATTCTACGACGGTGTCATCGCGGTCGCATCACATCGCCGTCGCCCACCGATCGCAACGATTATAATAACGATAACGATATAATAGTAACGATAATAATATATGTCCGTGACGTGCGTTTGCGCGCGACGTTTCGGTCGAGTTACGCCGTTCGGACGTGTGTTGTGTTGTACTCGCGACGGAAATGCCGCACTAAACGGAGGCGCGGGGTATGTCAAGGTCGGGGTCGAGCGATAAAAACTTTGAAACACTCTCGCCGACGACGGTGCGCCCGCGATGTATTACACCCCACCCCACCCCCTCCCATCCTCTGCCAATGTCGCTAATATTATTATTATTACGCGGACGTTTGTGCCGATAAACAAGACGCTTGCGATATATTTTATTTTTTTTCGCTTTTCTGTTCCGACGGCGAACTCACGTGAAAACTATTATATCGATTAACGTTTGCGCGTCGTAACGTCATAATAACCACCGGCCGAGACGTCATAATAACATTAAATTTAATATAATATCTCACATGTCATTATTGTTACATCGTACGCGATGGCGGCCGTGTGTGTGTGTGGGGGGGGAAGTTAATTTTTTATATCTCATACGCGTCACGTAAAAAATAACGATTTTTAATTACGTTTTTATGGTATTTCTGGTGTGTGTGTGCGCGCGCACGATAATTATATTATTATATATTTTTATACAAAAAAAAAAATCATAAACTATACACCGCAACGGCGGTGTGACTGCTGCGGTGCGCGACGAGGAATGACTCACGATAATCGACATACCTGTAATAACAGTCATCATAATAATAATAATATATAATAATATTATGAGTAACTTTTTTCGTTCGAAATCCCTCCTCTCTCTCTCACACACACACACACAATATATCGACGTTTTAAACAATAATTTTATATTATACGTTTTCAACCGATCGACATCGTCGTTGTGCTGCCTGCACAGGTACTACAAACTACAACAGTCGATATATTTTGTACAAAATCAACGTAAACAACGTCGCGGTAATAACAATAATAAAAACAACAACAACAATATCGCGTTCTGTGCGCAGAGAGGTACGTACCGGGTAGCAGGTAAGGCATAGTGCCGCCGCCGGCGCCAAAAAACGGCGCGGAGAGGAGAATTTGAAAACTCGCGTGTCCGTCGTAGGAGGTGTGTATCGACAATATTTTTTTCGGAAAAAAAGCCCCGGTAATGATATTCGAAAAAACGTGCGAGGCGACGGAACAGAAAATCGGTCACGTGTGCGTGTTCGGCCGAATAATCGGCGGCCCGCACTTGCGCGGAGAAATTTGACAAAAACAAAAAAACAAAGAAAAAAAAACCCGCTCGGATAAATCGTAATAATTCGACGAAATAATCGAAAATAATCGTCGGCGGCTCGTTGCGATCGACTACTCTGCTCGCTCGTAACAAACCAACAGCTGCTGAGCCGTGTATTAATAATAACGTGTAATCCACACGGAAAAATAACAACAATAATAGTGATGATATTATATTATATTTTATATTCGTGACCGCTAAATATTAAATATGTGAACGAATAGTGTACGATGATGATAATAATAATACTGTTATCGCGATCGACGTGTGTCGCTCCTCGCCGGTCGCGCTTTATTGCTTTATTATCGTCGTGTGTGTGTAGGGAAATTTAATGCGCGTCCGATGTATTTTCGTCCCGCGAAATATATTACAGCGTTGTTATATTATTATTATTATTATTATTATTGTTAATTACCTACGCAAACTCGAATAGAATAAAATAACGTAAAATGTCACCACGGCTTGTGCGTTATTATCACGGTGATAATAATAATAATTATTGTTATTCGCACGAGTGACCTAGCCGTGGAGGCGGCGGTCGGCCTTTGGGCTGAGCGAAGAACGAGGAGGTGGGGGGGAGAAGAGGGGGTTCGGGGGCTCGGCCCCGGCGCGACGATATTTGCTAGTCGGATTTCTCGATAACCAAAATTTTATTTCTCGAGACCAAAACACACGTTTATACGAAATCGATAGCGATTACCGAACGATACTTTACGTCAAACTTATATCTCAGCGCGCTACGATGTATCCACTAAGTGGGTGCTAATAAAACTTGTAAAACTATTTAGACGTAAACGAGACTAACAAACATCGGAGAGCTGTGGTGATAACATTTAAAAAAAAAAATGGAAATACCATCTCTAAGTAGTTACTGCGTAACAATCATACTTAATAACTAATACATTAATGCCGGGTTGCACGAACAATCGCTGTGAACATTTGTTGAATAAATAGAGAGAGCTAATGGTCCCTTAAACGCGGCGACTTAGTACCCGATGATTGGTCCATTAGATGTGTTATCGAACCATTAAAAATTAATCAATTTTTCGTGCAAACCGGCATATCGAATAATATTAATATTTTACCTATTGTATTTGCGATGCCTAAACAATAATCGCAGGAGACCACGAGACAGGTATCAAATGCAGTGTTAAAAATGTCTGTATTGGAGGTATTGTGTTGCGGTCGGAGTGGAATTATCCGACGTCCATTTAGATCATGACGATCTAAATGATATTTTAGCCCCCGACCCGAATATTTGCCGGGATCTCCTGCTATACCGAGGGCATCGACGACGGGAAGACGATATCATGATATTATATCCTTCTGTCGTCGATGCCCTGGGCTTACATTGCGCACGTAATGTAATATTATTATTATAAGCGAATCGTCGGCGGCGGTCTCGGGAGAAATAATTAACGAAAGACTATGAAACGGGAACGAAATAACAATGTGTGGGCAATACCCGCGAGGAAAAATATTTAAAAATTACGACGCCGACGAGAGCTTTCGGACTCGACCGATATCGGCAAAAACCGTTGAAATAAATTACGCGAAACCCAGCTCGGTACAGTACTTAAAATCAAAAAACACCTTATGACTACCGATGACGACCAAAAGGCCAATGACGGCGGAGGAGCCGACTCGTGAGCGGAATAATATTGTGAAATGATATAAAAATATTATACTTACGTTGTGTTTAGCTTCTCCTGCGGCGTGCGAGCACATGAGAATCAGCTGAGCGTACTGTTTTGTTGTCGCTAGAGCAGTCCCGTAGCGGCGACGGCGGTGGTGCAGTGGTGGTGGCGGCGGTTGTAGTCGTAGTAGTAGTATTACTGGTAGCGGTGTTGTAGTAACGACACTCGTCGTAGCGGTGGCGGTGATGCCGCGCGCGAACGGTCATCATCGGCGTGACGCCGGCGTGTCGCCGGGTGGCCGCCGCCGGCCGGGTAAGACACGTTTGGCGGGCGAAAACATCGCGCGAAAAATTTTCAAAACAAAAAAAAAAAATAACAAATTCGAAGCGGACGTGTTTTTTTTTTTTCTAAACAAATACGGTCACCAGTCGGCGGTAACGACTGTTAAAAAAAAAAAAATCGTTTTTACGTTTCTCGTCCACGGCGGCGAACAGATTAATAAAAAAAAAAAAGAACCAAAATACGGAACCGAGAAAAAAAAAAAATGTTTAAAAAAAAAAAAACCGAAGAAATCGCGACGGGTCTCTCGGCGGTGTGTGGCGCGCGTTCGTCGTCCGTGCGAGCCGGAGCGCGCGATATTGTGATGTGTACTCGACGACACGGGGCAGCCGGTGACGGAGGTACGAACGGGGCGAAATATCGCGTGTGTATGCCGACGGTCGTGCGCGCGTGTGTGTGTGTACACTACACGATGCGATGTCGCTCGGCGGCGGTGTTGGTGTGGTGGGGTGGCGGTGTCGGTAGTTGTAGTGGGGGATGGTGGTGGTGGTGGTGGTGGTGGTGGTAGTGGTGGTGTGAGAGCGCGCGATGTGTGCGTGTGCGTGTGTATGTGTACGACGACTACGGACGGCGGCGGCGGCGGCGACGACGATGACGACGACGACGACGACGGCAGCGACGACTACGACGACGACGACGACGACGACGACGACGATGGTGTCGGTGGTGATGGTGGTAGTGGTTGGGGTGGTGGTGGTGGCGGTGGTGGCAGTGGCGGTGGTGGTGCTCTCACCGCCGATCGACAGGGTGCTGCGTGGTGTGCCTCGGGGGGAAACATGAAACGAGTGCCGACAGAGTGACCGAGAAGACTGAAATTTTCGAATGCCGCCGCCGCGTCGGTCCGCGGGCGCGAGCGTGGCGTGGAGCGGCGACCGGCCGACCGACCGACCGACCGACCGGTGGCCACGGTCGGGCGGACGACAGTAGGGGAGTTTCATCGTGGCCGAGCGGCGGGGGTGGCGCGGCGGTGGGGGTGGGGTGTCCGTCCGCCCGCCCGATGACCAACGCACTGCCGCATCCTATAGGTGCGCGCGGGGGAGGCTAGGGGCGGGGGCGGCACGACCCTCTGACGGCGGCCGGACGTACTACCCGCGCCGGCCGAGGCGAATTCCCGTGCACTCGGTCGCTCCGTCTCGCTCTCACGCACGCCGTTACGACGCGTAAATACACACACACACACACACACACGTACAATACGTACGATATACGCATAATATATATTAGAATGGAGGGGAGAAGCGTGTGAGTGTGTGTGTGCGCGCGCACGTACGTCGGGCCGTCGGTGTGTGTACGTGTGTGAGTGTATGTGTGTGTGCATATCTGAGAACCCCACACACACACACGCATACACTCAGGAGGGTATATAGCGTCCGAAAATGCGAATAGCTTCCGAGAATAATATTCATCCCCCAGCCCGCCGCCGTCACCGACCGCGCACACCCCCCCGTCGTCGCACCACCCGCTCAAAGCCTTTATGTGTATATATATATACACGGCGTATGTATATGTATGTATATATATTATGTATATACGATATATACATATATATATGTATAATATGTCGTTTCTACGCGAGCTGACCGCCACCGCCTCCGCCGCCGCCGCCGCCGTCGCCGCCTTCGCCGCCTTCGCATCCGCCTCCACCGCCTTCGACGGCGACGGCGACCGTGCGTGGTCTCTTGCGCGACAACGCCGCACACTATACGCGCGCGCATAATATAATGTATTCCGTGTATTAATTCGGTTCAATCAATGGCCAGCCGCCGCCGTCGCCTCAGCAGCACGGGCGTGCGTGTGCGCGGGTGTGCGTGCGTGTGTGTGTGTCCGTCCGTCCGTCCGTCGCTTAATATAATAATATTACGCGGACGGCCACCCTTCCCCCCCCGACCCACCCTCTCCGGACGCCTCGCAACCCCTAAAGTCCGAGCGCGGCGGAGGAGGCGGTATTTTTTTTGTATTTTTTATATTTTTTTTTTTTTTAAATCTCTGTATCGATCGCGTATATTATAATGTAGTGTGTACGACGGCGGCGGCGACGTATATGCAAAACGGACACGGACCGACCGGACTACCACGGCGACGACGACGACGAAGGCGACACCCTCTCTGCGCCGTTCTCGGGACGGCCGAAAACAAATATAATAAATAAATATAATATCACAATCGTTTCGTCGCGTGCAGCGTCGTAAATTCGTAACACCGTCGCTATTGTTTATTGTTATTTATTAGCGCGTAATAGCGTTTTGTGTAGCGATCGTCCGAAGACTGCACAGCTCGACCGAAGAGTATAAAAGTTTTTGCGGTTCGCACTCGGAGAAACTTCGCGCGAGTTCCATATAATGGCATACGTATTATGCCGTCCGCGAGTGCGTTTCGAACGCAGTTTTTGTCAAATAGGTTTAAACGTATATTAATATTTAGTATATACATACGTATATATATATATAAGTATTTACTATTTAGTATATATATAGAAATCCGGAAACGATCTTTCGGCCGGCATGCCTGCGCCTCGAAGCCACTCACGCTGTATATATGTACGGGTGTTTCGACGATATATTATAATGGTCTTGGAATTCGAGTGACGTCGCCGGCAAAAAAAAAAAATGCCTCACATCTCGTCAGAGACCACTGTCGTGTATAATAGTATGAAATAACTACGTCACGGACGGTCGAACACGTGTGTACGCGAGCTATATGGTATAACATACGCACTTTGGGCGGATGGAGGCGTATATGGTCGCAGTGTACCCCGAGTGGTGGGGTTGTACGTGGAATCGCCCCGTGGCGTGTGTCAGTGTGACGTTTCGTCGGAAGTGTTTTTGAAAAAATTAACGAAAAATACGACCGCGCCGTAATAATGTGTTGTGGACTTTGATCGGACCGGCCAAAGAATATAACATTATCCGATATTGTTTTATCGCGAAAGGCGTTTCGATGATATCGTTGTACAGTGGGTCAAAATAATAGTTTTCCACTTGCGCATAGGTTGTCCTCCACCGGTCGTCGACAGAACAGTTTGAAGACCGTATTCGGTCAATCCGACTTTGTCTTGATCGCATGCGGACGAGTATAGGTACACACTGCAATAATAGTATTGTTTTAGGTTCTAAATTAATATTTTACCACGTAATAATGATTGATTCCGGCGCAGTCCGCGGAAAAGTATAAAACAGTAAATACGATTAGTACTCGGTGTATGTGCTCTCGGTCGGAATCTCGAAATAGTGGTTAATCGGTAGCTGGTGTACACCGGACAGGTAGATTATCAGCAAAAGTCTCAGTTTCCGTTAATTGGCATTTGGCGGCAATACTTTAGTCGTAACTTATCCCCCCCCCCCCCCCGTAAAACATATTTGAAGAAGTTTTCTGTCACGGTTTGTTAATAATTGTTGTATGGGTATACCTAATCGCGGTAACCGGTATTCTCATTGGTATTATAACAACAATATAATGCATCTTTATACGTTCTGCGAGTCGCGATAAATAAATTTAAACAAAATATCATTGTACGTGTACATATTTTTCACGCGGCGTTTTTTCCAGCTCGAGCGGTTTTTCTCGAGAGGAGTGTCGTGGTGTGGACGGTTAATATTTTCGCAGAAATTCAGATAATAGTGTATAGCTATAGCACCTATACAAAGCGGCAACAGCGGCGCCGTCAAAACAAAAAGTTGCGAGAATGTTTACTTTGATAAAAATCAAAAGAAAAAAAAAAGAATATGATAGCAAAGTCGTATCACTATATATATATATATAATGTGTATACACACCAATATACGCTTATACCCCTCACCGACCTACCACCGCCACCACCACCACCACTACCACAACCACCGCCAATAGTATAATCGTCCAAATGATGACGAAGACACACGACGGTGACTCGAGCTTAAGTACGATTGTTTTATTATTGTCATAATATTATTATATATACATCACAAGACGTGTATTAGACATAAATCTCGTTTGACGCTTAATAAGGGTTCTTTATAATCTTTTGTCGTGCATGTACCCCTATGAACGCATACACCCTATACAAGTATAATACGCATATTGTTGCATAATTATTACACATAATGCACATGCACGATGACGATTTCCTTGATATCATAATAATTTTAAAAAATTTCGCGATTATTGTGATGTAATATGTCGAATTTGGAAAAATTACGAGAGAGATGCAAAAAATGTTAAAAAAAAAATTGTGCATATACCTGAATGTCTTATTGACCGGGAGGCTGTGGATAGGATGTAGTATGATTACAAGGAGTGTTATACGCATCTGCAATGTTTTTTTAACAAAAAAAAGAAGGACTGCCCCAAACATTATAGTGCGATCGGTATACTTATTATCGTTTTAGAGTAAAGGACGAGTATATTATACCTATCGATAATAATTTACACTCTATGCGTGTAACATTATATACATAAATTCAGCACGGTCATACGAATAAGCGACCACCGCGTACACGGCGTCCTCGTCGGATTAATACGTTTTGATTGCTCTGGCGGGAGGGGGAGGGGGTGTGGGGAGGCGAGCAGAAAATTCCGTTCTATTCTGCAGCGCTTTAGCAAGTATGTGAAGACATTTTAAGAAATGCCCCCCCCCTCCCATCGGCGTCGGTGGCAGAGCATAGGAGCGCGTCGTATAACCTAACTATATATGTATATAAAAAGAAAAAAAGGACTTCCCCAAATATCGTAGTACGATTATAGTATACGTCTTATTATCGTTTTAGAGTAAAGGGCGATTACTTATTATTACCTATCGATAATAATTCACTACTAATTTACTACTTGCCACTATCTCTATATATATATATAACAATGTATTATAAATTCTGCGCGGTCATACGAACATGACGCGTGTCGAGCGATGACCACCGCGTACACGTCCTCGTCGGATAAATACGTTTTAATTGCTCCGACGGGGGGGCGGGGGGTAGGGGAGGTGAGCAGAAAATTCCGTTCTACTCTGCAGCATTTTTGGCGAGTATATAGAAATTTTAAGTAATGCCCCCATCGGCGTCGGTGGCAGAGCAGAGGAGAGCCTCGTATAGCCTACCTATATATATTATATACATATACGACGACGAGAACCGTTCGTAAATCGATAGCGGCCATACGCATAATATAATTCTGCGGCCGCCCTTCTCCTCCTCCTCCTCCTCCTCCTCTTAGCTATCCGCCGACGCCGTCCATCGTCCATCGTCGTCGGCGGCGGCGGCGGCAAGAGTTTGATATTTTTTTTTTCTCGCCCCGTCTCCGCTCCTCTCGAGATGATGATAACAGCGCAATGCTTAACAATATCATTGCGACCGACGGACTATATCGACGTCCGAAATCGGAGGGAAAACTTTTTTTTTTATACTTTGCAGATAAGATTATTGATGATAACAACGTCAACGACGACCGTACAACATCGTTTTCATTATTGTTTTTAAATTCGTAGAAACCCGCGGAAAAAACCCGCGGAAAAAATCATGCCCGCCGACAAAAACGTACAAATCACGACAAAATATTGTAACGAGAATATCGTTCCACTGAACGTTTTTAAATCATAAGAACGTTTCGCCTTTACGATTGTGTTCCTGTATATTATATTATATTTGGTTTCTTTTTTTTCCAGGTCGCAGATCTTGTTTTCAAAAATATAAATTATAAACCGTGCACTCAAACCAGTGTTGTCAAAACGTCCACATTTTTTTGTCAACGGTCGGGTAATAAAAATGCAATTTATTGAAAGGTGTATCGTATATCCGTTCAATAAATGCAGCGTAACCATATACCTGTGTACGATAATATGTTAATGGGTACACCCGACAATGCAACAATGCGATAATATTATTTAGTACAACGCGAGTGCAATATAATAATTATCATGTAACACTGCTGGCACGGACTTATTTCCGTGGAATTTTTTTTTTTTTGTCGCCGGCCATTTTACCACCGGGTCGTGTTCATTTATTTTCCGTTAGATTTTTTTCTCGGGTTTTTTTTCCCCGGTGGTAATTTTTTTCAACTCTACCGCGTTCGTACATATTGTATACAATATATAGATCGCCGTTGTCCGCGACGACTGCGGGCCGATCGACCGATATTTCTCAATATCCGCCGTCCGCCCGCAAAGGCCGACAAAGTTTGTATTTAATATGACGTTATTACTATATCGATACGGCGGTGTATTATATATATATATAATTAAATTATAGATGGCAGTTGGTGCCACGTGTTGTGCGTTTTCAATCGAGGCCGTCAGTTGTATAGTTCATAATATTATAAACGCTCGCGTGGACCGAGGAGGAGGGTATGTACGAACACGATATTATAATATTGTACGATAATAACTAATTTATTAGCCTCATAGGTTTTTTATTATTTTTTTTACACCACTATATTGTATAGTCACCGGCGGGCGAGCAATTAGGACGAATTATAATAATATTAATATATACATATTAAAAACGCGTACGTGTATGGGTTTTATTTCTGTGGATTTTTACCCGCTGGCTATTTCACCGGGGGTGTGTTGTTCATTTTTCTCCTGGGTTTCGTTTTCCGTCTATCATATTATTACATTCTTTATGACTATATTATATTATAAACGTCAAGCAGCCGATGACTGCAGACGGATCGAGCGATTTTTCTCGGTATACCGTCTCAAAGGCCGACAAAGTTTGCGCTTAATATTATAATATTATGTATAACATCGATACGACAACGGGATCAGTTGTAATATAATATTATAGATAGCAGGTGCCGCGTTTTGTGAGTTTTGGTCGGTCTTAAAGCGCTCGCGTGGACCTGAGGGACGAACATATATAATATTATATAATAATCACTAATTTATTAACCGCCTAAGTTTTTTATTTTTTCGTAATTTTTTTTTTACCACTGCTCACAGGCGGGCGACCAAGTATAGGACCAATTATAATATTCTTAAAAACGTGTACGTATAATGTGGATCTTATTTCTGTGGATTTATTTCCGCTGGCTATTTCACCGGGGTGTGTAAATTTTTTTTCTGTGTTTCATTTTCCGTCTATCATATTATTATATTCTTTATGGCTATATGATATTATAAACGTAAGCAGCCGATGACTGCAGACGGATCGAGCGATTTTTCTCGGTATACCGTCTCAAAGGCCGACAAAGTTTGCCCTTAATATTATAATATTATGTATAACATTATTATATATCGATACGGGATCAGTTGTAATATTATATTATAGATAGCAGGTGCCGCGCGTTTTGTGAGTTTTCGTTCGGGGTGGGTCGGTCTTAAAACGCTCGCGTGGACCGAAGGGACGAACATAATATAATATTATATAATAATCATTAATTTATTAACCGCCTAGGTTTTTTATTTTTTCGTAATTCTTTTTTTTCACCATTTATGACCGGCGGCCCAGCAATATAGCAGGACGAATTATAGTGTTATTAAAAACGTATAATGTGGATCTTATTTCTGTAGATTTTTTCCGCTGGTTATTTCACCGAGGGTGTGTTCATTTTTTTTCTGGGTTTCATTTTCCGTCTATCATATTATTATATTCTTTAGGACTATATAATATTATTATAAACGTTACCGGAACGTCGTCGTCCGGCAGCCGATGATTGCAGACGGATCGAGCGATTTTTCTCAATATGCCGTCTCAAAGGCCGACAGAGTTTGCGCTTAATATTATATTATTTTTAACATTATTACACATCGATACGGGTGCAGTTGTAATATCATAGATAGCGGGTGCGCGTTTTGTGAGTTTTCGTTCGGGGTGGGTCGGTCTTAAAACGGTCGCTCGGACCGAGGAGGGGCCGAACGTAATATTACATATTACTAATTATTAGCCATCGGTTTTTATTTTTAAGGAATTTTTTTTTTGCTCACCACTTTACTCACACCGGCGGGCAAGCGAGCAGGACGAACGATATTATATGCATATTAAATATATACGTACACGCGCTATATCGCGATAATATTATATATATATGAGCTATTCTCGTGTATAATTTAATTTAGACTCGGCCGCACCACCTCCATCCGCCGCTGCCGCCGCCGTTCTCCTCCTCCTTCGAAACCACCACCCGTCGTATACATAACATGTATATAATATTATGCACCCGGGCGGCGGAGAGATTCGGCCAAAACTCGGCGTTTCGCCAGTGTTCTTATTATGATAATAATAACGATGACGATGGCTATGATGATGATAATAATAATAATAATATAATAACAGCGCGTCTTTGTTGGGACCGACTCGATATAATATAATAATAATGGTATTACGACGAGTGGCGTAGCCCGTAGGTATACGTATTATAATATCTGCAACAGTCGTGTAGGTATATATAAATTTCCGTTTCCGAATCGACCCGCGTTGTCCGCGCGAAATCGCATACACCCGACTACACGACGCATTCAACTCGAAATAACGTCGTAACAATATAATATAATATTATATTAATAAATTATCGTACGGACGCATTCGTACCTATATCTCTATCGGTACAATAATAATAATAATAATAATAATACTAGGGGCGGCGGCGGCGGCTGGACGTCTGCTAAAAGTGCAGTTTGGAAGTACGGGGCGGAAAAAAACTCGTCCGGTGGTCGATATTATCGGTGGATCGTCGTCGATGCATTGTAATATATATATAGGTCAGGCGGAGGAGGTGTGCACCACGTCGAACCTATGCCTATATGACGATCGGGGCTGTGAGTTCGACGTGCACAAAAAAACCTTAAAAAAAATGTCAAAAAATTACGGTATAAAATTCAAATGGTTTTTAATTTAATTTCTATATATTTTATATCGATATCGTAGGACGTTATACATTGCAGGTCCATTTCACGTGCATGAAAATTCGTTTATTTAATAAAAAAATTTTTACGATGCTCTATTCATCTGAAACATTTTTTTCATATATATATATTATATTATAAAAAAAAAAAAAAATGTTTTTCAAACTTGTCAATATTGACGGAATATTACCGATTAGAAATACCGGGAAATGGACTGAAATAGGAAAATATGATCTGAAAATGCAAAAAAAATAATTAAAAACGTCGAAAAATGCACTTTCCTGCAAATGCACACAGCCTCCATAAAATAACCGACCGATATCGTCGAGTTGGGATGACGTCGTAAAATATGTAGTATTATAATAGGTGCATGGATCGCGTTGTACGATATTAAAAATATTACGACACATATCGCCCGCCGGTACGTGAGTCGCCGCGGTGTGACTCCTGCACAATTGCTGCTGCGTTTTAACGACGTTTTATAACAATATAAATAATACCGATAATAATATTTTAATCTCTCGAAAGTTTTGCGCGTGCACGAATTCGTAAATTACCGCTTTCCGATCGAGGAGGGCAACTCGCGTAGAATATTATTATACGGTCGGTCAATCGAGCGGCGGCGGCGGCGGCGGCGGGCCGGACGTGCGGGCTACTGAAAAATGTATCGCGACGTTAATTTTTTTTTTTTCGAAAATTTTGTCGGGGCGAAATAAAAAAAAAAAAGAGAACCTCTACGTATACACATATACCTACGTTATACATTATGCGTGCGCACGCCATGTTGTTATATACCCGTACCCCGGTTGATGGTCATCGCGCGAGCGTGTAAAATAATATGCGCTCGGCGCGAAGCCCCCGCCCTGGGCTGCCGTCGCCGATCTGGCGACTTTTGACCTTTTTTTTTCTCTACACGACACGCGTAAACTGTTTAAAAAATAAATCTGTTAATTGCCCGAAAGTGCATCAAACAGCGCGCATTCCGGCGCATACGAATCGCACGACGACGTCGACAACTATTATTGCTATATAATACAATGATAACACTGCACGAAAACGGTGCATCCGAATTGCATGCCAAAAAAATAAATATAAATCGGGTCGTCCGAATTGCATGCCGTCTTTTGGAGGGGTCTGTCCGAATTGCATGCCGTCTTTTGGAGGGGTCTGTCCGAATTGCATGCCGTCTCTTGGAGGAGTCTGTCCGAATTGCATGCCATCTCTTAGAGGAGTAAATCCGAATAAATAACTTACTTTTCAACTGGAGGATCGGGATTTTATTACATTACAATAAAACATATAAATATTGCAGAAGGTGACACTGTGAATAAGAATCATAAAATAAAACTATTTTTTTTTTCATCAACAACAAAGGCCATTAGTTAAATAAAACTATTTTAGTAATAATAAATTAAAAAACAATAATAATAATAATAGTTGGTAATAATATTATAATAACAGGTAGTATACAATTATATTAATATAATTATCTATATAGTATATAGTCATAATATATTAAAAATTTAGTTTTCTTTATTTTGTTGTCGGCAATGACATGTGATATAAAAATATTTCAATCTAGAAACTAATCACTAAACAGTTGTAATAACCATACATAAAAAAGCGTTTCTATACATGCATTTTTTTTTAAAATTAGGAAAGTCCAAAAAAAAAGTTTAAGTTATTTAAGTGCATAGTAAATAAACGTGTGGTGTACGGCATGCAATCCGGACAAAGCCCTCTAAGAGATGGCATGCAATTCGGACAGACCCCTCCAAGAGATGGCATGCAATTCGGACAAACCCCTACAAGAGACGGTATGCAATTTGGACATTTTTTTTTTTTGGCATGCAATTCGGATGCAGCCCGCGAAAAACACGCGCCAAAGGTCTCTTCTGCACCTCAGCCGAGCCGATGCCAACGTATAATGTGCACTAATATTATGGACGTCATATTCGATTACCGTGGGCGTTTTAATGACGACATCATCATCACCACCACCACTTCATATAATCGGCCGATTACGCGTGTACAACGATAATACATTATATTTATTGTGTGTGCGATTTGTATATCGAACCGCAGGTAAAACACGCGTGAGCAGTAAATATCGCCACGCGTAGATCCGTTTTATGGCGTCCATCGTACAATTAAATATTTTAAATCGTATTATTATAATATTACGCGTGATGGTTTCTTGTTTTCAGGAGCGCCGTTTGAAAATTATTACAGTGTCGCGGTTGACCATTATCGCGGATGTGTATGCATTATACAAAATAAAACCTCTAATTACGATAATCTTGTGAAAAAATAACGGTTTTTAATTATTAAATTCAAAAACTTTTACAATTAAAATAAGTTTGAACCTAATAACGAGTACAATAACTTTATTAATTGGAAATATTTCAGTGGATTTTTTTTCCTTTAATAAAATATATCACTACCACTATTATAATATCTCAACTTTTATAATTTGTGAATTTTTGCGAATAATAATGTATAGGTATTTGTATACAGCGTTCGAGATTCTTGTAGTTACATAATAAATTGCACTTTGAATAAATGCACGGTTTGAACGTAATAACAATGCATGAGGATCATTAAAAAGTATATTCATAATAATGTGAAACGAAAATCGTCTACGGGATCGAAAAAATACACACACACACGATGCACAGAAAACACTTTTTTAGATTTAATTATTAGATTCTAAAATCAGTTATAGATAGACTGCAAGACTTGTACACACATCGCGATTTAGCCGATGCATTTTCAATTATAATATATTTATGAATATAGGTAATAATTTAATATGTACAGATACAGACATAATACCCAAGTATAGTGAAACTTCCGTAATGCGAAGTCTCTTGGGCAACAAAAAAAATTTCGTATTGTGGATAGTTCTGTTAAATAGGATTAATTAAATTTGGTTCTGATTTTTTGGTTCGATTCTCAAAAATTAAACAGAAAATTTCGTTAAATTGAGTTCGATATAATATGAAAGTTTCACTGTATTAATGGTTCTTATTATTTGATGGTCGTCGCCGCCGCAGTGATGGCAATACTATTATATATTATATTTATTTTCACTTTATTATTATTATATATTTATATTCCATATTATTTATGTACGTTTTTTCTTCGTATTGGCCTCAACATCTGGTCCACTTGCTCACACTTGGCATACCTACACTTAAATTACAACAAATTATATAAATTTAGTCCACATGCGTATCGGTAATTATTGCTTATTTCATATGGTCCCAATCGTGTACCTAATAATATGATATACAGGGCGATTCATAAGTCATATGGTCACCCCCGTCGTTTAATGATGCATTTATTCAAATAATATTCTGATCTCCTTAATTTAATCTTTAGGAACATATTTTCCAAACTTAGATTTTTACACCATTCAAGGAGAATCCTGTAGCGCCTTATCAAATGAGAACAATAATTTTTTGAAAATGTTGATGTGTCTAAATCGAAATTCGAACGAGACGTTTCTGCGACTTGTTAACCATTATGGAAATGATAATAGCCCTTTTACGTATATTGATAATCGAAATTCAAACGAGACGTTTCTGCGACTTGTTAACCATTATGGAAATGATAATAGCCCTTTTACGTATATTGATAATATCAATATATTATACACTAACTACAATGCCAATGTAATATTTAGTCAATAGTATTACTCTTATGCTCGGACAATTTTTACAAATTATGAAATTTTAATACATTCAGCCGTTATTTAGGTATATCTTATATAGTTATATATTATATGAAAATAACGCATACAACGAGTTTACGTGCAATGCGCTCCAAAACTACTCAACCGATTTTAATAAGATTATGTTCAATGTATGTGATTTAGTCCAATTTAAAATATAGGATAGTTGTTATCTCGTTAAGTTTCCCTTAGTTTTTTTTTTTTATTGAACGTTTAAGAAAGGATTTTGAAATTAACTAACGATCGAAATTTTTGTTTATAAATGGTTGTTATTGGTTACAGTTACAGTATTATTATAATTAATTGTTTAAAAATATTTAATGCAATATTATTATTGATATAAAAGATTTTTAAAATTAATTTCTAAAAGTATATAGATTTGGCATTATTAACGGGCAACGAAGTGCACCGAGTCAGCCAGTGTATTATAAATTTAGATTTATTTTCAAATCATCATTGCACACATAATATTTTATAAACATGTTATTATTATGTTTTTTTACATCTTTGTAGAAAGTACCTATGTATAAAAAATGTAATGACTAAAAACTACTTGTTCGAATTTCGATTAGAATACATTGTCGTTTTCCGAATAAAAAAACAGTTGTTCGACAAATCACCTATATAAAAAATTCCAAAAATCGGATTTTGAACGAACGCATTTTGAACGCAAAAAGTACCCTGTGCGATGGCTATTTATACAAGCCGAAAGCTGTTCGTCAAGTCTTTGCTCCTTCTGATTTCTGCATTCTGTTTGAAAGTCATAATATTATTATGTTTGACAAAATATGTATTTGCACTCTACAAATATGTAATTGGCACATAATATATGCAATAGGTTCCTAGTTTTTCATTCACCCTGACGACCCGGTTCCTAACCTAACCTTAACTAATCTGACCTTCAGTTCGTCGTATTTATCTCAATACGACACGACGTATCATATAGGAATCTGTATAAAATCAAGTCGATATATTATTGTTTTTATCTCGGTGTAAATATATAATATTTTAACGTATAATTTAGGTATCGTCCGAATAAATTCGAAACGTCTTATAGTATTATCATTTACCACCGACTGCGTACGAAATAACGTCGTATACGTTTTTATTTTCCTGTCAAGCAAAACTCACCGTCGACGGTTTCCTAGAAATCCGAACCTACCGATGTATTATCCGTAAAAGACATTATTTATATTATAATACAATGCGGTGTACTCGGTAACTCGGTGACTCCGGTATATGGTATCGTTTGTTCCTCGGACGACTGGATTTCGTACAGATTCGACGTATATTGTGGCGGGTCACAGTTGGAAGACCACCAGCTGTTAATTATTATTATTATTATATATTATATACATATACGAGATCGGGTCCGGAAGTCTGTGTGCGCTCTGTGTCATTTTTCACCCGATCCGACACGGCCATGCTGGGCACTTATGGATTCAAACTATATAATATGTTTATGATATATTATAAAATAATATAGTTCACACTTAACGCGCTCAGTAATAATAATAATAATGTAGTGTCGTCCTGCGGGGTGACTTCGGGGAATCGTGATTTTTATTATTTCTCTTGTGTTGAATTTCGAGATGCGAAACGACTTGCGATCGAAGCTGTATAGACGTTATTATTTAACGTTGTCGTATTGTGTTACGAGTGTACTATAGCAAAATCGTACAAGTATATATATGATATCGCACAATGTCCGGAAATCGCCAGAGGCTAACTAAAAATACGCTTTTTCACATCCGACATGCCACATAATACAGGTATTCGATTAAAATACGCGTATATTATGTATGCGATGCACAATGCATATTTTATGTATTAAGTTCTCGTTATATTATTATGTTTCCGATAGATTTGCTGTTTTGTCGATAAACCGCATCAACAAATCGTTGTCCGACAACAAACAACCGCAACGAGGGTATACTTACAACGAAAGTTGGTACATATTAATATTATACGTGTGCGTACCTAATAATGTTTTGACTTTTACGCTTGGCATGTATATATATATAGGTACCTGCAGGGCTACGACTTACATCCTATTGGCCAACTATAACAATTCTTAAAGAGCGCACACGTGCAAATCGTTTAAAAATATTGACACCGACTACCGAGCAAAATGTGTAGGGCATGTGGCATGATCTGCATGTGTAGGTCGTAGGATCGTCTAGACTTTACGAGGATGTCAGCGCACTATTTGTTTTTACCGACCTTTGAGTAATCTGAAAGTTAAATCATCCGTAACTATAGAGAATATTATCTTTTTTTGAGGACTTGACTCGTCTGTTTTGATTTTTATTTATTGTTTGATACTGCATTCGACTTTACATTTGAATGGATATTAATTTTGAGTAATTAATATTATTAATAACACAGAAGATCAAAAAAATAATTCCGTTTAGTTATGTAGACGATTTTACTCTAAGATTACTCAAAACCCAAAAAATGTTTAGTGTGAATGCGTCTTGTCTATACGTCGCATATTGGTCAGGGATAGAAAACAACTAATCCGCTTTAATGGTTATCAATTACAAAATTAATTAGTTCAATTTTCAATATTTTCGATACGCAACAACGTTTCTGTACAAGTATTCTGCTGAAACCCGTGAAATTAAAAACAAATAGGTTGGGATTTAAAAATCAAGAGTTTATATTATTATAAGATAACAAGATGTATGAAATGAAGAAAAAATAATAAGGGTAGTATGAAATATTATATGAATTTTATATGCTACAGCTTATGCCTTATAGGCTATAAAATATATACTCAAGTAACTTGTATTTTTTTTTAAAAAGTTAATACTTTTTTAAATGTTTAATGTTTGTACAGTTATACACTATATTCAAATAACCATCCAGCCGTGTATGGATACTGTGATATAATAATAAGGTTAAATAAGTATAAGTAATAATTATGTGTATCAAGAACTAAAAGTCTATAACATCAAAGTCCTATACAATATTTTAATTGCATTTGTATAAAAATAGACATGAAACAATATCAAACATCCCTCGTGATTACTGTAATGCCATATGCAAAGAAAATATTTATATAATTATTCCTACATTCAATAAACATTTTGTTGCAAAAAGTTTTAATCTTGTTGCGCAACAAATGAATTTCTTAAAATTATTATATGAAATTTGTATGATGTAAAACACATTAAACTGTATTCAAACGGTACCGCACCAAAATGCATGTTTAAATCTGCGCCAAAATATATAAAACAAAATGTTTTTGGTAATGTGTTTTAATTTTTTAATTCTTACTACTGTTATTTTTATTGATTGGTTTATTATATTTTTAATTTTTTTTTTAATTTTAATATTGTCCCCACGTCCAAACGGCCACGACCATTTGTCCTAGTTTCCTAGATTGGATAAAATATAGGTGAAATTATTAGTAGCAGAGACATAGATTTATTATTATTTGCACAATTTACACTTAGGAAAGTTCATGAATCTATGAAAATTGTTCAATACGATGGCGTTGTAGACAGTAGTGGTGTACTGTCAGAACTTGCACTGGAAAAGTATTAATTTAATTATATAACTTAATAATTGTATAAAATGTATTTGTTTCAGACGCGTATGTACTTTTAATATTTACTTTTACTTTACTTTGCTGTACATAAGTAAATTTTAATAATTTCCTTAAAATGCATAATTAAAAAAAAAAAAAAAGGTGGGTAAGTGGATTTCGCTCTGCTGTACAGTAGGTTACAAGTGGGTCATTGTAATGGATGGTGTTAAATTTGAATTCAATGATATAAAAGGTGGGTAAGTGAATGTCGCTCTGCTGTACAGTAGGTCAAAATTTGAACCTCAAATGCTTATAAAAAAAATTGTGCCTATGTATTTTCAATATTTTTCAACTGCTATTAGAACGATATATCAGGAGCCTTATATTAAATTTCCACGCTTTTTCACCCAACAAATTAAATTTTATCGATATTTATAGAAAAAAAAAACTAAAAAAATTGAAAACTGACAATGTCCGTTAACAGCTCAAAAAGAGTCAAATTATTTTCAAAATTTTATTGTGTATAGAAAACGCTAATACAAACATTCAGTGAAATTTTCAAGTATCTACAGTCATACGTTTTTGAGTTTCACCAAAAACCAAAATCGATTTTCTCAAAACAGATTTTGCGTAAAAATTCCCGTTTTTCCTTAATTTTTCTTTTATTTTACACGGCGCTTTTGAAAACTACTAGAAAATTTTTACTTTTGACCCCCCAAAGTACCAACTAGATTCGCTTTCCTATCAGAAAAGTTACTGTTGAAGAAAATCCAAGCACTTTTACTGTCCTAAAAGGTGATGACAGACACAAAAAAAAATTTAAAAAAACACACACATCATTGTAAAATCAATACATTCATCGCTTCGCTCAGAATATTATAGTATTATTTTAAAATGGCACAATTACAATTTTTATAAGGTTTAAAATTATAAAAAGGGCGAGAATTAAAATTTGCGTAATTACGAGATGGCAGCAATGATTATAAAATAATGCCTTTTTATCTAGTCTTATGAGGGGCAAATCACATTTGATTTTTATTATTTTTGTTCGATGTTTTTGGGCGCAAATCACATAGGTACGCCCCTTATATGGGTGTAAAATTGAATAATACGATCAAACGCCAGACAATAGAGATTATCTCAACGTAGGTTGTAAATTAGTGATTTGTACATAGATAATACATAATATTATGTATTGCCTATAGATTTGTGTACTACATGTATTGTAAAATATTTTTTTATAAATTTATTTATGCTTCGATCGTTTACTGTGGATTGTATATAGGTATTATAGTTATGAAAATTTAACGTCATTCAAAAATTATTACGGCGAAGAAAATAATATAAACGTTTCGTGACGAATTTCCAGTTAATATATTATTATTTGTTATATTTATTGTTTACACAGCGTAAATTAATTACATTTTAATTTAATTAAAACATAATATTTAATAAATACATTCATTAACAATACGGCCGTGGTGTATACACAGACATAAAGTCTACATTCTACATCCTTATATAAACACACAAACGAGCGAATAAATATGCAATTTATGGTTTTTAATCAATTTCATAATTTATAAATTAAAATCAATTATTTCATTGTAGACACGTAATGCTTTATAATATTATACTGTTTTTTTTTTTTCGTTTGAAATCACAAACAAATAAACAAAATAATGCCTCCTAGAATTAATTTTTAATTAACGTACAATCTGTAGTATTATATTGACATATTGTGCATTTACTTAGCACAACGGTGTAGATACACGTGCTGTGCACCAACGTGAAAATCGATTGATAACTGATGAGAAACGGTCCACACTCCTGCACGCCATAATAATAATAATATATTGTAAATACGAAAAACTATTGTAATTGATCATTATTTTCGACCGATTTACTTTAAAATTCATTATGCATTATGTGGTAGTATACCACTCGACAAGTCGTAAAAAGTGTCCAAACAATTCCGGTCGGTTTCAAACGCAGTGGTCTTAAATTTTCATTTTCCGAGAATTATAATATAATGCATTTCGCTGTAAAAGAATTTAAAAAAAAAAAAAATGCCAACAACCGTTAACACGGAATACCTATAGGTATATACCTTATATACCGCGTATTTTTATATGCGTGTGTTAAATTGTCTTCATTTCGCGGAATCGGTCGCCGCTACGCTGTGCACGCATTTGATTTAAACCGTAAATAATGATAATGTACCTACCTGGGATTAAGAAGCCAATGGAAAAAAAATTCACCCGACAATAGACAACATATATACCCGTCAGTGGGCAGCGCACAATAAAACTTGGACGATCATTTATTTATGCGACGGTATGACGACGATATGTACGCCGACCGCGCACGATATACCTAGCAGACTGTTTCGCACGAAATAATACGTTGCGATATATTATTATAAAATAAGCGACCCCGTCGACGTTCTATCGGATCTATTAGATTGCACCCGGTCTTCTGGTCGCACATCGTGTGCTGGCCGGTCAGTCCGCGGTGCAGAGGCGTTCTCAGGATTTTTTATTGGGGGGCGGGGGGGATATGAATATTTATTCAAAGGTGAGCCCACGCCCCCTTATTTTTAAATAATACGACATACGTTAAATTAAACGATATTTTATTTTTAATTTAAATATTAATTATATTATTTTTTTTTAATTTTAAACTTACAAAACGATATCGAGTTTGCTTGATTTTTGAGACATCACATCAAGAACTTCTTTAGCATCGGTTGGGATTTCTCTATGGACGGCCAACAGTGTTAAGCCGTTATAAGACGATTCTAAGAACCGCATCAAATCATGAAAAATATGATATAAACTAGTTATAGTATTAATAAAATAATTACAAGTCAGTCATCATCATACTCGTCAATACACTGTGCAAATCGCTGAAATCAATTGATAATCACTGGAAAATATGTTATCACTCGTATAATCGACGGTATCGTGAGACTAATTATTTATTGTTTACATCAAATATCAATATAATATTAGATTACAAATATTACTGTCTGTAACCTGTTATCTGTTATCTGTATACCAGTAATCGCATATCATTCATTTATTTAATTTTCTCATCAGTCAATCGTGAAAATCCATTTCACCTAAAAAAAAAAGGTCTTGGGGGGATCCAACCCCCCCCCCCCCCCCCCCCGTGAGAACGCCCATGCCGCGGTGTACCGGATACATTATATCATATGACACGCGTGTCACGAATAATATCGCGTGTAGGTTAGGTACCCGCCATAATAATATTGACAATAATATAATATTATTATATGCGTACCGACTTTGTGTGCGCAGTTGACCACTAAACGGACACGTTCGCCGGATTAACTCCGAAAGTAGACGGCCTTTAATATTTATTATTTTCGTTTTCGACAGCGGGGTCATCGTCGTCGAATCATTGACTTCGCCCGACACACGTTAAACGGAGATCATGTTGCCCAGTATTGTGCACGGTGCACAAAGGATCGGTCTCCGTGGTGCTCGTTCTTGGAAATTCCCGGACAATTGGTCTCAGTGTTGCGGACACTTGTCAACCGCGGTCACGGTTTATTGGATTCAAATAATTCCGTTTTGTGTAGATATTGTAAGATAAATACACAATGTCCGCACGTAGATCGATTATTGTGAAATTGTAAAGTGTCGACAGCCGACTGCCGTGTGTAGCCTGTGCGCGCCGAAGTCGTATTGTGGGGCACGCACGACATATATATATGTGTATTATGTGGACTCGAAGAGATAACTGCAGGTACGAAAAAAAGATTTACAGTAGGATTCGCTGGTAAATAACACATTTTTGATTCACATATTATTGCTATTATTATTAATACATTTGGTCCTTATAGTCTCTTTTTCGAATGTTCTTTTCCTCCCTGTTCGTTTTCCTTTAAAATCACATTCCAAGTGCAGAGGTATGATACACATTATAACGTTTGTAATACATATTACATTATATATCGCCATATCGGTATGACTATGCATCTATATAGGCACTACATTATTGGAATAAATTAAAACAGCGTTTAATATGAAAAAGAAAATGTTTACGTTTTTGATATATGATAACGATCAATATGTATCATATCCGTATAATAAACAAACGAACAAATGAATAAATATCACCCGTATTCCGCTCATTCTTTGATATAGGGATGGGGGGGAAGGGAGGGGAATACAAATATATATTTTCCGTACAATTCCAGTCAAATTAAATGTTAAACAGACGATAACCGGTGTTCCGCATCGTATGTAACAGCGTATGTATTAAATCTAATAAATCCAACTCCTATAATAAATAACAAACGAGCAATAGTAGTTTCTTTCAAAGGATATAATGCGAGTTAATTCCGTGGAAAAAAAGTCATAAATCCTGCGTGTACAGGGTGATCGCATCGATCACGAGATGCACACACCTCGACCCGAACGGAACTGAGGGCCGATCGCAGTGCGACGGTCCTGTAACCTCCTCGCTTAGTTTGTTACCGCGGTATATGCTTGGTAACCCCCGCATTAATTACCGTATGTAACTAAATTCGGCAAACGGATCGGCCGCTGGAATCACCTGCAGAGCTCCTAATTTCAGCACTTTTTTAATTTGCAGGATAGGAGCAGATTGCAGCTTTATCGGGATTCAAATATCCTGTACGGACAGTTGCATTCGAGTACGCAGTAGTCGTAATGGGAGGGAGGGATACCCTCCCCCCAAGAGACATCGCTCCACTTTTCATAGTTTACATTTTCTATCCCTCCACTCCTTTTGTGCCACTCGGACCACTACGTATTCACACGACGTGCTGCGTTAATACCGGCGAACGACATGTCACATGTCAAGTGTATCATATCATGTCGTATACTTGTACACGTACTAATGACTACGTTGAACGTGTTCCGTTGTATGTGGTGCACATACATTTAATGCACATGACACGTGCGTGCATTAGTAGAGCGATAACCGATGTACAATATCGACAATAATTTATTATTGTTTTACGTCGACGAGTATCGGGATTGTTGATAAAATAATGTTATATCGATATAATGGCGTTGTATAAAGTTCGATTGAAACAATGTCGAACGTACGTGATAAATAACAACTGTATTGTGTTATAATTTTTTTGAACAAAAAACAAAAACGTCTCCACACACAGCGTCGTACGCGTGCAATAATTGTGCAAATGTGCAAACGTTTTATCTCGATCGCGATTCGCTAACCTAACCTGTACGACTCGCTAAATCGTGAAAAGAAGAATAATCAGCCGAATAAACGTCGTATTATTATTTCGTTTATGATCTCAATAGAAATCGTATTTTTTTAGATCGATGAAAACATTTTTTTTTCCCGCGAGTAATAATTTAGGTGTACGACACGCAGGCCCATCATATTTTAGCCGTAAGTATACAGCGCGAAGAGACGAACAGACGAAAACGTCGGTTATCGCGGCAAGGCGCTGCGCTGTCTCTTCGGGTCGAAGATCGGTGAAAAACTGAAATCCTCATTTCGCCGCCCACGAATGACAGTCGTGTACATTCTCGTGTTATCGTCATTGTCTTTGGTCGGGGTCGGAGCGGGGTACATGGTGGGGGGGGGGGGTGAACCGCGGTATAATATTAGTTAATATTGTCGAGATATCGTATACAGGTGCCACTATGGTATTGGAATTATTACATTATCGCTGGGTCCGGAGTCGGCGGGTGGGCGGCGGGCGCGCGGAACTTAAACACCGGCGCGGGAGAGCGGTCAACGGGCGCACGCGCGCACCGAAAATTACGTCGCCTCGCGGATCGCCGGATTTGTCATTATTTATGACCACCCCCCCCCCCCCCCACGGCCGCCGCCGCCCGGATAAACTTTTGTCGCAAACTTTTCCACTTCTTCGCCGTATACATATCACATGAAATAATAATATGGAGCTATCCACACCACCGTGTCCGCCGCCGCGTATTTATCGTTTCCTCCGCTCACACCTGTGATACCGGCCCGGCGTTATCACTATTATATTATATTAATATTATTACATATATTCAGAGTGTTGTACGATTGCGATTAGAGTTTCCCGTAAATCCGGAAGCGCTCGCACGGGCGGCCGACAGAGTCAGTACAATAATATACGAACGACGACGACGACGACGACTTGATAAGAATAACGTATGATAATATTATCTCGGTATACCGCAGTGTCCCGGCAGAAGAGTAGAATTTACCGGAATGTTTTCAGTCGCGAATTCCTTTCGCCGACGCGATACGTTTTCGTTTCCAACGCCTGCAGTCGCGCTTAATATTGTCGTTAAATCATATAATATAATATATTAGTATACCTATACATATTATATTATATGCCTCCTAAAAGTTAACGCTGCTGCGGATATCGTAATCTTTGCGCCCCTCGATCCGTTATCGGACGATATATATGTAAAATGAAAATCTACAAATTTAAATAGCACGCGCAATGCCGGTGTACAGTCAATTATTGGTGGCGCGTCCTTTAGTTTAGCGTAATTTGGGGGAGGGTGAGTGGGGCATTTGTCACTCCCCCTTGTATTAGCGGCCCGGGTGCGGGCTAGTTTGTTGAAAATACAATATTAATACAGTTCAAACTCTGGTTATTAAATTTAAATATAAAATAATCGCAATTCAGAATTCAGAATTAATATTATAATATACATTGTAATCTAATGTAATCTGATTTTTATAGTTATACAAATCAAAAAAATAAATAATAATGAGACTAGTGCAGTAATGCGACAACTTGAGGTCGACGGCTTGTGATCAAACAATTCGCTATTCACTGTAGAATTTTTGAACGACATATTATAGTACACTCGTTTGCTCTTAAATGTATTCAAGTTTCATTCGGTTGGTTGTTTTTATGTCTGCCAACAAACGTAGAAAATCTTGGTTCACACGAGTGTGTTGTTAAAAACTGTTGGTATACGTATTTTCGGTAAATATTTACATATTATATTTCTCCGACACAAATCCAAAGTTAATTACGATAACGATTGCAAACCAGTATCATATCGAAGAATAAACGTAAAAACCCGCGGGTATTTCGTATCACACGCTGAAAGATTAGGTCATACCTAATACTGTTGTAAAACATTTTTTGTAATCTCCAACCTGCACTCTATAGCAGTATATAAATATGCCAGTGAATACCTATATCATAAACTATTATAATCGACGACTTTTACGATTCACATCTCACCCGAAATCTCGACTCCAAACACTGTTACTGAACGTTATTATAATGTCATGCGCCCATTTCTGCTCGTAATTTGAGGAAAATGTTCAAATTTTACCACACACGGTCTACGATATAATATCATATCGATATAGCGGTGGTCGTTATAATATCAGATGTACCCATTTTTACACGTGCCTCACGTTTTATGAAAACTTCCAAACCCAATGCGTATGATAACTTGCAGTATATGCTGTTCTAGATTTATACATTTGCAAGTTATGAGTCACTGTACTGTGTTACGACAATTTGTAACTATCGGAAACGGTATAGACTTTAAGTGGACATAAAATTTTCCAAAAACGTATTCAAAGGCAGGCGGTATCACGATATCGTAATATATCATGCATCGGTCGAACTGTGTTATAATGGTTAATTAATTACGATTAAAGTTCGTACTGGACGAGAATAATGATCATGGGTAACGATATAATATCTATTAAAATAGATAAAGAATGTCGTCGTCTGTAACAGTCCACCTATACACAATAAATTGATAAATCTTTATTATTAACCCTGGACGGTCTGAGACTGGAATTTTTCAAATATATTAGACAAGTTGAAAAGTTTGGTCGGAATTCGTTTGAAAAACTTGTGAGCGTTGATAAACGGACGTCGCGGTTAAAAAAATAAACAAAGTTTACGAATGTTTCGTCAGTGGATTTGCGTTCGAAACGCAGCAGTTAAAAAAGCCTATTGGTTATTATCACCTACTTATCAATCATAAAAGTATAAGCAATTTAGATTCCGCGAGTGACATAATAATATACAATTTCACGTTTGGTTTAACGCTCTCGCGCCGTAAAATTTACAATATTATTATGTCGTTACACTGGTTGTTGCGTATAAACGGAACGACATGATATAATATAATATAATAATATATTATATAAAACAGAATACATGCATCGTAAAATCGATACGATATGATAACATTATACATTACATTTACGATTACCCGCGTGACACACACATACGTTTATTTTAGATACCTTTTGACGAAACTGCTTCGAGTGCACCATAATAATATATATATATGTTTTATGCGTGTGAGTGTGTGTCGTTTGTGTTTGTTTTGTAAAGACTCTGTAGACTTAAGTACGGCCGAATAGTTCTCTCTCTCACCCCTTCTCTCTTTCTCTCTCTCACCCTCTCACCCTCTCACCCTCTCGCTCCGTTTCCGTCATATTATATGCGCACACAACCCGCCTCGCAAACGTCTCACAAGTTGTACGTCGCGGGAACGACCTTGGGGAAAGTTTTTTTCGGTTCATTTTTTCCCGTGGAGTTATTTTGTTGACCGTAAGCATTTCCCCGTAGACGCGCGGGTCTACGCGTACGCATTTCGATATGCTAAATACGGACCCGTCGTCCGCAAAGGACCGCCACCAAGGTATAATGTAATAGGTGTATCGACGTGCGGCGAATGGTAAATTATACGTCGTGCGGTTGTAAATTATTGCGAACGGCAATAAATCGTTATAATTTACAAAAAATAACATATTGTATATATATATATATATATTATAGACGGGTAGGTTAGGCGGTGTGTGTCCGATACGCGTCGAGTGTCGCGCAGAAGACAGGTAGAGGTACCTCTACTCGATTTCGACATTTTGGTGACGTTTTTTCACCGACGACGTCCGATCCACAGTAATCGACGGCCGGAAATCGCGAATATTCCGATCCGGGCTCGGGCTGGAAGACCACGGGCCGCATTGATTTGACGTAATGCATGTGAGGGCAAAAATTGCTAAATCGTAATTTCATATCGCATGTACGCTCTGAAAATGATTTATTGATTTATTAAAAGTCTACGGGGAAACAAAACAGTGTTTTTAAATCGATTACCAAATAATAGTAATTATTAACTGTTAAAACACTGTACACGATTATTGTACGCGTTTATTTTTATTTTTGCGAACCCACTTCGACTTACACCCATATCATACCCATCATCCGTACCGTATACTATATAATAATACTATGTTACAACTTATAAATTATAATACATTTCGGTGTGGCGGTGCAATCTTGGCCAGGAACGGATCCAGACCAAATATCTGGGGGGGGAGGGCAACAATTTTTTTACAACACAATTACAATTATGATAAAATATTATACTTAACTAAAAATGTTGTCATAATAGTAGGTAAAGGTAATCAATGTGATAAATAAATTATTGATTATTTAATATATTATAAAGCGACAATGTGAAAAGAAGTTTAGATTTTGTTTATTTGTTATTTAATATACAGTATTTATATTTACAAAAAAATATGTCTGGGGGGGGGCTGGGCCCTTAGGTCCCCCACCTGGATCCGTCCACGATCTTGGCACACAAAACTTTTAAAAACCATGTTAAAAAATAAAATATAATATATTAATATCACATTATACCTAATACCTACCTTTATAATGAAAAAATATACGAAACAACAAACTCCTCTCGTCACAAACGTGCAGTTCCCGGGTATATATTAGGTTTATGCCTCATGATGTGGACATGGATGATACGATAACCATGTGCCTATATATAAATATTATAAGTCTGAAGTCTAATCCATTTGACCTGCTCGCTATATTTGTATATTAGCCGCACGTCAAGCATATTTTGGTATATAATATTTTATGATAGCTCCATTTAGAGTTTAGATATTTTTACGTCAACTTCGCCAATACCCTTGCATAAGATACTCGATATTCGTGCATAGCGGGGGTGTATTATCTAGGGGTGAGAGTAATGCGGAGATTTATTCCCCTCCGCCTTGTCACCGCCATCTACTTTTTACCGGTATAATATCGTACACTTTTACAGTTTAACACGTTATTGATATTTTATTTACAATAAAATTCGTCTTCATTACTTTTAAATAGATCACCCCATTTACCAACCCTCCCCTCTGAAAAATCTTAAATACGCCACCGTTCCGTTTCATTGAATCTGCGGTTCCATAAACAATGCGTATAAATTGTATGAAATACGTCTTCGATGTAGGTACGGTTAAATGTATGTCGTCCAAGATCGGGTCGTCGCAGTTTATTACTGCTGTAACAGTGGCGCTTAAGGCTTATCGTACACCACACAAGATTATTTCGGGTCTTAGAGTTAATTGAAATAATTGGATTTGTATTGAAATCCGTGTACGGTATGTATGATAAGTAATAACTAGTGACTGGATGACTTTTTCTGGTTATTTTAATCATACATATTATACATCAGAACACTCGCCAGCTCGGCAAGTCCTTGCGTGTCTGTAAAAAAATGCCTTTATATATATATATTATATTTCGAAGTGGTTTTAACACTTCGTTTGTATTGTTTTTGTTTATGAATCATACCGATATTTTAGAGTTTATTAAAGCCGGTCCGTATTTTTGTAATTTCATATAAACAGTGAGCGGAATGTTGGTCTGAAAAACTATGATAGATGTATAAAATATTAAAATATATCCAAAACTGAACAAACAGTTGTTTTTATTCATATAGGGCGTTTAGAGTTTTTAATAATAATAATATGTGAGCGGAGTAAAAGTAAAACGCAACGATTTTGACGGTCGCATGCCGCTCCACTCCCCTAGCGCAGTTTAAAATGCTTACAAAAAATGAAATGAAACTTAATCGTACGTTTTCAGAAAAAATATTTTGCGTCAGAGTACCTATAATATAATATAGTATATGAAATTAAAAATATGTGTCTTTTGGTGTTTAAATATAGAGAAAATAAGCAGTATATGCATGCGGTAATTGGTATGGTAGTAAAACTATAAGTGTTGGAATAACTTCAAAGTACACGACGTGGCACCACGACCACGTATCTCTTTTTCAGAAAAGCAAGACGAAAATTGACGTGAGATAATGAGTGCAACGCGTTAAAATAATCCCACCGTGAGTATAATATTTATACATAATAGTGTGTATAGAACCAGCTGCCGCACCACAGCACAGCACACTTTGTAAATTAATCATTGTGCTTAATAAAAAATGTAAGTCTTCGTAGTTGGTGTAATAACCTCGGCGGAAATATTAATACGCTTAGGAAAAACGGAACGAACGGGGAGACGTTTTATTTTTTTTTTTTTTAAAAATACAATTTTCCAATAATATCAGCGTATATTATATCCGAATATCGTATTCATAATAATATATATATAAGCGCAATTATAGACCAATTTGCTTCATTATAGACGTGCACGAATCATAAAGGATTCCCAGACCAGCCAAGACCCTCCACATGGTATATTATAATATATTGACAATAGTTTCAAATGTATATTGATGTACATTTTAATATGAATGAAACACACAGCTTTATTGCAACTTTATAAAACACGATTGTCACGACAATTTTACCACGATTTTTCTGTCCATAAAATTATATTTGTTTTAATCACTGTTATGGATCGAGACCACGTGGTCCTCTCTCTCGATTGCCCAAATCAATAAAGCCATTACAACTATGTATTACTATTCATGTACTCGTGGAATTTTTTAACCGAGCTGATTCGAACTAGAAGCAGAAAAGCTTGAAACTGTAAGACCTATAGCCTACTATATAGATGGTTAATTTAATTTAAATTGTTTTAGGGTTTTTTTTTTTTAAATACCTATAATAGGTGTATGTATCATAGACTTATAATTTTTTTAATGCAATAATTATTATAGAATATAGGTAACGGATGATATTGGCGGACAGTAGTAATATGTAAATTAAAATAATTCTTAAAAAAAAAAAAACCATCTTTCGAACAACACAATTTAACGGTTTGCTCGAGTTGTAACAAATTATCAACAAGAAAACAATGTGGACGCGCTTGCACTCATAGGCATTCGCCCGCTTGTATCCTGCCACGGATAAAGGAAAACGTCGTTTACTGTGTTCAGCAAAAGTTATATCGTCGCAGTCGTCCCTCGTGCACCCGCCGCCTATACTCTCGCCAGCGATCGTATGACGAATTTATTGATAATAATAATATTATATAGTGTCATGTGTGCTTTGAAGAAGATTTGCAGTGTTATTTGCTGCAGCGACCGTTTTTTCGGTATAATGGTAGTACCGATTTTTAATAGGGTTGATTTGAACTAGAAGCAGAAAAGCTTGAAGCTGTAAGACCTATAGCTACTATATAGACGGTTAATTCAATTTAAATTATTTTAGGGTTTTTTTTTTAAAAATACCTATAATAGGTGTATGTATCGTAGACTCATAATTTTTTTAACGTAATAATTATTATAGAATATAGGTAACGGATGATATTGGCGGACAGTAGTAATATGTAAATTAAAATAATTCTTAAAAAAAAAAAAAACCGTTTTTCGAACAACACAATTTAACGGTTTGCTCGAGTTGTAACAAATTATCAAGAAGAAAACAATGTGGACGCGCTTGCACTCATAGGCATTCGCCCGCTTGCATCCTGCCACGGATAAAGGAAAACGTCGTTTACTGTGTTCAGCAAAAGTTATATCGTCGCAGTCGTCCCCCGTGCACCCGCCGCCTATACTTTTGCCAACGATCGTATTAATAATATTAATATTTTATCGTATTATGTGTGCTTTGAAGAAGATCTGCTGTGCGGTGCCATTTGCTGCAGCGACCGTTTTTTCCACGTTATAGTCACATTATATAACTATTATTATTATAAGTCGTTGTCGCAGTATAATAAAATACATACCTCTATACATATATATATATATATATATATATATGTCGGTCGTTTGTGCCGTGACGGAAATGTATCGAATACGAAAAATCTTGAAGCGCTTTCGCACCCTTTTAGTTCGCAAAAAAAAAAAAAAAAAACGGAAACAATAAACACGGACAAAGGTACGGTATTAGATTAATCACCGACGTTCACTCGCCGTTACTAAAGTCCTAAAACTCGTGCGTGTGTGTGAGTTGGGGGGGGGGTGGCGGGGTTAAGTAACAAAGGAATGTAAAAGAAGAGAAAAAAAATCGTGATACAATTAAACTTATTATACGTGAAATACTGGAGTCGAATTATTTACTTTTGGCGAAAATGTCAAATCCGTACGAACCTATTTCATGGTTTTAAAATGTAAAAAAAAGTAATAATAATAATCAAGATCAGACCCCAAGTCCGAAACGCATGGTCGCGCGGTTGGTGGGACGAGGATAACATTATCGACTCCGTTTGATGTTTTTTTTTTTTTTTTTTAGACGCATAGTGTGATATTATATTAATGGCATCGCTCATTTATTTAGTCCTCGATAAATATTATCGGTGTGTTAACAGAAAATACGTATACATGTGATATTCTGATGTGCATATAGGCGCGTTGTAGGGTCGTTGTACGGGACACATTTTACGGTCAAGTGGAAAAAAATTGAAAACCGTGGACAGCTGTTTGTAGGTACCATATTTCAAGTAGTAAAAACAGAAAAAATGGCGGAAAGTTTGTACCGTTTCGGGTGGAAAAAAATGTGTACATTTTACATAATTTTGTTATTACAAAATACAGGCGGTCTATTTTAGTCAACAGAAATAAAGAATAATAATAATTTCGTGCTATGCACCTATACGGCTATATATATATACTTTATAGGCTTCGTGAATTTTTGAAACATTCACTGTCAATATTATTGTATACCTAAGTCATATGTAAATTTAAAAGATAAATATATGGCAAATTATTTCAAGTATAATTGTGTATTTGAAATTGTAAAATCTTTGTGCCGTGTACAGGCCTTGTGGATTTTTTTTCTTTTACCTTTTCTTTTTTTTTTTTTTCTATTGAACGTAAAACATCGGCTGCTAGGCCATTAGTTATTGAATAACATTTTTTTTTTTTTTTAATAGTTTACATTTTGGATACTGATTAAATTGAATTTTATAATTTGATTTCTTTTATAAAGTTAATTATGTTGATGTTTGATTGGAGATCAGGCTGAAGGGCTTCGCTTAATTGGTGTGGTATTATGTGATGTTTGGATCTTGAGTCTGAGTACTTGAAACAGTCAATGATTATGTGTTTGACCGTAAGCTCCACACCGCATGATTCGCATAGGGGGGGGGGGGGGTCTTTTCTAGCCATGAGGTGGCAGTGTGTTGCAAACGTATGCCCAATTCGAAGGCGATTCAAAATGGTTTCATCTTTCCTGTTTAAGCCAGGGTTTTTCCATACTTGGATATTGTTTTTCATTTACTTTTGTTCGAGTGACTATAGCGCATTCGTCCAATTCAGGTTCGTGGTTAATTTTGAACACTTCCAACGAATATTTTAATCATCTATTCTTGAAATGATATATTCATACCCATTTTTATAATTTTTTGGATTTTAACTTCGTGCTCTAGTTCACAGTGTACAAGTATAATACAGGTTAAGTTCTACGTTCTACTGTAAAATTTCAACAAACTCATACTGATGGCGATCACGATTGTGAGCTATCGTTGCGATCTAAAGTCTTGAGCAATTTATTTTATCTTATCTTGTAAAATATAATTCCCTGTTTATTCCTACCGTACTAAGTGTCCGCTATTGATTTTTACCAATTTATTGTCACCGTATACAAAGTGCCCACGATAGTATGCAAATCAAACAATAGACAGAACAAAGAGTCCGTGTCCGCATAGGCAAGTTTGTTAATATACACATAAAAACAATATTGATTTTTAACTTGACTCAACATAAATTTTTTAAATAGTATTTTATCATAATACTAGTATTTTAGAATATTATATATTTTATGGTTATAGATATTATATTTAAGAAGTGTTAGGTACGTTGATAAATGTAATAATTATATTATGATTATATTTAATTATGTAAATCATAATAAAAAAGAGTAATGTATTTAGTTGGTACGGGGCTTTTTTTTCCTCGATTCGTTTTATCAAACCGGTCACACTTTTTTCATTTTTGTCACGGACTAAGATATTATATTATATTATTATATTATTAAGAAAACAAATGATTAAATACGACTTGAACGGAATAACACGTTTTGATTATGTAAAAACTGTATCGTTCAAATTTTTACCGAGCTATAAATAATTGTATAATAACATATTATATACATAAGACTTATACTTTTTGTTATTTTTTTAATTATTCTTTTATTTTTATATTTAATGATGATAACAATATTTTAATCTTCCTTTAGGAATATATTATTTAATGTTGCTATTGACTGTCCTAAGTCTGTATTTAATGGGAAAGAAAATAATTTATTTTTTGAAATATTAAATTATAATTTATTTATTTATTTAATTATTTAATTAAAATTTATTTATTTAATTATTTAATTATAATTTATTTATCACCCACAAATTATTCTATCGTTGTATGTTTGTTGTTCACTGTATTAAAAATCTTTTTTATTAATTCAACTTAACATTGTTTGGATTACTTTGTTAATCTCTTCCATTCAACAGTTTATACATCGGACGCAATCAGTATAGTTGTTAAATATTATCGGGACGCAATTCGTTTGCTGCGAATTTATTATGAACATAAATTAATTATCAACTATAAATTATCGGAAAAATACAGATATCGATGTAACAATATCATAATATGTTGGGCCATTAGGGTTTGGTGATATTGAATCGAGTCCATACTACTTTTAAGTGTTTGAATTGAGTCCTAGGTATCTTAATATCTTTGAATTGAGTCCGTATAGACAAAATTTCATAACTACCTATAAGCCGGTGGTGAACTCGAACTTGCACATTATATGTTGCACATAATTACTATTTTTAAATTCTTTTTACTTATGATTATTACGATAAAAAAAAAAAAAAAACAGTGTACCTATACAATCACACATAATTATTATTAAGTTTAATATTTTTTAATTAATTGTCTCTTTATACTTATTATTACAATTAAAAAAAAAAAAATGTAAACAATCAGACACATTTTTTGGGAGATTACTCAGCCAACCTCTACGTGGTGTGTCCTAGGTGGCTGGGTAACGCTAATAGGCTGAAGGGACTCAACTCGAACAACTTAACAATATTGGTCAGACTCAACTCCGATAATCCATCCTTAGGGTTGACATTATTAAATTTAGTCTAAAAATCTCTCCCGTTTGAATCAAAAATAATATAGAATTGTACCGCGAGGGTATAGTATAGTTAGATCTATGTGGTTTATAATTAGTTATCGGCGAGATAATAATTTAAATCTTAAATTAAAATATAGATGACGTTTGAGAAAAATATACAAATCTTTCGAACAAAAAAAATATTAAAATAAATAATTAATAAATGTTATCATTGGATTGAAAAATAATAATAATTACATATAGCTTAAATTGTTTGAGTTTTAAACATGTCACTTTTCATTCAATATAATGTGAACACATCACATTATGTCCAATATACGACTATGGCGTACTATATTATTATATTGCGTAGTTGTAATACTCTTTTTTCGATTCCATAAAATTGTTATTTACAATTGAACTTGAACGCTAACCGAATTAGTCTTTATATTTAATTATTCTATCGCGAACACTGTTTTGCTGAATGTTTTAAAGTGATTAAAAAAAAAAAATTACAATACAATAATAATATTTTCATTAAAAACATAATGTTATATTTATCGAGTTTAAACAACATAATTTAATGTGATTACATGTTATATTTCAGTTTTACACAAAATGCTATTAGTTTAATTCAGTCGACTATTTATAACGTCGAATAATAATAATAATATAGAATATTCCACCACTCACGTCAAAATGTAATAAATATAATATATTGCAATCATATTTTTTTTTACCATTCGATTTTATGGAATGGTTTGTTTGTTTTTTTAGTATTTTTATAACTCGTAGATATTAAGAATATTTATTTAGGTATAGTAACTATGGTTGGATGGTCAATTGCGTTTGATGATTTGTTGTGTATCTACCTGTATAGATATTTTATCGAAGGTCCTTTTTGATAGAGACTGCGCTTCCGATTATAATAAAATCATACGACTATAGACAATTTGCAGATGTTTGCTGCTTGTGTATTTTTTAAATTTAAAGTATTTTTTTCGATTGTATTATTCTTATTATAATTATTCATTTTTAAAGTTTGCGATCTCGTATACTTTATATATTTTCACGGTCGATTCGTTTTGTGCAGAAACCCGTCTGTTACATTATACTCACATTGAAAAATTAGGAAGCATAATAGAAGTTAGAATTTCTCAGTCTTGTTTTTGTGACGGATGAGTGTAGGTTATTTTTCATTACGAAAAAAGTAGGTTTTTAGTCTAACTCAGATTTTAAGGTATAGCTGGTATTATAGAAAAAAACCTGTTGATATTGGTAGGTACATTGATCTTACCTCGATAACAAAAATTATGAACAAAAAGTGTGTGGGAACTCAAATAAAATTTGTTCTACGACTGTTTGTGATTCAGTTTGTTTAAAAAAATCACGTAGTTTCGTTTGGCACATGACGAAATAACAATAAACTGAATTTCGTTCAGTCAAAGCAGAATAGGGTGGGTGTTATCCTCGTCATTTGATTGGCTTATATTTATCGCGCGTTTTATGATTTAATATAATATTATCAAGGACCAATGAAAAGCCGAGGAAGACTCCCACTCCTATACTCCTATTTCAGATAATAGAGATATAATCATATAATGCGTATCACAAAATTGTGATCATACCTTGTTTTTACGTCGCGGTTCGGCATACTTTTTTTTCGTTATTTCGGAATAATTATTATAATTCGTGTAAAAACTAAATCAATTTTTGCATAACATACAGCAGTTCAAATGTCGTTTTATTTTTAATCTGGAATTCTGATGCATAACAATTTTATTAAATATAAATGCCGACTTTTTGAGATGTGGTTATTTATACACGAATTTAAATTTACTAGGAGTACGGAGTTGTAGCGGTGCAGTTAAAATACCTTGGGAGTAGAAAGTATACAATTCTGTTTTTTTTAAACACTCGTACAAGGCTATTATCACTTAGGGTGGTATACCCAACTTATATTATTATCCAGGGCATATTTTGAAAAGTGGACCAGATAAATGTAATATTATGGTGTTGCAGATCAATCAAGCCTGCAGCAGGCAGTAGGTACTCAGCACTGTTCGCCGTTCTCAGTGTAGCATATACCTACTAGTGAGGCACGGTTACATTTGTAAATTGTAACATATTATTATTACGTAGGCGTACAAAATGTAATAACAAGACTAAATCGTATAAATCAAGAATATCAATAAACTACAAAGCGCACTCCGTTATACCCACAACAGAGATTCGACCATGGCAAGCGGATTTACGACCCATACGAAAATACAATAACTTTATTGAACGTGATTTTGTATTCACCTTACGCCTATTATATACGTATATAATATGTACACACAATATAATATTTATGCGTATATATATATTATAGTCATCACTGCGACTAGGTCAAAAGAGCCGCAACGGCCAACGGTCAGACATCACGTTCACAAACAATAGCACGACGTCGACACCGACGCCGTACGGTTAGAGTTAAGACGAAGTCCCGTAACACAAAACACCCTTATATTCGTTTTTAGAAAGTTTTCGGTGGAGACTTCTTCACACATGATCCGGTCAATTGCCCTCGTGACATATTTATTGGTACCTATACCGCCCGTACCGCCCGAGGACACATACAACCGCACTTCTTTGACAAAATTCCCGTCTCAAATTCCTCAAACCTACACTCGTAACACAATATTATTGTACAAGTGTGCAACGGTTTACAAAAACTTTCAAGTCTCAAGTAGAATAGGTACCTATATGTTATAATGTATTTTATTGACTATTGTTATCTGGATAACTGCAGTAATAATATTGCCTGCAAAATATAAACATACGATATTAAAATCCGTCACAATACACAATAGTAAATTGTTTTTATTCTATAGCTGCCGATTATTATCGTAAATCGTGGAGAAACGGAAAAATCTGACTCTGACGCGGTAGAAAATTGCAGCAAGTACTTACCATATACCTTTAGGTATTATATATAATATTATAGAAACAAAATACATTTTTTCGTGAAACAATCCCGTGCACGCCAAAAAAGTCGTCACTATTATGTAGCAGCTCGACCACGCGAAGATGATTATACAGGTAAATTAATTATATATCTATATACGTTTTGATAGTATAATCGTTGAAAATACAAATTGTTTCACGAGAAATTTTGTTTTTTTATTCGATAGCTATGATTATTATCGTAAACTGTAGAGAAGCAGAAAAATCTGACTCTTACGCGGTGGGAAATTGCAAGTACTTACCATCAGCTACTTATAATATTATTGAAACAAAATTAATTTTTTCGTGAAACAATCCCGTGCACGTCAAAAAAGTCGTCACTATTTTGTAGCAGCTGGACCACGCGAGGATGATATACAGGTAAATTAATTTATAATATATCTATGTACGTTTTGATGGTATAATCGTTAAAATACGAATTTATAGAATCGGGGTGATTTATGTTGTCTGCCAAAACACGAATTTTCTATCAAGTTTTAATGCATTAACTGAGTGCAGCACTCCATAGTTGCCGCGTTTTTCTTCCTCGCGAGATAAATTGTTATAGTGTTATAATGTTACCATATAATAAAAGGCTATTAATAGCGATTACTGCGATTACATAGTCGGTATATTGATCGAAAACGTAATCAGTCTCATATATTGTTATTATATATTTTTCACATTGTCATAAAGTCTGTAATATTGTCCGATTGACAGACTAATTATAAGAACCGGCACAATAATCGATTGTGTATACAAGATGTATATAGGTAACTCCCTTATCATTATATTATACAAACCGGCAAATATATACGAATAAATGCGATTTATAAACGTCAATAGGTGCATCCCTCTCGATACTGACGTTTATATTACATTTGAGTTTGTCGTATATAGCTTTCACATATTATTATTGTGTGTGCGGTCATGATTTATACCTCCCCTCCGCCTCGTCATAAGTCTATTACTTTGACAAAGGAAATAGGACGCTTTAATTAAATAATCTAAGGTCTTAATCGCCAATGTAGTGTATGGTATATATAAGTCGTCCTTGTCAGTTCTTGAATTTAAGTCCTCGAATGTTGGCTTTCCACGCCTGAAGTTCGGTAATGGCGTCAATCAATGCGATGATAAATCGAAGAGTTTTCTTAACATCGCATTAATTAGTCACTCCTCAGATGGTTATCATCGTACAGTGTTTGTATACGCATTATCTTTAAGGCGTATGGGCATCAGAAATTTAAAAAAGGCGTGCAAGTGGGTGTCGCTCTGCTGTACAGTAGGTTACAAGTGGGTCACTGCGATGGATGGTGTTAAATTTGAATTCAATAATACAATATCGGCTGTAGACGAATCGCTCCGCTCAGAATCTAAAAGTACTGTCTTAATTTATCACGACACATTTTTGTATTGCACTGCAATACAAGCCAACTTTTTGTTTTTTCCAAACATTCCATTTCATAAATGGTTTCTAAACGGTTATGGTACACTGGTAATTGTTTGTGATATAACTTTATGATGTCTTATATTTATCAAGAATAAAGAAAAGTGAAGTCCCATTTCATGCGCTCTTTATTGAAAATTGTGTTTTTTCGCTTTTTAATAATTAATCATTGTTTGCATTTACAATATTATTGTTTATTAACAAGTTTTGATTTAGGAACCTTAATTACAATAAGATAATAACTTGTTAAACATCAAAGCAGTTTGTTATTCTAAATATAGATGGGGTTTTGAGTACTTAGTTTGATTAAGTTTGGCTAAAATACGTTTGTAATATAATTATAATTTGTGTTATAATTTAAGTTGTTTACTTTTGAACAAGCACTCTATTTTATCTATTATGATTTTATACTATACACGTAAGACGGTTAGATATATCTAAAATCGATTAATATTGTATGCACAGTGCATATTATAATTTACTAATATTACATCTTATAAGTTGTAGGTATACCAATGTACATAAACTTATTTTAATTAATCTGATGCAGTAATGTATATGCGCCAAATATAATGGTATCTAACTGGACCATGACCGTCGTAAAATAAACCAATAACAATTACTAAAAAAAAAAACCTATTCATGATTAAAGATATATAGCGGTGCAATTTTTTTCTTTTCTATTTTATTCGAAAAATTTACCATGATTAACCAAAACTTACCCCATTGGGAGGGGGTCAGTGGATTTCGACCAATCGCAGTTTACCATAAAAATTTGAAAAGGATATTTTATTAAAAATGGATTTCTGTTAGTGAATTTTTTTGTACATTGCTTTGCCTTAGTTTTTCGTCTCTGATCATGCGATTTCGGAGAGTAATTTCTGGACGCGAGCTCAAATTACGATGAATTTTGAAACACCTGAGTACTACCTATATATGTATGTAATTATGGATGTGCGGATGGAGGGAAATATGACGTATTATTTTCGTAAAAAGCCAAAAAAAATAAATAGTGGTCATCAATTCCACCCAAATTGTATATTGTTTCCACAGACGTTTAATAAAAGAACCGTTCGATTTTTGATTTTGCTGAAACTATTTCTACCTGTCATATTAATATTATATCAATAGAAAATATAATATCATTCCAAATCACTATAAAGCCGCTGTTATCGGACACCACCCAGTCCCTACTAATGTGAAAATTACAATAACAGACGCATATCGTAAAATACGATCGTTTCAATATTTATCTAAGTATACTTCCATATTTTCATTAAGTATACCTAACCCATATTGTGTGTACACTGTTAAGGCGTGTACTCGCTTTATTGTTGTTGACAATCAATTTGTCCGTAAATTATCAATTGCCGGTTTTCAAGTTAGGTAAGTCACACGATAACGTTTTAGATGAATGTATTTATTTTACAATGATGCGTATTTTTTTTAAGTGTCTGTATACGCCATATAATATTTTAGTAAAAAAATGCTCCGATCTTCAATTTTGAGGTGGTCATTGATATGAATATATTATTGGAACTATAGTATTGATACATTTAAGAGGTCAAAATTGAAAATGTCCAGTATTTTTCAAAATAATCGTGTAAAACAACGGTTACTTTGAAAAGCACTGGAAATTTTTAATTTTGACCTACCAAAAATACCAAAAAAATTTCGGTTTTTGTTTAACACACGCTCTACATAGGATTTTAGACGGGTTCTTTACCAAACATCCGTTTGATCTAACGAAGCGATAAGAATTCTAAAAACAGATTTGAATTTGTCGTCAAGTCTACTTGAAATTGACTTTCCAACATTTTTGATATTTTGATTTTAACTACCCGTTAAATTTAAATACGACATCTTATTAATTTTAGATAAATAATACATAATTAAAATAATAGTTAGATAATTTAAGACATTTTTAGAAATTTGGGGAATAATATCAAAAATGTGGTAAAGTCAATTTCAAGTAGACTTGACGACCAATTCAAATATGTTTTCAGATTTCTTATCGCTTCATTAGATCGATTGGTATGTTTGGCAAAAAACACGTCTAAAATACTATGTCGCGCGTGTGTTAGACAAAAACAGAAAATCCCGGTATCGAATCCCCTTAACACGATCAATATTAATATTTTTAGCACTATGTTTGTAGAATTAATATATTCATAATGTATATGAAAAATATTATTTTATATTTGATGTAAAACCATTATTGAGGATAATATTATTAATAATTATCCTTATTAGGTATAGTAAGCTTAATAACTGAGATTCTAGGTACTGTCAATCGAATTTCGATGAAATAAATATAAATGCGTTTATAAACACATTATTAAATGATTAAAAGGGACCATACTTGGCGAAACGTCTAAGTGCGTGTAAAAAAAAGTCGTAAACATATCGTTATTATTTTTATTGAAGTAGAACATTTTTAAATTTGTGTTCGTGCAGACAACAAGCAATCGATGTGATGCACTACAACGGTACGACGTGGTAACGAAAAAAGAATATAGGGATCGTCCAGATTCACTAATTCGAGCGTACGCAGTATATAAATATATATATATCTTTATCGTATATTATAATATAGTATTACACGTACACAATGAAATCCGAAAACGATAGATATAACATATTATTATTATTATTATTTTTATATGTTATATAATAATACGCCTCAATACGACGTTTTCCGAAACGTGCGATTGACGTGTACACAATAATGCAGTGTATACATTGTGCGTAGGTTCTTAATAATATTGTCTGTTGTGGGTACCTACGTGGTGGTATATAGAGCGGTTTGCAGTGTTGGGTGTTTGAGTGGTAAGGGACAAAGTACGATTTGATGCAATGCGGCTTGTAGAACAACACGGTTTGGTTTTCCGGGAAAGCAAGAAAGGAAAAAAAAAATTGAAAATAATAGGTAGGTACTTAGAATGAAAATAATAAAAAAAAAAAATAATAATAAGAATAATAAGAAATAACGTCTATACAGACGGTATATTTCAGTCGGTTGACTCGTGAATAATTTATGCATAACGTCTTATAGAACAATATCGATTAAACGCGTAGACCATCGGTTATATTATAATATTATAAACCTACCTTATTATTAATATTGTACTCCGCAGCTATAGACAATATAATATATGCTGCAGAAATGTGCGTCTTTATTGACATTTTGTGCGTATAATGATGCACGGTAGGTAAACTGTATAATGTGAATATTATATAATATTATGTCCAAACGGTTTTGCAGAAATTGGCTCAGTATTTTCGTGTGTGTCGTCTCATTGTATCATTAAGTATCGTTTTGATATTGTATACGCGCCGTAAAGTTACGTGTATATTATGGTGTATAGACGAGCGAGTATATATATGGGGGGGGGGGGTGGTGCGTTCAGATTTTCAAAACAAAAACGTTCGATACATTTTGACACGTTTATCGACGTGCGCCTGTTTGCAGTGCTAGGGAACAATTGTGAGGAGGTTGTTGAAAAAGTGTGTAGAAAAACGTGCTCGAAGGTGTTTAGAGGAGACCCTCTGTAAAAATTTTGCCG